>CM062641.1:22683161-23883161 GCA_025617555.3 Puccinia polysora | reverse complement strand
ACCAGGTACCGCTAAGAAGAGCTACAACCTAGTCAGGGTTGCCTAGTATATGTAAAAAACGGACATATGTATTAATAATGATCTAAAAAGATCAAAACTTAAATAAAATTAATGAAAATTAACTTTTAAACATTTTTTAATAATAAATCAAAGATCAAGGACTACCATGTAAACCACTGATCTTGATCTTTGAAGACCACAAAGCACTACAAGAAGTTTTCATAAAAATTATTAAAAACTATCTAAATGATCAGCAGATAATGGAAAATAAGTAAAAATCAACATCTGCACGCTTTGAAGCAATATCAATAGTACAAATGAAGGATGAGTACAGAATGATCAAATTTACCACATAACAGATTAACAGATTCTGTGGCTAAAATAGTACATAAATCCAGCAGATATAAGAACAGATGATTGACAGAACCAAGTGGACGTGCTACTCTTGACTTGAATGGCTTGCCAGCCTCAGCCAACAAGCAGAACCCTCTCTACGTGCCCTGAGAAGATCAAACTCACCCCAAAAAGGTATTTATACAGACCTCTTTGGATCCAATAAGTTAATCAGTTTACCAGGAATTATTTATTATCAATCAGACACCTTGTCATTGTTAATCAAGTGCTTATATGAAGATAAGCAAGTGATTTATGACTTAGTCTGCAGTATTATTATTTTACTTTTATTAACCAATCAACCATTGAAGTTTAGTCAAGCAATCTACCCTATCTGCTCTGAAACCCTTCCAATTATTCCAGGATTTTCAGCTAAAGTGCTCAGAGTGAGTGTTACCCTTCCTGTCTAGGCCACTTGTGCTGTTAAGACCGGCCATTAGTGCAATAAGTCATTTCTGAGGCACCCATATTTATTCCAAGGTTCTTAAACTGCCTAAGGAGGTGTCATAACCAAATTGACTCAGTCTCCTCCTGCTTACTCAGCCCTCAGTCAACCTCAGCCCAGCTCAATCACACTCCACTACTGAACATCCTGAAGTATCTCCCTGCATATCCTGCAGCCTTTAGGTAATCCCCCAGGCACACCCTCTACCTCTCTATGGCTTGGTGCATCCTCATCTCTCCTTCAAACCCTATCTAGCATGAGAAGTACATACAGTAAAACCATAGTACATACTCCTGGCTGGACAACCCATACTCCAGCTCAGTACATGACCTTCCTGGACAGGCCCATTACTCAATCTGTCAATCTGCAACCTTCAACCCAATTGGTCCACATGTAATGCCATGGACCTCCCAACCCAGCACCAGTCATTCAATCCTCAAAGCCTCCTCTCAGCTCTCGCATATACTGGGCACTCCTCTCCCCTTGGACTAATTCCCCCAAGGAATTAGTATACTACTTCTTATTGGTTAGCCCCTCATCCAATAGGTGTCATCTCAGCACAAGAAAGCCAATCAGCCTACCTTACTCACCTCACCTATCCCTCTGGTGTTACTCTTACAGGATTCCCTCATCAGATCCTCCAGAGCCTTAACCCTGGACTCATCTCCTCATCCTTGTCCTTACTTCACATCCCCTCCTCATTTGCAATCAACCTCTTATCTCTATCCTGAGTTCTGTGAGCAGTAGTGCCTGTGCCATCAGCCCCTTTCACGCCAGGGGCAGTTGTGACATTATACTAATTCCTTCCCCTCAATTACTACCCACCTCTATATCCCAATAGAATCATTTCATCCCCTGGATAACACTACCTATGATATTTGTGGGCGTGCGTGGTATAGAGCTAAACAGTGTGTGGCCTCCACATTTCCAAAGGTACACCCTGCGGAATTTATCTGCCTCAACCCCTCTCCTGGATTTGGCCCACAATCAACACTTCAACTTTGACCTTTGACTTCAACTTTCAACTTTGACACTTCAACTTTGACCTTTGACTTTGACCTTTGACTTTGACCGTCAACTTCGACACTTTGACTTTGACCTTTGACTTTGACCTTCAACTTTGACCGTCAACTTCGACTTTCGACTTTGACCTTTGACTTCAACACTTCAACTTTGACCTTTGACTTTGACCTTTGACTTCAAACTTTGACTTTGACACTTTGACTGTTGATGGAACCTTGCACAAGTTCAAGACATATTTTCTGCGGCCAAATTTTCTCCCCCATTTTCTCTGGGTATTCTTCTTGGGTCACTCTCCTACGGCATACTTGGAAAACATGCCTCCTTGAAGTGCACAACCTTCCATCATCACCATTCCACCTCTTACCAGGGCCGCCCAAGGACGTGGTTCTACCATAGAAATGCAAGACCACAATCAATCTACTCCTCAAGCCCGTGGACAAGGGAGGACCTTTTACAACCTCCCTGCACCAGCTTCCAACACCATTGAAACTGGTATCCTTCCTCTAGCTCCTCCAAGAGATTCTCTGTCCCCTGCTCCTCCTGTTGTCAGACCATTTATTAATCAAGTGATTGGTCAATATCCCCAAGCAGGTTATGGATTGGACTCCCCATCGTACGATCCCAGTCTAATCCCTCTCCCTGAGGATGCGGAAGAGGAGGAAGAAAGCGAGGACTCAGGGTTTGACTCGAGGATCCTTAGAAATCTTAACTCACCAACCTCTGGACCTCAGGAAGAAGCCCCCCTACCTTCCGCTTCAACTGCAACCCCAGCTCCTCCAGTTCAACCTCCTCAACCTACCACTGTGGACCCTACTCTCCTAGCCTTGCTTAAAACCATGACTTCAGCAGTGGCCAAACTCTCTCAACCCCCAACGACTAGTACCTCCTACTCAGGAACCTTCAAAGCCCCATTGATGAATCCGCCAGAAAAATTTGAAGGCAATAACCCTATCAAGCTCAGGCCCTTCCTACAAGCTTGTGAACTCATCTTTGCAAATGAAAAAGGGACCTTCCGTGTGGATCGAAGGAAAGTTATGTTTGCTGTCTCCTACCTCACTGGGAACGCAAACTGTTGGATTCAACCCTACTTGGCCCACCTCACCAATCAAGAGACCTCATTCCTACTCAACTCCTGGAAACACTTCACGGAACAACTTCATACTCTTTTTGGAAATCGTCTGGAAACGGCCAAGGCAGAGAAGGAACTTGCAAACTTGAAGATGATGGACTCTGGCTATGCCTCAACCCACATTACAGAATTCCGTTCCCTTATGACAAAATTCTCTGGATGGGGGGATAGAGCCCCCTACTTCCATTTTTGCCAAAGCCTCCCGGCCCAACTTCTGGATCAATTAGCCGGCTATGATGGTTCTGTAGACACCCTTCAAGACCTTATGGATGTAGTGTTGGACTAAAATACCAGGTACCACGAACAAGTCAAGGAGAAGTCTTCCCATCCAAGCCACTCTAAACAGCAAAATTACTCTCAATCCCAAGCCAATTCTTCCCAGTCTGACAAGGGCAAGGGTAAGGCCAAGAAGAAAGACAAATCTGCAAAGAAACAATTCTCTCAGACCAAGCCCACCTTGGACCTAGGTCCTGATGGCAAGCTCAAGGCTGAAGAAAAGGCAAGAAGGGAGAAGGAGGGACTGTGTATGTATTGTGCAGGGAAGCAAAAGACAGACAACTTCAAAAAGAAGCCTGCCTCCAATACCAATTCCTCCTCCATCCCCAAGCCAAAAAACAATTATGTGGTTTTCCTGCTGTACTCCAGGATTATCACCCCACTGACATTAGGGTACAAAAGATACAAAAAGACTACTCTGACCCACTTTCCAAAGGCTTACGTTTTATTCTCTTTCACCAGGACTTGAGTTATAGTGTTTTGATTGATTCAGGTGCTACTCAATCTGTAATGGCTCACACCATGGTTCTAAAGTTTTCATTGCAGCCCATACCTCTGGGCAAACCTATTCCTCTTTTCAATTTTAGTCCAAATGAGTCACCCTCTCAACTAATCTCCCACAAGGCAACTTGGGTGGTTTCTCTTCCTTCTTTTCCTAGCTTTGAATGGGAATTCCTCCTTGTCAACGCACCATTCTCAGAAGACCTCATCCTGGGGATCAACTTTCTTCATCACTGGAATCCTGAAGTAAACTGGAGAAGGGGGCTGATCACCCCAAGACACCAGCCCACTGACAATTTTTCTTCCCAATCTGTTGAACTCAACATGGCCAACCTACCTTCAACTGGTTCCGCTCGCACTCTACCTCTGACACTGCAGTCCATGGCACTCCCCTTCACTTCAGAACCCTTGCATCCTCAACACCCCATCCAATTTCCATCAAGTTCAATGACTTCCCACCTTGCTTGGATATTCATTGATCCCCTGGCCATTCCTCTGGAGGAGGAACCTAGGGATTCATCCTTGCATATCATGCAATCGGTCACCTCTTCTAACATTTCTGTTACTCCCCACAAGAACGCTTCAGCTGATTGGGACGAGTTTGACATTGACAAAGACCCTGAAGAAATAGAAACCGTGTTGGAGAAAGTTCCTGCTGATTACCATTCTTTACTAGGTGTTTTCTCCAAGGTTAAAGCAGATCAACTTCCTCCTCACCGCGCTTACAATCACCACATCAAACTAGAAGGCCCACTCCCTCCAGTTGGGCCCATCTATTCACTATCTCAAAGTGAAAAGGCAACCCTACAGGCCTACATAGCAGAGAATGTAGAGAAAGGTTTCATCCGCTCCAGCACTTCAAGCACTGGGGAACCTGTCCTTTTTGTTAAAAAGAAGGATGGGAGTTTGAGGTTGTGTGTTGACTACCGCAAGCTTAACGCTGTCACCAGGAAAAACCGTTAGCCTCTTCCTCCAATGACTTTCTTACTGACTGTCTTCTCAGGTTCTTCCATCTTCACCAAAATTGACCTCAGAGGCGCCTACAATCTATTGCGCATCAAGGAAGGAGACAAACACCTAAAAGCATTCAGATCTCAGTTTGGAAGCTATGAATACCTGGTCATGCCCTTTGGACTGACCAATGCCCCAGCTTCTTTCCAAAATCTTATAAATGACATCCTTGCTGATCTCCTCACAATTTATGTGGTGGTTTACCTTGACAATATTCTTGTTTTCTCAAAAAACTTACAGGAACACATCCCTCAGGTGTATGAAGTACTGACCAGACTCAGAAAACACAAGTTATATGAAAAATCCTCCAAGTGCAACTTCCATGCACCCTCTGTGGACTATCAGGGCTACGTGATCTCAGGGGATGGGATCTTTATGGACAACAACAAAGTCAAGACCATCCTTACCTGTCCAACTCCTACAAACAGAAAGGCTTTACAGTCTTTCCTTGGGTTTGCTAACTTCTATCACAGGTTCATAAAGAACTACTCCAAACAGGTCTCTCACCTCACCTCTATTGCTGGAAAAAGCTCCCCTTTCAACCTCACTCCTGAAGCCTTGCAACAATTTGAAAACATCAAGCAAGCGTTTACCCAAGCTCCAGTCCTTCGCCATTTTGATCACCTTCTGAGAACCTATGTTGAGACTGATGCCAGTGACTATGCCCTGGGAGCAGTCCTACACCAGGTTACTGCTGATAACACTAAACACCCTATTGCCTTTGACAGCAGAAAAATGTCCAGTGCTGAACTCAACTATGAAATCAATGACAAAGAGCTCCTTGCCATTGTTTTTGCCCTCCAGCAATGGAGGTCCTACCTCTTGAGCGTTACTGACCCTTTTGAAGTGCTAACTGATCATTCCTCTTTGAAGTATTTTATGTCTTCCAAGGTCCTTACTAGAAGACAAGCCCGTTGGGCAGAATTCCTCTCTGAATTCAATTTTCTGATCACTTACAGGCCTGGAAAACTCTCAACCATCCCAGATATCCTGTCAAGTTGGGAAGACGTGTATCCAGCGGGGGGAACGCCATATTCTGAAAAGAATCCTGGAAATTTTCAACAGCTTCTGAAACAAGATGAAGTTGAAGCTTCTAAACTATTTTTTATTTCTGCTAATAAACTTGAAAATCAACTGAGTGAATTGAATTCTGGTCAACAAGCTGACAATTTATTTCAGGGAATCATTAAAAGATTGAATAAGAATGAAGAAGTAACTGATTACTCCTTATACCCCTTTAGTGGCTTACTCCTGTTCCAGGGTAAAGTGGTCATACCTGAACAAGCTAACCAGCTTAAACAAAAAATACTCTATCAGAGACATGATTCTCCTCTTTCAGGTCACCCTGACCAACAGAAGACCCTCAAACTCATCAAGAGATCCTTCTCCTGGAATGGAATGTCAAAGGATGTCAAGAACTACTTTTCAGCCTGCTACCTTTGCAACAGGAACAAGGCAAAGCATGAAAAGAAACTAGGACTTCTCAAACCTATTCCAATCCCCAATGGCCCTTGGACCTCTCTTTCTATGGACTTCATCTCTCAACTCCCTCTCTCCAATGGATTTGACTCTATCCTTGTTGTGGTGGACCGTTTCTCTAAAATGGCCCTCTTCATTAAAACAACTGGTACACTGACAGCAGTAGAACTTGCTAACCTTTTCATCAGTCATGTTTTCTCCAAACATGGCCTACCTGCTGACATCATAAGTGACTGAGGCTCCCTATTCATCTCTTCTTTCTGGAAAACACTTTGTGAAAAACTACAGATACAAAGGAATCTCTCCACAGCCTACCACCCTGAAACAGATGGTCAAACTGAAAGAATCAATCAAGTACTAGAACAATACCTTAGAATTTATATCAGTTACCATCAGGACGACTGGGATACTTGGCTTCCCTTGGCAGAATTCTCTTACAACAACAGTGTCCACACTTCTACCCAGCAATCACCCTTCTTTACCCTCTATGGAAGGCACCCAAGCTTTGACTTCCTGCATGTGTTGGACAACCAACCTTCCAGTCACTACCTGGACCAGATTCAGAAGAACCAGATTCAATTAAAGAAAGAATTAAAAGAGTCTATGGATTAGTATAAGCACTATGCTGACCATAATAGAAAAGACATTCCAAAAGGTATTGCTCCTGGGAATAAAGTTTGGTTATCTGCAAAGAATATCAATACTAACAGACCTTCCAAGAAGCTCTCTGAGCATTGGTTGGGTCCTTTTCTCATTATTGAATGTATAGGATCTCATGCTTTCAAACTCCAACTCCCTGATCAATTGTCTTCCATCCATCCCGTTTTCCACGCTTCCCTTCTCAGACCCTACGCCTCAGACCCAGACTCTTCTAACCACCATCCACCCCCAGAACCAGTGGAGATTGATGGCCAGGAAGAGTGGGAAGTTTCTCAGATCCTGGACTCCAAGATTAGACGTGGCAAACTCCTCTATTTAGTCAAATGGAAAGGTATTTTAGAAGACTCTGAAAGAACCTCATGGGAACCAGTAGCCAATCTCACCAACTGTTCAGACCTCCTCCACAACTTCCACGCACTCTATCCTTCCAAACCCAAACCCTCAAAATCGCCATTCTGGTTCCCCAATCAACTCCATCAATTTCTTTGTGCTTCCTTCATAATTCAAAAAAATTTCACTCCCACTCTCCCAAAACAATAAACCAAATCAAACCTATCTCCATTTCATCCATCTACATCCAAAAAATTAAAAGAAAACAAACAAATTTTTGATCTACCACTCCCTTTCAATCTTATCAATCAAATCAGTAATTTTAGCTACCCAAACACTAGCCAATTTTATCTTCCTTCCCTCATATTCCTCCTTATCTTTAGCAGTAGCTCCCAGCTCATATGTTACACCAGAAAAAGATAAAAAATCCTCTAGCTCTGCCAACACTTCCTTTTTTGCCTCCTTCTTCTCCTTCTTCTTCTCCACTTCTTCCCCATTATTCAAACTCCACCCAAAAATGGCATTGCTGCTGGAATCTTTTGAAAACCTCCCAAGACATCTTTCAATCTCCTTCAAGTCCCCCACTGGATCATCTTCAATAGCATCCATGGGTCCAACTACTTTTCCTCCAGAGCAAGCATAAAAACCAATATCCCCCTGGGTCACTTTCCTATATCCACCTATCACTCCATCCTCAGCCAGTAACCTCCCGACCAACTCTCCAACAGACTGAGGGCCGGGGGAATCATCCTCCAATTCTATAACTTCCTTACCCTTTCCCTTACCCTGCTCCACTCCACCTCCTTCCCTTTCCATGTTTCCTGTTTCTCCTTCTTCTTTGTCCTCTTCTTCCTCCTCTTCTTCTTCCTCTTCCTCTTCTTCATCATCTACAGGCTCTCCAGGAGCATCTTCATCCTTGTCCTCCTCTTGTCCCGCTTTGACGCCCTCCTTGACTTTGACTTCTATGGGTTTGACTTTGACTTTGATAGGGGCGGCGGCGGCGTTCCCGGCGGTTGGCTCCCCGGCGGTTTGAACCACTTTTGAATTTAAAATTTCAATTTCTCTTTGATGTTTCTACGCCTCTTCAATCCCCTCTCCGCTACCTTGCCCATGCTTCAATTGGATCACCACCGCTTCGACCACCCTTCTACGCAGCTCATTCACCTCGACCACCTCGCATCAAACTTCGAGGGGTTCGACCCCGGGCCTTCAAACCTTGGTTGTTTCAACCTTCAACCGTTGAACTTTGACGGCACCAACCTTTGATTGTTGAACTTTGACAGGTTTAACCTTTGATTGTCAAACTTTGATGGATTCAATTCAACCTTTTTGAACTTTGATTGGTTCGACCACCTTTTGGCTTGCTTCAACCGCTTCAACAGTGGTTCTACTGTCTTTGACCGGGCCGGCCTGGCTTTGAAAAAGGTTTGATTGACCCCCTACGCACTCAGAATCTGCGATCAAACTAATCAAAGATGAATAAGGGGTCCCCCAACGCACGTCCATCGCATTTGAACTGGTTGCTCCATTCTTCAACGTACCGTCCAACGCCAGCTGTCCCTTCCTCCTCAATTCTGTTTGGCGCCTCTCCAGTCTTTTCATCTTCTCCTTCAGCGCCTCCACTACGATAGTAAAATCACGGCTGGAGTCAGCCTATCTAAAAAAAAAAAAAAAAAAAAAGAAGAAGAGAGAAAAATTCACCATCTGAAGCCCCTACCCTACTCTCCACGCCTAGCGACACGCTTGAATTGTCCGGCGCCTCCTTCACTTTGAAGTTGGGACACAACTCGTCCTTCACCGAAACAACAGGTCCTAGTACTTTTCTTCCGGCGTCGTGAGTTCCAGAACAGGGTCTTTTGTATTGTTGACAATACTTGCACTTCCCAGACTTGGGAGTGATGCTGGTGATGCACATCTTGTCAGTCTCTGCACACCGGGAACAAGGAGGAAAATACTGGTTGACAGGGTGATAACCATTGGTGATTTCAATACTGAATGAGGGGGTGGAAGATCTACTGTAAGGGGAAAGGGATGGACAGGTATCAGGTGGCAATGGTGATGGATATGGTGGGGGAAAAGATAGTTCAGTCATCTTGAAGATCTCAAAATACTCTCACCTCTTCTTATGGGTATCAGGAGCTACCCCTTCCTCTTCTGGGGGGGTACTGTCATAACCAAATTGACTCAGTCTCCTCTGGCTTACTCAGCCCTCAGTCAACCTCAGCCCAGCTCAATCACAATCCACTACTGAACATCCTGAAGTATCTCCCTGCATATCCTGCAGCCTTTAGGTAATCCCCCAGGCACACCCTCTACCTCTCTATGGCTTGGTGCATCCTCATCTCTCCTTCAAACCCTATCTAACATGAGAAGTACATACAGTAAAACCATAGTACATACTCCTGGCTGGACAAACCATACTCCAGCTCAGTACATGACCTTCCTGGACAGGCCCATTACTCAATATTTCAATCTTCAACCTTCAACCCAATTGGTCCACATGTAATGCCATGGACCTCCCAACCCAGCACCAGTCATCCAATCCTCAAAGCCTCCTCTCAGCTCTCACATATACTGGGCACTCCTCTCCCCTTGGACTAATTCCCCCAAGGAATTAGTATACTACTTCTTATTGGTTAGCCCCTCATCCAATAGGTGTCATCTCAGCACAAGAAAGCCAATCAGCCTACCTTACTCACCTCACCTATCCCTCTGGTGTTACTCTTACAGGATTCCCTCATCATATCCTTCAGAGCCTTACCCCTGGACTCATCTCCTCATCCTTGTCCTTACTTCACATCCCCTCCTCATTTGAAATATACCTCTTATCTCTTTCCTGAGTTCTGTGAGCAGTAGTGCCTGTGCCATCAGCCCCTTGCACGCCAGGGGCAGTTGTGAAAGGAGGCCCCTTGAAGAGAGGTTGCTAGTCTGTAAAGATCCCCAGTAGTATAATACTGTGGCCCCCCTTTTATATGATATTGAAAACCATTTACTACCAAACCAATTAAACCTTGCAACTGCTCTTATTAAATCATTTATTTGAGCTTCTAAGCTTTTATTATTGGAATAATAATTATTATTATCATTCCAGCATTTTTATCACTCTCTGTAGCTAAAGGACTGCAAGGTTCCTGGTATCAGAGAGCTGACAACTGGGGGTCTGGCCGGGAAATATCCTTAAATGATTAATTTTGAATTATTTATTCCTTGGACCAGTCTATTTATTTTTAAAAATAAGTTAACATACTTATAACACATATTTTTGATCATTTGTTTCTCTAGTGGATCTTAAGACCAACGGAGAATTGATCAACTATTATTTGAACCTTCTTAAAAAGAAAAAAGAAGAAAACCTCCGTAACCTTGTCCCTGTTATTATAACTCCTGAGCAACAACAGGAGAAATTGCTTTATTATAAACAGCAGGTTATAAAAGACAAAGAACTCAATCTTGAAAAAATTATCAATTTCAATTCTTTATGAAGGCAACATAAGGACTGGAAAATTTATCAAAGGAAGCTTTATATTTATAAACTAAATAACCCTGAAGATAAAGAATAATCCAAAAATAATAAAAGTGATTATTTTTTTCTAAAAATCACTTTAACACGTAAAAATACAAAAAATATTAAACTTATATTTTTTTGTTTTTATCCATCTCAGTGGATTTTGTTTTTGGTGATCTCATTGACCAGGACCTTCTAGAGGACCTCCCAGAAAGTGTACCATTGGAATTAACCTTGGAGTTATCCCAGGATCTCATTGGAACTCACTCAGACCCCGTTGGAATACCCTCCAAGGATAGTTGTGATCCCAACCAAGTGTTGGTACCGTTGAATTTAACTCTAAGAAAGTTAAAATATTTATAAAGAATTATTAAAAATATAAAACACACAAAAAATATTATTTTTATAATTTTTAAAGTCTTTTTTCAAAGTTTTGACAAAAGAATTACACATTTTTTTGGTACTATGTATCAAAATAGGCGCAACACCCGTGCAACTGGTAGAGCCCCGTCATATGGATCACTGCCTGGAGGAACCCATGCACGCAAGGACTCCAGTAATGAGCGTGATGAGGGGACTGGAACCTGTGACCATAGCATCACGCAGGACAAAGACGGCGACAACCACGGCCGCCAACTCGACCAACAAACCGTTGGAGAGCCATCTGTTGCCCACCAGGTTATCCCAGGAGGGTACAGGTCCTCCTATGCCACCCCAGCTGGACTCAACCAAGGAGGAAAGGGTCAAAGTGTTAGTGAAAGAGCACGTGAGCTATTGGGAACAATTCAGGTTGGCTCAGACCCAGGAGGATCAACCAGGTATGAGAAAAGCCGTTTCTCAGTCAAAGAAATCTTAGATTTCTCTGCAAAGGTTGATCCCAAAGAAAGAAGTAGAAGGCTACGTGCAGACCTGGAATCCTTGGGATCAGTTAGCTTCCTTAAAGGGAAAGGACCCCAAAAAGAGGAGATCCTTAGCCCATCAGAAGTTAAGGAACCCAAAGGATTGGGACAACATAATATCCTTATCCCAGAAGTGGAAAAAGGTGTACCGCAATTAGATGTAGAAGCTCTTAATAGCTTTTCTGTAAATTTGACTCACAATTTTACCATTATTAGCCAATGCTTTGATAAATTTTTTAACCAATTGGACAAATTAAGTTCAAGTATTTTTAGAGTGATTGACACTCAGTCTCAGATTATGAGAATTGATGGGTTGGAAATACAACAAATCAAGGATAGTATAAGAGCTAGTAAGTTTGACCTGATGAAACATATTGATGACAATCAATCAATTCTTCAGGAAGATATTCATGCAACCATAAACAAGCTTAAAGAAGAAGTTAAGAAAACTAGTCCTATTCCTTCAGCTCATCTGACTAATAAAATTGACTTATTAAGCAACAAACTTGATTTAGAGTTAGGTATGATTAAGAATGATCTCAGAGATCTTAAGATGAACTCTACTAACTCTCTGGTCATTAACCTAGAAGAAACTAGACCTGCCAGGTTCACCAGTACTCCTAGTTTTCCTCCCAGGACCAGGATAACTAGGAATGAGTCTTTCAGACCCAGTCCTACTCCGGAAATGGAGCAGGCTTTGAAGCTACTTCCTCCCATCACTGACTGGTATTAATTCTCTGGAGAAGGAGAATTCAATTATGTCAGTTTCATTAAGTTTATTGAATATACTCTTTCTTCCTACAAGCTCCCTGATGCAATAGCTGTGGTAAGATTGCCCAGATTATTTGAAGGTGTAGCTCTTGATTGGTTTATCAATAAAACAGAAGAAGTTGGATCTTTATCCTGGAATTCTTGGAAAGAATTGATCAAAGTGCAGTTTGGTACCAGGATTTGGAAAAGAAAGATGATGAAAAATTTTGAAACTTCCCAGTTTGATCCATCCAAGGACAAACCTCATAAGTGGTGCTTTGACCAGAAAAAGAGGTTGGACTGTTTTTGTCCTGATGCCAATAAAGAAGAAGTCAATGAAATACTCCTCAACTTATGTCCCGGACAAGTCAACCACAGTGTAAGGTGTAGAATGTGTATGGATTCAGATCTTTGCACCTGAATAGGTTTATTGGAAAAAAAAATTGATATGAATGGTCTTGATAAAAGGGTCAATAGACCTCCAAGGGAACAAAATACTAGGAACAGGGAAGAATATACTGCCAAAACTAAAGAATCCCCTGCTAGTAATCCATCTACCTTGGAAGTCAAGAAGACTCCAGAATCAAAAGAGAAAGTATGTTGGAACTTTAACCAAACAGGAAACATAAAACCTGATTGTCCTCTACCCAGGAAAAGGATTAATCTTATTGAAGGAGAAGAGTATGACAATCTTGAGCCTCACCTTGATGATACTGAGTGATCACTCTCTTATTGTTCTCTAATAATCACTAACCCTATCAATTTTATTGAAGGTAGTATTGAGTCTTCTCTGGACATAAATTCGGTCAATGAGGATTCTAACTTACCTCAAAAATGGAATCCCAACATGAAGATTCACCACATCTCTGAGGCTAAGGCTTTGACTCTAAAACCTTCTGCCGGTAAAAGTTATACTTCAGGAAAAACTTGCTATGCTACTGGTTTAATCCAAGGTTCCCCTGTTAAGTTAATTCTAGACAGTGGAGCCTTTTGTTGATAAGGAGATTTTGCTAATGTGCCTTCATCCTTCTCACTATGCCATGTTACCACGCTACCGCTTGTGTGTACTGTGTGCTCTGTTGTATTTTCTCCTTTTTGTGTTTTCTTTCTCTGTACTACGGCACTCCTCTGAGCGCCCCTGCGCACATGAGCGCAGGCCACTTGTCTACCTGCGCGCTCCACTTATCTACTTGCACCGGCCCAGAACCAGGATGCCTCTCTCCTTGTGCGGTTCCAATACCGTACCACTTGCATCCTGGATTCTGGGCTAGAATTGTGATCGTGTTGTTTGTGCTGCTTTTCTATCAACCTGTGTGGCCTCAAGCCTTTTCTTTTTAGGTGTGGCTCATCTGCCTCCCCATCTGATTGTCTCATGGCGAAATCTAACCTTTTTTTTTTTAGTCTGAACATTACAGATTTACAGTCCCATTTGCACTCTCTTGACCTAACAAGAAAAGACTCCTTGCCATGACCAATCAAGAAGATAATCCTAAAATCAACATTCCACTTCTCACAGAATCCAACTTTCCAAACTGGTTCATTCGTGTGAAGAGCTACGTTAGAAGGAAAGGGCTGCTTGAACTCATTGAGGGTTATAATCCCAATGATGCAACCACTCCTACGCAAAAAAGGAAGATTTACAAGGCATGCAAAATAATCATCCAGCACCTTGGCAACATTGCTTTCAAAGCGGTTGTGAATAGCTCAAATGAAGCCAACCCACGCGCCATTCTGGAAGCCATTCACGAAAGATATGCCTCTCAATCGTCCAACAATCGCGGTTGTCTCTGGCTGAATTTCATACGCTACCAGTACAAAGGGGATCTCTTGCAATACATCAACAACTGTTGAAAATTGATGAATGAACTATCTGTTGTCAAACTGGATGTGCTGAAAGATATTCTCAGCTATAAAATCCTGGCCAAACTTCCCATTGCCTTCCACCACATTGTTGACACTCTCCTTCTAAAAAACAAACTGCTTACCAACCCCACAGCTGTGCTCAACAAAATCAAAGAAGTCATGGACCTGGAAACATCTCAAAAGGTGGAGACTTCTTAACCTGGAGAAGAAGTCTCACCAACTTCCCTGCACAAAACCGCTCACCAGAAGAAACCAAAAAACAGACACCCGTGCTCTAATGGGAAGCACAACCCACTGTTGAGCCACTCTGAAGACAGATGCTGGTTTCTTCATCCAGAGCTGCGCCCCAATTGCCACACCTCCAAGGCTGTCTCCCATCTCCACCTGGCCGCATTGCCATCTGATGAAAAAACCAACTTGACCAAAACGGAACCTCCCCAAGACTACCTCAATGCACAGCTCTACTTCAAAGACTTGAAAACCCAAGCATCACTTCTTCCTGTTCTGGATTCAGGAGCTTCACATCACATTGTCAACTCACCTCTCTATCTCTGGGAGTCCACTGCTATAAATATAAACGTGGGCACTGGAGCCAAAGGAACCGCATTCCTGGCCACTGCAATAGGCAAGGTCACCCTCTGAAACCACCTGGGCGAACAGATTCAACTAGATAACGTACTCCTGGTCCCCACTCTGAACTGCTGCCTCATCTCACTTCCACAACTCACAACTAAATCAGCCACTATCAAACAAGTAGGGTTCTCAGGATACAAAATATTCCTGGATAATTTCTCTCTCTTGGGCACTGCCAGGAACCATCTGGTCAAACTCTGTGGTACTAGGTTCAAAATTGCGAAATCCAGAGACTCCTCCAAAGGCTCAGCGCTCTTTGAGCACCCTCTAGGCACTCCATGGCACCTTTGGCTGGGGCGCCCTCACAATGCCGCTCTCAAGGCTGTCATTCCGGACAGTTCCCCTAGCTTCAACTGCGACATCTGCAAAAGCTGCAAGATGACCTCTACTCCTTTCCTTGGCAACTTCAAACCAGCCACTCAATGCCTGGAAGCAATTCATCTGGATCTTGTTGGGCCATTCCCTGTTCAGTCTAATGGAGGCTGTAAGTATTTCCTCACCATTGTGGAACAATTCTCAGGCTTCAAATTGGTCTCCTTTCTTTGAGCCAAGGATCAAGCCCCCGCTTCTATCAAAGATTTCATAAACCACTCGGAAAGACTGCTCAACGCCAAGGTTGCAACCGTCATGTTGGAAAACAGAGTTAAATTTGTGAACAAGGAACTCGGTGGGTATTTTAAGCTTCATGGTATTGATCATCACCTGGCTCCCGCGTAAACACCTGAACAGAACGGCCTAGCTGAGAGATCAAATTGCTCCATTCTAGACAAAGCTTGATGCCCGCTTGTACAAAGCGGCCTTCCTCCCTCCTACTGGGCGGAAGCTATCAAGACAGCAACTGATCTACTCAACGCACTACCCATCATTTCCAAGAGCCGCAAGATTCCCTACAAAACCTGGTTTCAACAACCATTCAATCATCATTTCCTCAGGCCATTCGGATGCACCACTTATTCACTCATTCCCAAGGTCAGACGCGGTTTCAAACTTTTGCCTAACGGAGAGAAAGGTACACTCCTCAGGTATGTAAACAATTTCTTATCCTATAAGATACTTGATCACCAAAACAAACAGGTGCATTCAAGAGCCAATGTCTCCTTCCTTGAGGAAACTTTTGAGCGCAACCACGACAAAGCCACGAAAGGCCGCCTTCCTTCCTCTTCTTCTACTTCCAATCCACTAAAACCCACCTCCGGGGAAATTCTTCCCGACATTCTGGCCAAATTTATTCCAGTAACTGGTCAAGTGTCTTCTGTGACTGAGGCTGCCTCTGTTCCTGATCACAGTATAATTTCCAAACGGAACATACTCTTGAATTCTCAAAGGGAGACAATGGCCAACAACCCTCAACTGAATCTCATGGACACCAAACTCCAAGATCCCAAATCCTTGGATGAGGCTCTTTGCAGTCCCCACAGACTCAAATGGATTGCCGCCATGGAGAGGGAGCTCCAAAATCTCTTGTCCTACAACGTTTGGGAAGAGTGCAAAAAGTCCAACTCTACAAGCCAGCTAAAGTGTATTTGGGTTTTCTGCACCAAGAAAGACAAGGAAAACCAGATCATCAAATTCAAGGCGCGTCTCTGCATGCAGGGTTTCCACCAAACGTTTGGCATTGACTATACCAATGTGTTTGCACCCACGGGCGACAAATCCTCTCTTTGGCTCCTCATTTCACATGCCGTGCAACAAGGCTACAAGTTCCACCAGCTTGAAGTCAAGTCAGCTTTCCTCAATGCTCCCTTGAAGGAGATCATCCACGTCTCAACACCGGCAAACATACCTGTAACGCCTGGGAAGTTGCTCAAGCTCAAAAAGGCCCTGTACGGCCTAAAGCGGGCTCCCCAAATGTGGTAAAACACACTCAGCGCCTGGCTTTCTCAAGAAGGGTTCATCCGGAGTGAGGCTGATTGATGCGTGTTCTGGAAGGATAGTACCTACCTATATATACACGTTGACAATATTGCCATCTTCAGCCCGGAACCACAACTTTTTATTGATGCAATCCGGAACCTCTTCAAAATCAAGGATCTGGGCCTGGCGTCTCTTCTTCTAGGTATGAACGTGAGGCATCACGCAAAATGTTTCCACCTGAGCCAAGAGACCTACATCTCCTCCCTGTTGGATCAATACTGGCTCCCTACACACAAGCAATGCTTGACTACGTTCAAAACTTTTGGAAAATTACTTCCGGCATCTGAGGGGGAACATCAAATGTTTGTTAAAAGCGGGATGAATTACAGAAAGCTGGTGGGTGAGCTAACCTAAATAAGCTGCAACACCCGACCTGATATTGAATTTGCCGTAAACTACCTCGCTTAATTCCTGAACGCGCCCGGGATGACCCACTGGCACGCTGCAACCCTTAATCTCAGTTATTTACAGTCAACACCTAAGGTGGGACTAACTTTCTCTAGAAAATCATGTCAGACCGGACTCAGCTCATATGTAGATGCCAACTGGGCCACGTGCCCGACCACCAGAAGATCAATCAGCAGTTTTGTTGTCCTATGGAACGGGAACGTAATTGGCTGGAAATCTCAAAAACAACCCAGTGTTACGCTGTCCACCACAGAGGCCGAGTACAAAGCGGTGGCTGAGGCTGTGAAGAAAATCCTCTGGTTCAAATCTCTGGCTGAAGAGGTGCTCAGATCAGCAATCAAGGCTCCCATCATCCTCCTTGAAGACAAAGATGGCTGCGTCAAACTAGCCACCAACTCGGCGAATAATGCGGGTTTTTGGTCAAAGCACATGGAACTACAGTTCCATTTCCTAAGAGAAGAGGTGGAAAGGGGAACAATAGCCATCAAACGTATAGATTTGAAAGACAACCCCGCGGACTTCCTCACCAAACCGGTCTTGCAAATCTCTCTGCAACAACAGCTCAAGCAAATCAATGTAGGTTGTCCCATGCCAGAAGGATGAAGGCAGGGAGGGTGTTGATAAGGAGATTTTGCTAATGTGCCTTCATCCTTCTCACTATGCCAGGTTACCACGCTACCGCTTGTGTGTACTGTGTGCTCTGTTGTATTTTCTCCTTTTTTGAGTTTTCTTTCTCTGTACTACGGCACTCCTCTGAGCGCCCCTGCGCACATGAGCGCAGGCCACTTGTCTACCTGCGCGCTCCACTTATCTACTTGCACCGGCCCAGAACCAGGATGCCTCTCTCCTTGTGCGGTTCCAATACCGTACCACTTGAATCCTGGATTCTGGGCTAGACTTGTGATTTTGTTGTTTGTGCTGCTTTTCTATCAACCTGTGTGGCCTCAAGCCTTTTCTTTTTAGGTGTGGCTCATCTGCCTCCCCATCTGATTGTCTCGTGGCAAAATCTAACATTTTCTTTTTAGTCTGAACATTACACCTTTTGCTCTTGTGTTGGTTCAACTTATCTGGAGAAAAAAGACCCAAACTGGAAACTGAACTTACTACAAGTACCTCAGGCTAAGTTCAGCAGTTGTAATTCTGTTCTTAACACTGTTGGAGTATGGTCTTCTGATATCATACTCCCTCACTCTAAAGGATCACTGAAACTGAAAATTGAATTTTTAGTGCTCCAAAACAAAGTATGTGATTATTTTATCCTTGGGAATGATTCTCTTTGCCTATATGATATAGATGTATCACAAAGCAAAGGTAGATAATTCACCGTAGGAGGAGACTGGAATAAGAATATCCAAATATGTCATGTCAATGCTCAAACTTCTGATTCAACTTATGAAAAACACTTAGAGAAGTTCAATCAGGAATACTTTTCTCAAGCTTCTCTGAATTCCCTTCTCAATGAAGAACAGAAACGGGATATCCTACAAGTATGATTCAAAAATCAGAATGCTTTCTGTACCAAAGATCACCCCATTGGTAACATCAAAGGACATGATATGATCCTAACTCTAACTATTAAGCCTCCTTACCCACCTAACCTCAGGAGACCTGCTTACCCTTTGAGTCCAAAATCCAGAGCTGCTCTGGAAACCCATATTCAAGAGTTGGTTGACTTACAAGTCTTAAGGAAAGTAGGCCACAATGAACAAGTGGATATTACTACCCCAGTAATTATAGCTTGGCACAATGATAAGTCAAGAATGGTTGGAGATTTTAGAATGCTTAAAAACTACACCCAAGCTGATTATTATCCAATTCCAAGAATTGACCATGCTCTACATAAACTGGCCAAGGATAAGTACATAACCACCATGGATATGCTGAAAGACTTTCACCAAATACCTATCAGCCCTGATAGCCAGAAATTCATGAGAATTATCTGTCATTTGGGAATTTATGAGTATCTTAGGATGCCTTTTAGTATTAAAAATGCTCCTTCTCATTTTCAAAGGATGATGGATACAGTCCTACGATTATTCATCAGACAGGGATGGATGATGGTATACATTGATGATTTTATCATTTACTCTGATGATTGGGACACTCACATGGAGAAATTAAGGCTATTCCTCAAAACCATCTCTGCCGTAGGATTAAAAGTATCAATGAAAAAGTGGAACTTTGGCTATGGGGAACTCAAAGCCTTAGGACACATTGTCTCTCAACTAACCTTAGCTGCTGACAAAAACATGATAGCAGCAGTAATGAATAGGCCTATGACTCAGAATAAAACTGAACTCCTATCCTTCATCCATGCACCTTCTGCAGCTACTATATGAAGTATTTACCAAAGTTTTCTCTTCTAACCAAATTTTTGTATGAGATCTGCAACAACACCACCGTGTTTGAAATGACTCATGATAGAGTCAAGAACTATGAGGAACTCAAAATTGCAATGAACTCAGCTCCAGTACTGATCCAGCCGGATTACTCTAAACCTTTTAAGCTCTACATAGATGCCAGCATGGAAAGGCAAGGAGCTGCTTTACACCAGGAAGTCATAGTGAAACTTTTGAGAGACTAGATTTGAATTACAACCAACAGAGGGACTGAGGAGACTGAGGTCAGACACAGGTTGAGACAAAGAAACACAACGGAGAGGGAAGAGAAAAATGACAGAGTTGATAGCAATGAGAGGTGACCAACAGGACGGGCAGAGAAGCTTTGAGGATTGACACACATTGGGTTACTTGGAAAGATGATCATAGGAAGGCTGAGAGAGTTGGGATTGGGAAGCTGAGAGAAGAATCAGAAAGAGGTTGCAAAGATGAAAATGGAGCAACTCTCACCAGTCAGAATTGAGATTGATGAGAAGACTGGAAGTGAGTCAATTGAGTTTGAGTCAACAAGTCAATTGAGGCTGAGTCGTCGGTGGTCTTGGTCTGAGAAGCATGGGCTTGACAGCGGTCAAATTTGAGACTTGAGGAGGATAGAATGAGAAAAGAAAGAAATAAGACAGGACAAGGAAAAAGTAAAAGGAAGAGATGAAACTGAAGCCAGGAGGAAACCAGGCCAAAGCTGAGCTGAGGTCAAGGTAATGAAGAGGAGGAGAGGGTCCCCCGTTCCCCCGGTTCTGAGTTGTAGGACAGGGCCTCTCTGGTTCTCTCTGAGGCCCCATGGATTTGGTAAGCTGAAGATTGGGCAGGAGAGAGAGAGAGAGAGCCGGGTAGTACTTCAACACTCCCCATAACTGTAGAGAGTTTGAATAGGATGAACCATTGAATTTGAATTCAGGGTCAAGGATCTGTACAAAGGCCTGGATGGCGGGTTTAGCTACCGCCTTTGTGAGGGGGTCATCCAACATGCGGTCCATGGTTATGAGTTTGACCTCCAGGTTGCCCAGTGCAAGTTCCTCCCGCAAACCTTTTGTTTTGAGGTCCATTTGCCTTGTCTTGGCGTTGGAACCAAATTGTTTGAGCTTGTCCTCGAGGCCCTTATTGTCAATTAGATGTTTTGTGAAGGGGATGGAGACGTTGAACACCTCCCCCAGGAGGTGTTTGAGCCATCTTCCCTCCAGGAAGGAATCCAGAAGAGGGTTGAGTTTGGCTTCAGTCAAGGAATAGGTGATGTTGCATTGTTTGAAGCTCTCCCATGAGATTACTGAGCCAAACGAGAAACCCAAGTAGCCAGATTGAGACTTCCTTGACGTTGGATCTTCACCCCAGGAGGATTTGCTATAGAAAACCAGAGGTTTGGCAGATTTGTTGTAAGTTAGGGTGATATTCACGTCTTTGGTGGCCTTCAGATGTTGCCAAGTTCTCTTGAGTTCCTTCCAGTGGGTCAGGCCAGGTTTATTCTGGAACCTGGCGAGAATTGAGACAGAAAAGCTGAGGTCCGGGTGGGTCAAAGGCGCAATGTAGTTCAGAAGACCCACCCCTGAGCGGTAGTTGATGTTGAGGGGTTTGAAGTCTTCAAAGTCCTTGTCCAATGCTTCCGTGAGTTGAAGGTGAGGAGTCAGAGGAGTTTGGACTCCTTTAGTGTTTGACAGTCCAAGTTCTTCTAAACCATGAGCAATGTGTTTTGGTTGACTGAGCAGGATTGAGTTGCTGGTCCAATCAAATTTCATTCCCAAGATGGTGTTGGGAGCGTGGCATTGGGATTTTTTGAATTTATCATTGAATTTGATTTGAAGTTGTTCCCATCTCCTACAAGGATGAGATCATTGATGTGGATGAATATGAACGATTTCCTGTCCAATGATTTGTAGAGACAGGGGTCGCTGTTGGATTCCACAAATCCTGTGGACTTGATCCAACTCATGAGGGTGTGGTACCAGTTCTTTGGGGCTTGTTTTAGTCCATAGAGACTCTTCTTAAGTCTTAAGTATTTTCTCTGTCAAGAAGAACCGTTGGGAGTCCTGATGATTAATTCCTTGTCAATGGGTGCATGGAGGAAGGCAGCCTTGAAATCAAATTGTTTGATTTTGAGGTTGTCTTTGAGTGCGAGTTGAAGGATAACTTTGAGAGATGAGATTTTTCCAGTGGGCGCGAAGTTTTCTTTGAAGTTGAGCCTGTGGATTTGATTTTAGCCCTTCACGCACACTCTGGCCTTGAAGATGAGAGCGTTGTTGTGGCAATTGTCTTTGATTTTGAACACCCAGGTTGTTTTGAGCGGGTTGATTGGTTTGGGTCCATTTTACTCTTCCCACACCTCCAGATCCTTGCATTGATCCAGCTCTTTTCTGATTGCCTGTTTCCATCTTTTGGCCTCTTCACAGCAGATGGCTTTGAGGTATGTCTTGGGTTCGAAGTAGTGGTGAAACCCGTAGCATTGTGGAGGTCTGAGATTTGCGCAATTTTGCAGAAGTCAAGCAGGAGCGGGATGAGGTGGAGGTTCTGGAATGGGACTGGGTTGAGGTGAATGGTCTTCCAGGGATGCAGACGGATCATTTGGAGTATCTGAGTTTCTGGTTTCTGGAGAGTCTGAGTCAGATGAGTCCGATTGGGTCTCTGGTGTCTCTCTTGACTGGGTGAAGTTCCTGTCAGGAGGAGGAGTCAAGGAGGAGGAATCTTCTTCTGCTGTTGAGGGGCGGCCGTTTTGGACGTCTGGATTGTTGTTTATGTCAAATCCATCAATAAAGAAGTCCAAGTTGGGACTTGGCTCCCAGCAAATTGCGGATGATTTGACGAATTGTACGTGCTTGCTTGAGATGATGTATCTGTTGGGACAGAGGATTCTGTAGGAGCGGAATTCTGGATTTTATCCAAAAAGCCTTCCTTCCAGGCCCTTTGGATGGAATTTTGTTCCCTTGGTTCTGAGGTGATTGAGATAAATGACTGGGGTTCCCAGTGGTTTCAAGTATGAGAGTGGAAGGGAGCTGCCATGCATAATCTCTCAGGGCAATTGAAGACAGCCCTTGCGGGGAATCTGATTCAGAGCAAGGCAACATGCTTTGAGTATCTCCAACCAGTACTTCTTCAGTAGGTTGGAGGAGCTGAGAGATGTATGCATGCTTTTGACAATGGTCCTGTTGGCTCTTTTGGCCCTACCATTGTGCTTGGGGTGATAGGGTTCAGAGACAAGCTTCTTGCAAGAGATCTCCTTGAGGAAGCTGGTAAGTCTGTTGTTGAAAAATTCGGATCCTCCATTGGAGCAGACTTTGCAGGGATAGTAACCCAATTTGGACTTCTGTCGTTTGATGATTTCAATGAGGGTATTTGGGGTATCTTCTTTTCTGAAGAGAGGAATGCCATGCATGTAGCCTGAGAAAGTGTCCACGATGGTCAGAATGTACTTTTCTTGTTGGTGCAACTCGGGTTTGATTGGTCCAACAAGGTTGAGATGTATAAGTTTGAAGGGTTTTGTTGCAAGGGTGGCCTGTATCTTGAACGGCAACTTAGTAATTTTGCAGAGGGCACAGTCCTTGCAGAAGAAGTCGCTGTCGTCAAGCTTGAGGTTGAGAATCTCTCTGAGTCTGCCAATGGAGGCGTGGCCTAGGGAGAGGTGAATGTCACGGGTGGAAGTGGCGGAGTTTTTAGAGGTGGACAGGTAGCAATTTTTCTGACCTATGCTCCTGGGGTTGTTGACCACAAACAGATTCTTGACAATTCTTCCTTCCAGGAGGCATTGATTGTTGCGGATGAGTTGGAATTGTCCTTTGGAGGATTTCAGGGAGCAGCCCTTGGAAATCAGATCACCGGGGCTTATCAAATTAACCACTAAATCGGGGACGAAGGGGCAGTTGCTGAGGACTATAGTTTGGTGTTTCCAGACCAGTTTGACTGTTCCCGTGCCTTTGATGGGGAGGTTAGAGAAGTCTTTGCCCGTCGAGATGTGCTCCCCATTGTCTGATTTGATCAGCTTGGAGAAGAATTTCTTGTCGTTGAAGAAATGCGCCAAACCGCCACTATCCATCAGTATGTTTTGGGTCAATGTTACTCTTGATTCAATCCACTTGGTGATGAACGCGTGGTAGTGGGCTGATTTGGATTTTTTCTTCTGCTTTTCTCTCCATTTGGCTTGTTTTTCCCTCCACCATTCCGGGGCCTTCTCTGGGTGAAGGTGGAAACACTTGCTTTCTTGGTGATTCTTATCTTGTTTGGGGTTGTGGTAGCATTCCACGCAGCGGTTTCTGGACTGGGATTTGAATTTTTTCTTGCTGCACACAAGGGCAGTTTTGGGCATGGGGATGGTTTTGTCGGAGGACTCTGCCTTCAATTTGTTGTTGTACTGAGTGAGAAGATTGCACACAAAGTTGACTCCTATTGTTTTTTCAGAGTGCATGAGTTGGCGTTTGAGGTCGTGAAGAGCAACAGGGAACTTGAAGAGGATGAGGTAAGCCAGGATTTCTTGAGGGAGATTGATGCCAATGTCGTTCATTTTCTTGACTGAGGTCTTAACTTTTGTGACAAAGTGAGTGATATCATCTTCTTTGAAGGAGATGTGGAGAAAGTTGTTGAAGATCCGGGCTTGATTGGAGGCTTCAGATGAGGAGTACCGTTTGTTTATTGCCTGCCAGATGGCTTTGGCTGAGTTGAAGTTGGTGGCATTGATGACGTTGTTGTGAGTCACCAAATCAACCTTGGAGATGAGAAGGAGTTGAATTTTGTTGTTATCCAGCGAGGAGAGTTGACCAGAGCTGGATTCAAGGGTTGTCAGTACTCCTCTGAGTGGGAGCATTCCACTCATCTTATCGCGCCAAATGCCTTAGTTGTCCTCTGAGAGTAGGGGGATGGTTTCCAGGGCAGTTTTGAGCATTGCCTGTCGGAAGCCTTCTCCAGAAAAGTTTCTGGAGGATTCCGCCATCTTGAGAGCCTCTGTTGGTTGTTGTGGTGAGCCTTTGGCTTTTAACTGTGAAACTTTGGAGAGAATAGATTTGAATTACGACCAACAGAGGGACTGAGGAGACTGAGGTCAGACACAGGTTGAGACAAAGAAACACAACGGAGAGGGAAGAGAAAAATGACAGAGTTGATAGCAATGAGAGGTGACAAACGGGACCTGCAGAGACGCTTTGAGGATTGACACACATTGGGTTCCTTGGCAAGATGATCATATGAAGGCTGAGAGAGTTGGGATTGGGAAGCTGAGAGACAAATCAGAAAGAGGTTGCAAAGATGACAATGGAGCAACTCTCACCAGTCAGAATTGAGATTGATGAGACAACTGGAAGTTAGTCAATCAAGGTTGAGTCAACCAGTCAATTGAGGCTGAGTTGTTGGTGGTCTTGGTCTGAGAAGCATGGGCTTGAAAGCAGTCAAAGTTGAGACTTGAGGAGGATAGAATGAGAAAAGAAAGAAATAAGAAAGGACAAGGAAAAAGTAGAAGGAAGAGATGAAACTGACGCTGGGAGGACACCAGGCCAAAGCTGAGCTGAGGTTGAGGTAATGAAGAGGAGGAGAGGGTCCCCCGTTCCCCCGGTTCTGAGTTGTAGGACAGGGCCTCTCCGGTTCTCTCTGAGGCGCCGCGGATTATGTAAGCTGAAGATTAGGCACAAGAGAGAGAGAGAGAGCTGGGTAGTACTTCAAAACATAGAAGATGATAAACCAGTGGAAAAACCTATACTCTTCATATCTAGACAAATTAAAGATACTGAGAAAAGGTACGGTGCAAGACAAATGGAATGCCTGGCCTTAGTATGGGCCCTAGAGAAACTCCATTATTACTTAGAAGGCACCAACTTCACTGTTATTACTGACTGCAATGCTTTCAGAACCTTGATGAAAATGAAGACCCCTAGCGGGCATATGTTGAGATGGCAGATAGCTATACAACAGTACAGAGGACAGATGACCATAGTTCATAAAGCTGGGACTAAATATCAGAATGCTGATAGTTTAAGCAGGAATGTGTTACCCAATGACCCAAGTAACCCTGCCTACAATCCAGAGGATAATGAAATCTTCCGTATCCTTAATATTAACAGGTTAAAAATTGAAGCTCCTATAATGGGCATCCACTTTTGTGAACTAAATGAATAATTGTTCAACTCTATAAAAGAAGCTTACAGTTCCGGCATAAAGACTCTGATCACTATTATGGAAAGTACTTCTCCACCTCCTGAATTGATCAATAGCCTACCTGAACCTCTTTTGAAACCATAAAAAGCTGGAGGGTTCACCATATGGGATGGTCTGGTATACTATAGGCATCAACATTCAAGTGTCATAGTCTTAACTAAGGATGACCATATCAAACATGTTCTGGCTGAGTGCCATGATAACTTCTCATCTGGTCATTTTTCTGCTGGTATAACCTTGGATAAGATTAAACAGACGGCTTGCTGGGTTAATTGGAGAGACTCCACTATACAGTACGTTAGCAGTTGTGAAACTTGTCAGAAGTCCAACAGGACTACTGGGAAACGGTTTGGACTACTGCAGAAGATTGCTGAACCCAAGAAAAGATGGGAGATAATCAATATGAACTTTGTGACTGGACTACCACCAGGAGGAGCCTATTCCTACAACTCAGTCTTAGTCATTGTGGATAGGTTCTGCAAGAAAGCAAAGTTCCTACCTAATCACAAGGAAGACACTGCTATGGAAGTTGCCCTATTATTTTGGAACAGACTCATTGCTGATGTTGGAGTTCCCAAGATTATTATCAGTGACAGAGATCCTAAATTCACCTCTGAGTTCTGGAGAAACCTACATGATATGCTTGGAACCACCTTAGCTTTCTCTACCGCTTATCAACCTCAGACGGATAGGTTAGCTGACAAGATAATTCAGACCCTGGAAGACATGCTCAGGAGATTCTGTGGCTTTGGACTAGAATAAAATATTCTGAAAGTTTTTTCCACGATTGGGCTAGCCTTTTACCTGCACTGGAGATGGCCTACAACAGTAGAAAGCACTCTACCACTAAGGAAGCACCTTACATACTGGAAAGAGGATGGATTCATAGATTACCCAAGGATAACCTTAACCACCAGCTAACCAACATTCACCCTACATCACTTGATTTCAAAAGCATGATAGATGAAGCCAATAAACATGCTGTGAAGTGTTTCCAGGATACTGTGGAATATAACCAGAAATGATGGGATAAAACCCATAAGGAACCTGATTTCAAGATTGGTGATCAAGTCTTGATCTCTACCACCAACTTTACAACCTTGGGTGGAAATAGGAAGGTTAGACCAGCTTTTGTTGGACCTTTCACCATCAATAAACTTCATGGTAAAATTCTGTGGAAGTAATCCTCAGTGACAAGCTTTCCACAAAACATCCAGTCTTCCCAGCAAGCCTCATGAAACACTACCACCCAAGGAATGGAGAACATACTCCTTCACCTGAAATACTTGTTACAGAAGAACCTGAAAAGGACAAAGGTAAAATTAGCAAGATAGGATTCCTCACCCAAAATTAGGCAGGGTCACTCACTGACACCACCCTTGAATTCCAAGTCCTTATATTTTTAAAATAATTAAAAGGAAAATTACTAACAATTAAGACACCTGTACGGCACTTTTTGGCCATTCTAACATTTCACACGTATTGTCACATATAGGGTTTACACCTGAAATTCACTCAGAATTGAGTTTTTGTGTATATTTTAGCAGTTAAACGCGAAAATGTGTTATGTCACAATTCCCGCGCGCAGCCCCACATCATTAAATACCCCTACGTACTAGAAGAAGCAGGATCCCGCGTCTCAGCTCTCTGACACCAGGAACCTTGCAGTCCTTCAGCTACAGAGGGTGATAAAAGTGCTGGAATGATAATAATAATTATTATTCCAATAATAAACGCTTAGAAGCTCAAATAAGAGCAGTTGCAAGGTTTAATTGGTTTGGTAGTAAAGGTTTTTCAATATAATATAAAAAAGGGCCCACAGTATTACACTACTGGGGATCTTTAAAGACTAGCAACCTCTCTTCAAGGGGCCTCCTTAGGCAGTTTTTAAGAACCTTGGAATAAATATGGGTGCCTCAGCAAGGACTTATTCCACTGATGGACGGGCTTAAAAGCACAAGCGGCCTAGACAGGAAGGTAACACTGACTCTGAGCACTTTACCACAAAAATCCTGGAATAATTAGAAGGGTTTCAGAGAAGATGGGGTAGATGTCTTGACTAAACTTCAATGGTTGATTGGTTATAAAGTTAAAATAATACTACTGCAGACTAAGTCATAAATCACTTGCTTATCTTCATATAAGCACTTGATTAAAAATGACACGGTGTCTGATTGATAATAAATGATTTTCCTGGTAAAAACTCTGATTGAATAATGGATCCAAAGAGGTCTGTACAAATAACTTTTTGAGGTGATTTTAGTCTTCTCAGGGCGCGTAGAGAGGGTTCTGCTTGTGGGCTGAGGCTGGCAAGCTAGTCAGGGCAAGATTAGCACGTCCACTTTGTGCTTTCAATCAGCTGTCCTTAGATCTGCTGCATTTCTGTACCATTTTAGCCACAGGATCTGTTAATTTGTTATGGCGTAAATTTGATCATTCTGTACTCATCCTTTATTTTTACTATTGATATTGATTTGAATCGTTCAGATGTGGATGTTTACTGATTTTCCTTTATCTGAAGATCATGTAGATAATTTTTAATTATTTTTATGAACACTTCTTGTAGTGTTTTGTGGTCTTCAAAGATCAATATCCTTGGTTTACGTGGTAGTCCTTGATCTTTGATTTAATATTAAAAAAATGTTTAAAACTTAATTTCATTAATTTTATTTAAGTTTTGATCTTTTTAGATCATTATTAATGCATATGTCCGTTTGTTACATATACTAGGCAACCCTAACTAGGTTGTAGCTCTTCTGAGCGGTACCTGGTTGTCAGATTAGTCACGACTGATCCAGGCGCCGTGATCAGTAGTACAGATGCGCGCGGGGTAGGATCCACTGCTTGCGTGGCAAAATCAGCTGCGCTTGGGTCTCTACTACGTGGGATCCTTCTGCTTCTAGTACGTAGGGTTATGTAATGATGCGGGGCTGCGCGCGGGAATTGTGACAACACATTTCCGCGTGTACGCGCGGGGTAGGATCCGCCGCGTTCATGGCAAAATAGGCTGCGCGCGGGTCTCTAGTATGCGGGATCCTGCTGCTGGCGGGGCTGCGCGGGGGAATTGTGACATAACACATTTCCGCGTGTACGCGCGGGGTAGGATCCGCTGCGTGCGTGGCAAAATCAGCTGCGCGCGGGTCTCTAGTACGCGTGATCCTGCTGCTGGCGGGGCCGCGCGTTGGAATAACACATTTCCGCGTGTAGTGTTGTAATTTTGAGTACTTTTCCTTTTAATTATTTTTAAAATATAACACTTAGAATTCAAGGGTGGGGTCAGTGAGTGACCCTACCTAATTTTGGGTGAGGAATTCAATAGTGTAATAATATATATGGATTTCTTACTCCTTACTTTGTTAATTGAGGTTTTCATATTTTGTGTTACTATTTGACAGTTTTGATCTGTATATAGTAGCAAGCTGACACCGCGTACTAGAGACCCGTGCACAGCTGATTCTACCACGCACGCAGCCAATCCTACCCCCCGCGCATCTGTACTACTGATCCCCGCGCCTGGATCAGTTGTGACTAATCTGACAACCAGGTACCGCTCAGGAGAGCTACAACCTAGTTAGGGTTGCCTAGTATATGTAACAAATGGACATATGCATTTCTAATGATCTGAAAAGATCAAAACTTAAATAAAACTAATGAAAATTAAGTTTTAAACATTTTTTAATAATAAATCAAAGATCAAGGACTACCACGTAAACCACTGATCTTGATGTTTGAAGACCACAAAACACTACAAGAAGTGTTCATAAAAATTATTAAAAATTATTGAAATGATCAGCGGATGATGGAACATCAGTAAAAATCCACATCTGCACGCTTTGAATCAATATCAATAGTAAAATGAAGGATGAGTACAGAATGATCAAATTTATGCCATAACAGATTAACAGATTCTGTGCCTAAAATAGTACAGAAACCCAGCAGATCTAAGGACAGCTGATTGACAGCACCAAGTGGACGTGCAATTTTTGTTCTGAATGGCTTTCCAGCCTCATCCCACAAGCAGAACCCTCTCTACGTGCCCTGAGATGATCAAAATCACCCCAAAAAGGTATTTATACAGACCACTTTGGATCCAATAAGTTAATCAGTTTACCAGGAATTATTTATTATCAATCAGACACCGTGTCATTGTTAACCAAGTGCTTATATGAAGATAAGCAAGTGATTTATGACTTATTCTGCAGTAGTATTTTTTTACCTTTATTAACCAATCAACCATTGAAGTTTAGTCAAGCAATCTACCCCATCTTCTCTGAAACCCTTCAAATTATTCAAGGATTTTTGTTGTAAAGTGCTCAGAGTGAGTGTTACCCTTCCTTTCTAGGCGGCTTGGGCTGTTAAGCCTGGCCATTAGTGGAATAAGTCCTTTCTGAGGCACCCATCTTTATTCCAAGGTTCTTAAACTGCCTAAGGAGGCCCCTTGAAGAGAGGCTGCTAGTCTGTAAAGATCCCCAGTAGTATAATACTGTGGCCTCTCTTTTATATTATATTGCAAACCATTTACTACAAAACCAATTTAACCTTGCAACTGCTCTTATTAAATCATTTATTTGAGCTTCTAAGCGTTTATTATTGGAATAATAATTATTATTATCATTCCAGCATTTTAATCACTCTCTGTAGCTAAAGGACTGAAAGACTCCTGGTATCAGAGAGCTGAAAAATTGAAAGAAGCCATACCTTTGTGGTGGCTTGATTTGCGATTGATCTCCAAGGAGCTGCCCTGTGGGTGTGGCAGCTCAATGGTTGATTTGACTGACATCCTGAGTTGTCACTGAACTTTCCTGGTCGGAAGACCCTGATGAAATGGGTTTTTTGGATGATTGGCTGGCTGACTCAACGCCAGCCAAGCTGATTGAGTCAACTGACTTGTCCCAATATCCCGTCCATGGAGCTTGAAAGTTGGAACAATCTTTGGGACAGTGGTCTGGAGTTGGTATTTGATTGGGTTCAGATTCAATGTCAAAGTCAATTCCATTCACTCTTGGCGGAGGCATGCGTAAGAATCTGACATGCTTAGATGAGATAATCAAACCATGTTTAGTCAGAATTTGATACAAGTGAAGAAGCTGATTGAAGCCCACTAGTGTGCCTTCTTCGCCTTTTGAGTCAAATTTCAAACCTTTCTCTCTTCTGTTGATTAGGTAGATTCAGGGATTGCCAATGGGTTTCAAGAAGGAGGATGGAAGGGTTTGAACGTGCATCTTCTCCCAGGAAGTCAGTGTTTCACCTTGCAGAGGGATGTGGTTAAGCATGAGACAGCACCCCTTCATAACCTTTTGCCACACTGAAGGGGGAAGCCGTCCATCCTTAAGGGTAGCTTGGGTTGATTCAACAATGGTTCAATTTTCTCTCTCCACACGGCCATTGTGTTCCTGATGGTAGGGCCCAGAGATGATGTGAGTGATGTGCCGGTCTTGTAGAAAGGACGTTAACTTCTGATTGACAAATTTGGTTCCGCCATCAGCGCAGACCTTGGAAGGATAGGCCCCGCGGTGATGGTGTTCTTTCTTGAGTAGGCTGATGATAATGTTTGACGTCTCATCCTTGGAGGCTATGGGGAAGGCTGCAAGGTATCCGCTAGCATTGTCAACTAAGGACAAAATAAACCTATGGCCAGACTTGGAAGATGGTCAAATTGGTCCCATAAGATTTAAGTTTATTCAATCAAAGACTTTGGTGGATCTTGTAGATGGGATTTTGAAAGGCAATTTTGTGATCTTGCGCCTGATGCAGTCAACAAACTGGAATTTATGTTTGATGTTGCTAGGGATGTGCTGGATGAGGGAACCAAGTTGCAATAGTGAAGCATGCCCGTACTTTCTGTGAATCTCAAGCAAAGCTTCTTCCGGCGTAGATGAAATGGACAAAAAGAGAGATTTTGATGAAGAAGTAGAGTTTTGAGAGGGAGTTGGAAGCGTGTAAGGATTATTCTTGATCTTTCTGGTGAGCAACTCTTTACCTGAGTGAGTCACAGAGAATTTGGTTCCACTTGAATTGATCGTACAACCCTTGCCATTTAGGGCGCCTGCACTTATCAGATTGATGGTCACATCTGGTACATAGAATGCCTTGCTGAGCTGGAGTGTCAGATTGCGCTAGTGGAGTACTGCTGTGCCCTTCCCTTTTATTGGTAGGCTTGCTCCTTCCTTTCCTGTCTTGATTGGATCTCCAGAGTATGTTTCCATTTCAGTGAAATAGCGGCTATTGTTGATCATGTGGACTGATGTTCCACTGTTGAGAAAAAAATGTTGTTCTGATTCTCTGTGTTTGATCCACCAATTGAGCAAAGCGAGATAGTGAGCAGAGTGAGATTTTTTCTTTGCTTTTGATCCGCCCTTCTTTGCCTTCCATTTTGCCTGGTTTTCTCTCCACCATTTGGGTGCTACCTCAGGATGGAGGTGCCAGCAATCTCCAGCTGAGTGATTCCAATCTTTGCCAGGGTGACGGTATCCTTCCACGCAACGTTTTGGGTTGGATCCCTTGAGTGAAGTTGAGTGAGATGTTGATTTTCCGCCAAAAAGTGCACCATCGCCCTTGGACCGTGTGCTTGGGATGGAGGATTGCCCCATGGATTCATTGTTTAGTTGAGTTAAGTGATTAAGCATAAACTCAATTGAGAGCTCCTTGTTGGAGTGCATAATTTTCCATTTGAAATTGTCCATGGATGAGGGAAACTTGAAAAGGATAAGGTAGGCTAAAATATTGTCTGGAAGCTTAATGCCAACCTTGCCACTCTTCTTGAGACACACCTTTACCTATGTAATTAAGTCAACAATATCATCCGGGTTGAATGAGAGATAGAGGAAACTGTTGAAAACTCTGGCTTGATTTGAAGCCTGAGACAAAGAAAACTTGTGGATGATTGCCTTCCATAGGAGTTTAGCTGAGTTCCTATTTTTGGCCGTGACAATGTTCTCATGGGCTGTGGAGTTGAGTTTTGAAATGATGAGGAGTTTCAGTTCATCATTGACAGAAGCATCCAGCACCTTTGTCTCATCGTTCATAGCCGTGGTACATCCTTGAACATCAAGTACAGCTTCCATTTTGTCTCTCCATATACCTTAATTATCCTTTCCGAGTAAGGGAATTGTTTTGAGAGCAGTCTTGAGAATGGTTTGTTTGAAGATTTCCATGGCGCCCGGTTTGGATCCTCTCTTAGGTGAGCTAGTGGTTGAGCGGGTTTGAGGTGCTTTTGGCTTTTAACCATAAATAAATGAAATTAATTTGAATTAATTGCTGAACTAAGAGCTGATGACAGACCAGAGTGAGAATAGATGAGACCAGGCAGAAAAGAACACAAAGCCCAGTAATGGGAACTAAAAACAGGAAACCAGGAATGCAAGATTCTTCATCAGAAACAAGAGTGTGGTGAGGATTGGTTATTTATGAGGTTCTGGAGTTTGAGGTGTGAGTTGAGGAGGACAAGCTAGCATTGTACGCACAGTGAGCTTTTGAGATGACAGAAAGATGAGAAAGAGATGAGTCTCAGCGGGCATAATTTCAGGCATTGAGCAGTTGATTGAGGAAAGTTAAAAGATTGAAGAAAAGATAAAGGAAAGGAAAACAAGAGGATTGAGGACAACAGCAGGATTGTATGATGATGCAGGTCAGATTGAGAGAGAGGTGAGGTCAGGTCGAATGAGGCTTCTATGATGATTTGGGCTGGGTTGAGTGAGGTGAGTTCAGGTTGAATGAAGTCATCCATCAAGTAAGTGATGAGTCAAATTTCATGAGTGAGTCTTGGTAATAGGATGGGAGTCCCCGGGGGGATTGAGGTTGTGCGGGTATGAGTGTAAGCAGAATTACATCCCCCAAATTAGGTGAAACTCCACTGCTGTGGAATCTCAACATTAAGCAACAAATTTGATTTGGAGTTAGGAATTATTAAGAATGATCTCAGAGATATTCAAATCAATTCTACTAACTCTCCGGTCATTGACCTAGAAGAAACTAGGCCTGCTAGGTTCACCAGTACTCCTAGTGTTCCTCCCAGAACCAGGATAACGAGGAATGAGTCTTTCAGACCCAGTCCCAATCCTGAAATGGAGCAGGCTTTGAAGTTACTTCCTCCCATAACTGAATGGCCTAAATTCTGTGGAGAAGGAGAATTCAAACACGTCAGTTTCATTAAATTTTTTGAATATGCTCTTTCTTCTTATGAGCTCCCTGATGCAATAGCTGTGGTAAAATTGCCCAGACTATTTGAAGGAGTAGCTCTTGATTGGTTTATAAATAAAAGAGAAGAAGTTGGATCTTTATCCTGGAATTATTGGAAACAATTTATCAAAGTGCAATTTGGTACCAGGATTTGGAAAAGAAAGATGATGAAAACTTTTGAAACTTCCCAGTTTGATCAATCCAAGGACAAACCTCTTAAGTTGTGCCAAGACCAGAAAAAGAGGTTAGACTTTTTTTACCCCAATGCTGATAAAGAAGAAGTCAATGAAAGAGTGTAAAGATGATTGAGGGATGAGCATCATAAGAATGAACTCATAAATCCCACGGACAACTCTTGCTCTCACGGCTGCGGTACCCGCGGGGCCTTGGCTCCCGCGGGTGCGCTCATATTGATCTGAAGTCTAGCTCTGGAAAGCACCCCACTTCGAACAAACACTGAAGAGGTAACCAACCACCGACAAAACTAACCAATGACCAACAAAACTCACCAACCACCGGAAACTCAACAACTCAATTTCCTCTTTTTGTTTTTACTCTTTCTTCTATTTCTTTCTGTTTTTCATTTGTCTTCCTTTCTTCTTCTCAAAAGCTTTCATTCCATCAGTCATCTATAAACCCCAGCACTCAAACTTTGGTCATCAAAGCACGCATTGTCCTCTATCAGTAAGACCATCTTTGACTGAAGATCATTCTGAACGCAACTCATCACAACATAAAGCAACTCATCAAAACACCTTTTCCCAATCCAGCCCAGTCATGTCTCCTTCATTCCCTCTCATATAGCCATAGGCTACTTGGGTAAAATCCTTGTCGTGTTGGTTTTCTCAATCTCTCCACGTCTCATCATCTACCAATCTTGTTCCTCATTCTGAACTCCATCTTTGTTGTTATTTGTCACAGCTTGTTGTTTCATTCATCAATTGAAGTTATAAAGACTCCTCAACTTATGTCCCAGAAAAATCAACCACAGTGTAAGGTGCAGGATGCCTATGGATTCAGATCTTTCCACCTTAATAGGTGTATTAGAAGAGACTATTCATATGAATGGTTTTGATAAAAGGGTCAATAGACTCCCCAGGGAACAAAATACTAGGAACAGGGAAGAATATACTGTGAAAACTAAAGAATCCCCTGCTACTAATCCATCTACCTTGGAAGTCAAGAAGACTCCAGAATCAAAGGAAAAAGTATGTTGGAACTGTAACCAAAAAGGACACGTAAAACCTGACTGTCCTCTACCTAGGAAAAGGATTAATCTTATTGAAGGAGAAGAGTATGACAATCGTGACCCTCACCATGATGATACTGATGGATCACTCTCTGATTGTGATCTAATTATCACTAAGCCCATCAATGTTATTGAAGGTAGTATTGAGTCTTCTATGGACATAAACTCCGTCAATGAGGATTCCAAATTACCTCAAAAATGGAATCCCAACATGAAGATTAACCACATCTCTGAGGCTAAGGCCTTGACTCTAAAACCTTCTGCAGGTAAAAGTTACACTTCAGGCAAAACATGCTATGCTACTGGTTTAATGCAAGGTTCCCCTGTTAAGTTACTTCTAGACAGTGGAGCCATTTGCTCTTGTGTTTGTTCAAATTCTCTGGAGAAACAAGACCCAAACTGGTACCTGAACTTACTACCAGTACCTCAGGCTAAGTTCAGCAGTTGTAATTCTGCTCTCAATGCTGTTAGATTTTGGTCTTCTGATATCATACTACCTCACTCTAAAGGATCACTCAAACTGAACATTGAATTTGTAGTGCTCCAAAACAGAGTGTGTGATTATTTTATCCTTGGAAATGATTCTCTTGGCTTATATGGCATAGATGTATTCCAAAGCAAGGGTAGATACTTCACCATAGGAGGAGATTGGAATAAGAAGTTCAAAATATGCCATGTCAATGCTTAACAATCTGATTAAACTTATGAAAGCACTTAGAGAGTTTCAATCAGGAATACTTCTCTCAGGCTGCTTTGAATTCCCCTCTCAATGAAGAAGGGAAACGGGATATCCTACAAGTATTTTTTGAAAATCAGAGTGCTTTCCTTAGCAAGGATCACCCCATTGGTAACATCAAAGGACATGATTTGATCCTAACTCTAACCATTAAGCCTCCTTACCCACCTAACCTCAGGACACCTGCTTACCCTTCTAGTCCAAAATCTAGAGCTGCTCTGGAAACTCATATTCAAGAGTTGGTTGACTTACAAGTCTTAAGGAAAGTAGGACATAATGAACAAGTGGATATAACCACCCCTGTAATTATAGCTTGGGATAATGATAAGTCAAGAATGGTTGGAGATTTCAGAATGCTGACAAAATACACCCAAGCTAATTATTACCCAATTCCAAGAATTGACCATGCTCTGCATAACCTGTCCAAAGCCAAATCCATCACTACCATGGACATGCTGAAAGGTTTTCACCAAATCCCTATCAGCCCTGATAGCCAGAAATTCATGAGGATTGTCTGTTATTTGGGAATTTATGAGTATCTTAGGATGCCTTTTGGTATAAAAATGCTCCTTCTCATTTTCAAAGGATGATGGATATTGTCTTAGGATTATTCATCAGACAGGGATGGATGATGGTATACATTGATGATGTTATCATCTACTCTGATCATTGCAATACTCACAGGGAGAAATTAAGGCTAGTCCTCAAAACCATCTCTGCCATGGGATTGAAAGTATCAATGAAAAAGTGTAACTTTGGATACGGGGAACTCAAAGCCTTAGGACACATTGTCCCCGGACTAACCTTAGCTGCTGACCAAAACAAGATAGCAGTAGTAATGAACAGGCCTATTCCTCAGAAAAAAAATGAACTCCTAGCCTTTATAAGCTTCTGCAGCTACTATAGGAAGTATTTACCAAAGTTTTCTCTTCTAAACAAATGTATGTATGAGATCTGCAACAACACCACCGTGTTTGAAATGAATCATGACAGAGTAAAGAACTATGAGGAACTCAAAATGGAAATGACTTCAGCTCCAGTACTGATCCAGCCAGATTATTCTAAACCTTTCAAACTCTACTTAGATGCCTGCATGGAAGGGCTAGGAGCTGTTTTACACCAGGATTTCATAGAGGATGACAAACCAGTGTAAAAACCTATACTCCTCATATCCAGACAAATTAAAGACACTGAGAAAAGGTATGGTGCAAGCCAAATGGAATGTCTTGCCTTAGTATGGGCTCTAGAGAAACTCCATTATCACTTAGAAGGCACCGATTTCACTGTGATTACTGACTGCAATTCTTTCAGGACATTGATAAACATGAAGAACCCTAGTAGGCACATTTTAAGATGGCAGATAGCTATAAAACAGTACAGAGGTCAGATGACCATAGTTCATCAAGCTGGGACTAAACACAAGAATGGGGATAGTTTAAGCAGGAATGCATTACCCAATAACCCCACTAACCCTGCTTATGATCCAGAGAATAATGATATCTTCCCTATCCTTATCATTAACAGGTTAAAAATTGAAGCTCCTATAATGGGAATCCGCATTTGTGAACTGAATGAATCATTGTTCAACTCAATCAAAGGATCTTACAGTTCTGGCATAAAGATTCTGATCACTATTATGGAAATTAATTCTCCACCTTCTGAATCAATCAATAACTTACCTGAACCTCTTTTGAAACCATAAAAAGATGGATGGTTCACCATATGGGATGGTGAGGTATACTATAGGCATCAACATTCAAGTGTTATAGCCTTAACTAAGGATGACCATATCAAACATGTTCTGGCTGAGTGATATGATAACTGCTCATCTGGTCATTTATCTGCTGATATAACCTTAGATAAGGTTAAAAAAACTGCTTGGTGGGTTAATTGGAGAGACTCCACTATACAGTATGTTACCAGTTTTGAAACTTGTCAGAAGTCCAACAGGACTACTGGGAAATGGTTAGGTCTACTGAAAAATATTGCTGAACCCAAGAAAAGATGGCAGATCATCAATATGGAATTTTTAACTGGACTACCACCAGGAGGAGCCTATTCCTACAACTCAGTCTTAAACATTGTGGATATGTTCTCCAAGAAAGCAAAGTTCCTACCTAATCACAAGGAAGACACTGCTATGGAAGTTGCCCTATTATTTTGGAACAGACTTATTGCTGATGTTGGAGTTCCCAAGATTATAATCAGTGACAGAGATCTTAAATTCACCTCTGAGTTGTGGAGTAACCTTCATGATATGCTTGGAACCACCTTAGCGTTCTCTATAGCTTATCACCCTCAGACAGATGGATTAGCTGAAAGAATGATTGAGACCCTGGAAGACATGCTCAGGAGATTCTGTGGCTTTGGACTAGAAGACAAGAATTCTGACAGTTATTTCCACGATTGGGTTAGCCTTTTACCTGCACTAGAGATGGCCTAGAACAGTATCAAGTACTCTACCACTAACAAAGCACCTTACATACTGGAAAGAGGATGGATTCCTTGATTACCCAAGGATAACCTAAAAAAACAGCTGACCAATATTCACCCTACATCCCTTGATTTCAAAACCATGATAGACGTAGCCAACAAACATGCTGTTAAGTGTGTCCAGGATGCTGTGGAGTATAACCAGAAAAGGTGGGATAAAACCCATAAGGAACCTAATTTCAAGATTGGTGATCAAGTCTGGATCTCTACCACCAACTTTACCAACTTAGCTGGAAATAGAAAGCTTAGACCAGCTTTTATTGGACCCTTCACCACTAATAAACTTCATGTCAAAAATGCTGTGGAAGTAATCCTCAGTCATGAGCTTTCCAGGAAACATCCTGTCTTCCCAGTAAGTCTCATCAAACACTACCACCCAAGGAATGGAGGATATACTCCTTCACTTGCAATACCTGTTACAGAAAAACCTGAAAAGGAAAAAGGAAAAATTAGCAAGATCCTTAAAGATAAAAAAGATAGGATCAATGCAAAAGACGTCCAACTCTACCTGGTTAGATACAAGGGAGAATAAGCTGATGAAGATGAACGATTTCCTGAATATAATATCCCTGATGTACCTATAGACCTGAGGAACTACAGAGCCAGAAGGAGGCATTAAACTAAAAATTTTTTTTCAGATATAGAAATATCTTGGAGTGGGGGAATGTCAGCTTGCTACTATGTACAGAGCAACCTGTCAATAGCAACACAAAACTATGAAAAAATAAGAATATCTCAATAAAAAAAATAAGGAGTGAGAAATACATAAACATTATTACAGAAATGAATCCCTCACCCAAAATTAGGTAGGGTCACTCGCTGACCCCACCCTTGAATTTGAAGTCCTTACATTTTTAAATAATTAAAAAGAAAAAGTACTAAAAATTACAACACCATTATGGCACTTTTTGGACATTTTAATATTTCACACGTATTGTCACATATAGGGTTTACACCTAAAATTCACTCAGAATTGAGGTGTTGTGTATATTTTAGAAGTTACACACAGAAATGTGTTATGTCACAATTCCCGCGCGCAGCCCCGCGTCATTACATATCCCTACATACTAGTAGTAGCTGATTCCCGCGTACTAGAGACCTGCGCGCAGCTGATTTTGCCACGCACGCAGCGGATCTTACCCCGCACGCATCTGTACTAACTGATCCCCGTGTCTGGATCAGTCGTGACTAATTTGACAACCAGGTACCGCTCAGAATAGCTACAACCTAGTTAGGGTTGCCTAGTATATGTAACAAACTGACATATGCATTACTAATTATCTAAAAATATCAAAAATTAAATAAAATTAGTAAAAATTAAGTTTAAAATTTTTTTTAATAATAAATCAAAGATCAAGGATTATCATATAAATCACTGACCCTGATCTTTGAAGACCACAAAACACTACAAGGAGTGTTCATAAAAATTATTAAAAACTTTCTACATGATCAGCAGATGATGGAAAATCAGTAAACAACCACATCTGCCCGCTTTAAAGCAATATCAATAGTACAAATGAAGGATGAGTGCAGAATGATCAAATTTACGCTATAACAGATTAACAGATCCTGTGGCTAAAATAGTACAGAAATCCAGCAGATCAAAGGACAGCTGATTGAAAGCACCAAGTGGACGTGCCAATCTTGTCCTGAATGGCTTCCCAGAATCAGCCCACAAGCAGAAACCAATCTACGTGCCCTGAGAAGCTCAAAATCACCCAAAAAGGTATTTATACAGACCTCTTTGAATCCATTATTCAAGCATAGTTACCAGGAATTATTTATTATCAATCAGACACCGTGTCATTTTTGATCAAGTGCTTATATCAAGATAAGCAAGTGATTTATGACTTAGTCTGTAGCAGTATTATTTACCCTTATTAAACAATCAACCATTGAAGTTTAGTCAAGCAATATACCCCATCTGCTCTGAAAACTTTTCAATTATTCCAGGATTTTCGTGGTAAAGTGCTCAGAGTGAGTGTTATCCTTCCTGTCTAGGCCGCTTGTGCTGTTAAACCCGGCCATTAGTGGAATAAGTCCTTTCTAAGGCACCCATCTTTATTCCAAGGTTCTTAAACTGCCTAAGGAGGCCCCTTGAAGAGAGGTTGCTAGTCTGTAAATATCCCCAGTAGTATAATAATGTGGCCCCTCTCTTATATTATATTGAAAACCATTTATTACCAAACCAATTAAACCTTGCCACTTCTCTTATTATATCATTTATTTGAGCTTCTAAGTTTTTATCATTGGAATAATAATTATTATTATTATTCCAGCATTTTTTTCACTCTCTGTAGCTAAAGGAATGCAAGGTTCCTGGTATCAGGGAGCTGAAACTTAGTGTATTCCAATGAGGTCTTCACCCTTCCAATCAATATTTTCAGGGCATCCAGAGGTATCTGGGACATCTTGATTCAATAAATCAGTTTCAGTGGCGGTGGTTTCTGGTATAGGAATGTTCACTGAGGGTAAAATGTTATTTTATTGGTCAATAATATATATTAATATTATTTTAATAAATAATAATATGGTAATACAAGTTTCATACTTAATATTATATTTAAAAAGTAATTGATACAGTATTTATTCCAAGCTTTATGTTTCCTTAATAGTACCTGGAAGTTGATATGCCTCTCAAGATCTTCATGGTCAAGGAGTTTATCTAAGTGTTTACATTCAGCAGAGATATTAAGTTGCTCAACTTGAGTTTAAGCTTCCCAACCAGTTGGTTTATAATTTTTAATATATTATTCTTTTCTTATCTTGAAAATATTTTAATAATACAATTTTAATCTTCATTGTTTTTTAAATCCACTGCAAAATAATTTAATGATAAATCACAGTTAAAAAGTCAGATAAAATTTATCTATGATTTCATTTTACGTGAAATGTCTGGTCCAAGGTATTAAATATAATGAAATGGAATAGTCCCCAGCCAGACCCCCAATTTTGAGCCTCCTGGATTCCAAGATCCTTGCTATCCTTTAGCTACCAGAGGTGATAGAATAAATAATAAATATCTTATTTAATAAATGCAGCAAAAATCCATAAAATATTTAGATAAAGATTATTGCAAGGTTAACTGGTTTGGATATGGTTTATTGGTGTAAATTAATTCAAATAAACTGATTATTAAATATTTTTATAGAGGGGCCACAATTATATTGGGGATCTTTAACACCTGTCTTCAGGGAATTCAGTATGAAAACACCTAGGTCTGGTTTCTTTGGAACCTTTGATTGATATTCTTAAAGGACATTTTTCCCAAAGATAATGTGTATATAAAATACATGTTTGAGTGGCAGGGCTTTGAAACCAAGCTGCCAAAACCATAAAAGGATAATAAGACTCACTGATATATTATTAAATCCTTAGGGTACCTGTTTGGGACATGAACTGATTGGTTAACCTGTTTACTGGGGTTATAAGGTTGTTCAGCAGTTTAAATTGATAAAAAGGGTTGGAAATTGATGTTATTAATCAGACTAAAGCCATAAATAACTCAATTATCTCTTATAAGTATTTTATTAACTTGGCACTGTGTCTGGATGTAAATATAACTTGGTCTCTGGGTATCAATATCCTCAAAAGAGCTCTTTATTTAAAGCTTTTTGAGTCCCAATATTGTCCTTCTGAGGGGGACAGGGTCTAAAAGGGATGGAAAATGAGACTAGCAGGGTATTCAGCGGTAGTCTGTCATGTATTCTTGGTTCCGTAGCACGGGTAGCATCTAATTCCACAGCGTATGGGAATTATTCTACTTTATAATTTATGTTTGGCGTGTGAATAACACTAATCTGTCCTTTTTATTTATTTATTTATTAATTATACTTAGTAAATGTTCTCAGTAAGTTAATAGTTATTTAAATAGACATTCCTACAGATCTTCTGATGTCAGGTGAGTTCTCATTATGTATTAAACAATTGGAGTGAAGTCATGATATTGATTTTACTCCTTATTTTCAAATTGCAGTTGATTTACTAAACTAATTACTTAAAAATATAATTCATGGGTATTCATGTAATATTTTTACATCATTAGTTCTCTTAGTGTGCCTCAAAAATATTGATGTCTATGAATTCTCATAATAGTATACCAAAGTATTTTAATATATTTTTAGAAGTAGTCATTATCTTTTTTTCAACATTTTTGGTAATTTGAATTTTATTTAATAAAAAATATGTATAAAGGTTATTTAGGTATTTTTACATAAGTTTATGTATTTTTAGACTATCTTCTATCCATGGGAACATTTATTACATATTTAGAATGTTCCCATGTAGGTTGTAGCATGTTTACGTGGTACCTAGGTTTCCCAGGCCGCCTGTCACTTTGTCAACCGGTAGTCCTGTGGCTGCGTACTTTTCAGAGGCCCAGGGCTATGTACATGGCTTTGAACAGACTGCGCGCAGGTGTATTGGCTGCCGCGGCTGCATGCGGGAATTGTGACAGAACACATTTCCATCTGGAACTCCTATAATATACACAACACCTCAATTCTGACTGAATTTTAGGTGTGAAATCTATAAGTGACAATACGTGTGAAATATTTAATTGGCCAAAAAGTTCAATAGTGGTGCTGTGGTATTTTGGTCTTTATTTCCTTAACTATTTAAAAATATAAGGAGTTGGATTTCAAGGGTGGGGTCAGTGAGTGATCCTACCTAATTTTGGGTGGAGAATCCATTTTTGAAATAATATTTATGGTTTTCCTACAAATTTTCAGGTTAATTATATTATTATTATTATTTTTTCTGTTACTTTTGCTGCTTGCTCTGAAATTTTTGCAAACTGACAGGTAATGAATCATTTGAAGCCCCAATTGAATCCTCATCTAAGGTGAAAATTGAGAAAAAAAATTTTTCACAAATGGACATGACCTCTGGTGGTGAGTGACATTTTATGTTACTTGGTCTTTGCCTTATTTAATTTGATTGAAACTGATGGAGTGCATGCCATTGCTATAACCATTTAATTGATGCCATATCCACTTCACCCACCTACCTTGAGAGTTTTCCTACTAGGGAAGAGGCACAAAGCTATTTTAAAACATTAGAAATGAAGCATGGTCACGCTTTAACAGTTTTCAACTCAAACTATGATAAATATGTGGATTTGGCCTCCAATAGACAGGGTTTATACTTGGGTAAATTGCTTACCAAAAGGTCAAGGCAAACTCACACAAGGAAGGTTGGGTGCAAGTTTTTAATCAATGCAAGTTGCACAAAGGCTGACCCCTTGTGGCGTATCTCCTACAGAAATGATCAAAATAACCATAAACCATCTCCACATAATTCAGTGCATCCTAACCTGAGTAGAATCTCTTGGTTAGCCTCAGAAAATCTAAAAGAACGCATGAAAGATGGGATCAATACAATTCAAATCCAAATAAACGTGAGCAAAATCAATGGTGGCAAATATGTTGATGACAAAAAAATCTATAACACTAAGCATAAGGTAGTGCTAGGAGAAATGAAGGGGAAAAGTGTTGTGGAGTTCCTCTTTGAAAAAAAATCTAATTCATGTTGTGTTCATCAAGAAAAATTCAGGGGAGAGGGTCACTTGGAGGCCCTATTCTTGGTTCACCCCAAGTAATTACATCTTTGCAAGAAATATCATAATATTCCTATTTTGGATTGTACTCATAAAAAAATAAGAACAACATCCCACGATTGCATGTTGTAGGAATTAAAGCCAACCAGAAAAATTTCACAAAAGATCTTGTTTTTATAACAAGAGAAAAGTTTGAGTTGTAAAGTTGGTCTGTAAATGCACTAAGAATTTGGCTTATGATCCTGAGAGACTTCCCAAAGGATTATTGACCAACTGTGAAAAAGCTTTGATCTGGGCTCTAGAATAAATTTCTCCTGAGTCAACAAGAAATTGTTGCCAATGGCACTTGTCTAAAAACATAAAAACAAACTGTAAAGTTTGCTTTAATAATGATTTTTAAGGGTGGCAAAGCTTAATGTCTCTGTGGGCTCAGTATGGGGACTCAAAAACCAAGGAGGAGGCAGAGGTCAATGATGCAGAACTTAGAGTGACTGCAAAATCACAACCTATACTGTTGATCTTCCTAGTTTTTTTTTGCTTAAATTATGAATTGTATAAAGTGTTTCTTTGTAGACCATGAGGATGTGCTTTAGTATATGGATCATAATATCTTCTGTATCAAAGAGACGTTTTTAAAAGCTTGTACCTTGAAAAAATCCTGACTTTGGCAATAAAGAAATGTCTTGGGTTGAAGGGGCCCATGCTATACTCAATTCCTTGCAAATTTTTGGGAAACATGTTTGATAATTGGCAAAACCAAGAGGGGGAAGTTTCCAATCAAATTTAATTTGTTCAGGCTGCCCTTTACAACTCTTGAATAAAGATTTAAATAGTTCTTCCTACTGACCTGTAACCATTGCAATACAAGGTGTCTTTACAGGAAATCAAAATTTTTGTGGATCAATTAGAGAGATTAAAGCAGAACCATGATGGGGAAGTGTGCACCAAGCCATACTCAATGACTATGGGTTTTTCCTGTTCCCACCAAATAGGTGACCTAATAGTGTCAAGAGGATACATTGTGTCTAAAGATGTTCATCTTAAATGGAGGTTGGATTATGACCCTTGCAGTTCTAGTTCTGTAACTTGTTTTAAAATCAATTGTTGGATTTTTCAAATCACTTTGTGATTAATGATCTTTGATTAATGCTTTTCAAACAATTATTCCTACTTGAATTATATTTGATCCTTTTGATTTTTGAAAGGTTGACATGGATGAAATTTTCCGAAATTCTCAGTTATATGATAAGCTCAATGAAATTATCTTGGCTCATCCTGAACAAGATTATGATGGGATGCTGAAGCATTTGATGAAACAGAGGGAAAACTTTGGATCAAAGCCAAGACTAGAACTTAAAGTCTTGTTATCAAGCAGAGGATGTGCAAAATTGAAAGATACCTGGCATGATCCTTCTTTATTTGAACATGTTGAAAAGGAACTTAAGTTGTAAAAAAGAACCAGAAGGGAAGCAAAGAAGAAAAGACAAAATTTTGTAAGTCTTTAATTTTGTGAAAGGTTTATTTTTTGGGTTTAATGAACTGATTGAGAAAAGGTTATAGTATAAGTCTGGCTCTTCATCTGAATTTCAAAGTTCAGAGGAAGAGACTCAAAGTTAATTTATCAGCCTCCTGGATTCCAAGACCCTTGCTTTCCTTTAGCTACCAGAGGTGATAGAAGAAATAATAAATATATTATTTAATAAATGCAGAAAAAATACGTAAAATATTTGGATAAAGCTTATTGCAAGGTGAATTGGTTTAGTTATGGTTTATTGTTGTATATCAATATAGATAAATTGATTATTAAAAATTTTATAGAGGGGCCGCAATTATAATGGGGATATTTAACACCTCTCTTCAGGGAATTCAGCATGAAAACACGTAGGCCTGGTTACTTTGGAACCTTTAATTGATATTCTTAAAGGATATTTTTGCCAAATATAATGTGTATATAAAATACAAGGTGGAGTGGCAGGGCTTTGAAACCAAGCTGCAATAACAGAGAAAGGATAATAAAACTCACTGGTATATTATTAAATTTTTGTACCTGTTTGGGACATGCACTGATGGGCTTAACCTGTAAACTGGGGTTTATAATGTTGTTCATCAGTTTAAATTGATAAAACGAGGTTGAGGAAGGATATTATTAATCAGACTAAGACATCAATCAATTGTGTATCTCTTATAAGTATTGATTACCTTGCCAATATTTCTGGATGCAAATATAACTGGGTCTATGGGCATCAATATCCTCAAAAGAGCTCTTTATTTGTAGATTTTAGAGTCCCAATATTGTCCTTCTGAGGGGTACAGGGGCTCAAAGGGAGAAACACTGAGGCTAGCAAGGTAACCAGTGGTAGCCTGTCACGTGTTCTTGGTGCTGTAGCACAGGTAGCATCTAATTCCACTGGTTATGGGAATTATTCTACTTTAAAATTGATGTTTGGACATTTGAATAACACTAATCTATCCTTTTTATTTATCATTTTATTAATTATCCTTAGTAAATTTTCTCAGTAAGTTAATAACTATTTTAATAGACATTCCCATGGATATTCTGATGAAATGTGAGTTCTCATTATGTATGAAATAATTGGAGTAAAGTCATGATATTGATTTTACTCCTTATTTTTGAATTTTAATTGATTTTCTAAAATAATTACTTAAAATCATAAGTCATGGGTATTCATGTAATTTTTTTACGTGAATAGTTTTCTTAGTATGTCACAAGAGTATTGATGTCTAGAAATCCTCATGATAGTATATTAAAGTATTTTAATATATTTTTAGAATTAGTCAATATCTTATTTTCGACATTCTTGGTACTTTGAATTATATTTACTAAAAAATACGTATAAGGTTTATTTAAGTATTTTTATATAATATTATGTACTTTTAGACTATCTAATATCCAAGGGAACATTTATTACATATTAGAATGTTCCTGTATGGGTTGTAGCATGTTTACGCAGAACCTAAGTTTCTAAGGCCACCTGTCACTTTGGCAGCCCGTAGTCCCGTGGCTGCGTACTTTTCAGAGGCCCAGGGCTGCGTACACAACTTTTACAGAGTTACAGAGATGTATCTCAGCCGTGCGCAGGTGCATTGGCTGCCCCGGATGCATGCGGGAATTGTGACAGAACACATTTCGGTCTGTTACTCCTAAAATATAAACAACACCTCAATTCTGACTGAATTTTAGGTGTGAAACCTATACCTTACAATATGTTTGAAATATTTAATTGGCCAAAAAGTTTAATAGTGGTTCTGTGGTATTTTGGTCTTTCTTTCCTTAATTATTCAAAAATATAAGGAGTCGGATTTCAAGGGTGGGGTCAGTGAGTGACCCTGCCTAATTATGGGTGACTAATCCATTTATTCAATAATATGTATGGTTTTACTACTCCTTCTTAGGTTAATTATATCATTATCATTATTATTTTATTTCTGTTAATTTTGAAGCTTGCTCGGCAATAGTAGCAAGCTGACATAATTGGTGGCCATGGTTATGAAATTATTTTCATATGATGAAGAACAGGAAATGGAGGATTGAAACAGAAGCTCATCTTAGGTGAGTGCTGATTCCTTCAAGGATATTAGAATGGTTTATAACTAATTTTTGTTTTTAGGAACTGAATTATGTTGGAATTCCCCAACCCCATTTCAACAACCAAGCAAAGTGAAACTAGAATTCCTATTCAGGACAGACTGAACAAAGTCAAATGTAAAAAATCAATAAACATAAATTCTGTTTATCATTGGTTAGGTTTCAAGGAGCATGTATCAACTGTCATTTATTGCCCGTCATTTTCCCTCTCCTTCCTCCTTTTTCACATTTGTTGTTTTTTCTTCTTCTCTCTGTCAATACCTCATTCAGGTATTTCCCATCTTATTTTCTCCCCTTGTCCCATGACCTTTATGTCAATTGCCTCAAATCACTGGTCTATTCTTTCAGGTTTGTCTTCATCTATTCTGTTTCTTTTCTTGCCCCTTTTGTCTCTATGTTGCATCTCAGTCTTGATGCTTGCTTCATTAAATAAATTTAAAATTTTTTGTTTTTTATTCTTCTCCCCATCAATACCTTGTTCAGGTATTTCCCATCTCTTTTTCTCCCTTGGTCCCATGACCTGTGCCTCACTTGCCTCAACTTGCTGGTCGATTCTTTCAGGTATTTCCCATCTTGCTGTCTGTTACAACTCACCTCACAACTACCTCACTCTCTGCGCCTGCGCGCGCCGCCTTCCGCGCACCTCCTTCCCCATCCCAGGTATTCCCGGATGCATTCTTGAAGACTGCTCTCTTCCCTCCCGACTTTGAGCTCCCTTTCTTTTCTTTCTTTTGACTCTTACCACTGTCTTCTTTTTCTTTCTTCTCTTTTCTTTTCTCTTTTTCCGTTTTATCTCTATCCTCAACCAACCAACTACCAACTTCTCAATCTATCTTGGCACTATCACCAATCCACTGTCACTTCAGCTGTTGCCCCGTGAACAAGTCTCTAAATGGTAAGGATCAGATCCCTCAAGGTCTCAATAGGATTTTTTATGATCTAATCTTCTCATCCACTCAGTCCTCTACTCCACAATCATTGCTTGTTTTCTTTTCACCCAACCTCTGCTGTCTACTCTCTTTCTTATTCTGTTGGCGCCACCTTTCTCAACACTCACAAGGCTCAAGCTGTAGGACCTCCTTCCTCCTGCTTCTTTTTCTTTAACTGTTCTCTCTGTCTTTGTTTGCTTTTTTCTCATACTCTTCTATTCCTGTCATAGCCTATGCTGGTTTTGAGTTATACAGAAATTTAGGATCATCTCTTCATGGTTAAAAACCAAAGGGCTCTACAATCAAACCAAACCAATTCAACCATGACCAAACCAGCAGGAGCGGCCGATTACTTCCATCAGGTGGCCCTGAAATCCTCAGTAGATGCGATTCCCCCTCTAAACAAAGAGAACTATTTGATATGGCGGGACAAGATTTTGATGCTGTTTGACCTGAAAGACATCAAGGAAGCTATAACTTGAAATTCTGGACCCCTATACTCTAAACAGGAGGGAGAAATACAAGCAATAATCCTATCAAAACTTGACAGCACAACTCATGAAAACGTGGTCAACTCCTCCAACATATCTTTGTCAAAACTCCTATGGGCCAAAATTACGCAAATATTTGCATCTTTTGAGACAGCAAACAGGGCAAGAGTGATCAATCATTTCTTACATTCAAATCTCCACAAGCAAGCCATTGAAGGATTCATCACCAAGATGCAAAAGTCAATCACTAGGATGACAGATGTAGGGATTGAATTGCCCAAGGACATACTTGGGTACCTTCTAATCTTTAAATTTCCACCCATTCTCAAAACCCTCACGCAGCAGATCATGTATTTCAAAAAGAACCTGACAGTTGACGTAGTATTTAACCATCTCACTCAATATAATAATGATAGGAATGCTCAATTGAATCCAGTCAAACCTGCTGCAGACGTTTCTCTTGTATCAACTAGGAGGAAGATCCATAGGGAAGAAAAGAAATCAAAGATGAGATGCCGAGAAGGATATCACGATCCTAACGCCCCCCACTCGGAATCCTCCTGCTTCCATCTCCATCCTCAGATTGCACCCGAATGGTGGATTGAACAACAAAAAGAGTGGAAAATGAGACAAAAAATACTCCAACCATCCATTACCACGCCTTGCTAACCCTCTGGATCAATGCTGACAACAATCCTAACCTTCTTCTAGATTTGGGAGCCAATGTTCACATTTTCAACGACCTCAAATATTTCACATCTATCAAGCTACAAGAAGAATCTGAGAAAATCAAGACAGGTAAACTGGAAGCAAATCTCAAAATATGCGGCACTGGAACCGTCAAACTAGAGTGGAAAGACTCGACAATCAGACTTGAGGACTGCGTCTACGTACCCAACATGGTTTTCAATCTCATTAGTCCTGGCCTTCTGGCCCTGAAAGGTTGCTGCCTTAATCAAACTCAAGACAAATTCTCTATCACGCGCGAAGGCCAACCAGTTCTTCAAGGTTTAATTTGAGACAATTTATTTTTCATTGAAAAACCTCATTCAACAGGAAAAAATCAATCTGTGCATCTCTCAAATATTCCCCCAAACCAATCCTCCTCTGACAGTCTCTTGCTGCTCAACATCCATAAAATGTACGGATGCGCTTCCGTCTCCACTCTCAAGCCAATCATTAAAGATCTTTTCCCTAATGAAGAACTCATGAGATTTCAATGCAACAGCTGCTTGAAGAGTAAGATAAATCAATCCCCGTTCTCTTGTACATCCACTCCCTCCAATAAACCTCTGGACCGGATTCACCTTGACCTTGTTGGTTTAATCTCTCCCCAATCAAAGGCTGGACATCACTACATCCTCACCCTGGTGGACAATCACTCAGTCTACTTAGCAGCCTTTCCACTTACCTCCAACGATGAAACTGCTGAAACAATCATAAACCTACTCAAGATTGAATACAAGAGACTGAATCACTACCCGTCTGAAATCTTCTCCAACAAAGGTACTGAGTTCATTAACTCCACACTCAAGGAATTCGCAAAAACTAAACATATCAAATTACAAACTTTGGAACCCTATCATTCTTAACACAACGGCCAAGCTGAGAGAGCCAACAGAAAAATTATTGAATCCGCCCAAGCTACATTCTCATCCACTCAACTACCAAAAAACAACTGGCATATAGTGACACAAAGCTGATGCTTCATGCTCAACCAGATTCCCCGAGAAGGTAATCACCTGTCTCCTTGGGGACTCATGTTTGGTAAGAGTCTCCTAGCTAATTACTTGAAACCTGTAGGTATATCTGTTATATACCTTGCAAATCGCTCTCAAAAAGGCCACAATTTTGACAAAAAGGGACTCAAGGGTATTCTGATTGGGTTCAACCCCACCTTCCACTTGTATCTCATACTCAACTAACTTGGCGCGGTTATCAAGAACAAACATGTGAGATTCCTCAAAACCCAATCAGATACATTTCCACTCCTCAAATCCCCTGGTATTGACTTATTCTCAAGACCCAATTTGGACACCTACGAAACGTACTTCTCCTTAAATGAAAAGCAATACTCTATCCAATAACCCACTTCTGGATCCCTAGAATCTGAATCTGACGGGGAAGATGCCAGTTCCCAGGAACACTCCCTCAATCTTTCTCCTGCTGATTCTCCCAACTCTCCTCCTCAACCAGTTCTGGAATCCAGCACCCAAAGATCTAACCTAAAGCCACAAAATGAAATTAGGAAACCACAAAAATACAGCTTATATCACTATTACAAGCCACCATCATATAAGGCCGCCCAAAAATGCCCCAAATGGCCCAAGTGGAAGAAAGCGTTGGAAGATGAACTAAACTCCATTGAATATCAAGATGTTTGGGAGGAGTACTATGACTTACTGGATAACGTCTTGAACACCACTTGGGTATTCAAGGTGAAAGAAAATTGCCATGGGGAACCCATAAAATACAAAGCCTGTCTATGCGTACAGGGATTTGATCAAATTCAGGGTGTTGATTTTGAGGAAACCTGGGCCCCAACCGGAAAGATTGGATCCCTCTGTCTGGCACTAATTTACGGCCTCAAAAATAAATTGAACTTCACTAAATTCAATGTGAAAGGTGCTTTTCTTCACGCACCTCTCAGGAAAACAGTCATCATCAAGACAACCAAAGGATTGCAGAGAAAATCTCCCTACCTTAAATTAAAGAAATCACTCTACGGGCTCCGCCAGTCCCCTAATAACTGGTAAAAGACCCTCACCACCTGGATCAAGTCTCAAGGATTCAACAAATCAACTAGCAATCTGTGTCTATACTTCAATTTAAAATCAATGGAGGTCATCTACTTCCATGTTGATGACCTCATCCTGGTTGGAAAATCTAATGAATTAGCCAACAATTTCCTATGCAAGTTCCCGAACTCCTCCTGTCATTCCCCCAATACAACACTTGGCATGCTGATTGAAATCAATGAAGACAAAATTCTCCTCAGCCAACCAAACCATATTGACCAAGGATTAGAGGAGCTTGGCTTGTCTGACTGCAAGGATACAAAAACACCTCCAACTCAGAGCTTCCACCTCGAACCCCCGTCGGATGAAGACAATGCAGAGTTTGCTCTACTGAATATAAATTACCGGTCTGCCATTGGACTTCTAAATCAACTCTCCCAATACACTTGGCCTGATATATCCTTTGCTGTCTCAAGTCTGGCCAGATTCAACTCAAAGCCTGGAATTAACCATTGGAGGGAAGTGCAAAAGGTCTGGAAATACTTGAAGACAACTAGAAACTTCAAGTTCACTCTCAAGTTCAACCCCACACAAGAAATACTCTCCGGATACAGTGACACTACTTGGGGCGACAATCCTACATTCCGCAAGTCGCAAACTGGCTTTATCATTTGTCATTATGGCAGCCTGATTGTCTGGAATTCCTCAAGACAAAGTAACGTCACGTATTCATCGACAGAATCCAAACTCAATGCTCTCCTGGACTGCTACCTTGAGATCAAATGGGTTACGCACCTCATGGGAGGAATCTACATGCCTCCCGAATGCCAACCAACTATATACATTGATAAAAAAGGACTAGAATATAAAATAAAAAAGTTGGGATCCCATTCTAAATCACGGCATATCAACATCAAGACAAAAGGCCTACAAGAAGACTTATCCCTCACCAAGTATGATCTGGTTCTCATTCCGACCAATACCATGATCGCAGAATCCCTCAAAAAGGCCTCTTCTCTCCCCTCTGTCAGGCTTCTCCAACAGAAGGTCTTCTCCTGGGACTAATTGTGAACAATCCTCTCCTCCGCTTACCAGCCACCAGGGGTTTTAAGACTTGCCTCACAACTACCTCACTCTCTGCGCCTGCGCGCGCCCGCCTTCCGCGCGCCTCCTTCCCCATCCCAGGTATCCCCAGATGCATTCTTGAAGGCTTCTCTCTTCCCTCCCAACTTTGAGCTCCCTTTCTTTTCTTTCTTTTGACTCTTACCGCTGTCTTCTTTTTCTTTCTTCTCTTTTCTCTTGTCTTTTTCCGTTTTATCTCTATCCTCAACCAACCAACTACCAACTCCTCAATCTATCCCGGCACTATCACCAATCCACTCTCACTTCAGCCGTTGACCCATGGAGAAGTCTCTAACTGGTAAGGCTCAGATCCCTCAAGGTCTCAATAGGATTTTTTCTGATCTAATCTTCTCATCCACTCAGTCCTCTACTCCACAATCATTGCTTGTTTTCTTTTCACCCAACCTCCGCTGTCTACTCTCTTTCTTATTCTGTTGGCGCCACCTTTCTCAACACTCACAAGGCTCAAGCTGTAGGACCTCCTTCCTCCTGCTTCTTTTTCTTTAACTTTTCTCTCTGTCTTTGTTTTCTTGTTTCTCATACTCTTCGATTCCTTTCATGGCCTATGCTGGTTTTGAGTTATACCAAAATTTAGGATCATCTCTTCATTGTCTCCCTTGGTCCTTTGACATGTGCCTCACTTGCCTCAACTTGCTGGTATATTCTTTCAGGTTATGAGCACACATGAATACCAGCCATGCGGCCAATACAACAAAAAACAAATCAAAGATCTAAAACATCCTGCATTGTGTCCTCCTAAACTTACAGACTTCCATACCCATCTCCGTCTCCTTCATCCTCACCACCTTCCACTTCCACTAGATAAGACTCTCATGCTGCCTACAACTCAACTTCTTTTTCAGGGGACACCATTCAAGAACTCCTTCTAGGAGTGCATGAAAGATACAGCACATCCATCTCTCTCAGCATCATGGCTGACTCTTCCAACTCTAGAGGCATCCTGAGAAAAAAATTCTCTTGTCAGCTCTCTGATACCAGGAACCTTGCAGTCCTTTAGCTACAGAGAGTGATAAAAATGCTGGAATGATAATAATAATTATGATTCCAATAATAAACGCTTAGAAGCTCAAATAAATGATTTAATCAGAGCAGTTGCAAGGTTTAGTTGGTTTGGTAGTAGATGGTTTTCAATATAATATAAAAGAGGGGCCACAGTATTCTACTACTGGGGATCTTTACAGACTAGCAACCTCTCTTCAAGGGGCCTCCTTTGGCAGTTTAAGAACCTTGGAATAAAGATGGGTGCCTTAGAAAGGACTTATTCCACTAGTGGCCGGGCTTAATAGCACAAACAGCCTAGACAGGAAGGGTAACACTCACTCTGAGCACTTTACCACAAAAATCCTGGAATAATTGGAAGGTTTTCAGAGCAGATGGGGTAGATTGCTTGACTAAACTTCAATTGTTGATTGGTTATAAAGGTAAAATAATACTACTTCAGACTAAGTCATAAATCACTTGCTTATCTTCATATAAGCACTTGATTAACTATGACACGGTGTCTGATTGATAATAAATAAATTCCTGGTAAACTCTGATTAACTCATTGAATCCAAAGAGGTCTGTATAAATAACTTTTTGGGGTGATTTTGGTCTTCTCAGGGCACGTAGAGAGGGTTCTTCTCGTGGTCTGAGGCTGATAAGCCAGTCAGGGAACAATTAGCACGTCTACTTGGCGCTGTCAATCAGCTTTCCTTAGCTCTGCTGGATTTCTGTACTTCTTTAGCCACAGGATCTTTTAATTAGTTATGGCGTAAATGAGATCATTCTGTACTCATCCTTGATTTGTACTATTGATATTGCTTAAAAGCTTACAGATGTGGATGTTCACTGATTTTCCCTCATCTGCTGATCATATATATGATTTTTAATAATCTTTATGAACACTTGTTGTAGTGTTTTGTGGTATTCAAAGATCAAGATCAGTGGTTTGCGTGGTAGTCCTTGATCTTTGATTTATTATTAAAAAATGTTTAAAACTTAATTTTAATTAATTTTATTCAAGTTTTGATCTTTTTAGATCATTAGTAATGCATATGTCCTTTTGTTACATATACTAGGCAACCCTAACTATGTTGTAGCTCTTCTGAGCAGTACCTAGTTGTCAGATTAGTCACAACTGATCCAGGCGCGGGGATCAGTAGTTCAGATGCGCGCGGGGTAGGATCCGCTGCGTACTTGGAAAAATCAGCTGCGCGCAAGTCTCTAGTACGCGGGATCCTGCTGCTGCTAGTACGTAGGGTTATGTAATGATGCAGGGCTGCACGCGGGAATTGTAACATACCACATTTCCCCATGTACGCGAGGGGTAGGATCCGCTGCGTGCGTGGCAAAATAAGCTGCGCGCAGGTCTCTAGTACGCGGGATCCTGCTGCTGGCTGGGCTGCGCGCGGGAATTGTAAAATCAGCTGCGCGCAGGTCTCTAGTACGCAGGATCCTGCTGCTGGCGGGGCCGCGCGGGGGAATAACACATTTCCTTGTGTAGTGTTGTAATTTTTAGAAATTTTCCTTTTAATTATTTTAAAAATTTAAGGACTTGGAATTCAAGGGTGGGGTCAGTGAGTGACCCTACCCAATTTTGGGTGAGGAATTCATTTCTGTAATAATATTTATGGATTTCCCACTCCTTACTTTGTTAATTGAGGTATTTCTTATTTTTCATATGTTGTATTACTATTTGACAGTTTTGCTCTGTATATAGTAGCAAGGTGACATTCCCCCGCTCCAAGATATGTCTATATCTGAAAAAACAATTTTGGGCTAATGGGTTAATGCCTTTTGTTGGCTCTGTAGTTCCTTAGGTGTATAGGTCCATCAGGGATATTATGTTCAGGAAACCATTCATCTTTATCAGCTGATTCTCCTTGTATCTAACCAGGTAGAGTCTGACGTCTTTTCCATTGATCCTACCTTTCTTATCCTTAAGGATCTTGCAAATTTTACCCTTGTCATTTTCAGGTTCTTCTGTAACAGGTATTGCAGGTGAAGGAGTATGTTCTCCATTCCTTGGGTGGTAGTGTTTGATGGGGCTTACTGGGAAGACTGGATGTTTCCTAGAAAGCTCATCACTGAGGATAACTTCCACCACATTTTTACCATGAAGTTTGTTAATGGTGAAAGGTCCAACAAAAGCTGGTCTAAGTTTCCTATTTCCACACAAGTTGGTAAAGTTAGTGGTAGAGATCAAGACTTGATCACCAATCTTGAAATCTGGTTCTTTATGGGTTTTATCCCATCTTTGCTGCTTATACTCCACAGCATCCTGGACAAATTTCACAGCATGTTTGTTGGTTTCATATATCATCTTCTTGAAATCAAGTGATGTAGGGTGAATGTTGGTTAGCTGGTGGTTCAGGTTATCCTTGGGTAATCTAGGAATCCATCCTCTTTCCAGTATGTAAGGTGCTTCCTTAGTGGTAGAGTGTTTGCTACTGTTGTAGGCCATCTCCAGTGCAGGTAAAAGGCTAACCCAATTGTGGCAATAACCATCAGAATTCTTTCACTCTAGTCCAAAGCCACGGGATCTCCTGAGCATGTCTTCCAGGGTCTGAATCATCCTCTAAGCTAATCCATCCGTCTGAGGGTGATAAGCGGTAGAGAAAGCTAAGGTGGTTCCAAGCATATCATGTAGATTCCTCCAGAACTCAGAGGTGAATTTAGGATCTCTGTCACTGATAATAATCTTGGGAACTCCAACATCAGAAATGAGTCTGTTCCAAAATAATAAGGAAATTTCCATAGCAGTGTCTTCCTTGTGATTAGGTAGGAAATTTGCTTTCTTGGAGAACCTATCCACAATTACTAAGACTGAGTTGTAGGAATAGGCTCCTCCTGGTGGTAGTCCATTCACAAAGTCCATATTGATGATTTCCCATCTTTTCTTGGGTTCAGCAATCCTTTGCAGTAGTCCAAACCGTTTCCCAGTAGTCCTGTTGGACTTCTGACAAGTTTCACAACTGGTAACTTACTGTATAGTGGAGTCTCTCCAACTAACCCACCAAGCAGTTTGTTTGACCTTATCTAAGTTTCTATCAGTAGAAAAATGACCAGATGAGCAGTTTTCATGGCACTCAGCCAGAACATGTTTGATATGTTGATCCTTTGTTAAGACAATGACACTTCAATGTTGATGCCTATAGTATACTAGACCATCCCATATGGTGAAACTTCCAGCTTTGTATGGTTTCAAGATAGGTTCAGGTGGGCTAGTTATCAATTCAGGATTTGCAGAGGTACTTTACATTATAGTGATCAGAGTATTTATGCCAGAGCTGTAAGCTTATTTGATAGAGTTGAAAAATGATTCATTTAGTTCACAAACGTGGATACCCATTATAGGAGCTTCAATGTTTAACTTGTTAATATTAAGGATATAGAAGATGTCATTATCCTCTGGATCATAGGCAGGGTTGCTTGGGTCATTGGGTAACGCATTCCTGCTAAAACTATCAGCATTCTGATGTTTAGTTCCAGCTTGATGAACTATGGTCATCTGTCCTCTGTACTTTCGAATACCTATCTGCCCTCTCAAAATATGCCTGCTAGGGGTCTTTATGTTCATCAAGATTGTGACAGGGTTGCAGTCAGTAATAACAGTGAAGTTGGTGCCTTCTACGTAATAATGGAGTTTCTCTAGGGCCCATACTAACGCTAGGCATTCCATTTGGCTTGCACTGTACCTTTTCTCAGTATCTTTAATTTGTCTAGATATGAAGATTATAGAGTTTTTGACTGGTTTATCATCTTCTATGACTTCCTGGTGTAAAGCAGCTCCTAGACCTTCCATGCTGGCATCTATGTAGATCTTGAAAGATTTAGAGTAATCTGGTTGGATCAGTACTGGAGCTGAAGTCATTGCCATTTTGAGTTCCTCATAATTTTTGACTCTATCATGATTCATTTCAAACACGGTGGTTTTGTTGCAGATCTCATACAAACATTTTGTTAAAAGAGCAAACTTTGGTAAATACTTCCTATAGTAGCTGCAGAAGCTGATTAAGGATAGGAGTTCAGTTTTGTTTTGCGGAATAGGCCTATTCATTACTGCTTCTATCTTGTTTTAATCAGCAGCTAAGGTCAGTCCAGAGACAATGTGTCCTAAGGCTTTGAGTTCCCCGTAGACAAAGTTACACTTTTTCATTGATACTTTAAATCCAATGGTTTTGAGGACAAGCCATAATTTCCAAATGTGAGTATCCCAATTATCATAAAATCATCAATGTATACCATCATCCATCCCTGTCTGATGAATAATCCTAGGACTGTGTCAATCATTCTTTGAAAATGAGAAGGAGCATTTTTGATACCAAAAGGCATCCTAAGATACTCATAGATTCCCAGATGACAGATAATTCCCATGAATTTCCGGCTATCAGGGCTGATAGGTATTTGGTGGAAACCTTTCAGCATATCCATGGTGTTTATGTACTTAGCCTTGGAAAGGTTATGTAGAGCATCATCAATTCTTGGAATTGGATAATAATCAGCTTGGGTGTAGTTGTTAAGCATTCTAAAATCTCCAACCATTCTTGACTTATCATTGTGCCAAGCTATAATTACTGGGGTAGTAATATCCACTTGTTCATTGTGGCCTACTTTCCTTAAGACTTGTAAGTCAACCAACTCTTGAATGTGGGTTTCCAGAGCAGCTCTAGATTTTGGACTCAAAGGGTAAGCAGGTCTCCTGAGGTTGGGTGGGTCAGGAGGCTTAATAGTTAGAGTTAGGATCATTTCATGTCCTTTGATGTTACCAATGGGTTGATCTTTGGTACAGAAAGCATTCTGATTTTCAAAGGATACTTGTAAGATATCCTGTTTCTGTTCTTCATTGAGAAGGGAATTTAAAGAAGCTTGAGAAAATTATTGCTGATTGAACTTTTCTAAGTGTTTTTCATAAGTTGAATCAGAAGTTTGAGCATTGACATGACATATTTGTAACTTTTTATTCCAGTCTCCCCCTACGGTGAAGTATCTACCTTTGCTTTGGAATAAATCTATACCATATAGGCAAAGAGAATCATTTCCAAGGATAAAATAGTCACATACTCTGTTTTGGAGCATTACAAATTCAATGTTCAATTTGAGTGATCCTTTAGAGTGAGGGAGTATGATATCAGAAGACCATACTCCAACAGCATTGAGAGCAGAATTACAACTGCTGAACTTAGCCTTGGTAGTAAGTTCAGTTTCCAGTATGGGTCTTGCTTTTCCAGATAAGCTGAACAAACACACAAGCAAAAGGCTCCACTGTCTAGAAGTAACTCAACTGGGGAACCTTGGATTAAACCAGTAGCATAGCATGTTTTTCCTGAAGTGTAATTTTTACCGGCAGAAGGTTTTAGAATCAAGGCCTTAGCCTCAGAGATTTGGTGAATCTTCATGTTGGGATTCCATTTTTGAGGTAAGTTAGAATCCTCATTGACTGAATTTATGTCCAGAGAAGACTCAATACTACCTTCAATAACATTGATAGGGTTAGTGATTATTAGATCACAATCAGCGAGTGATCCATCAGTATCATCAAGGTAAGGGTCAGGATTGTCACACTCTTCCCCTTCAATAAGATCAATCCTTTTCCTAGTTAGAGGACAATCAGGTTTTACATGTCCTGCTTGGTTACAGTTCCAACATACTTTCTCTTTTGATTCTGGAGTCTTCTTGACTTCCAAAGTAGATGGATTAGAAGCAGGGGATTCCTTAGTTTTGGCGGTATATTCTTCTCTGTTCCTAGTATTTTTTTCCCTTGAGGGTCTATTGACCCTTTTGTAAAGACAATTCATGTCAATAGTCTCTTCCAATACACCTATTAAGGTGGAATGATCTGAATCCATAGGCATTCTACACCTTACACTGTGGTTGATTTGTCCAGCACATAATGAAGAAATTTTATTGATTGTAGACCTAGCACAGAACTGAAGGCTGAGAAGAGCAGTCACAATAAGCAAGAGAATTAGGAAGAGAGTTTAGGGAAATGATATCACAAGAATAAACAAACAGGAAGAAACTGCATTTGATTGGAAATGGGATGATATCAAGGAGACTAGAGGGAATTTATCTGAGGTTGATTCGTCAGTTGAGGTGCGGGTACTGATAGTTCACAGTCTGGATGAGTGCTTCAAATCATCAGTAGGAGGTTGGAAGTGATGAATCTCACCAGGCAGTCGTGGATGCATGTTGTATGCGAAGCGTAGTTTGATTGAGGGTCAAGAGTTGTCGTATGAGAAGCGTAGGTTGATTGAGGGTTGAGAGTTTGAGGATATTGAAGAAAGAAACGAGAAGAGGAAGAAAACAAGGAAATGAAAGATTAAAAGACAGGAGAGTATCCAATTTAAATTGAGAAACATCAAGAAGATAGAGTGCAGATGAATGTAGTCTCATATCCATCTGATGATCTCATCAGGGAGCGGGGGGGTCTGAAAACAGCGGTACCCCCGGTCGACAGAGAGTGAAGCTCTCCCCAAGCCTGCAATACTGTAACAACTCAACACGCCCCATGCCTGGAGAGATAAAGAGCTTCACTGATGAAGAGAGCATGAGCGGCAAATAAGAAGAAAGAATGAAAGACAGAAAAGGAAAAAGAAGAAAGAAAGAAGGACAGAAAATGAAGTAAGAGCCACGCTATGTAAGACTGAGAGATCCAAAAAATGACTGAAGAAGTTCAAGGCTGGCCAAATCAGAACTTTTGGTCAGTGCTTCTGCAGGCATCTCTTCTGATTTAATGAGTCCGGCCACAATATTCCCTGACTTCAGTTCCTCTCTCATCGCCTTTGTCTTTAGATAAAAGTGTTGAGTTTTGGAGTTGGATCCAAATCGTTGTAGCTTGTTGATCAGGCCGCTGTTATCAGTGTGAATTACAATGGAAGTTGGACGAGAGGAGAAGATCTCACATGCCAAAGCTTGAATCAATGTGGCTTCATGAAAACGCATTGAGCTCAGAATCCGTGGAGCTGAAGGTGACATTCTTCTGCTTGCAGCTATTCCAGGACACAAGGCATTCATATGAGGCGCAGACATACCCAGTTTGAGAGCGTCTAGTGTCAGGATTGTCAGCCCAAGATGCATCTGAGTAGGCCCAGATTGGGGAGTTAGCGTTTTTAACTTTGAGGCTGAGTTGAATGTGCGGAGTGCCCTTCAGGTACTTCCAGGTCTTCTTTACCTTGTTCCAGTGGGGTAGACCAGGCTTGACATTAAATCTCAATAGACTGGAGACCGCGAAGCTGATGTTGGGCCAAGAGTAGCAGGCGATATGATTCAATAGGCCAATTGCTGATTGGTAGTTAACGTTGAGGGCCTTGAACTGCTCAAACTCTTTGTTGGTGGCAGGTTTGAGATGAAAATTTGGAGTCAGAGGAGTCTTTCTGATTTTGGCGTCTTCAAGTCCAAGTTCTTTGAGACCAAGTTCAATGTGCTTGGGATGACTGAGAAGGATTTTGTCGCCCCGTACCTCTTTTTTCATGCCTAGAATGGTGTAGGGGTCCTTCGCGGTTGACCCAGAGAAACAATTCAGGAACTTTGCTTCAAAGTTGTTGCCATTTCCTACAAGAACCAGGTCTTCCACGTGGAAGAACAGCCGGGACTTGCCGTTGCAAGAAAGATAGAGGCATGGGTCACATGAAGATTCTTCAAAACCTACTTCTTTGAACCACGCGGTGAGAGTGTCGTACCAGTTTTTTGGTGCCTATTTGAGGCCGTATAGGGACTTCTTGAGTTTGAGGTATTGCGACGTCCTCTTCGAGCCTTTGGGAGTAAAAATGTTGACTTCCTCATGAATAGGAGAGTGCAGGAATGCACTTTTGACATCAAATTGTTGAATGCGTTGATTGGATTTGAGTGCATACAAGAGTAGCAGCCGGAGGGTCAAACATTTTCCGGTAGGGGCAAAGGTCTTGGTATAATGCAGCCCCTTGATTTGGTTGAATCCCCGCACACACAGTTGAGCCTTGTATCTGACCGGGTCTCCGTGGCAGTTCTGTTTGACCTTGAAGATCCAAGTTGTTTTGAGGGCATTCTTAGGCTCAGGACCATCGTATTGTTCCCACACGGCCAGGTCCTCAATTGAGGTCAGTTCTTGATCCATTGCCTTGATCCACTCAAGATGCTTGTCACACCCAAGGGCGTCATTGTACGTCTTGGGCTTGTAATAATGATAGAATCCATACCTCTGAGGTGCCTTGATGCAAGACCTATCCCTTAAAGCCCGACCTCTTGGTGCAACATTGGATTGACTAGGAACCTGAGGGCTTGAGTTTGAGTCAGTCGGGACCACTGATGCCGGACTAAGCTCATCTGAACAGGAAAGGTTGGCCTGATCATCTTCGTCCACCGAGCTGGCTGAATCATCCGAGCAATTGCAATAGCGCGTCCTGGGAGCCTGAGTAGAATCCCGGGTTGAAGGGGTTGGTTAATGCAATTGAGGACCCAGATCCTCCGTGTGCAAGAAATCCTTGTTACTGGGTGGGGGGTCTTCATCAAAGGTCAGCACGGGCGCATTAGGCCTTGGCAAGGAAAAAAATTTGATGTGCTTTGAGGAGATAATAGAACCGGACTTTTTTAGTATGCGATATGAAAGAAGTAGTGAATTAAAGCCTACAAGAGTTCCCTCTTCTCCCTTGAAATCAAATTTTGACCCTTTTTTTTGCTTGTTGATGAGGTAGACAAAGGGACTCCCGATTGGCTTGAGAAATGAAGGAGGCAGGAGTTTTTTGTGCATTTTCTGCCAGGGCGTTGTATCTTTGCCTTTTGCCGGGATGTGATTCAGCATGAGGCAACACCCTTTGACAACTTCATGCCAAACTGACGGCGGTAGCCTACTGTCTTTGAGGGTGGCACGGGCCGATTCCACAATTGTTTGATTGGCCCCTTTGGCACGACCGTTATGTTCTGGGTGATAAGGTTCCAAGATGATGTGGGAGATATGCCGTTCTTCCAAGTAAGTTTTGAGTTTTGAGTTGACAAATTCGGTTCCCCCTTCCGAGCAGATCTCTGAGGGATATGTCCCACAGCGTCAGTGTTCTTTTTTGAGCAGGTCAATGATGACGTCGGCAGTCTCATCCTTGGAGGTGATCGGGAATGCAGCCAGATAGCCACTGGCATTGTCCATGAGAGACAGGATGAATTGATGACCGGACTTCAATAAGGGTCGAATGGGACCCATTAGATCCAGATGAACTCGGTCTAGGACCTTTGTGGATTGAGTAGAGGGTTGAGTGAAGGATGACTTGGTAATCTTGCTCTTGGCACATTCCATGCATTGAAACTTCCGTACAACGTCGTTGGGGATGTGTTGAATGAGCAGAGTCAGTCTGGTCATTGAAGCATGGCCATATTTCCTGTGGATCTCAAGAAGAGCGTCTTTGGGCGTGAGTGTGAGAGTCGAAGGGTGGGTTTTTAGAGCAGGCGTGGGACTGAAAGAAGGGGTGGCAAGGGTGTAAAGATTGTCGTCAATCTTTCCTTTGATTAATGGTTTACCTTCATGCAGGACAGTGAATTGCTTGTCGGATGACTGGATTGAGCAACCCCTACCATTCAAGGCTCCTGCGCTGATTAGGTTGATCGTGACATCAGGAAAAAAAAAGGTATTGGTGAGTTTGAGGGTATGTTTCTTCCAGTGAAGGACAGCCATGCCCTTCCCCTTGATCGCCAGACTGGCCCCTTCCTTGCCCATTTTTATTGGAGCGCCAGAGTGAGGTCCCATCTCACAGAAGTATCAAGAATTGTTGATCATGTGGACAGAGGCCCCACTATCAAGCAATAAACATTGGCTAGGGTCTCCTTGTTCAATCCAATGGTTCAGAAGAGCTAAATAATGCGCAGAATGGGACTCTCCCTTCCCTTTCTGTCCACTCTTCCTGGCTTTCCATTTGGCCTGATTATCCCTCCACCATTCAGGAGCCGTATCCAGATGAAGGTGCCAACAGTCCGCGGCTGAATGATTCTTGTCTTTTACAGGGTGGTGGTATCTTTTGATGCATCTTTTAGGGGTCGGATCCCTTGGTCAAAGAAGAATGAGAAGAGGATTTTGTTCCAAACAGAGCGATGTCTCCCTTTGATTTAGAGCCAATGATAGAGGACTGGGCCAGTGATTTGTTGTTCAATTGAGTGAGGTGATTTAAGACATAGTCAACGGAAAGTTCCTTGTTGGAGTGCATGATCTTCCTCTTGAAGTTGTCCATGGAAGATGGAAATTTGAAAAGCAAGAGATAGGCCACAATATCATCCGGGATTTTGATTCCCACTTCAGCCATCTTTTTGAGACATACCTTGACTTTAGTGATGAATTCAACAATGTCATCCGGGTTGCAAGTGAGATAGAGGAAGGCATTTAATACTCTAGCGCGATTGGAGGCCTGCGAAGAGGCAAACTTTTGAATGATAGCCTTCCAAAGAAGCTTGGCAGAGTTCCAATTTTTGGCCGTGACAATGTTTTCATGAGCAGAGGAATTGATTTTAGAGATGAAAAGTAATTTGAGTTTGTCGTTGACTGCAGCTTCAAGAACCAAAGTATCATTGTTCATTGCTGTGGTACATCCTCTGACGTCCAAAATCGCATCCATCTTGTCTCGCCAGATGCCATAGTTTTCTTCTCCAAGCAGGGGGATTGTCTTGAGAGCAGTTTTAAACATAGCCTGTCAAAAATTCATTGCTGCCTGGTTAGGTTGCCTCCCTCAGTCTGTGTGTTGGTTATTTGATGTATTCAAGTAGAGGTCTTTTGGCTTTTAACCATGAAGAAATTTTATTGATTGTAGACCTAACACAGAACTGAAGGCTGAGAAGAGCAGTCAAAATAAGAAAGAGAATTAGGAAGAGAGTTTAGGGAAATGATATCACAAGAATAAAAAAACAGGAAGAAACTGCATTTGATTGGAAATGGGATGATATCAAGGATACTAGAGGGAATTGATCTGAGGTTGATTTGTGAGTCAAGGTGCGGGTACTGATAGTTCACAGTCTGGATGAGTGCTTCAAATCATCAGTAGGAGGTTGGAAGTGATGAATCTCACCAGGAAGTCGTGGATGCATGTCGTATGCAAAGCGTAGTTTGATTGAGGGTCGAGAGTTGTTGTATGAGAAGTGTAGATTGATTGAGGGTTGAGAGTTTGAGGATATTGAAGAAAGAAACAAGAAGAGGAAGAAAACGAGGAAATGAAAGATAAACAGACAGGAGAGTAACCAATTGAGATTGAGAAACATTGAGAGGATAGAGTTCAGATGAATTTAGTCTCATCTCCGTCTGATGATCTCATCAGGGAGCGGGGGGGTCTGAAAACAGCGGTAACCCCGGTCAACAGAGAGTGAAGCGCTCCCCAAGCCTGCAATACTGTAACAACTCAACACATAAGTTGAGGAGTCTTTCATTGACTTCTTCTTTATCAGCATCAGGATAAAAACAGTCCAACCTCTTTTTCTGGTCTAAGCACCACTTATGAGGTTTTTCCTTGGATGGATCAAACTGGGAAGTTTCAAAAGCTTTCATCATCCTTCTTTTCCAAATCCTGGTACCAAACTGCACTTTGATCAATTCTTTCCAAGAATTCCAGGATAAAGATCCAACTTCTTCTCTTTTATTGATAAACCAATCAAGAGCTACTCCTTCAAATAATCTGCGCAATCTTACCACAGCTATTGCATCAGGGAGCTTGTGGGAAGAAAGTGTATAGTCAATAACCTTAATGAAACTGACATGGTTGTATTATCATTCTCCAGAGAATTTAGGCCATTCAGTGATGGGAGGAAGTAGCTTCAAAGCGTGCTCCATTTCCGGAGTAGGCCTGGGTCTGAAAGACTCATTCCTAGTTATCCTGGTCCTGGGAGGAACACTAGGAGTACTGGTGAACCTGGCAGGTCTATTTTCTTCTAGGTTAATGACCGGAGAGTTATTAGAGTTGATCTTAAGATCTCTGAGATCATTCTTAATCATACCTAACTCTAAATCAAGTTTGTTGCTTAATAAGTCAATTTTATTAGTCAGGCAAGCTGAAGGAATAGGACTAGTTTTCTTAATTTCTTCTTTAAGCTGGTTTATGGTTGGAAGAATATCTTCGTGAAGAATTGATTGATTGTCATCAATATGTTTCATCAGGTCAAACTTACTAGCTCTTATACTATCCTTGATTTGTTGTATTTCCAACCCATCAAATCTCATAATCTGAGACTGAGTGTCAATCACTCTAAAAATACTTGAATCTTATTTGTCCAATTGGTCATAAACTTTATCAAAGCATTGGCTAATAATGGTAAAATTGTGAGACACATTTACAGAAAAGCTATTAAGAGCTTCTACATCTAATTGCGGTACACCTTTTTCCACTTCTGGGCTAAGGATATTATGTTTTCCCAATCCTTTGGGTTCCTTAACTTCTGATGGGCTGAAGATCTCCTCTTTTTGGGGTCCTTTCCCTTTAAGGAAGCTAACTGATCCCAAGGATTCCAGTTCTTCACGTATCCTTCTACTTCTTTCTTTGGGATCAACCTTTGCAGAGAAATCTGAGATTTCTTTGCCTGAGAAATGGCTTTTCTCATACCTGGTTGATCCTCCTGGGTCTGAGCCAACCTGAATTATTCCCAATAGCTCACGTGCTCTTTCAATAATACTCTGACCCTTTCCTACTTGTTTGATTCCTGCTGGGGTGGTGTAGGAGGACCTGTAACCTCCTGGGATAACCTGGTGGCCAAAAGAGGGCTCCCCAACTGTCTGTTGGTTGAGTTGGCGACCGTAGTCGTCGCCCTCGTTGTCCTGTGTGACCCTATGGTCACGGGTTCAAGTCCCCTCATTGCATTTGCGACTGGAGTCTTTTCACGTACGGTTTCCTCCAGGGAGAGATCCATATGACGGGGCTCTGCCAGTTGCACGGGTGTTGCGCCTATTTTGACACATAATACCAAAAAAATATGTAAGTCTTTTGTTGAAAATTTGAAAAAAAGACTTTAAATTTTTAAAAATAAGATTTTTTGTGTGTTTTATATTTTCAATAATTTTTTTATAAATATTTTACCTCACTTAGAGTTAAATTCAACGGTACCAACACTTGGTTTGGATCACAACTATCCTTGGAACCTTGGAAGGTATTCCAAGGTGGTCTGAGTGAGTCTCAATCAGATCCTGGGATAAATACAATGGTACACTGTCTCTGACGCCCCCTAGGAGGTCCTGGTCAATGAGATCACCATAGAAAGTCCACTGAGATGGATAAAAAAAATATAATTTTAATATATTTTTGTATTTTTACGTGATAAGGTGATTTTTAGAAAAAAATAATCACTTTAATTATTTTTGGGTTTTTCTTTATCTTCAGGATTATTTAGTTTATAAATATAAAGCTTCCTTTCATAAATTTTCCCCTCCTTATGTTGCCTTAATAAAGAATTGAAATTGATGATTCTTTCAAGCTAAAGTTCCTTGTCTTTTATAACCTGCTGCTTATAATAAAGCAATTTCTCCTGCTGTTTCTCAGGAGTTATAATGACAGGAACAATGTTACAGAGTTTTTCTTCTTTTTTCTTTTCAAGAAGGTTCAAATATAAATTGATCAATTCTCCATTGGTCTTAAGATCCACTAGAGAAACAAATGATCAAAAATAAGTGTTATAAGTATGTTAACTTATTTTTCAAAATAAATAGACTGTTCCAAGGAATAAATAATTAAAAATTTATTATTTAAGGATAATTCCCGGCCAGACCCCCAGTTGTCAGCTCTCTGATACCAGGAACCTTGCAGTCCTTCAGCTACAGAGAGTGATAAAAATGCTGGAATGATAATAATAATTATGATTCCAATAATAAACGCTTAGAAGCTCAAATAAATGATTTAATAAGAGCAGTTGCAAGTTTTAATTGGCTTGGTAGTAGATGGTTTTCAATATAATATAAAAGAGGGGCCACAGTATTCCACTACTGGGGATCTTTACAGACTAGCAGCCTCTCTTCAAGGGGCCTCCTTGGGCAGTTTAAGAACCTTGGAATAAAGATGGGTGCCTTAGAAGGGACTTATTCCACTAGTGGCCGGGCTTAATAGCAAAAATGGCCTAGACAGGAAGGGTAACACTCAATCTGAGCACTTTACCACAAAAATCATGGAATAATTGGAAGGGTTTCAGAGCAGATGGGGTAAATTTCTTGACTAAACTTCAATTGTTGATTGGTTATAAAGGTAAAATAATACTACTGCAGACCAAATCATAAATCATTTTCTTATCTTCATATAAGCACTTGATTAACAATGACACGGTGTCTGATTGATAATAAATAATTCCTGGTAAACTCTGATTAACTCATTGGGTCCAAAGAGGTCTGTATAAATACCTTTTTGGGGTGATTCTGGTCTTCTCAGGGCACGTAGAGAGGGTTCTGCTTGTGGGCTGAGGCTGGAAATCCAGTCAGGGAACAATTAGCACGTCTACTTGGTGCTGTCAATCAGCTGTCCCTAGCTCTGCTGGATTTCTGTACTATTTTAGCCACAGGCTCTGTTAATTAGTTATGGCGTAAGTGTGATCATTCTGTACTCATCCTTCATTTGTACTATTGATATTGCTTAAAAGATTGCAGATGTGGATGTTTACTGATTATCCGTCATCTTTTGATCATTTAGATAATTCTGCATAATTTTTATGAACACTTCTTGTAGTGTTTTGTGGTCTTCAAAGATCAAGATCAGTGGTTTACGTGGTAGTCCTTGATCTTTGATTTATTATTAAAAAATGTTTAAAACTTAATTTTCATTAATTTTATTCAAGTTTTGATCTTTTTAGATCATTAGTAATGCATATGTCTTTTTGTTAAATATACTAGGCAACCCTAACTATGTTGTAGCTCTTCTGAGCAGTACCTAGGTGTCAGATTAGTCACAACTGATCCAGGCGCGGGGATCAGTAGTACAGATGCGCGCATGGTAGGATCCGCTGCATGAGTGGCAAAATCAGCTGCGCGCAAGTCTCTTGTACGCAGGATCCTGCTGCTGCTAGTACGTAGGGTTATTTAATGATGCAGGACTGCATGCGGGAATTGTGACATAACACATTTCCGCGTGTACGTGCGGGGTAGGATCCGCTGCGTGCGTGGCAAAATCAGCTGCGTGCGGGTCTCTAGTATGCGGGATCCTGCTGCTGGCGGGGCTGTGCGATCCGCTGCGTGCGTGGAAAAATCATCTGCGCGCGGGTCTCTAGTACGGGGGATCCTGCTGCTGGCGGGGCCACGCGTGGGAATAACACATTTCCGCGTGTAGTGTTGGAATTTTTAGTACTTTTCCTTTTAATTATTTTAAAAATATAACAACTTGGAATTCAAGGGTGGGGTCAGTGAGTGACCCTACCTAATTTTGGGTGAGGAATCCATTCCTATAATAATATTTCTCATTACCTACTTTGTTCATTGAGGTATTTTGTATTTTTCATATTTTGTGTTACTATTTGACAGTTTTGCTCTGTATGTAGTAGCAAGCTGACATCTCTGGACCTGGTAACTTCTCTAGCTGGCGTAATAATGTCCATACCGCCCTTGAATATAAAAAAATGGAAAATGTGGTCCTTGGAAACTCAGAAGAGATCTCCCCCAAAATCAAACTTCAGAAGAAACAAGCCACCAATTTCATCCAACGACACCTTGACCAGCAAAAATTCACTCTTTTTTTCAAGGATCCAACAAAACATGAACCCAAGGAGCTCTGGGACTCAATCTGTGATAACTATGCTACAAAATGCCTTTAAAATGTGGTTAACTTGGTGGACCAACTCTAAGATATTCCCTTTTCCAATGGAAACCTACAAGACTCCATCAATAAAGTTTGAGAAACCTTCCCTCTACTACTGGAAGTCACCTTCAACAATCTTGAAAACTTCACCATTGAAAAACTTTGGGAAATTATCATCCTCAAACAACTTCCACTATCCTTTGCAGTAATGCGGTCACTTCAATTTGCTAAATATAAAGGAAAGGAAACTGAAATTCCTATGGACACTTTCCTCTCAGATTTGGAACTGGAAATCCAATGTCAGTCTGAATCCACTAAAATCTCACAAGCCTTCTGCCTCCAACATAGCCTGCTGCCATGTTGCCAATAATCCCCAAAATAAAACTCAGAAGCAAAGAAACTTCTGCAAAAATGGAGTAAACAATCCCAACACCAATCATTCTCACAAGAAATGTCACCAGCTTCACCCTTAACCAGCCATTTCCTACGACCAGGCTTCTCTCAGCCAAATTCAACATAAGACATCACACAGAAAAGCAAAATTGAGCTCCAAAAAAGCCAATTCAGACCTGGTTATCCTTGAAAGTGGGGCTTCTTGGCACTATCTCAAAAACAGTGAATATATATCACCACCTTCACTGTGTCAAACTCACTTCTATTCACCTCCAATGGAACTCTTCTCAAGTTCATTGGCTAGGGCTCAATAGTGATCCCTCTGGTATCCAGCCTACTCAAGATCCCTCATGCTCAACTAGTACCTGAGCTCTCAAATTCTCTAATTTCAATGAAACCTTACCTCCAGTTAGGATACTCCAGAAAACCCCCCAGAAAAGGTTTTGAGTGCACCAAAGACAGATGTAAATTAATTCCAGGAATTTTCTCCAACAACATTCTCTCCCTGGACATCTCTCACCAAAAAGCCCTGTCTTTCAAGACCCCCTTAGACCTTCATTGATCACTGGGACACCCCACAAAACCTACCTCAGCAAAATTTTTCTGTATCTTCCTACTACCCCCATTGAATGTCCTGACTTTCCTGTGGTTAAAATGACTCAAAGTCCTTTTCTGGGTCAATTTTGAAGGCCAAGGTCACAGCTTGAATGAATACACATGAATCTGTGTGGGCCCATTTCTCCTATTTCTGAAGGGGGAAATTGCAACTGCCTAAAGATTGTCCATGGAAACAGGCAATTTGCGCATTTCTACCCCATAGGGAGTAAGTAAGATACCTACAACCAATTCCTCTCCTTCCTCAATGAAGCTGAATGCTTCACCAGATACAAAGTCCAATTTTTAGTATCTGATAATGGCAGGGAAATTGTGAACCACAAGCTCAAGGCACTCTTCAAAAGCAAAGGGATCCAACACACCACCACCTCTCCTTACACCCCACAACAAAACCCATTCTCCAAACGCAGGAACCATACCTGTTAAAATGCGGATGCACTCAGGTAATGTGCATAAAAGTGTGTAATCCAAATGGGATGCAAAAATGGGCCTCCACGGCCCATTGGACATCACGTGGGCCATGTGGGCCTATGTGGGTGTTATTGGTTTTGGGCATTTGGGCGCCAAAACACGTTTTTATGGTCTTTTGGGAAATGGGCCCTCACGGGCTTGCCAGGGTGGATGGGCCACCCAAGCCAGATGTACTTATTTGGGCATAAAAGGGCCCAAGCTTTATTATGGACATACATGGCTAGACGGGCTGGCCCCCAAAAGTATGTAATTCTCACGATTTGGGCTTGGGGCGGCCCATTGGGGCCGCTGCCCCTGTCACGGCCCTCTAGAGGCCGCCCCCCATGTAGCAGCCCACTTGGCGCCGCTGCCTGCTTCACGGCTTGTTTTGGGCTGCTGCCTGCGTCACGGCCCGTTTGGGGCCGCCTGTGTTCCTTGGTACGGCACATGCAGGGCCCAACGGCCCGCGCGGGGCTGTCGGGCGTCCAAGGAGTCCCATGCGGTGCAATGCCCCGCGGGCCTGGCTGGTTGCGCCCAGCCACCAGCACCGCCAAGCCAGGGCTTGCGGCCCTGGCTTGCTCCCCCTCCTCTCGCTCGCCATTGCCAGGAGGATGGGGGAAAGCTGGCTGGGTTGAACCAGCCAGCAACCGGCCTCAACAGTGCGGTCGGTCAGGGCAGGGAGGACCTGACCAACCCCTTGCCCAAGCAGGTGGCAGCGCCTGCAGCAAGCGTAGCAACCAGCAGGTGGAGGGGAATTCATCAGCCCTCCACAATTGAGTGTGTGAAGCAACGGAGCAGGGGCGCTCTCCCCCCCCCTTCACCAAGGGGGAGGAGCAATGGGCCTGGGGGGGCCTGATCACCTCCCAGGCCAACTTTCTTGAAAACCCCCTGAGGGTATTGACCCCAAGGGCCCCTGGTGAGGGGATTTGACTGCCCCCACCAGGGATTTGAGAGAAAGAGGGGGGGGACAGCATGTCCGCTGGTCACACCCCTCCATGTGAGTCTGAGACCGGACCCAGGTGTGCCCTGGGTCCCACCTGGCCCATTTGAGGGGCCAGGGGCTGGCTACATGAGGCAACCAGCGCGTAAACAAAGTAATGAGGTCATCATGGCTGGTTGTAACGGACAACCAGAAAAGGGGATTGAACAGCAAGGGGCTGTTTCAGCCCCATAACGGTGGAAACACTGGAATGGACCCAAATAGGCCGGCCATAAGGGTTCAGGAACTGACGCCATGCGGGATGATGTAGTCCAAACCAAGTAACAAGGCTAGTGGAGCCTGTAGAGCTTTTTTGGGGAGGAAAATTTGCCTTTTGGATTGTTGTATCATGGGCTCACAAGAGGCCAATCTTTTTTAATTAAGGAGCTCTTCTCCCTGCGGTTTTCCATCCATTCATTTAGAATTCCAATCAAATTCATCCACCATATTGCCCCATTGTGAGAGCTCCATTAGCCAATATTGACACCCAGTGTCCAGCATTCCTTTTGCTTTAAATACTGATCATTTGCCTAAGCTAATTGCTGGCCATAATTCTAACAGTACCACTATTGAAAAAACCAGAACTCTTCTCCTCACCAGTGGGCCCCCCTTAAGCTTCCGGGGAGGTGCTGTATCCACTGCTTTTTTCCTGGAAAACCAAACCCCCCACTCATCACTCAACTCTGTAACTCCCTTTAGAATTGGACCTTCAAAACACCCTCTCTGGCCTACTTGGCTCCCTTTGGCTGCAAGGCAGTCATGTATTGAGAAAAGAAGTGGAGAAATTGAAAATTTTCGCCCTCTGAGTTAGAAAGCATCCTTATTATGAGCTCTCTGATACCAGGAACCTTGCAGTCCTTTAGCTAAAGAGAGTGATAAAAATAATGGAATAATAATAATAATTATTATTTGAAAAATAAACGCTTAGAGGCTCAAATAAATAATGTAATAAGAGTAGTTGCAAGGTTTAATTGGTTTGGTAATAAAAGGTTTTCAATATGTATACAAAAGAGGGGCCACAGTATTATACTACTGGGGGTCTTTTGTCAGCTTGCTACTATTGCAGAGCAAGCTGCAAAAGTAACAAAAATAAGGTAAAAATAATTATAATACAATTAACCTAAGAAGGAGTAGGAAAACCGTAAATATTATTACAGAAATGGATACTCCACCCAAAATCAGGTAGGGTCACTCACTGACCCAGCCCTTGAAATCCAACTCCTTATATTTTTAAATAATTAATGAAAGAAAGACCAAAATACCACAGCTCCACTATTGAGCTTTTTTTCAATTAAATATTTCACACATATTGTCACGTATAGGTTTCACACCTAAAATTCAGTCAGAATTGAGGTTTTGTTTATATTTTAGGAGTTACGGACAGAAATGTGTTTTGTCACAATTCCTGCACGCAGCCACAGCAGCCAATGCACCCGCCTGCGGCTGAGATACAGCCCTGTCACCCCTTCAAGGTCGTGTAGGAAGCCCCGGGCCTCTGACAAGTACGCAGCCGCGGGAATATGGGTTGACAGAGTGACAGGCGGCCTGAGTGGCTCAGGTACCACTTAAACAGGCTACAACATACACGGGAGCTTTCTACATATGTAATAAATGTTCCTGTGGATAGTAGACTGTCTAAAAATACATAATATTATATAAAAATACACAAATAATCCTTACACATATTTTTTACTTAATATAATGCAAAGTACCAAGAATATCGAAAATAAGACAATGACAACTTCTAAAAATATATTCAAAAACTTTAATATACTTTTATGAGAATTGCTAGACATCAATATCTTTTTGACATACTAAGAAAGCTAATGATGTAAAAATATGACATTAATTCTCATTACTTATATTTTTAAGTAATTATCTTAGTAAATCAATTGTAACTCAAAAATAAGGAGTAAAATCAATATTATGACTTTTAGTCCAGTTATATAATACATAATGAGAACTCACCCAACATCAGGATATCTTTAGAAATGTCTATTTATATAATTATTAAATTACTGGGAATATTTACTAAGGATAATGAATAAAATAATACATAAATAGGACAGATTAGTGTTATTCACACGTCCTAATGACTATTATAAATTAGAATAATTCCCATACCCTGAGGAATTAGATGCTACCCGTGCTATAGCACCAAGGACACATGACAGGCTACCCCTGGTTACCCTTCTAGCCTTTATTGAGACTGAGGATATTCAGATTTGGAAGTCAGAGATAAGGATGGTTTGATTTCAGAAATGAAAAAAAGAATGAAACAGAGATGAATGAAAAGATGAATATGGAAAGTACAAATGATAAATGATAATGAGTCAAAAGAAAACAGAAGAGACGCTTACCTGAGGATATTCAGATTTGGAAGTCAGAGAGAAGGATGAGGAAGGAAATCTTCTCTCTGACCCGCGATCTTTCCTCAGGTGTTTTATTGTGATCAGATTTCACAGGAGCAGGTGACATGTGTAGAGATGAAAATGAATTTGAATAATAAAGTTGACATCCGCGCTTCTGGAGGTGAGAGGCATACATTGAGTGTAGGCTGATATGATCATGGTGATGGAGGAAACTTGGAAAGGGATTGACAGAGACATGAGATGAGAAATTAACAAAGATATGAAAGGAAACAGTCTGGGGAATGACTACTCCAATAGCCTTAGTGTCCGTCCCTTTGAGCCCCTGTACCCCTTGGAAGGACAATGTTGGGACTCCAAAAGCTATAAATGAAGAGCTCTTTTGTGGATATTGATGGTCAGAGACCCAGTTATATTCATATCCAGAAATTGTGCCAAGGTAATCAAGTACTTATAAGAGATAAGTATAAAGTGATTTATGGCAACGTCTGATCAATAATATCCATCCTCAACCTCTTTTTTCTCAATTAAAACTGCTGAAAAAACTTATAACCCCAGTATACAGGTTTAACCCATCAGTGAACGTCTCAAACAGATACCCAAAGGATTTAATAATATACCAGTGAGTTTTAATATCCCTTCTCCATCGTGGCAGCTTGCCTACAAGGCCCTGCCACTCCACCGTGTATTTTATATACATATTATCTTTGGGAAAAATATCCTTTAAACCAAAGAGCCCAAAGTAACCAGGACTACGTGTTTTCATACTGAAATCCCTGAAGAGAGGTGTTAAAGATCCCCAATATAATTGTGGCCCCTCTAAAAAAATATTTAATGATCAATTTATTCATATTGATTCAAAGCAATAAACAATAACCAAACCACTTAACCTTGCAATAAGCTTAATCCAAATATTATACGGATTTTTGCTGCATTTATTAAATAGTATATTTATTATTTATTCTATCACCTCTGGTAGCTAAAGGATAGCAAGGGTCTTGGCATCCAGGAGGCTGACATCTTTACAGAAAAAGCAACCTCTCTTCAATTCAGAGCAGATGAGGTGGATTACCTGAGTAAACTTCAAGGGTTGATTGGTTTTAAGAAATGAATAATAATACTACAGACTTGGTCATAAATCACTTTCTTAGACTCTTCATAAGAACTTGACTAACAATGAAAGGGTGTCTGATTGATAATAATAATTCCTGGTAAACTGATGATGGAATAATGGATCCCAAAGAGGTCTGTATAAATACCTTTTTGGTGTGGTTTTGAGCTTCTCAGGGCGCGTAGAGAGGGTTCTGCTCATGGGTCGAGGCTGGCAAGCCATTCAGAGGAAGATTAGCACGTCCACTTGGTGCTGTTAATCAGCTGACCTTAGATCTGCTCGATTTCTGTACTATTTTAGCCACAGGATCTGTTAATCTTTTATGGTGTAAATTTTATCATTCTGTTAGAATTATGGCCAGCAATTAGCTTAGGAAAATGAGCAGTATTTAAAGCAAAAGAAATGCTGGACACTGGGTGTCAATATTGGCTAATGGGGCTCTCACAATGGGGCAATATGTTGGATTAATTTGATTGGAATGATGAATGAATGGATGGAAAACAGCAGGGAGAAGCGCTCCTTAATTAAAAAAGATTGGCCTCTTGTGAGCCCATGATACAACAATCCAAAAGGCAAATGTTCCGCCCCAAAAGAGCTTTACAGGCTCTACTAGCCTTGTTACTTGGTTGGGACTACATAAGCTTACATGGTGTCAGTTCCTGAACCCTTACAACCCGCCTATTCTGGTCCATTCCAGTGTTTCCACCGTTACAGGGCTGAACCAGCCCCTTTCTGTTCAATCCCCTTGGCTGGTTGTCCGTTACAACCAGCCATGATTACCTCATTACCTTGTTTAAGGGCTGGTTGCCTCATGCAGCCAGCCCCTGGCCCCTCAAATGGGCAAGGTGGGACCCAGGGCACACCTGGGTCTGGTCTCAGACTAAAATGAGGGGGTTTGACCAGCAGACATGCTTTCCCCCCCCCTCTTTCTCTCAAATCCCTGGTGGGGGCGGTCAAATACCCTCACCAGGGGCCCTGGGGGTTGATACCCCCAGGGCGTTGTCAAGAAATTTGGCCTGGGAGGTGATCAGGTCCCCCCAGGCCCATTGCCTTTCCCCCTTAATAAAGGGGAGGGGAGAGCACCCCTGCTTGGTTGCTTCTCACATTTGATGGTGGAGGGGTGATGAATTCCCCTCCACCTGCCGGTTTCTACGCTTGCGGCTGCCCCTGCCACCTCCTTGGCCAAGGGGTTTGTCAGTCTCCTGGATGCCAAGACCCTTGCTATCCTTTAGCTAACAGAGGTGATAGAGTAAATAATAAATACATTATTTAATAAATGCAGCAGAAATCTGTAAAATATGTGGATTAAGCTTATTGCAATGTTAAGTGGTTTGGTTATTGTTTATTGTTTTAAATTAATATGAATAAATTGATTTGTAAATATTTTTATAGAGGGGCCAAAATTATATTTGGGATCTTTAACAACTCTCTTCAGGGATTTCAGTATGAAAACACATAGTCCTGGTTACTTTGGGCTCTTTAGTTTAATGAATATTTTACCCAAAGATAATATGTATATAAAATACACAGTGGAGTGGCAGGGCCTTGTGGCCAAGCTTCCACAACAGAGAAAGAATAATAATACTCACTGGTATGTTATTATATCCTTTGGGTATCTGTTTGAGACGTGTACTGATGGGTTAAACCTGTATACTGGGGTTATAAGGTTGTTCAGCAGTTTTAATTTCTAAAAAGAGGTTTGAGGACGGATATTACTGATCAGAAATTGCCATAAATCACTTAATTGTCTTTTATAAGCACTTGATTACCTTGGAAAGGCGTCTGGATATGAATATTACTGGGTCTCTGCCCATCAATATCCTCAAAAGAGCTCTTTATTTATAGCTTTTGGAGTCCCAATATGGTCCTTCTGAGGGTTGTAGGTGCTCGAAGGGACGGACACTAAGGTTAGCAGGGTAACCAGAGGTATCCTGTCATGTGTTCTTGGTGCTATAGCACGGGTAGCATCCAATTCCTCAGGGTATGGGAATTATTCTACCTTATAATAGACATTAGGACGTGTGAATAACACTAATCTGTCCTATTTATGTATTATGTAATTAATTATCCATACTAAATTTTCCCAGTAATTTAATAATTATATTTAAAGAAGTTTCTATGGACATCTTGATGTCAGCTAAGTTCTCATTATGTATTATATAACTGGACTAAAAGTCATAATATTGATTTTACTCTTTATTTTCGAGTTTCAGTTGATTTACTAAGATAATTATTCAAAAATATAATTTATTTAAATTCATGTAATAATTTTACATCATTAGTTTTATTAGTATGTCACAAGGATATTGATGTCTAGAAATTCTCATAAAACTATATTAAAGTATTTTAATATATTATTAGAAATTTTCATTGTCTTTTTTTTGACATTCTTGGTACTATGCATTATATTAAGTAAAAAATACGTGTAAGGATTATTTATGTATTTTTATATAATATTATGTATTTTTAGACAGTCTACTATCCACGAGAACATTTATTACACATTTAGAAAGTTCCCATGTATGTTTTAGCCTGTTTACGCGGTACCTGAGCCACTCAGGCCGCCTGTCACTCTGTCAACCCGTAGTCCCGCAACTGCATACTTGTCAGAGGCCCAGAGCTGCGTAAACGACCTCGGCGGTGTGACAAGGCTTTATCTCAGCCGCGCGCGGGTGCATTGGCTGCCGCGGCTGCGTGCGGGAATTGTGACAAAACACATTTCCGTCCGTAACTCCTAAAAAATACAAAACACCTCAATTCTGACTGAATTTTAGGTGTGAAACCTATACATGACAACACATGTGAAATATTTAATTGGCCAAAATGTTTAATAGTGGTGCCATGGTATTTTGGTCTTTCTTTTCCTTAATTATTTAAAGATATAATGAGTTTGATTTCAAGGGTGGGGTCAGTGAGTGACCCTACCTGATTTTGGGTGGAGAATCCATTTCTGTAATAATATTTAGGGTTCCCTACTCCTTCCCAGGTTAATTGTATTATAATTATTTTTATGTTATTTTTGTTACTTCTGCAGCTTGCTCTGCAATAGTAGCAAGCTGAAATTCCCCCACTCCAAGATATGGCCATATCTGAAAAAAATCTGGAGGAAGTTTGGAAAAAAAATTAACTGCATATGTGCTGAAATTCCTTTTGCTGGCTCTGTAGTTTCTGAGATGTATTGGTCCATCAGGTATATTATTTTCTGGTAACCATTCATCTTTGTCTGCAGATTCTCCTTTGTATCTTACTAATTATAGTCTGATATCCTTTCCTTGTACCCTCTCTTTCTTATATCTCAATATTCTGCTGACTTGCCCTTTTTCTTTTACAGGGTCAGGTTCTATTGGGATTATTGCTAGAGGGAGGTTGCTGCCTTCTCTTGGTTTAAAGTGTTTGACTAGGCTAACAGGAAATACCCAATGTTTTCTTGATAATTCTTCACTCAAGATTACTTCCACAGCATTTTTTCCATGCATCTTCTTGATAACAAATGGTCCAACAAAGGCTGGTTTCAGTTTTCTGTTGCCTGCCAGGTTGTTAAAATTAGTTGTAGATATCAAGATCTGGTCTCCTATCTTAAAGTCAGGTTCTTTATGGGATTTGTCCCATCTTTGTTTGTTGTATTCAAAATCTTCTTCCACACATTTCTGAGCATGATTATTTGCCACATCTATCATCTTCTTAAATTCCAGAGATTTTAGATGAATAGTGGCTAAGTTATAGTTCACGTTATTCCAAGGGAGTTTTGGAATCCATCCTCTTTCTAGTATGTAAGGAGCTTCTTTGGTAGTAGAATTTTTACTGCTGTTGTAAGCCATTTCTAGGGCTGGTAGTAGGTTTACCCAATCATGGCAATAACCATCTGAGTTTTTGTATTCTAGACCAAAGCTACAGAAACTCCTTAGCATATATTCTAGGGTCTGTGTCATCCTTTCAGTTAATCCGTCAGTTTGGGGATGGTATGCTATAGAAAATGCTCTAGTAGTACACAGTATATCATGTAGATTCCTCCAAAATTCAGATGTTAATTTAAGGTCTCTGTCACTGATTATAATCTTGGGTATACCCACATCAGCTATAATCCTATTCCAGAATAGTAAGGCTAAATCCATAGCACTATCTTCCTTGTGGTTAGGTAAGAATTTAGCCTTTTTGGAATATCTTTCAACTATAACTAGGACAGAGTTATAAGAATGAGTGACTCCAGGGGGGAGGCCGGTGATAAAGTCCATATTGATGATTTACCACCTGGTTTTGGGTTCAAATATCTTCTGTAAGAGTCCAAACCTTTTTCCAGTAGTTTTATTAGATTTCTGGCAGGTTTCACAGCTAGTAACATATTCTGTAGTGACTTCTTTCCAGTCTATCCACCAGGCAGTTTGTTTCACTTTCTCTAAGGTTCTTTCTGTGGATAAATGTCCTGATGAACAGTTGTCATGGCATTCCTGGAGTATATGTTGTATATGCTCTTTGTTGCTTAGTACTAATACGCTGGAATGTTGGTGTCTATAGTAAAGGAGACCATCCCAAAAGATAAACCTTCCTGTTTTATAGGGTTTAAGTAGTGAAGCAGGCAGGCTATTTATCAAAGCTGCTTCTGGTGATTCACATTCCATAATAGTAATCAGCAGCTTGATTTCAGGAGAGTAGCTATCTCTTACTAGGTTGAAGAAAGCAGTGTCTAATTCACATAAGTGGATCCCCATTAGTGGAGCCCTCAATGCAAAAAGATTGATGTTCAAGATAGGAAATATCTCTTGATCTTCAGGGTCATATGCTGGATTGTTAGAGTCATTAGGCAAAGCATTCCTACTTAGACTATCAGCATTCTGATGTTTAGCTCCAGCTTTATGCACTATAGTCATCTGTCCTCTATATTGTTGTATAGCAATTTGCCACCTGAGCATATGTCTGCTGGGGGTTTTTATTTTCATAAGAGTTCTTACAGCATTGCAGTCCGTGATTAATTGAAAAGTGGTGCCTTCTAAGTAATAGTTTATCTTCTCTAAAGCCCATACTAGTGCCAAACATTCCAACTGACTGGCCCCATATCTCTTCTCAGTATCTTTGATCTGTCTAGATATGAAGAGTACATGTTTTTCTACTTGTTTGTCATTTTATATCCTTTCCTGATGTAAAGCAGCCCCTAGCCCTTCCATGCAAGCGTCAATGTATAGTTTGAAGGGCTTAGAGTAATCTGGTTGGATAAGTAGAGGGGTAGAGGTCATAGCTATTTTTAATTCCTCATAGTCCTTTAGTATCTCATGAGTCATTTCAAATAGTGTGTTGTTGTTGCATACTTCATACTGAATTTTAGTTAGCATAGCAAACTTTGGTATGTATTGTCTTTAATAACTGCAGAAACTGATGAAAGAAAGTAATTTTGTCTTGTTTTGAGGCATAGGTCTATTCATGACAGCAGCTATCTTATTTTGATCAGCAGCTAGAGTTAGGCCAGAGACTATATGTCCTAAGGCTTTCAATTCTCCGCAGCCAAAGTTGCATTTCTTCATGGAAACCTTTAGTCCTGCTCTGGAGATTGTCTGGAGTACTAATCTTACTTGGTTAATATGAGTATCCCAGTCATCAGAGTATATGATAACATCATCTATGTATACCATCATCCATCCTTGTCTGATGTAAGTTCCTAGAAATGTATCCATTGTTCTCTGGAAGTTTGGTGGAGCATTCTTTATACCAAAAGTCATCCTAAGATATTCATATATTCCCATATGACAGATTATTCTCATAAACTTCCTTCTTTCAGGGATTATTGGTATCTGGTGGAAGCCTTTAAGCATATCCATAGTAGTTATCTACTTAGCCTTGGACAAGTTATGCAGAGCATGATTAATCTGGGGTATAGGATAATAATCTGCTTGATTGTAATTTTTGAGAATTCTGAAGTCTCCTACCATTCTTGACTTGTCATTATGCCAAGCTATGATTACAGGTGTCGTCACATCTACCTGTCCATTATGCCCTACCTTCCTTAATACTTGTAAGTCTATCAGTTCTTGGATATTTTCCTCAAGAGCTTTTCTAGAATTAGGACTAGACGGATAGGCTGGCCTTCTTAAGTTAGGAGGATAAGGAGGCTTAATGGTCAATGTCAATACCATATCATGTCCTTTACTATCACCAATAGGATGATCTTTAGTAAAAAAGGATTCTGCTTCTAAAAGCAGACTTTCAATATATATTTCTTCTGTTCCTCAGAAAGTTTCATATTCAGAGCTGCTTGAGAGAAATATTCTTGGTCAAAGTCTTCTAAATTCTTCTGATAAGTAGAGGAGGGGAATTTAGACTGAATGGTGCATATCTTAAACTTCTTATCCCAATTACCTCCTACTTTGAAGTATCTTCCTCTACTCTGGAACATGTCTATACCATATAGACATAAGGAATCATTACCCAGTATCAGGTAGTCACATAGTCCATTGAGCAATACTATGAATTCCACTTGTATTCTCTAAGAACCTTTAGTGTGAGGTAGTATTATAGGAGCAGTCCATATTCCAATAGCATTCATGGTAGAGTTGCAAAAGCTGAACTTGTCTTTTGGGACTGGTAAAAGGTGTTCTCTCTAATTGGGGTCCCATTTTTTTTAGAATTCAGCACAGACATATGAGCAAAATGCTCCACTATCCAGTAATCACCTTATAGGTCTGTTTTTATACAACCCAGTTGCATAGCACGTTTGACAAGTGGTATAACTTTTCCCACTCATGGGTTTAACTGTTAATGGTTTGGCATCCATAATATGTCTAGGAACTATAGTAGGATCCAATTGTTGGGGCAGCCTAGAATCCCCATGGATGTTATTGCTCTCCGCAGAAGTACCTATATCTCCTTCTATAATTTTTAAAGGGTTGGTCAAGATCAATTCACATTCAGAAAGAGATCCTTCAGTATCAGCTATGTCTTCATAGTTCTGATTCTCTTCAACCCCCTGTTCTACTTCCAAGACTGCTATCTTCCTTTTTGGTAATGGACAGTCTTGTCTCATATGCCCAGTCTTGTTACAATTCCAACAAGTTGCAGGCATCCTCTCTTTCTCCCTATTCTCTTAAGGTTTCTTGTTTTCAGAGGCATTTATCAGAGGATGTTGTTCTCTGGTTTCGTTGATGGTATAGTTCTCTTTGGGTCTGGAAGGGGCTTTCTTGTACAACCCATTCATTTCTATTACTTCTTCTAGCACATTGATTATAGTGGGAAAGTCCGCATCCATACTCATCCTACATCTTACACTATGGTTAAGATTGCCAGGACACAGGTTGAGGAGTCTTTCATTTAAGTCCTCTTTATCAGCATCTGGATAGAAGCAACACAATATTCTCTTCTTTTTCAAGCAACCATTTGTGAGCTTTGTCCTTGGAGGGGTCAAATGAGGAATTTTTGAAATTTTTCATCATTTTCCTTTTCCAAATTCTAGAACCAAATTTTTCTTTGATCAGAAGTTTCCAAGAATTCCATGGTAAAGATCCTAATTCTTCTCTCTTACCAATAAACCAGTCCAATGCTACTCCTTCAAATATTCTGGGTAGCCTGACTACAGCTATAGCTTCTGGTAGGTCATAAGAGTTAATGGTGTAGTCAATAAATTAAATAAAATTTATATGATTGTATTCTCCTTCTCCTGAGAACTTGGGCCATTCAGAGATATGGGGTAACAGTTTGAGAGCTTGCTCCATCTCAGGAGTAGGACTAGGCCTGAAGGTGTCACTCCTATGCATTCCAAAAAATGGTGGTGCATAAGGAGTAGTGGTTTGTCTGGGAGGCTTTGGTTCCTCTGTAGTACTCCCCAAGGGGTTGGTAAGACGGACTTTTAAGTCTCTAAGATCATTTTTGATCAGATTAAGTTGCAGGTCCACTTTGTTATTGAGAACATCCAATTTTTCACCAAGGGATAGAATAGAACTGTTTGTGGTGGTTTCCAATTCTTCTTTTAAGGGGTGGAAAGACATAATAAAATCTTCTTGGATTCCTGATAACATGTTCTCAATTTTTTGAGTCTGTTTGATCCTACCTTGATTAATTGTCTCCAATAACTGTTCTGTGTGTTCTTTAATTTCTTCCATTCCTACCTTCTTTTTTTGGTTATTAATGAATTTGGATACCACTGAGATTAATTTATCCATTTGGGTATAAACCCCGTCCAAATTTTCCCAAAAAATTTTGAAATTATGACGCATATGATTAGAGAAGGAAGTAATTACATCAGAGGTTTGTTTGGGCTCAGAATTAGAGGCTAATTGTTGTAAAACGTTTTCCACTTTTGAGCTAGGGATATTATCTGGTCCCAGTCTTTCTTTCCCTTTGGCTTGGGATGGGAAGAGGATCTCTCCTTTCCTGATCCTTTGCCTTTCAGTTGGGCTAATTGATCCCAAGGATTCCACTTTTCTACGTAGGATTCTACCTCTTTCCTTGGAATAATTTTCTGAAGAGCTATCTGGGTGGCTTTTGCCTGGGAGATTATCTTTTTCATAGATACCATGTCCTCCTTGGCTTGGGCTTCTTTGAATTCTTCCCAATGTTTCACGTGCTCTTTGACTAAGTCTTTGATCCTGGCCTCCTTGGTCAGATTCTGCTGGGGTGGCTGCAGGGAATCTTTTTGTGAAGGAGGGTGGCTTTATTCAGCTAGTTTCTCCAGCTCTAGGTTGGGAGAGCGCAGAAGTGATTGGTGCTGCTCCTTGTCCATCAACATTTAATTCACGGGTTCTAGTCCCTTCATGGTTGTCCTTACTGGTGGTCTCACGGTTACTGAGAGATGTTGGCAAAGATCCATAGGAGGGAATTCTTCCTGAGGCTCTTGTGTTACGTTTAAATTGATTTTCAAAGGTACCAAGATCTTATTGGGGTTCAATTGATCCTTAGTAGGTAATCCTACAGGGTCTTGGTGGGTTCCAATGAGGTCTTGACCTGCCCAATCAATATTTTCAGGGCGTCCAGGTATGTCTGGGACTTCCTGATCCAATAGATCAACATTAGTGGAGGTAGTTTCTGGTACAGGACGGTTCACTGATAAAAAGGTGTATTTGATTGGTTTAATAAAATATATTAATATTATGTTCTTTGAAAATAATATGGTAATGCAAGTTGTGTACTTACTTTTATATTTCAAAAAATAATTTATACGGTATTTTTTCCAAGCTTTAAGTTTTCTTAATAGAGCCTGAAAGTTGATATGCCTTTCAAGATCTTCTTGTTCAAGGAGTTTATCTAGGTTTTTACGTGCAGAAGAGATATTAAGCTGTTCAGCTTGAGTTAAAGCTTTCCAAGCAGTAGGTTTATAATTTTGAATATATTCTTCTTGACTTATTTTTAAAAGATTAAAATAATAGATTATTAATTATGCATTGTTTTTTAAATCCACTGCAAAAGAATTTAATAATAAATCATGGTTATAAAGTCAGATAAATTTATCTTTGATTATATTTTTTTGTGAAAATGTCTGGTCCAAGGTATTAAATATAATAAAATGGAATATTTCCCGGCCAGACCCCCAATTTTCAGCCTCCTGGATGCCAAGACACTTGCTATCCTTTAGCTACCAGAGTTGATAGAGTAAATAATAAATATATTATTTAATAGATGCGGCAGAAATCCTTAAATATGTGGATTAAGCTTATTGCAAGGTTAAGTGGTTTGGTTATTGTTTATTTTTTTAAATAAATATGAATAAATTGATTATTAAATATTTTTATAGAGGGGCCACAATTATATTAGGGATTTTTACCACCTCTTTTCAGGGATTCCAGTATGAAAACACGTAGTCCTGGTTACTTTGGGCTCTTTAGTTTAAAGAAAATTTTACCCAAAGATAATATGTATATAAAATACACAGTGCAGTTGCAGGGCCTTTTAGCCAACCTACCACGACAGAGAAAGGATAATAAGACTCACTGGTATTTTATTAAATCCTTTGGGTATCTGTTTGAGATGTGTACTGATGGGTTAAATCTGTATACTGGGGTTATCAGGTTGTTCAGCAGTTTTAATTGATAAAAAGAGGTTTGAGGACGGATATTACTGCTCAGACATTGCAATAAATCACTTAATTATCTTTTATAAGTACTTGCTTACCTTGGCACGGCGTCTGGATATGAATATTACTGGGTCTCTTTCCATCAATATCCTCAAAAGAGCTCTTTATTTATAGCTTTTAGAGTCCCAATATGGTCCTACTGAGGGTTGTAGGTGCTCAAAGGGAAGGACACAAAGGCTAGCAGGGTAACCAGAGGTAGCCTGTCATGTGTTCTTGGTGCTATAGCACAGGTAGCATCTAATTCTTCAGGGTATGGGAATTATTCTACCTTATAATAGACATTAGGATGTGTGAATAACACTAATCTGTCCTATTTATGTATTATTTAATTAACTATCCTTAGTAAATGTTCCCAGTAATTTAAAATTTATATTAATAGAAATTTCTACTGAAATCTTGATGTCAGGTAAGTTCTCATTATTCATTATATAACTGGAGTAAAAGTCATATCATTGATTTTACTCTTTATTTTCGAGTTCCAGTTGATTTACTAAGATAATTATTTAAAAATATAAGTCATGTAAATTCATGTAATATTCTTACATCATTAGTTTACTTAGTATGTCACAAAGATATTGCTGTCTAGCAATTCTCATAAAAGTATATTCAAGTATTTCAATATATTTTTAGAAGTTTTCATTGTCTTATTTTTGGAATTCTTGGTACTTTGCATTATATTAAGTAAAAAATACGTGTAAGAATTATTTATGTATTTTTATATAATATTATGTATTTTTAGACAGTCTACTATCCACGGGAACATTTATTACATATGTAGAAAGTTCCCGTGTATGTTGTAGCCTGTTTACGCGGTACCTGAGCCACTCAGGCCGCCTGTCACTCTGTCAAACCATATTCCCGCGGCTGCATACTTGTCAGAGGCCCAGAGCTGCGTACACGACCTCGACGGTGTGACAAGGCTGTATTTCAGCCGCGCGCGGGTTCATTGGCTGCCGCGGCTGCGTGCGGGAATTGTGACAAAACACATTTCCGTCCGTAACTCCTAAAATATACACAACACCTCAGTTCTGGCTGAATTTTAGGTGTGAAACCTATACGTGACAAAGTGTGTGAAATATTTAATTGGCCAAAAAGCTCAATAATGGAGCCATAGTATTTTGGTTTTTTATTCCTTAATTATTTAAAAATATAGGGAGTTGGATTTCAAGGGTGGGGTCAGTGAGTGACCCTACCTAATTTTGGGTGGAGAATCCATTTCTGTAATAATATTTATGGTTTTCCCACTCCTTCTTAGTTTAATTGTATTATCATTATTTTTATGTTATTTTTGTTACTTCTGCAGCTTGCTCTGCAATAGTAGCAAGCTGACAGGGGTGGTCAGGTCCCCCCTGCCCTGACCAACCGCACTGTGGCGGCCGGTTGCTGGCTGGTTCAACCCAGCCAGCTTTCCCCCATCCCCCTCGCAACGGCAAGCAAGGGGAGGGGGAGCAAGCCGGGGCTGCGAGCCCCGGCTCTGCGGCGCCGGTCACCGGGCGCGACCAGCCAGCCCACGCAGCATTGCACCACCTGGGATCCCCAGCGGCGCAACAGCCCCCCGCGGGCTTTCAGGCCTCGTGTGGGCCGTACCAAGGAACACAGGCGGCCCCAAACGGGCCACAACACAGGCAGCGGCCCCGAGCGGGCCAAAACTTGGGTGGCTGACCCTAGCGGGCCGCAACAGGGGCAGCCGCCCCAATTGGCTGTCCCAAGCCCAAATCTTGAGAATTACATACTTTGGCGGGCCAGCCTGTCTGGAAAAGTATGTCCATAATAAAGCTTGGGCCCTTTTATTCCCAAATAAGCCCATCTTTTTTGAGTGGCCCATCCATCCTGGCGGGCCCGTGAGGGCCCGTGTCCCAAAAGACCATAGAAACGTGTTTTGGCGCCCAAATTACCAAAACCAATAACACCCACATAGGCCCACGTGGCCCACGTCATGTCCAATGGGCTGTGGAGGCCCATTTTTGCATTGCATTTGGATTAAACACTCCTATGCACATTACCTGAGTGCATCCGCATTTTAAAACCTTCTGCACTCACCCTTCATTTGTACTATTAGTATTGCTTCAAAGTGATCAGATGTGGACGTTTAATGACTCTCCATCATCTGCTGATCACGTAGATAATTTTCAATAACTTTTATGAATACTCCTTGTAGTGTTTTGTGGTCTTCAAAGATCAGAGTCAATGATTTATGTGGTAATCCTTGATGTTTAATTTATTATTAAAAAAATGTTCTAAACTTAATTTTTGTTAATTTTAATTAAGTTTTGATCCATTCAGCTTATTAATAATGCATATTTTAACTTGTTACATATTCCAGGCAACCCTAATTAGGTTGTAGCTCTTTTGAGCAGTACCTGGTTGTCAGATTAGTCAGGAAGGATCCAGACGCAGGGATCAGTCAGTACAGATGCGCACGGGGTAGGATCTTCTGCGTTAGTGGCATAATATGGCTGCACGCGGGTCTCAAGTACGCAGGAAACTGCTACTACAAGTACTTAGGGGTATGTAATGATGTGGTGCTGCATGCGGGAATTGTGACATAACACACTTCCACGTGTAACTCCTAAAATATACACAAAACCTCAATTCTGAGTGAAGTTTAGGTGTAAACCCTATACGTGACAACACATGTGAAATTTTAGAATTGCCAAAAGGTGCCATACAGGTGTCGTAATTTTCAGTACTTTTTTTTTTAATTATTTTAAAAATGTAAGGACTTGGATTTCAAGGGTGGGGTAAGTAAGTGACCCTACCTAATTTAGGGTGAGAAATTGATATATTTATTAATATTTATGGATTTGTAACTCCTTCTTTTGTTAATTTAGATATTCTTATTTTTATAGTTTTGTGTTGCTATGACAGGTCCCTCTGTAGATAATAGCAAGATGGCATTACCAATTTTGAACTCATGTTCTTTGTGAGTTTAATACCATCTCTGTTGGTTGTGTTCAACAGCATCTTGAACACACTTAGAAGCATGTTTGTTGGCTAGATCTATCATGTTTTTGAAATCCATTGATGTTGGATTAATATTGGTTAGCTTCTGGTTAAGATTATCCTTGGGTAACTTAGGAATCCATCCTCTTTCCAGTATACAAGGTGCTTCTTTAGTAGTAGAGTTTTTGCTACTATTATGAGCCATTTCTAGTGCTGGTAGAAGGCTAACACAATCATGGCAGTAAACATCAGTATTCTTGTATTGCAGACCAAAGCAACAGAACCTTCTAAGAATATCTTCTAAGGTCGGGGTCATTCTTTCAGCTAGTACATCTTTCTGGGGATGATAAGCTGTAGAGAAGGCCAAGTTTTTTCCTAAATGTAATTGAGATTTATCAAGATTTCAGAGGTAAACTTTGTTAGAATTTGATTTTTATATATTTGACTTTCACTGGAGTTTAAATTATTATTGATTGGATTGATTCAATATTATTATTTTTAACCTTAAAGTACCCAAAAAATGGTTCAAATATCACGTGGCTGTGTTATGGTATTGTGATTACCAGACTTTTGAGTAATAGCATTTAACTTACCATGTCACTTAAAATGCTTATGTTAATTTTACCTTATTCAGTTTGTACTCAACCACTTGTCAGCCTGTTTTGTATTTAGTCTATATAAAGAGCCATGCTCTCAAGTTGAATTCAACCATCCTTTCATTCACCAAATCAACTGGAGTGCCCATTTCTTCCTGTACTGAGATCTGTGAGGATTGATGTTAAAAGCTTCATCCATTCATTCCTTATTACTTTTCATTTATTCAGAGCACAAGCTCTTTTTATTTTTACATGGTTAAAAGCCTTTTCTCAACCTGAGCCAACAATACTTCATTCAAAATTTCCGCCTTCAATAGTCTCATCCTGAAAGCTGATCTTCAACTCTTTTGGCAAGGAGTGAGATGAGGATGAGCCTTGTAATTGACTATAAAGCTCATCCTATCATCTCATTTTTACAAAAAACAATAGGAAACAATTGGGATGGAGGACAAGGAGGAAATAGTCAACCAATACCAATACATCCATCAAATTAGTTTGTCATCAATGAAAATCAAATGGAATTTCTGAAGGAAAACCATCCTCACCAAGGACACCAAATGGATTGCTGGGGCAGTAGGACAAAGATGATCAGAGTAATCCCTTTCAATCATTAACTGAGGCACTCATCCAAAAAATAGATCATTTTTAACATGCTGGTGAAGAAGAAGATCCCTTGTTGTCATCATCATCAAAGAAAAGTAGTCCAACAATGGTCTTGATAGTATCTGAAGTTTGGTTGGACAAAGTCTTGAATGGTTTCTGGTGCAATTGGTTGGAGTTTTTCACAGCTTGGAAGATTAATCAAATCCAAACAACTCCCAAAGTCAAGTTAGTATAAGTCATGATTGTCACAATCCCTGGCTGGTAGTTGTGGAAGCTTGATAGATATGACTTTGTTGGTGTATTTGACTCAAATCTTGGAATTAGGTTCAGGCACCAGTTGTTTGAGCATCCTGTCTCAATCAATGTTTCCATCCAATTAAAGATCAAGTTGGATGTGTTCTGATCAATTTGAATTGCTCAATAAATTCTCCAGGAATTTGATTCATAATCAAATTCAATTCTCAGCTCCAACCTTGGTGACCAATTATTCTTCCAATCACTCTTGAATTGTGACAATAAAATAAATTGATTGGCTACAGATAAAAAGTTTTTGTAAAAAAAACCCTCTCTAGCCATCTGCGTCATGCCAATCATGGTGACAATCAGTTGGGTAAAAATTTCAAGCAATCTTTACATTACAATTTAATCTTGGCTGTTGATTGCCTCTAAAATGAATATTTAACGCCTAAATCTAGTCTTGATTGGCCATTGGCCCATTGGGCAAGAACAGCTGTCAGAATGATGACTTCTCATTGATAAAGTTGACTGGATGAAGGTACCCTTGTTTTGGAAAGTATCACCAACTCACTTGTCCCAAGTCTCTGATCCAGACCAAGAGATATTTGAGTTATAAACCCGATTATCAGGTTTGTCCAAGCCATCCACCAAATTCAATTGGGCCCAAGAACAAAAACCTACACCATGTGGCTCACTTGGATTTTTGGATTCCAGATCCTTGAAAATCAAAGTTTTACTCAAGATCCATGATGTAAACCAGTTGAAATCAGACACAATGGTTAATGAACTTCACAAAAATGAATATAATACAAAGAGGTGATTGAAAAGAAAAGCATTAAAAACAAGCCCATTGAAGGATTTTGGTTTACCATTGGTTTGTAAGGAGATTGAAGTCAAGTTAAAACAAGATATATTGGCAACTAAGTATCAAAGTGGTGATATTGGCCCAATAGTTTGGCGCGCTAGTATCCATTTGGCCAAGCTATTGTGCACCCGCAAAGTATCAAACTCAACGCTTACCCTTGGATTTTTAAGAACTCTGGCCATCAAACCGGGGAACTCTTTACCAATTTGGTTTATCCCTCCAGGTACTACAATCCATGAAATCTCCCTCAAGCCAGATGGAAAGGAAAGTTGGTCAGATAAGCCAGCACATTTGCAAAGGTGGTCTCATTAGGTCATTTTCATCATAAATCCAAAGGATCTCCACCACACCCTTCATCATAATCATCAACAGTAGCACCAAAACAATCAACCAATCAATCATCCCTTCAATATTGACCAGCTTGACAAACCAATTAACAAACCAGTCTCAATTAATCCAATCCAATTAAATCCAAAAAAATCAATAAATCAATCATCAACTTAATATTGACCAGCTCAACCAACCAATCAACAAAACAGTCTCAATCAATCAAATCCAACTCAATCAAAAACAATCAATCTATCAATCATCAACTCAATATTGACTGGCTTGACTGATCAATCAACAAACCAGTCTCAATCAATCCAATCCAATCCAATCAACACTGTTGCGTATCAGCAAGACCTGCAGCCAGTTGGATCCAAATCCCTCAAGGCGCTACTCTTTGCTCAATCACTCACAAATAAATCTACCTAAATATTAACCAACTCAATTTTATCAATTCTACACAATTAGAATCAAATATGCTCCATAACTTCCTCCAGTGCAAGTCAAGTGGGGGTTTTAGAATTTGAGTTTCATACATTTGACTTTCACTGGAGTTTAAAGTATTATTGTTTGGATTTATTCAATATTATTATTTTAAACCTCAAAGTACCAAAAAAATAGTTAAAATATAACTTTACTGTGTTATGGTATTTTTATTAACAGACTGTTTATTCATAGCATTTCAATTAACATGTTGTTTTAAATGCTTATTTTAATTTTACCTTATTCAGTTTGTAATCAACCACTTTTCAGCCTTTTTTGTATTTAGTCTATATAAAGAGCCATGATCTCAAGTGCAAGTCAATCATCTGTTTATTCACCAAATCTACCGGAGTGCCAATTTCCTCCTGTCCTGAGATCCCTTACGCTAGAAGTTACAAGCTTCATTCATTCATTTCTTATTACTTTTCATCTCTTCAGATCACAAGCTCTTTTTATTTTTACAAACTTGGTATCCCTATCACTGTTAATGATTTTAGGAACTCCTATTTCAGCTATGAGTCTTTTCCAGGATAGCAGTGCTACTTCCATGGCAGTATCATTCTTATGGTAAGGTAGAAACTTTGATTTCTTGGAAAACCTATCTACTATGAGTAGGACTGAATTAGAGGAATAAGCTCTTCCAGGAGGTCATCCGGTTACAAAGTCCATTTTGATGATTTCCCACATCTTCTTGGGTTCACTGATTGTTTGAAGGAGACCAAACCTTATTCCAGTAGTTCTATTAGACTTCTGGAATGTTTCCCAGCTAGAGAAATACTGGATTTTGGAGTCTCTCCAACTGATCCACCAAGCTTTTTTTTTGACTTTATCCAGATTTCTATCAGTAGATAAATGACCAGATGAACAGTTTTCATGATGCTCAGCTAAGGCAAGTTTGATGTGCTTTTCTTTGGTTGGACTATCACACTTTAATTTTGATGCCAGTAGTATACCAGAACATCCCATATGGTGAATCTTCTAGATTTGTAAGGCTTTAGGAGAGGTTAAGGTAAAATGTTGACTAGTTCAGACAGTGGTGAATTCATTTCCATAATGGTGGTTAGAGTCTTCATGTCAGAGCTGTAAGCTTCTTTGATTGAGTTGAACAGGGATTCATCCAGTTCACAGATGTGGATTCCTAGAATGGGAGCTTCAATATCAAGCATATCAATTTTTATTTCAGGGAAATAGGCCATTGTCCTCTGGATCATTAACAGGATTTCTTGGATCATGAGGTACAGCATTTATTCTCAAACTGTCAGAATTCTGATGTTTGGCTCCAGCTTGGTGAACTATGGACATTGGGCCCCTATATTGTTGTATGGCTATCTGCCAACTCAAAATGTTTCTACTAGGAGTCTTCATATTCATTAGAGTCCTGGAAGCATTGCAGTCAGTAATTACCCTAAACTTGGTTCCTTCCAAGTAATAATGGAGTTTCTCCAGAGCCCAAAATAAAGCAAGAAACTCTATTTGGCTTTACCCATATCTTTTCTCATGATCCTTAACTTGTTTGGATATGAAGAGTATAGGTTTCTCCACTGGTTTGTCATCTTTCATGACTTCTTGGTGTAAAGCAACTCCTAGTCCCTCCATACTAGCATCTATATAGAGCTTGAAAGGTTTAGAGTACTCTTGTTGAATCAACACAAGAGATGTATTCAAAGCTATCTTGAGTTTATCATAATTCTTCAGTCTTTCATGAGTCATTTCAAACAAGGTCTTGTTGTTGAAGATTTCATACAAACACTTGGTGAGTAGGGCAAACGTAGGTATGTAATTCCTATAGTAGCTGCAAAAACTGACAAAATATAGAATTTAAGTTTTATTCTGGGGGCATGGGCCTATTCATAACAGCTGCTATCTTGCTTTGGTTGGCAGCTAGAGTTAGTCCAGAAACAATATTTCTTAAGGCTCTGAGTTCTCCATAACCAAAGTTACAGTTTTTCATTGATACTTTCAATCCCACCGCAGAGATATTTTTGAGAACTAGCTTGACTTTATCCATGTGGGTATTCCAGTCATCAGAGTAAATGATAAAATCCAATGTATACAATCATCCATCCTTTTCTGATGATTATTCCTAAGAAAGTGTCCACAATCCTCTGGAAGGAAGAAGGAGCATTTTTGATAACAAAAGGAATCCTTAGATAGTTTCAAAATCCCCAATGACATATAATTCTCATAAATTTACGGCTATCAGAGCTGATTGGTATCTGGTGAAAGCCCTTCAGCATATACGTAGTAGTGATATACTTAGCCTTTGAAAGGTATTGCAAAGCATGGTCAATACTTGGGATAGGATAGTAGTCAGCTTGGGTATAGTTATTCAGCATCCTAAAGTCTCCAACCATTCTAGAATTATAATTGTGCCAATCTATGAATACTGGAGTAGTAATGTCAAATTGTTCATTATTTCCTACTTTCCTTAAGACTTGTAGGTCAATTAAATCTTGGATATGAGTTTCTAGAGCTGCTCTAGATTTTGGACCAGTAGGGTAAGCTGGTCTCCTGAGGTTGGCAGGGTAAGGAGGTTTAATGGTCAAGGTTAGAATTATGTAATGTTCTTTGATGTTTCCAATTGGGTGGTTCTTGGTACATCGAGCATTCTGGTTTTCAAAGCAAACTAGTAGAATATCCCATTTTTGGTCTTCACTTAGCAGATAATTCAAAGCTACTTGGGAGAATTATTCTTGGTTAGCTTTCCAAATGTTTCTCACAGGTTAAATCAGAAGTCTGTGCATTGAAATGTAATATCTGGAGATTTTTGTTCCAGTGTCCTCCTATAGTAAAGGATCTACATTTAATTTGGAATATATATATACCATACAAGCAAAGAGAATCATTTCATAGAATGAAGTAATCACATACTCCGTTTTTGAAGCACTAAAAATTCAATTTTCAGTTTGAGTGATCCTTTAGAGTGAGTTAGAATGATATCAGAAGAACATAATCCAATATCATCAAGGGAAGAGTTACAACTGCTCAACTTGACCTGAGGTACTGGTAATAAGTTCATTCTCCAATATGGATCCTGCTTTCCCAAGTTCATTCTCCAATATGGATCCTGCTTTTCCAAGTTCATTCTCCAATATGGATCCTGCTTTTCCATAAAAGTTGAATCAACACATAAGAAAAAGGCTCCATTATCTAAGGGTAAACTCACTGGGGAACCTTGGATTCAACCAGTAGCATAGCATGTCTTTCCAGAAGTGTAACGTTTAACAGCAGAAGGTTTAAGGGTAAAGGTTTTGGCTTCAAAAAATGGGTGAATCTTCATATTGGGATTCCGTTTTTGTTGTTAAATGGAATTTTCATTGAAAGAGTTTATATCCAGGCAAGATTATATAATTCCTTCAATAAAATTTATGGGATTAGTAATAATTGATTCACACTCAGACAGTCATCCATCATTGTCATCAAATTGGGGATCAGGATTATTATCATACTCTTCTACCTCAATAGGATTAATCCTTCTTCTGGGTTGAGGAAAGTCAGGTCTTACATGTCCTGTCTGGCTGAAATTTCAGCATACCTTTTCCTTTGTCTCTGGAGTCTTCTTGACTTCAAAACTGGTGGGATTATGGGAAGGGGAATCTTTGGTCCTAAAAGCATATTCTTCCTTAATCCTAACATTCTGTTCCCTGGGTTGATTGAATTTCTTCTCAAGACCATTCATATCAATATTTCCTTCTAATACTCCTAGCAAGGTAGGAAGGTCAGAATTCATGGGCATCCTGCACCTTACACTATGGTTGAGTTGTCCTGGAAATAAGTTCAGAAGTCTCTCATTAACCTCTTCATTATCAGAATTGGGGTAAAAAAATCCAACCTCCTTTTCTGATCAAGAACCCATTTGTGAGGTCTTTCTTTGGATGAATAAAACTTGGAATTTTCAAAATTACTCATCATGTTTCTTTTTCAAATCATGGTACCAAATTTTTCTTTAATGAATTTTTTCCATGAATTTTAGGGCAAAGGTCCAGCTTCTTATCTCTTCTTAATGAACAAATCAAGAGCTACTCCTTCAAATAATCTGGGTAGTGTTACCACAGCTATGGGATCAGGGATTTCATAAGAGGAAAGAGTGTAATCAATAGACTTAATGAAACTGACATGGTTGTATTCTCCTTCTCCTGAGAATTCAGCCCATTCAGTGATGGGAGGAAGGCAACTTAAAGCTTGTTCTCCTTCAGATTTAGGAAGAGGCCTGAAAGGTTCATTCCCAGCTGTTCTGGATCTAGAGGGAATATTAGGAGTACTGGTGAATCTATTAGGTCTAGATTCTTCAAAGTCATCAAATGGAGGTTAAGCAAAATTGATTTTAAGATCTCTGACATCATTGTTGCCCATACCTAGTTCAAAGTAAAGTTTGTTACTTAACAAATCAATTTTATTGATTATATAAATTGAATGAGTATGACTTGTTCTCTTAACTTCTTCCTTGATATAATTCATTGAGGCAAGAATTTATTCTTGCATAGTGGATTGAAAACTGCTAATGTGTTTCATTAGATCCAATTCAATTAGGCTTATACTATCCTTTATTTGTTTTACTTCTAGCTCATCAATTTTAGTTAGGGTGGTTTGAGTTTTTATCACTTTTTTGAGGTTCAGATTCAACTTATCCAATTTCTTATATAATTTATCAAAGCACTTGCTAATAACAGTTAAATTGTGATAAAAATTTATGGAAAAGAGATTGAAAGCTTCTACATCTAATTGTGTTCCAATTTCTTCCACTTTTGGGCTAAGGTAATTATGTTTTCCCAATCTTTTGGGTTTCTTAAATTCTGATGGGCTGAGTTTCAGCTTGCTACTATGTACCAAGGAACCTGTCACAGAAACAAAAAACAGAAAATAAAAATAAAAATAAAATAAATAAAATATTAAGGATTGGGGAATCCTTAAAAATCCATCACAGCACCACACAGTAATTTATGCAGCCAGTAGAATGCAATGCAAAAATTTCAGCCCTCTGGTACCAGGAACCTTCCAGTCCTTTAACTATAGAGAGTGATAAAAATACTGGAATAATAATAATAATAATAATTCCAAAAATAAACACTTAGAGGCTCAAATAAATAATATAATAAGAGCAGTTGAAAGATTTAATTGTTTTGGCAATAAAAGTTTTTCAATATGTATATGAAAGAAGGGCCATAGTATTATACTACTGGGTTTCTTTACAGAAAAAGCACCCTCTCTTCAAGGGGCCTCCTTAGGCAGTTTAAGAACCTTGGAATGAAGATGGGTGCCTTAGAAAGGGTTTATCCAGTAATATGGACGGGCTAAACAGGAAAAGGGCCAAGACAGGAAGGGAAACACTCACCCTGAGAACTTTACCACAAAAATCCTGTAATAATAAGAAGGTTTTCACAGCAGTTGGGGAGGATTGCTTGATTTAACTTCAATTGGTTGACTGGCTTAAGAAATAAATTACAATACTACAGACTAAGTCATAAATCACTTTCTCAGAATCTTCATAAGCACTTGACTAACAATGACACAGAGTCTGATTGATAATAATAATTCATGGTTAAGTGGTAATCTCTGAATAATGGATCCAAAGAGGTCTGTATAAATACCTTTTTGGGGTGATTTTGAGCTTCTAAGGGCACATATAGAGGGTTCTGCTCATGGTCTGAGGCTGACAAGCCAGTCAGGGCAGGATTAGCACGCCCACTTGGTGCTATTAATCATCTGAAACTAGATCTGCTGGATTTCTGTACCATTTTAGCCACAGGATCTGTTAATCTATTATGCATAAATTTGATCATTCTGCACTCATCCTTAATTTTTAATATTAGTTTTGCTTTAAAGTGAACAGATGTGGATATTTAATGATTTTCCATTATCTGCTGATCACGTACATAGTTTTTAATAATTTTTATGAACACTCCTTGAAGTTTTTTGTGGTCTGCAAAGATCAGAGTCAATGATTTACGTGGTAATCCTTGATGTTTGATTTATTATTAAAAGAATTTTTTATGCTTAATTTTTATTAATTTCATTTATTTCTTGATGTTTTTAGACTATTACTAATGCACATAGTCAACTTGTTACATGTTCCAGGCAACCCTAACAAGGTTGTAGCTCTTCTGAGCGGTATGTGGTTGTCAGATTAGTCGCAATGGATCCAGATGCAGGTACCAGTCAGCACGGATACGCGCGGGGTATGACCTTCTTCATGCGTGGAAGAATTAGCAGCGCGCGGGTTTCTTTTATGCGGGAATTTGCTACTAAAAGTACGTTGTGGTGCTCCAAAACCTAACCTATAGCCATCAGACTCACTTTTCTAGTATAAGGACAGCTCCAATCATCAAGAAGACCTCAAAAATGGATTTTTCACCAAAAATAACCCCTAGTCACTTAGCCAAAGTACCCCTCTATCTCTCATGGTTTAGAAGATACAGCTTAAATCAACCCTGGCCTACCCACACCCCTACCAGGTGTCACAGACCAGTGAAAGTTCATGGACATACCCTGGATGCCTTCAAGTACATACCCCATTCAGTAAAACCATACAGCACCAAACAAACCTGCAGCAGTATACATAATTAATTTATGCAAGGCACCGCATGAAGAACCAAACAAATGACCTGTATACACAGCAATATATGCAAGACAATGCATGCAGAGGCTGTACAGAATCATACAAGACACAATACAGAAGCAATATATGCAAGGCACTGCATGAAGCACCAAACAAACAGCTGTATACAGATGAAATATATGCAAGACACTGCATAAAGGACCAAACAAATGACCAAAAACCACTACACAGAAGTAATTTATGCAGGAGGCACCTGTATCAATGCAGCACAGCAATGCATGCAAGGGTGTACATGCATGTAGATCCTGCACAGCCTCCTCCTCTGAACAGCAAAAATGCCTCATGAATTGTATTCACTGTACCAGGGAGACCCCCAGGGGCAGTCCTGAGGGCAGGATTTTCTATAAATAGAGGGCCCCTCTCCCCCATCTAGGTCCCATCATCAGTTCCCCCCCATCTTCCCCTCCAGGGATCACCATGCCTCCTAGGCAACCTTAACCCATACTTTTTTCATCCTCAACCATTATCCCATATCCCATACCAACAAACATCACCATCACTATCATCATCAACATCAATCATCACCATCAACCATCAACCACCACCATTACCCTTGGCCATCCACCATCATCAACACATACTTTTGACCATGACCCATCCCAATAACCCATACTTTTGACCATCCACCACCACCATTATTCACTCAATACCCCATACCTTTGAAAATCACCACCATGTACCCATAACCTGAACATCATCCATAATCACCATCTATCATCACCATCCATCATCATCACCTACCATCATCATCATCAGTCACCATCATCAGTCAACATCATCACCTACCATAATCATCAGTCATCATCATCAGTCATCATCATCAGTCATCATCATCAACTACCATCATCATCATCAGTCATCATCATCATCCATCATCATCATCATCTACCTTGACCATCATCACTCATCATCATCACCTACCATCATCATCATCAGTCATCATCATCATCACCTACCATCATCATCATCAGTCATCATCATCATCCATCATCATCATCACCTACCATCATCATCATCAGTCATCATCATCATCCATCATCATCATCACCTATCTGTAATCATCATCATCAATCATCATCAACCATCATCATCAGTTGTCAAGTATAGGCTCAACCATTCCAACTTTATCAAACATCACCTCTAACAACAAGGGAGCATTCATCAGTAACCAATAAAACAAAATAAAGAATATATAAAGGATAAGACTAGAGAAAGGATTCTTCCCTTGCTCAGCTTATATCCACCAGGTCACCCATCTGTTCCACCATTTCTTCCTTATAAAGCTTGAATACATTGATCATAGGACTGATAGAGACTACTATAGTAGCAACTCTATCTGAAAATCAGCCACAATTTCTTTTTTCTTTTATTGTTGTGAGACTACTATAGTACTCAGAGGGGCAGGCAATTCAAAACCACCCTTAGTATTCTTCTATCTTATCAGTAGTTGTAGTAATAAATTCCCCCTCAAGTGACTGCTAGCAACCTATTTGCTAAACTTTACCCAATCCCAAAGGAGTATCCACAACAAAGGGATATTTAAGGATGCGGGGCTGAGCGTGGGAATTGTTACATAGCACATTTCCAAGTGTAACTCCTAAAATATACACAACAACTCAATTCTGAGTGAATTTTAGTTGTAAACCCTATATGTGACAACACATGTGAAATGTTAGAATGGCCAAAAGGTGCCATACTGGTGTTGTAATTTTCAGTACTTTTCTTGTTAATTATTTTAAAAATGTAAGGACTTGGATTTAAAGGGTGGGGTCAGTGAGTGACCCTACCTAATTTTGGGTGATAAATCCATTTCTTCAATAGTATTTATGGATATCTCACTCCTTCTTTTGTTAATTCAGATATTCTTATTTCTATAGTTTTGTGTTGCTATGACAGGTTGCTCTGTAGATATTAGCAAGCTGACAAAAAAAACTACTGGTACCAAAAATCCCCAGCATCACACAGCAATTCATGTATTCAGAAGCATGTGATACCAAACAAACCACCAGTAAAAGTACCACAGGGCTACCCAGAAATATATGCAGGCATCCAGAACCATGCCGGAGTACCAAACAATATCAGCACCAAACAGAAATTTGTGTAGTCAGGAGCATGTGGTACCAAACAAACCACCCGTAAAAACAACCCCCAGTAATATACAGCAATATATGCAGGAAGTTAAGACCATGCAGCACCAAAAAAACCACCAGTAATGCACAGAAATACATGAAGGTAGAAGCAAGTAGCACCAAAAAAACTGCAAAGCTACACATTTAGGAGGAATGAAGTAGCACCAGAACAACCATCAGTACTGCACAGGAATATATTGTATCTGCACTTCAAAGAAGTTTATGCAGGGCTGTGAATGCATAAAGCCCCTGTACCACCTTTTTTCCAACCAGTAGAAATGCCTGATATAACTGTACAAGCTTTCCCCAACCAGAAAAAAATTCTCATGTAATTGTATCTTAATTTTACTCACCACAACAGGGGAAACCCTCAGGGACAGCCTTGAGCACCCATGGGGGAAGGATTTCTCTATTTAAGGAGGGCCTCTCTGCCCTATCCAAGTTGTAATGCAATCCATCCCCACCATACCAGTATACCACCCTGCTCCATCCATCCTAACCATATGTGGTAACTACCCAGATAAATATTATTAGTGAATCAGTTACAAAAGGAAACACAAAATCAGAAACCAAGTTATTTCACATATTTAACCAATTAAACCACCAAAAAAGTGCTTGAATAAGGTTTCTTCTGTGACCTAAATATTTAGCACGATATTAAATAAAAACCACCCCCCAATCAATAAATAACCCTTGAAAAAAAAGAGATCCCCAAATAAAAACCTACCAACCCGTACTCTACCCATGTCCCTGTGGATAAATTTATCCTTGGGTACTTTCAGCTCTCTGATATCAGGAACCTTGCAGTCCCTTAGCTACAGAGAGTGATAAAAATTCTGGAATGATAATAATAATATTTATTCCAAAAATAAACACTTAGAAGCTCAAATAAATGATATAATAAGAGCAGTTGCAAGGTTTAATTGGTTTGGTAATAAATGGTTTTCAATATAGTATAAAAGAGGGGCCACAGTATGATACTACTGGGGATCTTTACAGACTAGCAACCTCTCTTCAAGGGGCCTCCTTAGGCAGTTTAAGAACCTTGGAATAAAGATTGGTGCCTTAGCAAGGAATTATTCCACTAATGGCCGGGCTTAACAGCTCAGATGGCCGAGAAAGGAAGGGTAACACTCACTCTGAGCAGTTTACCACGAGAATCCAGGAATAATTGGAAGGGTTTCAGAGCAAATGGGGTAGATTGCATGACTAAACTTCAATGGTTGATTGGTTAAAAAGGGTAAATAATACTACTATAGACTAAATGATAAATCACTTTCTTATCTTCATATGGGCACTCAATCAACAATGACACGGTGTCTGATTGATAATAAATAATTCCTGGTAACTGATGATGGAATAATGGATCCAAAGAGGTATGTATAAATACCTCTTTGGGTGATTTTGAGCTTCTCAGGGCACGTAGAGAGGGTTCTGCTCGTGGTCTGAGGCTGGAAAGCCAGCAGGGCATTATTGGCACGTCAACTTGGTGCTCTCAATCAGCTGTACCTAGATCTGCTGGATTTCTGTACTATTTTAGCCACAGGATCTGTTAATATGTTACAGCGTAAATTTGATCATTCTGTACTCATTGTCAGCTTGCTGCTATATACAGAGCAAAACTGTCAAATAGTAACACAAAATATGAAAAATAAGAATACCTCAATTAACAAAATAAGGAGTGAGAAATCCATGAATATTATTACAGGAATGGATTCCTCACCCAAAATTAGGTAGGGTCGCTCAATGCCCCACCCTTGAATTCCAAGTCCTTATATTTCTAAAATAATTAAAAGGAAAAGTACTAAAAATTACAACACCTGTATGGCACTTTTTGGCCATTCTAACATTTCACACGTATTGTCACATATAGGGTTTACATCTAAATTCACTCGGAATTGAGGTGTTGTGTATATTTTAGTAGTTACACGCGGAAATGTGTTATGTCACAATTCCCGCGCGCAGCCCCGCATCATTACATAACCCTACGTACTAGCAGCAGCAGGACCCGCGTACTAGAGACCCGCACACAGCTGATTCTGCCATGCAAGCAGCGGATCCTACTCCGCCCGCATCTGTACTACTGATCCCTGCGCCTGGGCCAGTCTGACAACCAGGTACTGCTCAGAAGAGCTACAACCTAGTTAGGGTTGCCTAGTATATGTAACAAACAAACATATACATTAATAATGATCTAAAAAGATCAAAAATTGAATAAAATTAATGAAAATTAAGTTTTAAACATTTTTTAATAATAAATCAAAGATCAAGGACTACCACGTAAATCACTGGTCTTGATCTTTGAAGACCACAAAACACTACAAGAACTGTTCATAAAAATTATCAAAAACTATCTAAATGATCAGAAGATGATGAGAAATCAGTCAACACCCACATCTGCACGCTTTAAAACAATATCAATAGTACAAATGAAGGATGAGTACAGAAGGATCAAATTTAGGCAATTACAGATTAACAGATACTGTGGCTAAAATAGTACAGAAATACAGCAGATCTAAGGCCAGCTCATTGACCGCACCAAGTGGACGTGCTAATGGTGCCGTGACTGGCTTTCCAGCTCCAGAAAACGAGAAGAAACTTCCCTACGTGCCCTTAAAAGACCAAAGTCTTCCCAAATACTTCTTTGGAACCATCATTCCATCATCAGTTTGCCAGGAATTATTTATTATCAATCAGAAACCGTGTCATTGTTAATAAAGTGCTTATATGAAGATAAGCAACTGATTTATGACTCATTCTGTAGTAGTATTATTTACCTTTATTAAACCAATCAACCATTGAAGTTTAGTCAAGCAATCTACCCCATATGCTCCAAAACCCTTCCAATTATTCCAGGATTTTCGTGGTAAATTGCTCAGAGTGAGTGCTACCCTTCCTGTCTAGGCCGTTGGTGCTGTTAAGCCCGGCCACTAGTGGAATAAGTCCTTTCTAAGGCACCCATCTTTATTCCAAGGCTCTTAAAAACTGCCTAAGGAGGCCCCTTGAAGAGAGGTTGCTATTCTGTAAAGATCCCCATTAGTATAATACTGTGGCCCCTCTTTTATATTATTTTGAAAACCATTTACTACCAAACCAATTAAACCTTGCAACAGCTCTTATTTCAGCTTCTAAGCGTTTATTATTGGAATAATAATTATTATTATCATTCCAGCATTTTTATCACTATCTGTAGCTAAAGGAGTGCAAGGTTCCTGGTATCAGAGAGCTGAAAACTGGGTTCCTGGCCCAGAAATATCCTTAAATAATTAAATTTTAATTATTTATTCCTTGGACCAGTCTATTTACTATCAAAAAATAAGTTAACATACTTATAACATATATTTTTGATAATTTTTTTCTCTAGTGGATCATAATAACAACGGAGAATTGATCAATTATTATTTGAACCTTCTTAAAAAGAAAAAAGAAGAAAAATTCCGTAACTTTGTCCCTGTTATTATAACTCCTGAGCAACAACAGGAGAAATTGCTTTATTATAAGAAGCAGGTTATAAAAGACAAAGAACTCAAGCTTTAAAGAATTATCAATTTCAATTCTTTATTAAGGCAACATAAGGAGTGGAGGATTTATCAAAGGAAGCTTTATATTTATAAACTAAATAACCCTGAAGATAAAAAAAAGTCCGAAAATAATAAAAGTGATTACTTTCTTCTAAAAATCACCTGATCAAGTAAAAATACAAAAAAATATATTAAACTTATATTTTTTTATCAATCTCAGTGGATTTTGATTTTGGTGATCTCATTGACCAGGACCTACTAGAGGACATCCCAGAAAGTGTACCATTGGATTTATTCCAGGATCTGATTGGAACTCACTCAGACCCCGTTGGAATACCCTCCAAAAATAGTTGTGATCCCAACCAAGGGTTGGTACCGTTGAATTTAACTCTAAGTAATTTAAAATATTTATAAAAAAATTATTAAAAATAGAAAACACACAAAAAATATTATTTTTATAATTTTTAAAGTCTTTTTTCAAAGTTTTGACAAAAGACTTACACAATTTTTTGGTAATTTGTATGAAAATAGGTGCAACAACCGTGCAACTGGTAGAGCCCCCTCATATGGATCTCTGCCTGGAGGAACCATTACGCGCAAGGACTCCAGTTGCAAGCGCAATGAGGGGACTGAAACCCATGACCATAGTGTCACACAGGACAACAACGGCGACAACCACTGGCGCCAACTTGACCAACAGACCGTTGGAGAGCCATCCGTCGCCCACCAGGTTATCCCAGGAGGGTACAGGTCCTCCTTCGCCACCCCAGCTGGACTCAACCAAGGAGGAAATAGTCAAAATGTTGGTGAAAGAGCACTTGAGCTATTGGGAACAATTCAGGTTGGCTCAGACCCAGGAGGATCAACCAGGTATGAGAAAAGCCATTTCTTACGTAAAGAAATCTCAGATTTCTCTGCAAAGGTTTATCCCAAAGAAAGAAGTAGAAGGCTACGTGCAGAACTGGAATTCTTGGGATCAGTTAGCTTCCTTAAAGGAAAAGGACCCCAAAAAGAAGAGGTCCTCAGCCCATCAGAAGTTAAGGAACCCAAAGGATTGGGACAACATAATATCCTTAGCCCAGAAGTGGAAAAAGGTGTACCACAATTAGATGTAGAAGCTCTTAATAGCTTTTCCATAAATGTGTCTCACAATTTTACTATTATTAGCCAATGCTTTGACAAATTTTATCACCAATGGGACAAATTAAGTTCAAGTATTTTTAGAGTGATTGACACTCAGTCTCAGATTATAAGAATTGATGAGTTGTAAATACAACAAATCAAGGATAGTATCAGAGCTAGTAAGTTTGACCTGATGAAACATATTGATGACAATAAATAAATTCTTCAGGAAGATATTCTTGCAACCATAGACCAGCTTAAGGAAGAAGTTAAGAAAACTAGTCCTACTCCTTCACCTCATCTGACTAACAAAATTGACCTATTAAGCAACAGACTTGATTTAGAGTTAGGTGTGATTAAGAATGATCTCAGAGATCTAAAAATCAACTCTACTAACTCTCTGGTCATTGAATTATAAGAAAATAGACCTGCTAGGTTCACCAGTACTCCTAGTGTTTCTCCAAGAACCAGGATAACTAGGAATGAGTCTTTCAGACCCAGTCCTACTCCGGAAATGGAGCAGGCTTTGAAGCTTCTTCCTCCCATCACTGAATGGCCTAAATTCTCCGGAGAAGGAGAATACAAACATGTCAGTTTCATTAAGTTTATTGACTATACTCTTTCTTCCTATGAGCTCCCTGATGCAATAGCTGTGGTAAGATTGCTGTCATCTCTCTGATACCAGGAACCTTGCAGTTCTTTAGCTACAGAGGGTGATAAAAATGCTGGAATGATAATGATAATTATTATTCCAATAATAAACGCTTAGAAGCTCAAATAAGAGCAGTTTCAAGGTTTAATTTGTTTGGTAATAAAGGGTTTTCAATATAATATAAAAGAGGGGCCACAGTATTATACTACTGGGGATCTTTACAGACTAGCAACCTCTCTTCAAGGAGCCTCCTTAGGCAGTTTTTAAGAACCTTGGAATAAATATGGGTGCCTCAGAAAGGAATTATTTCACTGATGGCCAGGCTTAATGTCAGCCTGCTACTTAGCACAGAGCAACCTGACAAAGAGCAACCTGACAAAGCAGCAACAATAATAATATTAACAAAATAAAAATAAATGAATAAATAAAATTATTACAAAATGAAGGAGTAGGAAATCCATAAATATTATTGCAGAAATGGATTCCCCACCCAAAATAAGGTAGGGTCACTCACTGACCCCACCCTTGAATTCGTACTCCTTATATTTTTTAATTAATTTAATACAGAATGGTAAATGACCACGGTACCAGTATGGCACCTTTTAGCCATTTTAATATTTCACATGATATGTCATGTATAGGTTTCACACCTAAATTTCAGTCGAAATCCAGGTGTTGTGTGTAGTTTAGGAGTTACACGGGAAATTGTGTTTTTGTCACAATTCCCGCACGCAGCCCCGCGTCCCTACAGCGCTGGTCTCCCGCGTACGCAAACCCCCGCACGCAGCTCCGCGTCCCTACAGCGTTGAACTCCCGCGTACGCCAACTCCCGCACGCAGCCCCGCGTCCCTACAGCGCTGAACTCCCGCGCGCATCTGAGCAGCGGATCAGTCCCCGCGCGCATTTGAATGGACTGATCCCCGCGCCTCCTATGACATCCAGGTACCGCTCAGAGAAGCTACAACATAGTAGGATATACACTACATATGTAAAGCCAACACACGAGCACAGATTAAGGTTCAAAAACCTTAAAAATCAATTGAAATTAGTTAATAACTAATTTTTAGTATTTTTTTATTAATTAAATAAAGATCCAGACTCACCACGAAGTAAGTTGATCAGAACCTTCAAAGACCACGAAACTACATAAGGAGTGGTCGTAAAAATTATTAAAAATTACATACAGGATCAGCAGAGGATGGAGAATCAATAAAAATCTACGTCTGCTCACTTTGGACCAGTACTTACTGTACAAATTAAGGATCAGTGCAGGATCAGCAAAATGACTAATCTATTGATTAACAGATCCTGCAGCTAAAAAGGAGCTGTTCCTTGACAGATCTTAGGCCAGCAGGCTAACAGCACCTTGAGGACGTGCCAATCTTGCCCTGATTGCCCCCCTAGCCTCAGCCCATGGCTAGTACCCCTTCTAGAGGTCCTCAAGCACCCAAAAAGGAATATTTAAACAGGCTCTTTTGCCCTCCTGTTTCCAAGAAGTGAATCAGTTATCAGGAATTATTTATTATCAATCAGACACGGTGTCATTGTTAATCAAATGCTTATATAAAGATAAGCAAGTGATTTATGACTTAGTCTGTAGTAGTATTATTTACCTTTATTAACCAATCAACCATTGAAGTTTAGTCAGGCAATCAACCCCATCTGCTCTGAAACCCTTCCAATTACTCCAGGATTTTCGTGGTTAAGTACTCAGAGTGAGTGTTTCCCCTTCCTGTCTAGGCCACGTGTGCTGTTAAGCCCGGCCATTAGTGGAATAAGTCCTTTATAAGGCACCCATATTTATTCCAAGGTTCTTAAACTGCCTAAGGAGGCCCCTTGAAGAGAGGTTGCTAGTCTGTAAAGATCCCCAGTAGTATAATACTGTGGCCCCTCTTTATATTTTATATTTAAAATATTTATAACCAAACCAAATAAACCTTGCACTTGCTCTTACCGTACCATTATTGGAGCTTTAAAGTGTTTATTCTTTGGAATATTATTGCTCCAAGTTCTTTTATCACTCTCTGTAGCTAAAGGACTGCAAGGTTCCTGGTATCAGAGAGCTGACAACTGGGGGTCTGGCCGGGAAATATCCTCAATAATTAATTATTTAATTAATTATCTCCTGGAACAGTTATTTATATAAAAATTATATAAGTAGAAATACTTATCATTTATCTTGATCTTTTAATTCGTCCAGTGGATTTAAAAACCAACGGAGAATTGATCAATTATTATTTAAATCTTCTTAAACAGAAAAAAGAATAAAAATTACGTAACTTTGTGCCTGTTGTTATAACTCCTGAGCAGAAACAAGAGAGACTTCTTTATTATAGAGAACAAATCTCAAAAGAAAAGGAACAAGAGTTAGAAAGAATTATCAATTTTAACTCCTTGTTAAGACAGCACAAAGAGTGGAAAACCTATCAAAGAAAGCTTTCTGCTTTTAAGAGACGGTATCCAAATTATAAAAGTGAGCTTTGATCTCCTTTTTATTTTTTTTTTTATAAAAAAAAAAAATCACAAAAAACTCGAAAATTATAATAAAAATTATTATAAAATAAATAAATATATAACTTATATTTTATTATTTCTAGTGGACTTTGTCTTTGGTGATCTTATTGACCAAGACCTCTTAGAGGACGTCCCAGACTGTGGACCCTTGGATTTGTCCCAAGATTTAATTGGAACCCACTCAGATCCCGTTGGAATACCCTCCAAGGACGGACCTGACCCCAACAAGGACTTAGTGCCTTTAAACCTTCATATAAGTAAGAAATATTTTTTTTTAAAAAAAAAAATATATTACTCGAAAGAAAATTATTTTTATAAAGTTTCAACAAGAACTTATATAACCTTTAAAATGCTTCAAAACAGACGCAACACCCGTGCCAGTGGACGCGCCCCGTCATATGGATCTTTGCCCGGAGGAACCCGTGTGCGCAAGGATGCCAGTCGCGAACGCAATGAGGATCGAGCCAGTGATCGCTCCGATCCGAGCGACCGCGACAACGACCGCGGACGCCGACTCGACCAACTCACCGTTGGAGGGTCGTCCCTTGTTGAACGTGAAATCCCAGGAGGATACCGTTCCACCTACGCCACCCCAGCCGGACTCCTCCAAGGAGGAGAAAATAAAGGTATTAGTGAAAGAGCACGTGGGTCATTGGGAACTGTTCAAACAGGCTCAGACCCAGGAAGACCATCAGGGTATGAGAAAAGCCATATATTTGGCAAAGAAGACTCAAATAACCCTCCAAAAATTAATTCCCAAGAAAGAAGTAGAAAGTTACGTGAAGAATTGGAATCCTTGGGACCAATTAGTTTCCTTAAGAGGAAACAACAACAACAAGAAGAAGAGATCTCTAGTCCATCAGAAGTCAAAGAGTCCCAAAGAGTGGGACAACATAATATCTTTGGCAAGAAAATGGAAGAAAGTTTACCGCAATTAGACGTAGAAACTTTCAATTTGTTTTCCATAAATGTTTCTCATAACTTTGATATCATTGGCAAATGTTTTGATAAAGTATATGAGCAATTGGATAAAGTAAATACCAATTTTGGTAAAGTCATGCAATCCCAATCCAACTTGATCAAAATCAATGAGTTAGAAGTAAAACAAATAAGAGACAGCATTAGTTTGAGTAAAGGAGAACTAATAAATTACCTGGAAAACAATACTTCAGCTATCCAAGAAGAAATTCTTCTATCTATTGAACAAATCAAAGAAGATATTAATAAAACAGACCATGCTTCACCTACTCATATCATTAATAAAATTGATTCATTAAGTAACAAACTTGATCTGGAATTAGGTATGATTAAGAATGATCTCAGAGATCTAAAGATAAACTTATCTCAACCCATTGCAGACTCTGATGAAATCAGACCTTCCAGGTACCACAGTACGCCCCAACTACCTTCTAGACCAAGACTAACAAGGCTTGAATCTTTCAGACCTAGTCCCACTCCTGAAGTAGAACAAGCATTAAAATTACTTCCCCCTATCACTGAGTGGCCTAAATTCTCCGGAGAAGGAGAATACAATCATTTCAGTTTTATTAAGTTTATTGACTATACTCTGGCCTCTTATGAACTTCCTGATAACATAGCCGTAGTAAGACTACCTAGACTATTTGAAGGAGTAGCCCTTGACTGGTTCATCAATAAGAGAGAAGAGGTAGGATCTTTGTCATGGAATTCATGGAAAGATTTGATTAAGGAACAATTTGGTACCAGAATTTGGAAAAGAAAAATGATGAAGACTTTCAAAACTTCTTTGTTTGATCCATCTAAGGACAAACCTCACAAATGGTGCCTTGACCAGAAGAGAAGACTAGACTGCTTCTACCCAAATGCTGATAAAGAAGAAGTCAATGAAAGACTCCTCAACCTATGTCCAGGACAACTTAACCATAGCGTAAGGTGCAGAATGCCCATGAACTCTGACCTTTCCACTCTCATAGGAGTATTAGAAGAAACTATTGACATGAATGGCTTAGACAAAAAGCTTAATAAACCCAGAGAACCAACTACTAGGAATAAGGAAGATTATAATAACAAGAACAAAGAACTTCTACCTAACAACTCAGAAGCCAAGAATACTTTGGTGACCAAAGAAAAGACATGTTGGAATTGCAACCAAACAGGGCATGTAAGACCTGACTGTCCTTTACCCAGGAGAAAGATTAATCCTATTGAAGGAGAAGAGGATGACACTAATCCTGACCCTCAACTAGATGACACTGATGGTTCCATCTCTGAATGTGACCTAATTATCACTAATCCCATTAATGTCATCGAAGGCAACATAGAATCTTCCCTAGATATTAACCCTGTTAATGAAGATAGCAACTTGCCTCAAAAATGGACACCCAACATGAAAATCCAACATGTTTCTGAAGCTAAGACCTTAACCCTTAAACCTTCTATTGGAAAAGGGTACACTGGTGGTAAAACTTGTTATGCCACTGGCTTGATACAAGGTTCCCCCGTAAAATTACTTCTAGACAGTGGAGCCTTCTGCTCTTGTGTTGGAACTGACTACTTAGACAAACAGGATTCCAACTGGAAGAAAAAATTACTACCTGTACCTCAAGCTAAGTTCAGCAGCTGTAACTCACCTCTCAATGCTATTGGAGTATGGCCAACAGAAATCATACTCCCCCACTCTAAAGGATCAATCAAGATAAAGATTGAATTTGTAGTACTTCAAAATGGAGTATGTGATTATTTTATTATAGGAAATGATTCTCTTTGCCTGTACGGGATAGATGTCTTCCAGAGTAAAGGGAGATATTTCACTATAGGAGGAGATTGGAACAAGAAGTTCCAAATATGCCATATCAATGCTAAAGCTGCTGATTCCACTTATGAGAGACACTTAGAAACTTTTAACCAGGAATACTTTTCCCAAGCTGCCTTGAATTCCCAGCTTAGTGAAAACCAGAAAAGAGATATTCTCCAAGCATGCTTTGAGAACCAGAATGCTTTTTGCACTAAAGATCATCCCATTGGTAATATCAAAGGTCATGATATGGTCTTAACTTTGACTATTAAGCCTCCTTACCCTCCTAACCTCAGGAGACCAGCTTACCCTTCTAGTCCAAAATCTAGAACTGCTCTAGAAAGCCACATCCAAGAACTAGTGGAATTACAAGTCTTGCGGAAAGTAGGGCATAATGAGCAAGTAGACGTAACTACCCCCGTGATAATAGCCTGGCACAATGATAAGTCTAGGATGGTTGGAGACTTTAGAATGCTCAACAACTACACCCAAGATGACTATTATCCTATCCCAAGGATTGACCACGCTCTACATAATCTTTCTAAAGCTAAGTTCATTACTACTATGGACATGTTGAAAGGCTTTCACCAAATACCTATCAGTCCGGATAGCAGGAAATTTATGAGAATTATATGTCATTTAGGCATATATGAGTATCTCAGAATGCCATTTGGTATTAAAAATGCTCCTTCCCACTTCCAAAGAATGATGGATACAGTCTTAGGAATGTTCATCAGGCAAGGTTGGATGATGGTATACATAGATGATGTTATCATTTATTCAGACGATTGGGATACTCACATGGACAAAGTAAGGCTAGTACTTAAAACAATTGCTGCAGTAGGATTAAAAGTATCTATGAAAAAGTGCAACTTTGGATACGGAGAACTCAAAGCTCTAGGACACATTGTTTCTGGACTAACCTTAACTGCTGACCAAAGTAAGATAGCAGCAGTAATGAACAGACCTATGCCCCAGAACAAAACGGAACTCTTATCCTTTATAAGCTTCTGCAGCTATTACAGGAAGTACATACCTAAATTTGCTAACCTCACCAAGTGTTTATATGAGATCTGCAACAACAACACTTTGTTCGAAATGACTCATGAAAGATTGAAGAATTATGAGGAACTCAAAGTAGCTATGACTACTGCCCCAGTGTTGATACAACCAGATTATTCTAAACCTTTCAAACTTTACATAGATGCTAGCATGGAAGGATTAGGAGCTGCATTACACCAAGAAGTAATAGAAGAGGATAAACCAGTAGAGAAACCTATACTCTTCATATCTAGACAAGTCAAAGATACTGAAAAGAGATATGGTGCCAGCCAAATGGAATGCCTTGCTCTAGTATGGGCATTAGAAAAACTCCACTATTATTTGGAAGGTACAAACTTTGTGGTAATCACTGATTGCAATGCTGTTAGGACTCTCATGAACATGAAAACTCCTAGCAGGCATATGTTAAGATGGCAGATAGCCATACAACAGTACAGAGGTCAGATGACAATAGTCCACCAAGCTGGAGTTAAACATCAGAATGCTGACAGTCTTAGCAGAAATGCTCTACCAAATGATACTAGCAATCCTGCTCATGACCCAGAAGATCATGATATATTTCCTATACTAAACATTAACCTGTTTAATCTGGAAGCTCCCATCATAGGAATTCACATATGTGAACTAGAGGAATCACTGTTCAGCTCCATCAGAGAAGCATACAACTCTGACATGAAGACTTTGATTAACATCATAGAAAGTACTTCCCCTCCATCTGAACTCATAAACAGTTTACCTGAACCCCTACTGAAGTCCTATAAAGAAGGAAGATTCACACTGTGGGATGGGATATTATATTACCGGCATAAACACTCTAGTGTTATAGTCTTGACCAAAGCAGAGCATATCAAACTTGTTTTAGCTGAATGTCATGATAATTGCTCTTCGGGTCACCTGTCTATTGATAGAACTCTAGATAAAGTAAAACAGACTGCCTGGTGGATCAACTGGAGAGACTCCACTATCAAGTATGTTTCAAGCTGTGAAATCTGTCAGAAGTCCAACAGGACCACTGGGAAAAGGTTTGGACTACTCCAAAGGATAGCTGAGCCCAGGAAAAGATGGGAAGTTATCAACATGGACTTCGTAACAGGACTGCCCCCTGGTGGAGCTTACTCTTACAACTCAGTCCTGGTTATTGTAGACAGATTTTCTAAGAAAGCCAAGTTTCTACCTAACCATAAGGAAGACACCGCTATGGAAGTAGCCTTACTCTTCTGGAACAGACTAATTGCTGATGTAGGAATTCCTAAGATTATTATCAGTGATAGAGACCCCAAATTCACGTCTGAATTCTGGAGAAACCTCCATGATATGTTAGGAACTACCTTAGCCTTTTCTACAGCTTATCACCCTCAGACAGATGGATTAGCTGAAAGAATGATCCAGACTCTAGAGGATATGCTCAGAAGGTTCTTTTGCTTTGGGATGGAGTACAAAAATACAGACGGATATTGCCATGACTGGGTTAGCCTTTTACCTGCACTAGAAATGGCCTATAACAGTAGTAAACACTCTACTACCAAAGAAGCTCCTTACATACTGGAAAGAGGATGGATCCCCAAATTGCCCAAAGATAACCTCAATCAGGAGTTGACTAATATCCATCCAACATCACTGGACTTCAAAAACATGATAGATATGGCAAACAAGCACGCTGCTAAGTGTGTACAAGATGCTGTTGTATACAACCAACAGAGGTGGGATAAAACTCACAAAGAACCTGATTTCAGAATAGGAGATCAAGTTCTAATTTCAACCGCCAACTTCAACAATTTGGCTGGAAACAGAAAACTCAGACCAGCCTTTGTTGGGCCTTTCACTATCAAAAAACTCCATGGGAAAAATGCCGTAGAAGTCATCCTCAGTAATGAACTCTCTAGGAAACACCCAGTCTTCCCAGTTTGTCAGCTCTCTGATACCAGGAACCTTGCAGTCCTTTAGCTACAGAGAGTGATAAAAGAACTTGGAGCAATAATATTCCAAAGAATAAACACTTCAAAGCTCCAATAATGGTACGGTAAGAGCAAGTGCAAGGTTTATTTGGTTTGGTTATAAATATTTTAAATATAAAATATAAAGAGGGGCCACAGTATTATACTACTGGGGATCTTTACAGACTAGCAACCTCTCTTCAAGGGGCCTCCTTAGGCAGTTTAAGAACCTTGGAATGAATATGGGTGCCTTAGAAAGGACTTATTCCACTACTGGCCGGGCTTAACAGCACACGTGGCCTAGACAGGAAGGGAAACACTCACTCTGAGTACTTGACCACGAAAATCCTGGAGTAATTGGAAGGGTTTCAGAGCAGATGGGGTTGATTGCCTGACTAAACTTCAATGGTTGATTGGTTAATAAAGGTAAATAATACTACTACAGACTAAGTCATAAATCACTTGCTTATCTTCATATAAGCACTTGATTAACAATGACACCGTGTCTGATTGATAATACATAATTCCTGATAACTGATTAACTTCTTTGGAAACAGAAGGGCAAAAGAGCCTGTTTAAATATTCCTTTTTTGGGTGCTTGAGGACCTCTAGAAGGGGTACTAGCCGTGGGCTGAGGCTAGGGGGGCAATCAGGGCAAGATTGGCACGTCCTCAAGGTGCTGTTAGCCTGCTGGCCTTAGATCTGTCAAGGAACAGCTCCTTTTTAGCTGCAGGATCTGTTAATCAATAGATTAGTCATTTTGCTGATCCTGCACTGATCCTTAATTTGTACAGTAAGTACTGGTCCAAAGTGAGCAGACGTAGATTTTTATTGATTCTCCATCCTCTGCTGATCCTGTATGTAATTTTTAATAATTTTTACGACTACTCCTTATGTAGTTTCGTGGTCTTTGAAGGTTCTGATCAACTTACTTCGTGGTGAGTCTGGATCTTTATTTAATTAATAAAAAAATACTAAAAATTAGTTATTAACTAATTTCAATTGATTTTTAAGGTTTTTGAACCTTAATCTATGCTCGTGTGTTGGCTTTACATATGTAGTGTATATCCTACTATGTTGTAGCTTCTCTGAGCGGTACCTGGATGTCATAGGAGGCGCGGGGATCAGTCCATTCAAATGCGCGCGGGGACTGATCCGCTGCTCAGATGCGCGCGGGAGTTCAGCGCTGTAGGGACGCGGGGCTGCGTGCGGGAGTTGGCGTACGCGGGAGTCCAACGCTGTAGGGACGCGGAGCTGCGTGCGGGAGTTTGCGTACGCGGGAGACCGGAGCTAGGGACGCGGGGCTGCGTGCGGAAATTGTGACAAAAACACAATTTCCCGTGTAACTCCTAAACTACACACAACACCTGGATTTCGACTGAAATTTAGGTGTGAAACCTATACATGACATATCATGTGAAATATTAAAATGGCTAAAAAGTGCCATACTGGTGCCGTGGTCATTTACCATTCTGTATTAAATTAATTAAAAAATATAAGGAGTACGAATTCAAGGGTGGGGTCAGTGAGTGACCCTACCTTATTTTGGGTGGGGAATCCATTTCTGCAATAATATTTATGGATTTCCTACTTCTTCATTTTATAATAATTTTATTTATTCATTTATCTTTATTTTGTTAATATTATTATTGTTGCTGCTTTGTCAGGTTGCTCTGTGCTAAGTAGCAGGCTGACATTCCCCCACTCCAAGATATGACTATATCTGAAAAAAAATTTTTGGGGTTCAGTGTCTTTTACTGGCTCTGTAGTTTCTCAGGTGTATAGGTCCATCTGGGATGTTGTTTTCAGGTAGCCATTCATCTTTATCAGCTGATTCTCCTTTGTATCTGACTAAGTAAAGTCTAACATCTTTTCCTTGGATCCTTTCTTTTTTATCTTTAAGGATTTTACTAACTTTTCCTTTGTCCTTCTCAGGCTCATCTAAGACTGGTATTTTAAGTGAAGGGGTCTTTTCTCCTTCTCTGGGATGGTAGTGTTTGACAAGGCTAACTGGGAAGACTGGGTGTTTCCTAGAGAGTTCATTACTGAGGATGACTTCTACGGCATTTTTCCCATGGAGTTTTTTGATAGTGAAAGGCCCCACAAAGGCTGGTCTGAGTTTTCTATTTCCAGCCAAATTGTTGAAATTGGCGGTTGAAATTAGAACTTGATCTCCTATTCTGAAATCAGGTTCTTTGTGAGTTTTATCCCACCTCTGTTGGTTGTATTCAACAGCATCTTGTACACACTTAGCAGCGTGCTTGTTTGCCATATCTATCATGTTTTTGAAGTCCAGTGATGTTGGATGGATATTAGTCAACTCCTGATTGAGGTTATCTTTGGGCAATTTGGGGATCCATCCTCTTTCCAGTATGTACGGAGCTTCTTTGGTAGTAGAGTGTTTACTACTGTTATAGGCCATTTCTAGTGCAGGTAAAAGGCTAACCCAGTCATGGCAATATCCGTCTGTATTTTTGTACTCCATCCCAAAGCAACAGAACCTTCTGAGCATATCCTCTAGAGTCTGGATCATTCTTTCAGCTAATCCATCTGTCTGAGGGTGATAAGCTGTAGAAAAGGCTAAGGTAGTTCCTAACATATCATGGAGGTTTCTCCAGAATTCAGACGTGAATTTGGGGTCTCTATCACTGATAATAATCTTAGGAATTCCTACATCAGCAATTAGTCTGTTCCAGAAGAGTAAGGCTACTTCCATAGCGGTGTCTTCCTTATGGTTAGGTAGAAACTTGGCTTTCTTAGAAAATCTGTCTACAATAACCAGGACTGAGTTGTAAGAGTAAGCTCCACCAGGGGGCAGTCCTGTTACGAAGTCCATGTTGATAACTTCCCATCTTTTCCTGGGCTCAGCTATCCTTTGGAGTAGTCCAAACCTTTTCCCAGTGGTCCTGTTGGACTTCTGACAGATTTCACAGCTTGAAACATACTTGATAGTGGAGTCTCTCCAGTTGATCCACCAGGCAGTCTGTTTTACTTTATCTAGAGTTCTATCAATAGACAGGTGACCCGAAGAGCAATTATCATGACATTCAGCTAAAACAAGTTTGATATGCTCTGCTTTGGTCAAGACTATAACACTAGAGTGTTTATGCCGGTAATATAATATCCCATCCCACAGTGTGAATCTTCCTTCTTTATAGGACTTCAGTAGGGGTTCAGGTAAACTGTTTATGAGTTCAGATGGAGGGGAAGTACTTTCTATGATGTTAATCAAAGTCTTCATGTCAGAGTTGTATGCTTCTCTGATGGAGCTGAACAGTGATTCCTCTAGTTCACATATGTGAATTCCTATGATGGGAGCTTCCAGATTAAACAGGTTAATGTTTAGTATAGGAAATATATCATGATCTTCTGGGTCATGAGCAGGATTGCTAGTATCATTTGGTAGAGCATTTCTGCTAAGACTGTCAGCATTCTGATGTTTAACTCCAGCTTGGTGGACTATTGTCATCTGACCTCTGTACTGTTGTATGGCTATCTGCCATCTTAACATATGCCTGCTAGGAGTTTTCATGTTCATGAGAGTCCTAACAGCATTGCAATCAGTGATTACCACAAAGTTTGTACCTTCCAAATAATAGTGGAGTTTTTCTAATGCCCATACTAGAGCAAGGCATTCCATTTGGCTGGCACCATATCTCTTTTCAGTATCTTTGACTTGTCTAGATATGAAGAGTATAGGTTTCTCTACTGGTTTATCCTCTTCTATTACTTCTTGGTGTAATGCAGCTCCTAATCCTTCCATGCTAGCATCTATGTAAAGTTTGAAAGGTTTAGAATAATCTGGTTGTATCAACACTGGGGCAGTAGTCATAGCTACTTTGAGTTCCTCATAATTCTTCAATCTTTCATGAGTCATTTCGAACAAAGTGTTGTTGTTGCAGATCTCATATAAACACTTGGTGAGGTTAGCAAATTTAGGTATGTACTTCCTGTAATAGCTGCAGAAGCTTATAAAGGATAAGAGTTCCGTTTTGTTCTGGGGCATAGGTCTGTTCATTACTGCTGCTATCTTACTTTGGTCAGCAGTTAAGGTTAGTCCAGAAACAATGTGTCCTAGAGCTTTGAGTTCTCCGTATCCAAAGTTGCACTTTTTCATAGATACTTTTAATCCTACTGCAGCAATTGTTTTAAGTACTAGCCTTACTTTGTCCATGTGAGTATCCCAATCGTCTGAATAAATGATAACATCATCTATGTATACCATCATCCAACCTTGCCTGATGAACATTCCTAAGACTGTATCCATCATTCTTTGGAAGTGGGAAGGAGCATTTTTAATACCAAATGGCATTCTGAGATACTCATATATGCCTAAATGACATATAATTCTCATAAATTTCCTGCTATCCGGACTGATAGGTATTTGGTGAAAGCCTTTCAACATGTCCATAGTAGTAATGAACTTAGCTTTAGAAAGATTATGTAGAGCGTGGTCAATCCTTGGGATAGGATAATAGTCATCTTGGGTGTAGTTGTTGAGCATTCTAAAGTCTCCAACCATCCTAGACTTATCATTGTGCCAGGCTATTATCACGGGGGTAGTTACGTCTACTTGCTCATTATGCCCTACTTTCCGCAAGACTTGTAATTCCACTAGTTCTTGGATGTGGCTTTCTAGAGCAGTTCTAGATTTTGGACTAGAAGGGTAAGCTGGTCTCCTGAGGTTAGGAGGGTAAGGAGGCTTAATAGTCAAAGTTAAGACCATATCATGACCTTTGATATTACCAATGGGATGATCTTTAGTGCAAAAAGCATTCTGGTTCTCAAAGCATGCTTGGAGAATATCTCTTTTCTGGTTTTCACTAAGCTGGGAATTCAAGGCAGCTTGGGAAAAGTATTCCTGGTTAAAAGTTTCTAAGTGTCTCTCATAAGTGGAATCAGCAGCTTTAGCATTGATATGGCATATTTGGAACTTCTTGTTCCAATCTCCTCCTATAGTGAAATATCTCCCTTTACTCTGGAAGACATCTATCCCGTACAGGCAAAGAGAATCATTTCCTATAATAAAATAATCACATACTCCATTTTGAAGTACTACAAATTCAATCTTTATCTTGATTGATCCTTTAGAGTGGGGGAGTATGATTTCTGTTGGCCATACTCCAATAGCATTGAGAGGTGAGTTACAGCTGCTGAACTTAGCTTGAGGTACAGGTAGTAATTTTTTCTTCCAGTTGGAATCCTGTTTGTCTAAGTAGTCAGTTCCAACACAAGAGCAGAAGGCTCCACTGTCTAGAAGTAATTTTACGGGGGAACCTTGTATCAAGCCAGTGGCATAACAAGTTTTACCACCAGTGTACCCTTTTCCAATAGAAGGTTTAAGGGTTAAGGTCTTAGCTTCAGAAACATGTTGGATTTTCATGTTGGGTGTCCATTTTTGAGGCAAGTTGCTATCTTCATTAACAGGGTTAATATCTAGGGAAGATTCTATGTTGCCTTCGATGACATTAATGGGATTAGTGATAATTAGGTCACATTCAGAGATGGAACCATCAGTGTCATCTAGTTGAGGGTCAGGATTAGTGTCATCCTCTTCTCCTTCAATAGGATTAATCTTTCTCCTGGGTAAAGGACAGTCAGGTCTTACATGCCCTGTTTGGTTGCAATTCCAACATGTCTTTTCTTTGGTCACCAAAGTATTCTTGGCTTCTGAGTTGTTAGGTAGAAGTTCTTTGTTCTTGTTATTATAATCTTCCTTATTCCTAGTAGTTGGTTCTCTGGGTTTATTAAGCTTTTTGTCTAAGCCATTCATGTCAATAGTTTCTTCTAATACTCCTATGAGAGTGGAAAGGTCAGAGTTCATGGGCATTCTGCACCTTACGCTATGGTTAAGTTGTCCTGGACATAGGTTGAGGAGTCTTTCATTGACTTCTTCTTTATCAGCATTTGGGTAGAAGCAGTCTAGTCTTCTCTTCTGGTCAAGGCACCATTTGTGAGGTTTGTCCTTAGATGGATCAAACAAAGAAGTTTTGAAAGTCTTCATCATTTTTCTTTTCCAAATTCTGGTACCAAATTGTTCCTTAATCAAATCTTTCCATGAATTCCATGACAAAGATCCTACCTCTTCTCTCTTATTGATGAACCAGTCAAGGGCTACTCCTTCAAATAGTCTAGGTAGTCTTACTACGGCTATGTTATCAGGAAGTTCATAAGAGGCCAGAGTATAGTCAATAAACTTAATAAAACTGAAATGATTGTATTCTCCTTCTCCGGAGAATTTAGGCCACTCAGTGATAGGGGGAAGTAATTTTAATGCTTGTTCTACTTCAGGAGTGGGACTAGGTCTGAAAGATTCAAGCCTTGTTAGTCTTGGTCTAGAAGGTAGTTGGGGCGTACTGTGGTACCTGGAAGGTCTGATTTCATCAGAGTCTGCAATGGGTTGAGATAAGTTTATCTTTAGATCTCTGAGATCATTCTTAATCATACCTAATTCCAGATCAAGTTTGTTACTTAATGAATCAATTTTATTAATGATATGAGTAGGTGAAGCATGGTCTGTTTTATTAATATCTTCTTTGATTTGTTCAATAGATAGAAGAATTTCTTCTTGGATAGCTGAAGTATTGTTTTCCAGGTAATTTATTAGTTCTCCTTTACTCAAACTAATGCTGTCTCTTATTTGTTTTACTTCTAACTCATTGATTTTGATCAAGTTGGATTGGGATTGCATGACTTTACCAAAATTGGTATTTACTTTATCCAATTGCTCATATACTTTATCAAAACATTTGCCAATGATATCAAAGTTATGAGAAACATTTATGGAAAACAAATTGAAAGTTTCTACGTCTAATTGCGGTAAACTTTCTTCCATTTTCTTGCCAAAGATATTATGTTGTCCCACTCTTTGGGACTCTTTGACTTCTGATGGACTAGAGATCTCTTCTTCTTGTTGTTGTTGTTTCCTCTTAAGGAAACTAATTGGTCCCAAGGATTCCAATTCTTCACGTAACTTTCTACTTCTTTCTTGGGAATTAATTTTTGGAGGGTTATTTGAGTCTTCTTTGCCAAATATATGGCTTTTCTCATACCCTGATGGTCTTCCTGGGTCTGAGCCTGTTTGAACAGTTCCCAATGACCCACGTGCTCTTTCACTAATACCTTTATTTTCTCCTCCTTGGAGGAGTCCGGCTGGGGTGGCGTAGGTGGAACGGTATCCTCCTGGGATTTCACGTTCAACAAGGGACGACCCTCCAACGGTGAGTTGGTCGAGTCGGCGTCCGCGGTCGTTGTCGCGGTCGCTCGGATCGGAGCGATCACTGGCTCGATCCTCATTGCGTTCGCGACTGGCATCCTTGCGCACACGGGTTCCTCCGGGCAAAGATCCATATGACGGGGCGCGTCCACTGGCACGGGTGTTGCGTCTGTTTTGAAGCATTTTAAAGGTTATATAAGTTCTTGTTGAAACTTTATAAAAATAATTTTCTTTCGAGTAATATATTTTTTTTTTTAAAAAAAAATATTTCTTACTTATATGAAGGTTTAAAGGCACTAAGTCCTTGTTGGGGTCAGGTCCGTCCTTGGAGGGTATTCCAACGGGATCTGAGTGGGTTCCAATTAAATCTTGGGACAAATCCAAGGGTCCACAGTCTGGGACGTCCTCTAAGAGGTCTTGGTCAATAAGATCACCAAAGACAAAGTCCACTAGAAATAATAAAATATAAGTTATATATTTATTTATTTTATAATAATTTTTATTATAATTTTCGAGTTTTTTGTGATTTTTTTTTTTTATAAAAAAAAAAATAAAAAGGAGATCAAAGCTCACTTTTATAATTTGGATACCGTCTCTTAAAAGCAGAAAGCTTTCTTTGATAGGTTTTCCACTCTTTGTGCTGTCTTAACAAGGAGTTAAAATTGATAATTCTTTCTAACTCTTGTTCCTTTTCTTTTGAGATTTGTTCTCTATAATAAAGAAGTCTCTCTTGTTTCTGCTCAGGAGTTATAACAACAGGCACAAAGTTACGTAATTTTTATTCTTTTTTCTGTTTAAGAAGATTTAAATAATAATTGATCAATTCTCCGTTGGTTTTTAAATCCACTGGACGAATTAAAAGATCAAGATAAATGATAAGTATTTCTACTTATATAATTTTTATATAAATAACTGTTCCAGGAGATAATTAATTAAATAATTAATTATTGAGGATATTTCCCGGCCAGACCCCCAGTTGTCAGCTCTCTGATACCAGGAACCTTGCAGTCCTTTAGCTACAGAGAGTGATAAAAGAACTTGGAGCAATAATATTCCAAAGAATAAACACTTTAAAGCTCCAATAATGGTACGGTAAGAGCAAGTGCAAGGTTTATTTGGTTTGGTTATAAATATTTTAAATATAAAATATAAAGAGGGGCCACAGTATTATACTACTGGGGATCTTTACAGACTAGCAACCTCTCTTCAAGGGGCCTCCTTAGGCAGTTTAAGAACCTTGGAATAAATATGGGTGCCTTATAAAGGACTTATTCCACTAATGGCCGGGCTTAACAGCACACGTGGCCTAGACAGGAAGGGGAAACACTCACTCTGAGTACTTAACCACGAAAATCCTGGAGTAATTGGAAGGGTTTCAGAGCAGATGGGGTTGATTGCCTGACTAAACTTCAATGGTTGATTGGTTAATAAAGGTAAATAATACTACTACAGACTAAGTCATAAATCACTTGCTTATCTTTATATAAGCATTTGATTAACAATGACACCGTGTCTGATTGATAATAAATAATTCCTGATAACTGATTCACTTCTTGGAAACAGGAGGGCAAAAGAGCCTGTTTAAATATTCCTTTTTGGGTGCTTGAGGACCTCTAGAAGGGGTACTAGCCATGGGCTGAGGCTAGGGGGGCAATCAGGGCAAGATTGGCACGTCCTCAAGGTGCTGTTAGCCTGCTGGCCTAAGATCTGTCAAGGAACAGCTCCTTTTTAGCTGCAGGATCTGTTAATCAATAGATTAGTCATTTTGCTGATCCTGCACTGATCCTTAATTTGTACAGTAAGTACTGGTCCAAAGTGAGCAGACGTAGATTTTTATTGATTCTCCATCCTCTGCTGATCCTGTATGTAATTTTTAATAATTTTTACGACCACTCCTTATGTAGTTTCGTGGTCTTTGAAGGTTCTGATCAACTTACTTCGTGGTGAGTCTGGATCTTTATTTAATTAATAAAAAAATACTAAAAATTAGTTATTAACTAATTTCAATTGATTTTTAAGGTTTTTGAACCTTAATCTGTGCTCGTGTGTTGGCTTTACATATGTAGTGTATATCCTACTATGTTGTAGCTTCTCTGAGCGGTACCTGGATGTCATAGGAGGCGCGGGGATCAGTCCATTCAAATGCGCGCGGGGACTGATCCGCTGCTCAGATGCGCGCGGGAGTTCAGCGCTGTAGGGACGCGGGGCTGCGTGCGGGAGTTGGCGTACGCGGGAGTTCAACGCTGTAGGGACGCGGAGCTGCGTGCGGGGGTTTGCGTACGCGGGAGACCAGCGCTGTAGGGACGCGGGGCTGCGTGCGGGAATTGTGACAAAAACACAATTTCCCGTGTAACTCCTAAACTACACACAACACCTGGATTTCGACTGAAATTTAGGTGTGAAACCTATACATGACATATCATGTGAAATATTAAAATGGCTAAAAGGTGCCATACTGGTACCGTGGTCATTTACCATTCTGTATTAAATTAATTAAAAAATATAAGGAGTACGAATTCAAGGGTGGGGTCAGTGAGTGACCCTACCTTATTTTGGGTGGGGAATCCATTTCTGCAATAATATTTATGGATTTCCTACTCCTTCATTTTGTAATAATTTTATTTATTCATTTATTTTTATTTTGTTAATATTATTATTGTTGCTGCTTTGTCAGGTTGCTCTTTGTCAGGTTGCTCTGTGCTAAGTAGCAGGCTGACATTAAGCCTGGCCATCAGTGAAATAATTCCTTTCTGAGGCACCCATATTTATTCCAAGGTTCTTAAAAACTGCCTAAGGAGGCTCCTTGAAGAGAGGTTGCTAGTCTGTAAAGATCCCCAGTAGTATAATACTGTGGCCCCTCTTTTATATTATATTGAAAACCCTTTATTACCAAACAAATTAAACCTTGAAACTGCTCTTATTTGAGCTTCTAAGCGTTTATTATTGGAATAATAATTATCATTATCATTCCAGCATTTTTATCACCCTCTGTAGCTAAAGAACTGCAAGGTTCCTGGTATCAGAGAGATGACAGCAATCTTACCACAGCTATTGCATCAGGGAGCTCATAGGAAGAAAGAGTATAGTCAATAAACTTAATGAAACTGACATGTTTGTATTCTCCTTCTCCGGAGAATTTAGGCCATTCAGTGATGGGAGGAAGAAGCTTCAAAGCCTGCTCCATTTCCGGAGTAGGACTGGGTCTGAAAGACTCATTCCTAGTTATCCTGGTTCTTGGAGAAACACTAGGAGTACTGGTGAACCTAGCAGGTCTATTTTCTTATAATTCAATGACCAGAGAGTTAGTAGAGTTGATTTTTAGATCTCTGAGATCATTCTTAATCACACCTAACTCTAAATCAAGTCTGTTGCTTAATAGGTCAATTTTGTTAGTCAGATGAGGTGAAGGAGTAGGACTAGTTTTCTTAACTTCTTCCTTAAGCTGGTCTATGGTTGCAAGAATATCTTCCTGAAGAATTTATTTATTGTCATCAATATGTTTCATCAGGTCAAACTTACTAGCTCTGATACTATCCTTGATTTGTTGTATTTACAACTCATCAATTCTTATAATCTGAGACTGAGTGTCAATCACTCTAAAAATACTTGAACTTAATTTGTCCCATTGGTGATAAAATTTGTCAAAGCATTGGCTAATAATAGTAAAATTGTGAGACACATTTATGGAAAAGCTATTAAGAGCTTCTACATCTAATTGTGGTACACCTTTTTCCACTTCTGGGCTAAGGATATTATGTTGTCCCAATCCTTTGGGTTCCTTAACTTCTGATGGGCTGAGGACCTCTTCTTTTTGGGGTCCTTTTCCTTTAAGGAAGCTAACTGATCCCAAGAATTCCAGTTCTGCACGTAGCCTTCTACTTCTTTCTTTGGGATAAACCTTTGCAGAGAAATCTGAGATTTCTTTACGTAAGAAATGGCTTTTCTCATACCTGGTTGATCCTCCTGGGTCTGAGCCAACCTGAATTGTTCCCAATAGCTCAAGTGCTCTTTCACCAACATTTTGACTATTTCCTCCTTGGTTGAGTCCAGCTGGGGTGGCGAAGGAGGACCTGTACCCTCCTGGGATAACCTGGTGGGCGACGGATGGCTCTCCAACGGTCTGTTGGTCAAGTTGGCGCCAGTGGTTGTCGCCGTTGTTGTCCTGTGTGACACTATGGTCATGGGTTTCAGTCCCCTCATTGCGCTTGCAACTGGAGTCCTTGCGCGTAATGGTTCCTCCAGGCAGAGATCCATATGAGGGGGCTCTACCAGTTGCACGGTTGTTGCACCTATTTTCATACAAATTACCAAAAAATTGTGTAAGTCTTTTGTCAAAACTTTGAAAAAAGACTTTAAAAATTATAAAAATAATATTTTTTGTGTGTTTTCTATTTTTAATAATTTTTTTATAAATATTTTAAATTACTTAGAGTTAAATTCAACGGTACCAACCCTTGGTTGGGATCACAACTATTTTTGGAGGGTATTCCAACGGGGTCTGAGTGAGTTCCAATCAGATCCTGGAATAAATCCAATGGTACACTTTCTGGGATGTCCTCTAGTAGGTCCTGGTCAATGAGATCACCAAAATCAAAATCCACTGAGATTGATAAAAAAATATAAGTTTAATATATTTTTTTGTATTTTTACTTGATCAGGTGATTTTTAGAAGAAAGTAATCACTTTTATTATTTTCGGACTTTTTTTTATCTTCAGGGTTATTTAGTTTATAAATATAAAGCTTCCTTTGATAAATCCTCCACTCCTTATGTTGCCTTAATAAAGAATTGAAATTGATAATTCTTTAAAGCTTGAGTTCTTTGTCTTTTATAACCTGCTTCTTATAATAAAGCAATTTCTCCTGTTGTTGCTCAGGAGTTATAATAACAGGGACAAAGTTACGGAATTTTTCTTCTTTTTTCTTTTTAAGAAGGTTCAAATAATAATTGATCAATTCTCCGTTGTTATTATGATCCACTAGAGAAAAAAATTATCAAAAATATATGTTATAAGTATGTTAACTTATTTTTTGATAGTAAATAGACTGGTCCAAGGAATAAATAATTAAAATTTAATTATTTAAGGATATTTCTGGGCCAGGAACCCAGTTTTCAGCTCTCTGATACCAGGAACCTTGCACTCCTTTAGCTACAGATAGTGATAAAAATGCTGGAATGATAATAATAATTATTATTCCAATAATAAACGCTTAGAAGCTGAAATAAGAGCTGTTGCAAGGTTTAATTGGTTTGGTAGTAAATGGTTTTCAAAATAATATAAAAGAGGGGCCACAGTATTATACTAATGGGGATCTTTACAGAATAGCAACCTCTCTTCAAGGGGCCTCCTTAGGCAGTTTTTAAGAGCCTTGGAATAAAGATGGGTGCCTTAGAAAGGACTTATTCCACTAGTGGCCGGGCTTAACAGCACCAACGGCCTAGACAGGAAGGGTAGCACTCACTCTGAGCAATTTACCACGAAAATCCTGGAATAATTGGAAGGGTTTTGGAGCATATGGGGTAGATTGCTTGACTAAACTTCAATGGTTGATTGGTTTAATAAAGGTAAATAATACTACTACAGAATGAGTCATAAATCAGTTGCTTATCTTCATATAAGCACTTTATTAACAATGACACGGTTTCTGATTGATAATAAATAATTCCTGGCAAACTGATGATGGAATGATGGTTCCAAAGAAGTATTTGGGAAGACTTTGGTCTTTTAAGGGCACGTAGGGAAGTTTCTTCTCGTTTTCTGGAGCTGGAAAGCCAGTCACGGCACCATTAGCACGTCCACTTGGTGCGGTCAATGAGCTGGCCTTAGATCTGCTGTATTTCTGTACTATTTTAGCCACAGTATCTGTTAATCTGTAATTGCCTAAATTTGATCCTTCTGTACTCATCCTTCATTTGTACTATTGATATTGTTTTAAAGCGTGCAGATGTGGGTGTTGACTGATTTCTCATCATCTTCTGATCATTTAGATAGTTTTTGATAATTTTTATGAACAGTTCTTGTAGTGTTTTGTGGTCTTCAAAGATCAAGACCAGTGATTTACGTGGTAGTCCTTGATCTTTGATTTATTATTAAAAAATGTTTAAAACTTAATTTTCATTAATTTTATTCAATTTTTGATCTTTTTAGATCATTATTAATGTATATGTTTGTTTGTTACATATACTAGGCAACCCTAACTAGGTTGTAGCTCTTCTGAGCAGTACCTGGTTGTCAGACTGGCCCAGGCGCAGGGATCAGTAGTACAGATGCGGGCGGAGTAGGATCCGCTGCTTGCATGGCAGAATCAGCTGTGTGCGGGTCTCTAGTACGCGGGTCCTGCTGCTGCTAGTACGTAGGGTTATGTAATGATGCGGGGCTGCGCGCGGGAATTGTGACATAACACATTTCCGCGTGTAACTACTAAAATATACACAACACCTCAATTCCGAGTGAATTTAGATGTAAACCCTATATGTGACAATACGTGTGAAATGTTAGAATGGCCAAAAAGTGCCATACAGGTGTTGTAATTTTTAGTACTTTTCCTTTTAATTATTTTAGAAATATAAGGACTTGGAATTCAAGGGTGGGGCATTGAGCGACCCTACCTAATTTTGGGTGAGGAATCCATTCCTGTAATAATATTCATGGATTTCTCACTCCTTATTTTGTTAATTGAGGTATTCTTATTTTTCATATTTTGTGTTACTATTTGACAGTTTTGCTCTGTATATAGCAGCAAGCTGACAATGAGTACAGAATGATCAAATTTACGCTGTAACATATTAACAGATCCTGTGGCTAAAATAGTACAGAAATCCAGCAGATCTAGGTACAGCTGATTGAGAGCACCAAGTTGACGTGCCAATAATGCCCTGCTGGCTTTCCAGCCTCAGACCACGAGCAGAACCCTCTCTACGTGCCCTGAGAAGCTCAAAATCACCCAAAGAGGTATTTATACATACCTCTTTGGATCCATTATTCCATCATCAGTTACCAGGAATTATTTATTATCAATCAGACACCGTGTCATTGTTGATTGAGTGCCCATATGAAGATAAGAAAGTGATTTATCATTTAGTCTATAGTAGTATTATTTACCCTTTTTAACCAATCAACCATTGAAGTTTAGTCATGCAATCTACCCCATTTGCTCTGAAACCCTTCCAATTATTCCTGGATTCTCGTGGTAAACTGCTCAGAGTGAGTGTTACCCTTCCTTTCTCGGCCATCTGAGCTGTTAAGCCCGGCCATTAGTGGAATAATTCCTTGCTAAGGCACCAATCTTTATTCCAAGGTTCTTAAACTGCCTAAGGAGGCCCCTTGAAGAGAGGTTGCTAGTCTGTAAAGATCCCCAGTAGTATCATACTGTGGCCCCTCTTTTATACTATATTGAAAACCATTTATTACCAAACCAATTAAACCTTGCAACTGCTCTTATTATATCATTTATTTGAGCTTCTAAGTGTTTATTTTTGGAATAAATATTATTATTATCATTCCAGAATTTTTATCACTCTCTGTAGCTAAGGGACTGCAAGGTTCCTGATATCAGAGAGCTGAAAGTACCCAAGGATAAATTTATCCACAGGGACATGGGTAGAGTACGGGTTGGTAGGTTTTTATTTGGGGATCTCTTTTTTTTCAAGGAAATGATTCTCTTTGCCTGTACGGGATAGATGTCTTCCAGAGTAAAGGGAGATATTTCACTATAGGAGGAGATTGGAACAAGAAGTTCCAAATATGCCATATCAATGCTAAAGCTGCTGATTCCACTTATGAGAGACACTTAGAAACTTTTAACCAGGAATACTTTTCCCAAGCTGCCTTGAATTCCCAGCTTAGTGAAAACCAGAAAAGAGATATTCTCCAAGCATGCTTTGAGAACCAGAATGCTTTTTGCACTAAAGATCATCCCATTGGTAATATCAAAGGTCATGATATGGTCTTAACTTTGACTATTAAGCCTCCTTACCCTCCTAACCTCAGGAGACCAGCTTACCCTTCTAGTCCAAAATCTAGAACTGCTCTAGAAAGCCACATCCAAAAACTAGTGGAATTACAAGTCTTGCGGAAAGTAGGGCATAATGAGCAAGTAGACGTAACTACCCCCGTGATAATAGCCTGGCACAATGATAAGTCTAGGATGGTTGGAGACTTTAGAATGCTCAACAACTACACCCAAGATGACTATTATCCTATCCCAAGGATTGACCACGCTCTACATAATCTTTCTAAAGCTAAGTTCATTACTACTATGGACATGTTGAAAGGCTTTCACCAAATACCTATCAGTCCGGATAGCAGGAAATTTATGAGAATTATATGTCATTTAGGCATATATGAGTATCTCAGAATGCCATTTGGTATTAAAAATGCTCCTTCCCACTTCCAAAGAATGATGGATACAGTCTTAGGAATGTTCATCAGGCAAGGTTGGATGATGGTATACATAGATGATGTTATCATTTATTCAGACGATTGGGATACTCACATGGACAAAGTAAGGCTAGTACTTAAAACAATTGCTGCAGTAGGATTAAAAGTATCTATGAAAAAGTGCAACTTTGGATACGGAGAACTCAAAGCTCTAGGACACATTGTTTCTGGACTAACCTTAACTGCTGACCAAAGTAAGATAGCAGCAGTAATGAACAGACCTATGCCCCAGAACAAAACGGAACTCTTATCCTTTATAAGCTTCTGCAGCTATTACAGGAAGTACATACCTAAATTTGCTAACCTCACCAAGTGTTTATATGAGATCTGCAACAACAACACTTTGTTCGAAATGACTCATGAAAGATTGAAGAATTATGAGGAACTCAAAGTAGCTATGACTACTGCCCCAGTGTTGATACAACCAGATTATTCTAAACCTTTCAAACTTTACATAGATGCTAGCATGGAAGGATTAGGAGCTGCATTACACCAAGAAGTAATAGAAGAGGATAAACCAGTAGAGAAACCTATACTCTTCATATCTAGACAAGTCAAAGATACTGAAAAGAGATATGGTGCCAGCCAAATGGAATGCCTTGCTCTAGTATGGGCATTAGAAAAACTCCACTATTATTTGGAAGGTACAAACTTTGTGGTAATCACTGATTGCAATGCTGTTAGGACTCTCATGAACATGAAAACTCCTAGCAGGCATATGTTAAGATGGCAGATAGCCATACAACAGTACAGAGGTCAGATGACAATAGTCCACCAAGCTGGAGTTAAACATCAGAATGCTGACAGTCTTAGAAGAAATGCTCTACCAAATGATACTAGCAATCCTGCTCATGACCCAGAAGATCATGATATATTTCCTATACTAAACATTAACCTGTTTAATCTGGAAGCTCCCATCATAGGAATTCACATATGTGAACTAGAGGAATCACTGTTCAGCTCCATCAGAGAAGCATACAACTCTGACATGAAGACTTTGATTAACATCATAGAAAGTACTTCCCCTCCATCTGAACTCATAAACAGTTTACCTGAACCCCTACTGAAGTCCTATAAAGAAGGAAGATTCACACTGTGGGATGGGATATTATATTACCGGCATAAACACTCTAGTGTTATAGTCTTGACCAAAGCAGAGCATATCAAAATGACTTCTACGGCATTTTTCCCATGGAGTTTTTTGATAGTGAAAGGCCCCACAAAGGCTGGTCTGAGTTTTCTATTTCCAGCCAAATTGTTGAAATTGGCGGTTGAAATTAGAACTTGATCTCCTATTCTGAAATCAGGTTCTTTGTGAGTTTTATCCCACCTCTGTTGGTTGTATTCAACAGCATCTTGTACACACTTAGCAGCGTGCTTGTTTGCCATATCTATCATGTTTTTGAAGTCCAGTGATGTTGGATGGATATTAGTCAACTCCTGATTGAGGTTATCTTTGGGCAATTTGGGGATCCATCCTCTTTCCAGTATGTACGGAGCTTCTTTGGTAGTAGAGTGTTTACTACTGTTATAGGCCATTTCTAGTGCAGGTAAAAGGCTAACCCAGTCATGGCAATATCCGTCTGTATTTTTGTACTCCATCCCAAAGCAACAGAACCTTCTGAGCATATCCTCTAGAGTCTGGATCATTCTTTCAGCTAATCCATCTGTCTGAGGGTGATAAGCTGTAGAAAAGGCTAAGGTAGTTCCTAACATATCATGGAGGTTTCTCCAGAATTCAGACGTGAATTTGGGGTCTCTATCACTGATAATAATCTTAGGAATTCCTACATCAGCAATTAGTCTGTTCCAGAAGAGTAAGGCTACTTCCATAGCGGTGTCTTCCTTATGGTTAGGTAGAAACTTGGCTTTCTTAGAAAATCTGTCTACAATAACCAGGACTGAGTTGTAAGAGTAAGCTCCACCAGGGGGCAGTCCTGTTACGAAGTCCATGTTGATAACTTCCCATCTTTTCCTGGGCTCAGCTATCCTTTGGAGTAGTCCAAACCTTTTCCCAGTGGTCCTGTTGGACTTCTGACAGATTTCACAGCTTGAAACATACTTGATAGTGGAGTCTCTCCAGTTGATCCACCAGGCAGTCTGTTTTACTTTATCTAGAGTTCTATCAATAGACAGGTGACCCGAAGAGCAATTATCATGACATTCAGCTAAAACAAGTTTGATATGCTCTGCTTTGGTCAAGACTATAACACTAGAGTGTTTATGCCGGTAATATAATATCCCATCCCACAGTGTGAATCTTCCTTCTTTATAGGACTTCAGTAGGGGTTCAGGTAAACTGTTTATGAGTTCAGATGGAGGGGAAGTACTTTCTATGATGTTAATCAAAGTCTTCATGTCAGAGTTGTATGCTTCTCTGATGGAGCTGAACAGTGATTCCTCTAGTTCACATATGTGAATTCCTATGATGGGAGCTTCCAGATTAAACAGGTTAATGTTTAGTATAGGAAATATATCATGATCTTCTGGGTCATGAGCAGGATTGCTAGTATCATTTGGTAGAGCATTTCTGCTAAGACTGTCAGCATTCTGATGTTTAACTCCAGCTTGGTGGACTATTGTCATCTGACCTCTGTACTGTTGTATGGCTATCTGCCATCTTAACATATGCCTGCTAGGAGTTTTCATGTTCATGAGAGTCCTAACAGCATTGCAATCAGTGATTACCACAAAGTTTGTACCTTCCAAATAATAGTGGAGTTTTTCTAATGCCCATACTAGAGCAAGGCATTCCATTTGGCTGGCACCATATCTCTTTTCAGTATCTTTGACTTGTCTAGATATGAAGAGTATAGGTTTCTCTACTGGTTTATCCTCTTCTATTACTTCTTGGTGTAATGCAGCTCCTAATCCTTCCATGCTAGCATCTATGTAAAGTTTGAAAGGTTTAGAATAATCTGGTTGTATCAACACTGGGGCAGTAGTCATAGCTACTTTGAGTTCCTCATAATTCTTCAATCTTTCATGAGTCATTTCGAACAAAGTGTTGTTGTTGCAGATCTCATATAAACACTTGGTGAGGTTAGCAAATTTAGGTATGTACTTCCTGTAATAGCTGCAGAAGCTTATAAAGGATAAGAGTTCCGTTTTGTTCTGGGGCATAGGTCTGTTCATTACTGCTGCTATCTTACTTTGGTCAGCAGTTAAGGTTAGTCCAGAAACAATGTGTCCTAGAGCTTTGAGTTCTCCGTATCCAAAGTTGCACTTTTTCATAGATACTTTTAATCCTACTGCAGCAATTGTTTTAAGTACTAGCCTTACTTTGTCCATGTGAGTATCCCAATCGTCTGAATAAATGATAACATCATCTATGTATACCATCATCCAACCTTGCCTGATGAACATTCCTAAGACTGTATCCATCATTCTTTGGAAGTGGGAAGGAGCATTTTTAATACCAAATGGCATTCTGAGATACTCATATATGCCTAAATGACATATAATTCTCATAAATTTCCTGCTATCCGGACTGATAGGTATTTGGTGAAAGCCTTTCAACATGTCCATAGTAGTAATGAACTTAGCTTTAGAAAGATTATGTAGAGCGTGGTCAATCCTTGGGATAGGATAATAGTCAGCTTGGGTGTAGTTGTTGAGCATTCTAAAGTCTCCAACCATCCTAGACTTATCATTGTGCCAGGCTATTATCACGGGGGTAGTTACGTCTACTTGCTCATTATGCCCTACTTTCCGTAAGACTTGTAATTCCACTAGTTCTTGGATGTGGCTTTCTAGAGCAGTTCTAGATTTTGGACTAGAAGGGTAAGCTGGTCTCCTGAGGTTAGGAGGGTAAGGAGGCTTAATAGTCAAAGTTAAGACCATATCATGACCTTTGATATTACCAATGGGATGATCTTTAGTGCAAAAAGCATTCTGGTTCTCAAAGCATGCTTGGAGAATATCTCTTTTCTGGTTTTCACTAAGCTGGGAATTCAAGGCAGCTTGGGAAAAGTATTCCTGGTTAAAAGTTTCTAAGTGTCTCTCATAAGTGGAATCAGTAGCTTTAGCATTGATATGGCATATTTGGAACTTCTTGTTCCAATCTCCTCCTATAGTGAAATATCTCCCTTTACTCTGGAAGACATCTATCCCGTACAGGCAAAGAGAATCATTTCCTATAATAAAATAATCACATACTCCATTTTGAAGTACTACAAATTCAATCTTTATCTTGATTGATCCTTTAGAGTGGGGGAGTATGATTTCTGTTGGCCATACTCCAATAGCATTGAGAGGTGAGTTACAGCTGCTGAACTTAGCTCGAGGTACAGGTAGTAAGTTTTTCTTCCAGTTGGAATCCTGTTTATCTAAGTAGTCAGTTCCAACACAAGAGCAGAAGGCTCCACTGTCTAGAAGTAATTTTACGGGGGAACCTTGTATCAAGCCAGTGGCATAACAAGTTTTACCACCGGTGTACCCTTTTCCAATAGAAGGTTTGAGGGTTAAGGTCTTAGCTTCAGAAACATGTTGGATTTTCATGTTGGGTGTCCATTTTTGAGGCAAATTGCTATCTTCATTAACAGGGTTAATATCTAGGGAAGATTCTATGTTGCCTTCGATGACATTAATGGGATTAGTGATAATTAGGTCACATTCAGAGATGGAACCATCAGTGTCATCTAGTTGAGGGTCAGGATTAGTGTCATCCTCTTCTCCTTCAATAGGATTAATCTTTCTCCTGGGTAAAGGACAGTCAGGTCTTACATGCCCTGTTTGGTTGCAATTCCAACATGTCTTTTCTTTGGTCACTAAAGTATTCTTGGCTTCTGAGTTGTTAGGTAGAAGTTCTTTGTTCTTGTTATTATAATCTTCCTTATTCCTAGTAGTTGGTTCTCTGGGTTTATTGAGCTTTTTGTCTAAGCCATTCATGTCAATAGTTTCTTCTAATACTCCTATGAGAGTGGAAAGGTCAGAGTTCATGGGCATTCTGCACCTTACGCTATGTTTAAGTTGTCCTGGACATAGGTTGAGGAGTCTTTCATTGACTTCTTCTTTATCAGCATTAGGGTAGAAGCAGTCTAGTCTTCTCTTCTGGTCAAGGCACCATTTGTGAGGTTTGTACTTAGATGGATCAAACAAAGAAGTTTCAAAAGTTTTCATCATTTTTCTTTTCCAAATTCTGGTACCAAATTGTTCCTTAATCAAATCTTTCCATGAATTCCATGACAAAGATCCTACCTCTTCTCTCTTATTGATGAACCAGTCAAGGGCTACTCCTTCAAATAGTCTAGGTAGTCTTACTACGGCTATGTTATCAGGAAGTTCATAAGAGGCCAGAGTATAGTCAATAAACTTAATAAAACTGACATGATTGTATTCTCCTTCTCCGGAGAATTTAGGCCACTCCGTGATAGGGGGAAGTAATTTTAATGCTTGTTCTACTTCAGGAGTGGGACTAGGTCTGAAAGATTCAAGCCTTGTTAGTCTTGGTCTAGAAGGTAGTTGGGGCGTACTGTGGTACCTGGAAGGTCTGATTTCGTCAGAGTCTGCATTGGGTTGAGATAAGTTTATCTTTAGATCTCTGAGATCATTCTTAATCATACCTAATTCCAGATCAAGTTTGTTACTTAATGAATCAATTTTATTAATGATATGAGAAGGTGAAGTGTGGTCTGTTTTATTAATACCTTCTTTGATTTGTTCAATAGATAGAAGAATTTCTTCTTGGATAGCTGAAGTATTGTTTTCCAGATAATTTATTAGTTCTCCTTTACTCAAACTAATGCTGTCTCTTATTTGTTTTACTTCTAACTCATTGATTTTGATCAAGTTGGATTGGGATTGCATGACTTTACCAAAATTGGTATTTACTTTATCCAATTGCTCATATACTTTATCAAAACATTTACCAATGATATCAAAGTTATGAGAAACATTTATGGAAAACAAGTTGAAAGTTTCTACATCTAATTGCGGTAAACTTTCTTCCATTTTCTTGCCAAAGATATTATGTTTTCCCACTCTTTGGGACTCTTTAACTTCTGATGGGCTAGAGATCTCTTCTTCTTGTGGTTGTTGTTTCCTCTTAAGGAAACTAATTGGTCCCAAGGATTCCAATTCTTCACGTAACTTTCTACTTCTTTCTTGGGAATTAATTTTTGGAGGGTTATTTGAGTCTTCTTTGCCAAATATATGGCTTTTCTCATACCCTGATGGTCTTCCTGGGTCTGAGCCTGTTTGAACAGTTCCCAATGACCCACGTGCTCTTTCACTAATACCTTTATTTTCTCCTCCTTGGAGGAGTCCGGCTGGGGTGGCGTAGGTGGAACGGTATCCTCCTGGGATTTCACGTTCAACAATGGACGGCCCTCCAACGGTGAGTTGGTCGAGTTGGCGGCCGCGGTCGTTGTCACGGTCGCCCGGATCGGAACGATCACTGGCTCAATCCTCATTGCGTTCGCGACTGGCGTCCTTGCGCACACGGTTTCCTCCGGGCAAAGATCCATATGATGGGGCGCGTCCACTGGCACGGGTGTTGCGTCTGTTTTGGAGCATTTTAAAGGTTATATAAGTTTTTGTCGAAACTTTATAAAAATAATTTTTTTTCGAGTAATTTTTTAAAAAAAATATTTCTTACTTATATGAAGGTTTAAAGGCACTAAGTCCCTGTTGGGGTCAGGTCCGTCCTTGGAGGGTATTCCAACGGGATCTGAGTGGGTTCCAATTAAATCTTGGGACAAATCCAAGGGTCCACAGTCTGGGACGTCCTCTAAGAGGTCTTGGTCAATAAGATCACCAAAGACAAAGTCCACTAGAAATAATAAAATATAAGTTATATATTTATTTATTTTATAATAATTTTTATCATAATTTTCGAGTTTTTTTTTTTTGATGATTTTTTTTTTATAAAAAAAAATAAAAAGGAGATCAAAGCTCACTTTTATAATTTGGATACCGTCTCTTAAAAGCAGAAAGCTTTCTTTGATAGGTTTTCCACTCTTTGTGCTGTCTTAACAAGGAGTTAAAATTGATAATTCTTTCTAACTCTTGTTCCTTTTCTTTTGAGATTTGTTCTCTATAATAAAGAAGTCTCTCTTGTTTCTGCTCAGGAGTTATAACAACAGGCACAAAGTTACGTAATTTTTCTTCTTTTTTCTGTTTAAGAAGATTTAAATAATAATTGATCAATTCTCCGTTGGTTTTTAAATCCACTGGACGAATTAAAAGATCAAGGTAAATGATAAGTATTTCTACTTATATAATTTTTATATAAATAACTGGTCCAGGAGATAATTAATTAAATAATTAATTATTGAGGATATTTCCCGGCCAGACCCCAGGTTGTCAGCTCTCAGATACCAGGAACCTTGCAGTCCTTTAGCTACAGAGAGTGATAAAAGAACTTGGAGCAATAATATTCCAAAGAATAAACACTTCAAAGCTCCAATAATGGTACGGTAAGAGCAAGTGCAAGGTTTATTTGGTTTGGTTATAAATATTTTAAATATAAAATATAAAGAGGGGCCACAGTATTATACTACTGGGGATCTTTACAGACTAGCAACCTCTCTTCAAGGGGCCTCCTTAGGCAGTTTAAGAACCTTGGAATGAATATGGGTGCCTTAGAAAGGACTTATTCCACTACTGGCCGGGCTTAACAGCACACGTGGCCTAGACAGGAAGGGAAACACTCACTCTGAGTACTTGACCACGAAAATCCTGGAGTAATTGGAAGGGTTTCAGAGCAGATGGGGTTGATTGCCTGACTAAACTTCAATGGTTGATTGGTTAATAAAGGTAAATAATACTACTACAGACTAAGTCATAAATCACTTGCTTATCTTCATATAAGCACTTGATTAACAATGACACCGTGTCTGATTGATAATAAATAATTCCTGATAACTGATTCACTTCTTTGGAAACAGAAGGGCAAAAGAGCCTGTTTAAATATTCCTTGTTTGGGTGCTTGAGGACCTCTAGAAGGGGTACTAGCCGTGGGCTGAGGCTAGGGGGGCAATCAGGGCAGGATTGGCACGTCCTCAAGGTGCTGTTAGCCTGCTGGCCTTAGATCTGTCAAGGAAAAGCTCCTTTTTAGCTGCAGGATCTGTTAATCAATAGATTAGTCATTTTGCTGATCCTGCACTGATCCTTAATTTGTAAAGTAAGTACTGGTCCAAAGTGAGCAGACGTAGATTTTTATTTATTCTCCATCCTCTGCTGATCCTGTATGTAATTTTAATAATTTTTAAGACTACTCCTTATGTAGTTTCGTGGTCTTTGAAGGTTCTGATCAACTTACTTCGTGGTGAGTCTGGATCTTTATTTAATTAATAAAAAAATACTAAAAATTAGTTATTAACTAATTTCAATTGATTTTTAAGGTTTTTGAACCTTAATCTATGCTCGTGTGTTGGCTTTACATATGTAGTGTATATCCTACTATGTTGTAGCTTCTCTGAGCGGTACCTGGATGTCATAGGAGGCGCGGGGATCAGTCCATTCAAATGCGCGCGGGGACTGATCCGCTGCTCAGATGCGCGCGGGAGTTCAGCGCTGTAGGGACGCGGGGCTGCGTGCGGGAGTTGGCTTACGCGGGAGTCCAACGCTGTAGGGACGCGGAGCTGCGTGCGGGAGTTTGCGTACGCGGGAGACCGGAGCTAGGGACGCGGGGCTGCGTGCGGAAATTGTGACAAAAACACAATTTCCCGTGTAACTCCTAAACTACACACAACACCTGGATTTCGACTGAAATTTAGGTGTGAAACCTATACATGACATATCATGTGAAATATTAAAATGGCTAAAAAGTGCCATACTGGTGCCGTGGTCATTTACCATTCTGTATTAAATTAATTAAAAAATATAAGGAGTACGAATTCAAGGGTGGGGTCAGTGAGTGACCCTACCTTATTTTGGGTGGGGAATCCATTTCTGCAATAATATTTATGGATTTCCTACTTCTTCATTTTATAATAATTTTATTTATTCATTTATCTTTATTTTGTTAATATTATTATTGTTGCTGCTTTGTCAGGTTGCTCTGTGCTAAGTAGCAGGCTGACACAGTTAGCCTTGTCAAACACTACCATCCCAGAGAAGGAGAAAAGACCCCTTCACTTAAAATACCAGTCTTAGATGAGCCTGAGAAGGACAAAGGAAAAGTTAGTAAAATCCTTAAAGATAAAAAAGAAAGGATCCAAGGAAAAGATGTTAGACTTTACTTAGTCAGATACAAAGGAGAATCAGCTGATAAAGATGAATGGCTACCTGAAAACAACATCCCAGATGGACCTATACACCTGAGAAACTACAGAGCCAGTAAAAGACACTGAACCCCAAAAAAAAATTTTTTCAGATATAGTCATATCTTGGAGTGGGGGAATGTCAGCCTGCTACTTAGCACAGAGCAACCTGACAAAGAGCAACCTGACAAAGCAGCAACAATAATAATATTAACAAAATAAAAATAAATGAATAAATAAAATTATTATAAAATGAAGGAGTAGGAAATCCATAAATATTATTGCAGAAATGGATTCCCCACCCAAAATAAGGTAGGGTCACTCACTGACCCCACCCTTGAATTCGTACTCCTTATATTTTTTAATTAATTTAATACAGAATGGTAAATGACCACGGTACCAGTATGGCACCTTTTAGCCATTTTAATATTTCACATGATATGTCATGTATAGGTTTCACACCTAAATTTCAGTCGAAATCCAGGTGTTGCGTGTATTTTAGGAGTTACACGGGAAATTGTGTTTTGTCACAATTCCCGCACGCAGCCCCGCGTCCCTACAGCGCTGGTCTCCCGCGTACGCAAACTCCCGCACGCAGCTCCGCGTCCCTACAGCGTTGAACTCCCGCGTACGCCAACTCCCGCACGCAGCCCCGCGTCCCTACAGCGCTGAACTCCCGCGCGCATCTGAGCAGCGGATCAGTCCCCGCGCGCATTTGAATGGACTGATCCCCGCGCCTCCTATGACATCCAGGTACCGCTCAGAGAAGCTACAACATAGTTGGATATACACTACATATGTAAAGCCAACACACGAGCACAGATTAAGGTTCAAAAACCTTAAAAATCAATTGAAATTAGTTAATAACTAATTTTTAGTATTTTTTTATTAATTAAATAAAGATCCAGACTCACCACGAAGTAAGTTGATCAGAACCTTCAAAGACCACGAAACTACATAAGGAGTGGTCGTAAAAATTATTAAAAATTACATACAGGATCAGCAGAGGATGGAGAATCAATAAAAATCTACGTCTGCTCACTTTGGACCAGTACTTACTGTAAAAATTAAGGATCAGTGCAGGATCAGCAAAATGACTAATCTATTGATTAACAGATCCTGCAGCTAAAAAGGAGCTGTTCCTTGACAGATCTAAGGCCAGCAGGCTAACAGCACCTTGAGGACGTGCCAATCTTGCCCTGATTGCCCCCCTAGCCTCAGCCCATGGCTAGTACCCCTTCTAGAGGTCCTCAAGCACCCAAAAAGGAATATTTAAACAGGCTCTTTTGCCCTCCTGTTTCCAAGAAGTGAATCAGTTATCAGGAATTATTTATTATCAATCAGACACGGTGTCATTGTTAATCAAATGCTTATATAAAGATAAGCAAGTGATTTATGACTTAGTCTGTAGTAGTATTATTTACCTTTATTAACCAATCAACCATTGAAGTTTAGTCAGGCAATCAACCCCATCTGCTCTGAAACCCTTCCAATTACTCCAGGATTTTCGTGGTTAAGTACTCAGAGTGAGTGTTTCCCCTTCCTGTCTAGGCCACGTGTGCTGTTAAGCCCGGCCATTAGTGGAATAAGTCCTTTATAAGGCACCCATATTTATTCCAAGGTTCTTAAACTGCCTAAGGAGGCCCCTTGAAGAGAGGTTGCTAGTCTGTAAAGATCCCCAGTAGTATAATACTGTGGCCCCTCTTTATATTTTATATTTAAAATATTTATAACCAAACCAAATAAACCTTGCACTTGCTCTTACCGTACCATTATTGGAGCTTTAAAGTGTTTATTCTTTGGAATATTATTGCTCCAAGTTCTTTTATCACTCTCTGTAGCTAAAGGACTGCAAGGTTCCTGGTATCAGAGAGCTGACACTTAACAGCACAAGCGGCCTCGACAGGAAGGTTAACACTCACTCTGAGCACTTTACCACGAAAATCCAGGAATAATTGGAAGGGTTGCAGAGCAGATGGGGTAGATTGCTTGACTAAACTTCAATGGTTGATTGGTTATAAAGGTAAAATAATACTACGGCAGAATAAGCCATCAATCACTTGCTGATCTTCATATAAGCACGTGATTAACAAGGACACGCGGTCTGATTGATAATAAATAATTTCCTGGTAACTGATTAACTAATGATCCAAAGAGATCTGTATAAATACCTTTTTGGGGTAATTTTGGTCTTCTCAGGGCGCGTTGAGAGGGTTCTGCTCGTGGGATGAGGCTGGAAAGCTATTCAGGGCAAGATTAGCCCGTCTACTTGGTGCTGTCAATCAGCTGTCCTTAGATCTGCTGGATCTCTGTACTATTTTAGCCACAGGATCTGTTAATTAGTTATGGCTTAAATTTGATCATTCTGTACTCATCCTTCATTTGTACTATTGATATTCCTTTGAAGCGTTCAGATGTGGATGTTTACTGATTTTCCGTCATCTGCTGATCATTTGGATAATTTTCATAAATTTTATGAACACTTTTTTAGTGTTTCGTGGTCTTCAAAGATCAAGATCTGTGGTTTACGTGGTATTCCTTGATCTTTGATTTATTGTTAAAAAATGTTTAAAACTTAATTTTCATTAATTTTATTTGAGTTTTGATCTTTTTAGATCAATATTAATGCATATGTCCGTTTGTTACATATACTAGGCAACCCTAACTAGGTTGTGGCCCTTCTGAGGGGTACCTAGTTGTCAGATTAGTCACAAATGATCCAGGCGCGGGGATCAATAGTACAGATGCGTGCGGGGTAAGATCCGCTGTGTGCGTGGCAGAATCATCTGCGCGCGGGTCTCTAGTACGAGGGATCTTGCTGCTGCTAGTACATAGGTTTATGTAGTGATGTGGGGCTGCGCGCAGGAATTGTGACATAACACATTTCCATGTGTAACTCCTAAAATATACACAACACCTCAATTCTGAGTGAAGTTTAGGTGTAAACCCTCTACGTGACAACACATGTGAAATATTAAAATGGCCAAAAACGTGCCATACAGGTGTCGTAATTTCCAGTACTTTTCCTTTTAATTATTTTAAAAATATAAGGACTTGGAATTCAAGGGTGGGGTCAGTGAGTGACCCTACCTAATTTTGGGTGCGGAATCCATTCCTGGAATAAGATGTATGGATTTCTAACTCCTTACTTTTTTAATTGAGGTATTCTCATTTTTCATATTTTGTGTTACTATTTGACAGTTTTGCTCTGTATATAGTAGCAAGCTGACATTCCCCCCCTCCAAGATATGTCTATATCTGAAATGAATTTGGGCTAATGCCTCCTGTTGGCTCTGTAGTACCTCAGGTGTATAGGTCCTTCAGGGATATTATGTTCAGGCAACCATTGATCTTTATCAGCTGATTCTCCCTTGTATCTAACCAGGTAGAGTCTGACATCTTTTCCATTGATCCTATCTTTCTTATCCTTAAGGATCTTGCTAATTTGAACTTTGTCCTTTTCAGGTTCTTCTGTAACAGGTATTGCAGGTGAAGGAGTATGTTCTCCATTGATTGGGTGGTAGTGTTTGATGAGGCTTACTGGGAAGACTGGATGTTTCTTAGAAAGCTCATCACTGAGGATTACTTCCACCGCATTTTTACCATGAAGTTTATTAATGGTGAAAGGTCCAACAAAAGCTGGTCTAAGCTTCCTATTTCCACCCAAGTTGGTAACGTTAGTGGTAGAGATCAAGACTTGAACACCAATCTTGAAATCAGGTTCCTTAAGGGTTTTATCCCATCTTTGCTGGTTATACTCCACAGCATCTTGGAAACACTTCACAGCATGTTTGTTGGCTTCATCTATCAACTTTTTGAAATAAAGTGATCTAGGCTGAATATTGGTTAGCTGGTGGTTAAGGTTATCCTTGGGTAATCTAGGAATCCATCCTCTTTCCAGTATGTAAAATGCTTCCTTGGTGGTATAGTGCTTGCTACTGTTATAGGCCATCTCCAGTGCAGGTAAAAGGCTAACCCAATTGTGGCAATAACCATAAGAATTCTTGTACTCTAGTCCAAAGCCACAGAATCTCCTGAGCATGTCTTCCAGGGTTTGAATCATCCTATCAGCTAATCCATCCGTCTGAGGGTGATAAGCGGTAGAGAAAGCTAAGGTGGTTCCAAGCATATCATTTAGATTCCTTCAGAACTCAGAGGTGAATTTAGGATCTCTGTCACTGATAATAATCTTGAGAACTCCAACATCAGCAATGAGTCTGTTCCAAAATAATAGGGCAACTTCCATAGCAGTTTCTTCCTTGTGATTAGGTAGGAACTTTGCTTTCTTGGAGAACCTATCCCCAATGACCAAGACTGAGTTGTAGGAATAGGCTCCTCCTGGTGGTAGTCCAGCTACAAAGTCCATATTGATGATCTCCCATCTTTTCGTGGGTTCAGCAATCTTTTGCAGTAGTCCAAACCGTTTCCCAGTAGTCCTGTTGGACTTCTCACAAGTTTCACAACTGGTAACGTACTGTATAGTGGAGTATCTCCAATTAACACACCAAGCAGTTTTTTTAACCTAATCCAAGGTTCTATCAGCAGACAAATGACCAGATAAGCAGTTATCATGGCACTCAGCCAGAACATGTTTGATATGGTCATCCTTAGTTAAGACTATGACACTTGAATGTTGATTCCTATAGTATACAAGACCGTCTCATATGTTGAGCCTTCCGGCTTTTTATGGTTTCAAAAGAGGTTCAGGCATGCTATTTATCAATGCAGGAGGTGGACAATTTCTTTCCATGATAGTGATCAGAGTCTTAATTCCAGAACTGTAAGCTTCTTTGATAGAGTTGAACAATGATTCATTTAGTTCACAAACGTGGATACCCATTATGGGAGCTTCAATTTTAAACCTGTTAATATTAAGGATAGGGAAGATGTCATTATCCTCTGGATCATAGTCAGGGTTACTTGGGTCATTGGGTAACGCATTCCTGCTAAAACTATCAGCATTCTGATGTTTAGTTCCAGCTTGATGAACTATGGTCATCTGTCCTCTGTACTGTTGTATAGCTATCTGCCATCTCAACGTATGCCTGCTAGGGGTCTTCATGTTCATCAAGGTTCTGAAGCGTTGCAGTAAGTAATAACAGTGAAGTTTGTGCCTTCTAAGTAATAATGGAGTTTCTCTAGGGCCCATACTAAGGCCAGGCATTCCATTTGGCTTGCACCGTACCCTTTCTCAGTATCTTTAATTTGTCTAGATATGAAGAGTATAGGTTTTTCCACTGGTTTATCATCTTCTATGACTTCCTGGTGTAAAGCAGCTCCTAGCCCTTCCGTACTGGCATCTATGTAGAGCTTGAAAGGTTTAGAGTAATCTGGCTGGATCAGTACTGGATCTGAAGTCATTGGCATTTTGAGTTCCTCATAATTCTTGACTCTATCATGACTCATTTCAAACACGGTGGTGTTGTTGCAGATCTCATACAAACATTTGGTTAGGAGAGCAAACTTTGGTCAATAATTCCTATAGTAGCTGCAGAAGCTGATGAAGGATAGGAGTTAAGTTTTATTCTGCGGCATAGGCCTATTCATTACTGCTGCTATCTTGTTTTTGTCAGCAGCTAAGGTTAGTCCAGAGACAATGTGTCCTAAGGCTATGAGTTCCCCATAGCCAAATTTACACTTTTTCATTGATACTTTCAATCCTACGGCAGAGATGGTTTTGAGGACTAGCCTTAATTTTTCCATGTATGTATCCCAACAATCAGAGTAAATGATAGCATCATCAATGTATACCATCATCCATCCCTGTCGGATGAATAATCCTAGGACTGTGTCCATCATCCTTTGAAAATGAGAAGGAGCATTTTTAATACAAAAAGGCATCCTGAGATACTCTTAAATTCCCAAATGACAGATAATTCTCATGAATTTACAGCTATCAGGACTGATAGGTATTTGGTGAAAACCTTTCAGCATATTCATGGCAGTTATGACTTATCCTTGGACAGGTTATGTAGAGCGTGGTCAATTCTTGGAATTGGATAATAATCAGCTTGGGTGTAGTTGTTAATCATTATGGCACTTTTTGGCCATTCTAGCATTTCACACATATTGTCACATATAGGGTTTACACCTAAAATTCACTCAGAATTGAGGTGTTGTGTATATTTTAGGAGTTAAACACGGAAATGTGTTATGTCACAATTCCTGCACGCAGCCCCGCATCATTACATAACCCTACGTATTAGAAGCAGCAGGATCCCGCGTACTAGAGACCGGCACGCAGCTGATTCTGCCACGCACGCAGCAGATCCTACCCCGCCGGCATCTGTACTACTGATCCCCGCGCCTGGATCAGTCGTGACTAATCTGACAACCAGGTACCGCTCAGAAGAGCTACAACCTAGTTAGGGTTGCCTAGTATATGTAAAAAATGTACATATACATTATTAATGATCTAAAAAGATCAAAACTCAAATAAAATTAATGAAAATTAAGTTTTAATTATTTTTTAATAATAAATCAAAGATCAAGCACTACCATGTAAATCACTGATCTTTATCTTTGAAGACCACGAAACACTACAAGAACTGTTCATATAAATTATTAAAAATTATCTACATAATCAGCAGATGATGGAATATCATTGAACACCCACATCTGCACGCTTTAAAACAATATCAATAGTACAAAGAAGGATGAGTACAGAAGGATCAAATTTAGGCCATAACAGACTAACAGATCCTGTGGCTAAAATAGTACAGAAATCCAGCAGATCTAGAGCCAGCTGTTTGAAAGAACCAAGCGTACATGCTAATCTTGCTCTGACTGGCTTGCCAGCCTCATCCCACGAGCAGAACCCTCTCTATGTGCCCTGAGAAGACCAAAATCACCCCAAAAAGGTATTTATACAGACCTCTTTGGATCCATTAGAAGTTAATCAGTTACCAGGAATTATTTATTATCAATCAGACACCCTTTTATTGTTAATCAAGTGCTTATATGAAGATGAGCAAGTGATTTACAACTTAGTTTGCAGTAGTATTATTTTTTCTTTATTAACCAATAAACCATTGAATTTCAGTCAAGAAATCTACCCCATCTGCTCTGAAACCCTTCCAATTATTCCAGGATTTTCGTGGTAAAGTGCTCAGAGTGAGTTTTTCCCTTCCTGTCTAGGCCAGTTTTCTGTTATGTGCTGCCATTAGAGGAATAAGCCCTTTCTAAGGCACCCATCTTCATTCTAAGGTTCTTAAACTGCCTAAGGAGGCCCTCAAAGAGAGGTTGCTTTGTCTGTAAAGACCCCCATTAGTATAATACTGTGGCCCCTCTTTTATATACATATTGAAAACCTTTTATTACCAAACCAATTAAACCTTGCAAATTCTCTTATTATATCATTTATTTGAGCCTCTAAGTGTTTATTTTGGAATAATAATAATAATTATTATTCTAGTATTTTTATCACTCTCTGTAGCTTAAGGACTGCAAGGTTCCTTGTATCAGAGAGCTGAAAACTGGGGGTCTGGCCAAGAAATATCCTTAAATAATTAATATTTGATTATTTATTCCTTTGACCGGTCTATCTTTTTAAAAATAAGTTGAAATACTTATAACATATATTTTTGATCCTTTGTTTCTTTAGTGGATCTTAAGACAACAGGAGAATTGATCAATTATTATTTGAACCTTTTTAAACAGAAAAAAGAAGAAAAAACTCTGTAACTTTGTCCCTGTTATTATAAATCCTGAGCAACAACAAGGGATATTGCTTTATCATAAACGGCAGTTTATAAAGGACAAAAACCTTGAGCCTGAAAGAATTATCAATTTTGATTCTTTATTAAGGCAACATAAGGAGTGGAAGATTTATCAAAGGAAGGTTTATATTTATAAACTAAAAAATCCTGAAGATACATAAAAACCCAAAAACTAATAGAAGTGATTATTTTTCTCAAAAATATCATCTTGCCACGTAAAAATACAAAAAAATATTAAACTTTTTTTTTCTTTATCCATCTCAGTGGATTTGGTTTTTGATGATCTCATTGACCATGATCTCCTAGAGGACGTCCCAGAAAGTGTACCCTTGGACTTACCCTTGGATTTATCCCAGGATCTGATTGGAACTCACTCAGACCCCATTGGAATACCCTCCAAGGACAGTTGTGATCCCAACCAATTGTGAACCCTTGAATTTAACTTTAAGTATGTTAAAATATATATAAAAATTATTAAAAATATAAATACACAAAAAAATATTATTTTTTTTATATTTTCAAGTCTTTTTTTCAAATGTTTTGACAAAATACTTACTCATTTTTTTGGTGCTATTTAACAAAACAGGTGCAACACCCGTGCAACAGGTAGAGCCCCATGATATGGATCTCTCCCCGCAGGAACCCATACCCGCAAGGACTCCAGTCGCAAGCGCAATGAGGGGGCTCAAACCCGTGACCATAGATTCACACGGGACAATGATGGTGGTGACCCCCGCCACCAACTCAACCAACAGAGCGTTGGAGAACCACCCATTTCCAAACAAGTTATCCCAGAAGAATACCGGTCCTCCTATTCCACCCCAGCTGGACTCAACCAAGGAGGAAAGAGTCAAGGTGTGATTGAAAGAGCACGTGAGCTATTGGGAACAATTCAAGTTGTCTCAGACGCAGGAGGATCAACCAGGTATGAGAAAAGCCATTTCTCTGGCAAAGAAATCTCAGATTTCTCTTCCAAGGTTTATGGCAAAGAAAGAAGTAGAAGGCTATGTGCAGAACTGGCATCCTTGGGATCAGTTAGCTTCCTTAAAGGGAAAGGACCCCAAAAAGAAGAGGTCCTCAGTCCATCAGAAGTTAAGGAACCCAAAGGATTGGGACAGCATAATATCCCTAGCCCAGAAGTGGAAAAAGGTGTACCACAATTAGATGTAGAAGCTCTTAATAGCTTTTCTGTAAATGCGTCTCACAATTTTACAGTTATAATCCAATGTTTTGACAAAGTTTATCAACAATTGGACAGATTGAGTCAGAGTATTTTCAGAGTGATTGACACCCAGTCTCAGAACATGAGAATTGATGAGTTAGAAATACAACAAATAAAGGATAGTATAAAATCTAGTAAGTTGGACCTGATGAAACATATTGATGGTAACCAATCAATTCTTCAGGAAGATATTCTTGAAACCATGACCCAGCTTAAGGAAAAAGTTAAGAAAACTAGTCCTACGCCTACAGCTCACCTGATTAACAAAATTGATTCAATAAACAACAACCTTGATTTGAATTTAGGTATGATTAAGAATGATCTTAGAGATCTTGAAGTCAATCCTACTAACTCCCCAGTCATTGACCTGGAAGAAACTAGACCTGCTAGGTTCACCAGTACTCCTAGTGTTGCTCTCAGAACCATGACAACCAGGAATGAATCTTTTAGGCCCAGTCCTAGTCCTGTGATAGAAAAGGCTTTGAAGTTAATTCCTCCCATTAATGAATGGCCTAAATTCTCCGGAGAAGGAGAATACACCCATGTCAGTTTCCTTAAACTTGTCAATTATAGCCTTGATTCTTATGAAATTCCTGATACAATAGTTGTGGTAAGACCGCCCAGACTATTTGAAGGAGTGGCTCTTGATTGGTTTATCAATAAAAGGGAAGAATTTGGATCTTTGTCCTGGAGTTCTTGGAAAGAATCAATCAAAGTACAATTTTGTACTAGGATTTGGAACCAAAAGATGATGAAAAATTTTTAAACCTCCCAGTTTGATCCATCCAAGGAAAAACCTCATAAGTGGTGCTTAGACAAGAAAATTAGGTTAGACTGTTTTTATCTGGATTCTGATAAAGAAGAAGTCAATTAAAGACTCCTCAACTTATGTCCAGGAAAAATCAACCACAGTGTAAGGTGCAGGATGCCTATAGATTCTGATCTTTCTACCTTGATAGGTGTGTTTGAAGAGACTATTAGCATGAAGGGTCTTGATAAGAGAGTCAAGAGACTCCCCAGGGAACAAAATACTAGGAACAGAGAAGAGTATACTACCAAAAGTAAGGAATCCCCTGCCACTAATCCATCTACCTTGGGAGTCAAGAAGACTCCAGAGTCAAAAGAAAAAAGTATGTTGGAACTGTAACTTAACAGGACATGTAAGAACTGACGGTCCTCTCCCTAGGAAAAGGATTAATCCTATTGAAGGAGAAGAGTATGATAATCCTGAACCTCACCTTTATGATACCTTTCTGAGTGTGATTTAATGATCAATAACCCCATCAATGTTATTGAAGGAAGTATTGAGTCTTCTCTGGACATAAATTCTGTTAATGAGAATTCTAACTTACCCCAAAATTGGAATCCCAACATGAAGATTCACCACATCTCTGAGGCTAAGGCCTTGACTCTAAAACCTTCTGCTGGTAAAAGTTACACTTCAGGCAAAACATGCTATTCTACTGGTTTAATCCAAGGTTCACATGTTAAGTTACTTCTAGACAGTGAAGCCTTTTGCTCTTGTTTTGGTTCAACTTATTTGGAGAAACAAGACCCCAACTGGAAACTGAAATTATTACCCGTACCTCAGGCTAAGTTCAGCAGTTGTAATTCTTTTCTTAATGCTGTTGGAGTATGGTCCTCTGATATCATACTCCCTCACTCTAAAGGGTCACTTAAACTGAAAATTGAATTTGTAGTGCTCCAGAATGGAGTATGTGATTACTTCATCCTTGGAAATGATTCTCTTTCCTTGTATGGTATAGATGTATTCCAAAGCAAGGGTAGATACTTCACCATAGGAGGAGACTGGAACAAGAAGTTTCAAATATGCCATGTCAATTCTCAAACTTCTGATTCAACTTATGAAAAACACTTAGAGAGTTTCAATCAGGAATACTTCTCTCAAGCAGCTTTTAATCCCCTGCTCAAAGAAGAACAAATACGGGACATCCTACAAGTATGCTTTGAAAATCAGAATGCTTTATGTACCAAGGATCACCCCATTGGTAACATCAAAGGACATGATATGATCCTGACTCCAACCATTAAGCCTCCTTACCCACTTAACCCCAGGAAACCTGCTTACCCTTCTAGTCCAAAATCTATAGCTTCTCTGGAAACTCACATCCAAGCGTTGGTTGACCTACAAGTCCTAAGGAAAGTAGGACACAATGAACAAGTAGATATCACTACTCCAGTGATGATAGCTTGGCATAATGATAAGTCAAGGATGGTTGGAGATTTCAGAATGCTGAACAACTACACCCAAGCTGATTATTATCCAATTCCAAGGATTGACCTTGCTCTGCATAACCTAACAAAAGCTAAGTACATAACTACCATGGACATGCTGAAAACGTTTCACCAAATACCTATCAGCCCTCATAGATGGAAATTCATGAGAATTATCTGTCATTTGGGAATTTATGAGTATCTAAGGATGCCTTTTGGTATATAAAATGCTCCTTCTCATTTTCAAACAATGATAGACACAGTCCTAGGGTCAGGTTACATTTTGGAAGTGACTCCATTTCAAATTTAAAGGTATTTTTCAGTTTATTGGAAGAATCTCAATTTTTACTAAGTTAAAGATGGGATTGAACAAAAAAGCATTTCTTGTGATGCTGTTGATAGCCAGTGTGCATATTTCTCTCAAAATTGAATAATACTAGTCACAAAATTATATCTTCCTGAAAGTGAAATTTAAAAATTATGGAATATTGCAAGTGTTGTGAATTTTTTCTTTTTTTATTTGAATTATTTTTGAAGTTAATTCCAATTAAATGTATCAACAATTACCTGTAGATAGAACAGAAATTTCATTTGAGAAGGAATTTCATGAATGATGAGGATAAATTTTGCTCAAAAAATTCTTTTTTTTTTGTTTCCAAATATTTGGAGGGATAATCCTTATAGGTGGAAAATGGAAACTGGTGGGAAATCAGGGAGAAACCAGGGAGAAATCAGGAAGAAATCAGTAAGAAATCAGGGAGGATAAAATTTGAAACCACATGGAATCTGTGAGGAATTAAAATAGAAGCCTTGGGGAATACCAATTGAAATCACGAGTAAGACAAGAAGAAAAGAAGAAGAAAGCTAGGATATCAAATGGGGAAACAGAATGGAATGAAATCAGAAAAAGAAGTGAATAATCTGAGAAATTGTGAATTAACTGATTGTAAACTAAGGATAAGCTGTGTTTCCAAATGATGGAAACATTCTAGACATCAATTGGATGCAAAAATTCCATCCAAAGGATGTGATTTGACTGGCTGACCAGATACACCAGATTTTTCCTGGTGCAGCATGCTTTTGTCCATAGCCTGCACGCAGCCGCATACCCTCCGTAAAGACGCAAAGAAGCTGTGGCATTCCCTGGTCAGCCGCATAACCTCCGCAACCCTGCAAATAAGCTACGGCATGCGGTGGCCCTGCAAGCAGTCAAGCAACTACCTTGCGCAAGCCTTGAGTAGTTGCTAGTCAGCAACTACTGTGCGTAGCAGACACTACCAACTCCCATGGGGTGTCAAGCAACTACTGCGCGGGGCATTTTCTACCTGTTGCCAGCCCCACAGGTATTTGACCAAATACCTTGTGCGGGATCCTATTGGCCGGCAGGATCATTGCGCAAGGCAACCCGCCAGCTCACTGGACTGCCCCCCTCTCCCAAAATGGAAAACGGCTGTAGGGTACAACCTAAAAACCCTACAGCCCTGTTTCACACCACATGGGGCCCAAAAAGCGCCACCATGTGGTGTGGAATTGTATGAAAACAGATAAACCAATAGAAAATCTGGAAAAATGGGCCCTCCACCCTTTTTCAAAAATATATATAAGGTTTTCAGGGCCCCTGTAAAGGGCCTGTACTGTAGGTTTGGACCTAAAAGGGTACATTTTAGTTACTCTAACAACCTAAGAGTGTGTACTAAGAATAAACAGAGGCCTATCTTTGTGCTAGATGGCACACAAGTACCAAAAACCCATACAAAACCCCCCTTGTGTCCCTGGTAACTTACACTCTACGTAAATAAACATTACTAGGAGTGTATTGTCCAATTAAGTGACTGTAAAGCCCCCAATATGGACAAAATATCCTCAGAATCAATTTATTCTTGCAGAATGGGGTCCTAAGAGCATGTGTTCAAAACTCTGGATTCAGGAAGCTATGAATTATATTTGAAAATATTAATTGAATACTACTTCTTTCAGCCTACTAGATGCCAAGGACCTCACTGCTTCTAGCTACTAGAGGTGATAGAAAGTTTGGATCAAAAATAAGATAAAATGCCAGGTATATGATTTGGCTAAAAGGGTTAAATTTATTTGTATATTTATAAAATAAATTTAAATGGAGGAACCAAGACCTTAATTGGGTTGTTCAGCCCTCCGGAAAACAGTTATATGTCTTTTAAGGACAATATAGGAGCAATTGTGGTGCCTGTGGGGTTGACAAGGATTCCTTTCAAGAAGGGTGTGTGTAATTTCCTTGGGGCATAGGTTATGCAAAACCTACAAAAAAAGGGTATAAGTCATCAGGATCACTTACTAGGTCTAGATCCGGACTTATTCTTGATGAATGGGCCAATATTCAAGAATTCAGGGTGCTGGAAGTTGGTACTGGGGCAGGCTGAATGGTTGTTTGTTCAATTTGGCCAAAAAACAAGTATTCAAGAATTATGGTCTACAATTTTATCAGAAAGTGGTCCAGGATCACACACTTATTTCTTACAAGGGTTTAATGGCTTTAGGAAGAAAATATCTGAAGCAATAATGACTATATAACTGGATGAATGTGTTAGAAATGGCTGGGGGAAGGGCCTCTATTTATATTGTTTGGGTCCCCTCTTGGTAAAGTCCTTTTATCAGCCAAAGGAGGGTGACCCAGGCTAGTGCTGAGGCCAGGAAGCCATCAGTGTGTTCGTGTGGACCTTCTCTAGTCACTAAAGATGTACAGGAAGCCCTATGTCATCATGCTTTGGGCTTGATACACTTTTCTGTGCCCTTAATGACCTCACTGTATTGACCAAAGAGGTTGTATTCAATTAATATTTATCAATATAAGCCATGGCTTCCTGAGGCCAGGAGCTTGAACATAGGCTATGGGGACCTTATTCTGCAAGGAAAATTTCAGTCTGAGGCTCTTCTTCTCATATTGGGGTGTCTTACAGTCCCTTAATCGAACAGTACACCCCTAGTTGTGACTAGTTACGTACAGTTTTAATTATAAGGGGTATGGAGAGAGTTGTATTTATTCCTGGTGTCTTGTGATCCATCTAGCACAAAGCTAGGCCCCTTTTTATGCTTAGTACACACTCTCAGGGTGTTACAGTAACTCACAGATACTTTTTTAGGTAAAAATCTTCCATACAGGCCCTTTTACAGAGGCCCTGACAACCCTTTGGTATAGTTCCAAAAAGGGTGCAGGGCCCATTTTTCCGGATTTTTGGGTTGTTTATCCCCTTTCATACTATTCCTCACCACATGGTGGCGCTCTCTGGCCCCCATGTGATGTGGAACAGGGATATGGGGTGTATTGGAGGTACCCCACAGCCCGGTTTCCGTTTTGGGAGAGGGGAGGGCTGGCTGGTGAGCCGGCCAGTCACTTTGCGCAGTGGCTTGGTCGGTCGCTAGGGGCCCGCGCAGGGTAGTTGGTTGACTACTCGCGGGGCCGGCAATAGGTAGCGGCAGCTGCGCAAGGTGGTTGCTTGGCTACCCCTGGGATAGTAAGTGGCGACTGCCTCACGTGGTAGTTGCTCAACTACCCGCAAGGCTGGTCGCTTGACTACTCGCAGGGCCATCTTTGGTCCTGCGCAAGGTAGTCACTTGACTACTCGCGGGGCCGGTTGTGCTGTGGCTCCTAAGATCTGCGCGCTGGGTTATGGACAAAACCAGTTTTCCTCCATAACTCCTAAACTAAACACAATTATGGGTTTCCAACCAAATTTTTGGTCAGAAACCTATACCTGCGGATGTGATGGGAGGGTGCACAGGTGAACCATGGTTCTACCTGAAGGAGTGGGATTTTGGGGGCGGTGCCAGTGGGTGACCCTACCTAAATTGGCATCAAAAATCCATTTCTTTAATAATATTTTTGGATTTATTACAAATTAAGGCTTTATTCCTTATTTTTATTTTATTTTATTATTTCCGTATTTGTTTATTATTAATGTATATTTTATTTGTTTTTAGGCTTTAGTCAATTGGTGCTGAATAGTAGGCAGCTCACAACTTCTTTGGTAGATACAATGAGGTCATTAAGGGTACAGAAACATTTATCAAGCCTCACAAATGATGACATAGGGCTTCCTGTACCTTGGTAGTGACCAGAGAAGGTCTAAAAAAACACACTGATGGCTCCCTGGCCTCAGCGCTAGCCTGGGACACCCTCCTTTGGCTGATAAATAGACAGTACCATGAGGGGACCCAAAAATATTAATAAAGGCTCTTCCCCCAGCCATTTCTAACTCATTCTTCCAGTCATATAGTCATTAATGCTTCAGATATATTCTTCCTCAAGCCATCAAACCCTTATAAATAATAAATGTGTGATCCTGGACCACTTTCAGATATAATTATAGAAAAAACTCTTGAATCCTTACTTTTTGCCAAAATCAAAATCCAACAATTCAGCCTGCCTCAGCACAAGATTCCAGCACCCTGAATTCCTGCATATTGGTCAATCAATCAAGAATTATTCCGGATCTAGAACAAGTAAGTGATTCTTCTGACTTATATTCTTTTTGTAGGTTCTGCATAACCCAAACCCCAAGGGAATTACACACAACCTTCTTGAAAGAAGTCCTTGCAAACCCCACAGGCACCACAATTGCACCTATATTTCCCTTAACAGACATAAAAATGTGTTCTGGAGGGCTCAAAAACTCCATAAAGGTCTTGGGCCCTCCTTTTAAGTTTATTTTTTGTTAAGTCTTAGCAGGTTTTTTCCCCCCGCGGCGGTCTTGCTGGGCCCCGCGCTCCTCTCAGTTCTCTCCCCGCGCGCTATCTTCTCCACCCTGGGGGCCTCACTTGGCAACAACTTCAGCACTGAGATGGTGGGAAGGACCCAGGGACACTCTGCTCTTGTCACACAATTCTTCCCCTTTCCATTTTTTTCTCTTCAACCTTTTCCTTTCCTTTTTCTTTTTCCTTTTCTCATTCTAATCACCTATACTCTCCACCAAGACTCAACACTCGATACATCCAGATCAATCTGATTCTATCAACTACTGATCCCTGCCTGGTAAGACCCCAATCTCTCAAGCTCTCTTGATAAGAACCAATCTGATCCTCCAGCTACTCAGTCTACCTTGCCAACCTTGTCTCTCAGCAGTTCCTCTCTCAATACAAATTGCCCTCTCAGAATACCTTTTGCCCTCAACACACAATCTCTGGCTAAGCTGTAGGATCATCTTTATTCATTTCCTTCCTTAAGTCTCTGTTCCTATCAGTTTCTTGGTTCTTATAATTTCTCTCTCTTTGTACAGCCTATGCTGGTTCTGAGTCATCTAGAAAACTAAATTTATTTTATCACAGTTAAAAAACAAAATCTCTACCAACTGAGATTACCAGGCCAACCATGAACAAACCAGCTGGGGTGGCCAATTACTTTCATCAGGTGGCACTCAAATCCTCTGTGGATGCTATTCCTCCCCTGAATGAAGAGAACTATTTGATATGACGGGACAAGATGCTTATGCTATTTGAGTTGAAGAACATCAAGGACGCTATCACCAGAAATTCTGGTCCCATGTCCTCAAAAGAATACAGAGAAATCCAAGCAATAATTTTATCCAAACTGGACAGTATGACTCACGCGAATCTGGTAAACTCAACCAACATAACTTCATCTAAGCTCCTATGGGTGGAAATCACCAGACAATTTGCCTCCTCCAAAACAGCAAATAGGGCCAAGAGTATTCAACCACTTCCTTCATTCAGCTTTCAATGAGCACTCTATTGAAGGATTCATTACCGAAATGAAAAAGGCTATTACAAGAATTAAAGTCATAGGAATTGAGCTACCCAAAGACATCCTTGCATACCTAGTCCTCTTCAAGTTTCTCCCTATCCTTGAGAACCTTAAACAACAAATTATGCACGTTGAAAAACACATGACAGTAGATTTGTTCTTTAACCACCTCAAAAAATATTATAATGAGAGAAAAGCTCAATCAAACTCTGATAGATTGACCACAGATGTTTTGTTGTTATTGACCAAGCCTAAAATTCACAAAGACAAGAAGAAACCCAGGATGAGATTTCAAGAAGGGTATCATGATCCTAATGCACCACACTCAGAAGCATCCTGCTATCATCTTCATCCCCAGATTGCACCAGAGTGGTGGACCCAAACAAAAAAATGAGTGGAGGAACAAATCTAAGAAGACTCCCACCATTAACTACCATGCACTATTAACCCTCTGGATCAGTGCCGACAATAACCCCAACCTCCTTCTAGACTCCGGAGCAAATGTCCACATATTCAATGATATCAAGGACTTCTCCTCAATCAAGCTTCAGGAAGGGTTGGAAGAAATCAAAACTGGGAATTTAGAAGCTAACCTTAGAATATGCGGAACCGGGATGGTGAAATTGGAATGGAAAGAATCCACAATCACTCTTGAAGGTTGCGTCTATGTACCGGATATTGTAGTCAACCTCATCAGCCCAGGTCTGCTTTCCAAAAAGGGGTGTAACCTCACTGAAACTCACAACAGGTTCTCTGTTACTCAAAAAGGTCAACCCATACTAAAGGGATTGATCAGAGATAATCTATTTGTCATTGAAAAGCCCACTTCAGTGGGCCAGCGTCAAACGGTCAACTCTACTAGTCATTCTCACATCCCTCCTCTATCCTTACTTGAAATCCATAAGATGTATGGGCATGCCTCCATTTCTACGCTCAAGCCTATTTTAAAGGATTTCTACACCAACAAAGAACTTCACAAGTTCCAGTGCAACAGTTGCTTCAAGAGTAAAATCACTAGATCTCCTTTCTCTCACACTTCTACTCCTTCAAAAAAACCCCTAGATAGGATTCACCTTGACCTCACAGGGCCAATAACTCCCCAGTTAAAGGCAGGCCACCCTTATATCCCTACGTTGGTTGATAATTACTCAGGCTACCTAGCAGCCTTCCCATTAAAATCCAAGGACAAGGCAACTGAGGCGATTAGAAACCTCCTCAAAGTGGAGCACAAGAGACTGAATCATTACCCCTCCAAGATTTTCTCAGATAAAGGAACAGAGTTCACTAATTCTACTCTCAAAGATTTTGCCACAACAAAACACATAAAGCTACAAACATTGGAACCCTATCATCCACAACACAACATAAGGGCTGAAAGAGCTAATAGAACCATCATCAAATCCGCCCGCGCCACTTTCTTGTCCACCAGATTAGCTAAAAACTATTGGCACATTCTGACTCAAAGCCGCTGCTTCATGCTCAATCAAATCCTGCAAGAAGGTAACCAGCTATCTCCTTGGGAGCTAATGTTTGGTAAAAGCCTTCCTGCTAACTATTTGAAACCCGTAGGCGCCTCTGTTATTTATCTTGCAAACCTTGTCCAAAAAGGACAAAAATTTGATGAAAAGGGCCTTGAAGGGATTTTGATTGGGTTCAACCCAACCTTACATTCCTATCTCATCCTCAATTCACTGGGTGCCGTCATTGAAAAAAAGCATGTCAGATTTCTCAAGACCCAACTTAATTGATTCCCTTTCCTTGAATTTCCCTGTTTAGATCTATTTTCTCAGTCCAAAGGGGACGACAACAAATCCAATTTTTTGACCAGAGACAAGCAATACAAGATGAGAGAAACTCCTCCCAAATTTCCAGAATCCAACTCTGACCTGGAAGATATCAGTTCCGTGGACAATAACTCTCCCAATCCTCCTCCCGCTCCTGCATCAACTTCTCAGCCGACCAATCTAAAGCCACAAAATGAAATCCAGAAACCTCAAAGATACGTTTTCCACAATTACTACAAGTCTACCTCCTATAAGGCGGCACGGAAATGCCCCAAATGTCCCAAATGGAAAAAGGCTGCAGACAAAGAATTAAACTCTATCAAGTCAAAAGAAGTTTGGGAAGAATATTATGAAGAGCCCAACAATATACTAAATACTACTTGGGTTTTCAAAGTTAAAGAAAACTGCCATGGCAAACCTGCAAGTAACAAAGCCGGACTATGCGTGCAAGGATTTGATCAAGTCCAGGGCGTATATTACAATGAAACCTGGGCCCCAACCGGAAAACTAGGATCCCTGCGCCTTGCTCTAATCTATGGCCTAAATAATAAGATGACCTTCACTTAATTCAACATGAAGGGGGCCTTTCTCCACGCACCTCTAAAAAAAATAGTAATAATTAGGAAACCTGAAGGATCAAGCAGAAAATCACCCTTTTTAAAATTAAAAAAATCTTTATACGGCCTTGGAAAATCCCCAAAGAACTGGTATGAAACTCTTACAAAGTTGATTAAAATTTAAGGCTTCCACAAATCTACCAGCAACCTGTGCTTGTACATAAACTCAAAATCAAGGAAAGTTATCTATTTCCAAATTGATGATCTCATCCACGTTGGAAAATCTAACATCTTTGAGGAGAACTTCCTCACCAAATTCTTAAACTCTTCATGCCATCCTCCAAATACAATGCTTGGCATTTCAATGTAAATTGAAGAAGACACAATTCTACTCAGCCAACCAAGCCACATCAACCAAGGATTAGAAGAGCTGGGAATCACCAAATGTAAAGAAATCAACTCCCCATTGACTCAAAATTTCCATCTCAAACCGGCTACGGATGAGGATCATGCAGAGTTCACTGTGCGCAATATAAATTATTTTTCAGCTATCGGACTTTTAAAGCACCTTTCTAAATAAACCTGTCCCAACATTTCTTTCGCCGTCTCTAGCCTGGTCCGGTTCAAAAATAAGCCTGGGCTATCTCACAGGAGAGAGGTAGGCAAAGTATGGAAATATCGGAAGACAACTAGGGACTTAAAGCTCACTCTCAAGTAAAATCCCTCTCAAGAAATCATCTCAGCCTATAGCAATGCTACCTAGGGCAATGAACCAACATTTTTCAATTCTCAAACTGGGTACATCATTCTTCACTATGAAAGCCCAATCATTTTGATAAGATGATCTTAGATTTCTAGATGACACAAAACCAGCGGCTATAAAAAGCAGTAGAAAAGAAATAATAAACTAGAGAACACAAGACAAGATGATGTAGAATGAAAAGAAAACCATACAAGTTAAACCATAATCAAAGGTTAACAGAAAAGGTGGCCATTCGAGTTTGAGAGTGACGTTGAGTTGTGATTGGATTGGATAAGGATGGACGTGGCGGTGATAGACTGAGAAGAATGGAGAGTCAGATTGTATGGTTGAAATAAGAGGTTGATTTAGAGTCTTACTAGTCAGAGACTTGTTGTTGAATGAGTTGAGATTGTATGTCAATGAATTATAATGAGATGTGGAGGTTTGGCAAGAAGGAAACTGAGGGAAGAAAGTTGAGAGACATAAAAAGAGAAAAAAGATGAGAAGAGAAGAGGAGACTTGAGAAAGGACAATCAGAAAAGAAACTGAAGATGAGAGAACAAGACAAGAAGGCAAGGCATTTGGGGATTCCCCGCTCCGGGTCAAGGCAAAGCGGGCGCGCAGTGAGCTGATGGTTCCTTTTTGCGGGGTGAGTGTCAAGGCCCGCACAGTGGGAGAATTTGTGGAAAGTCAAAACCCTCCGTGACTGGTAAGAGGAGAAATTCAAGAATCAGAGGAATTGGTGAAAATATTATGCTGTAGAATTTTAAGGGCGCCAACTGAGGTGGCCTTAGTCAAAGGATCTGCTATCATCTTCTCTGTCGGAATGAGAATGATGTCAAACTTAGATAGAGAAAAGTTTTCGCGCAACCCTTTTCTTTTGATGTCAATGTGGCAGGACTTAGAATAAGAGCCAAATTTTTTTATTTTATCTTAATCCCTTATTATCTATGTGTATTGCTGGTTTCACCTTGGTGGAAGGATCTATTTCCCTAATGAGGTGAGTGATCCATTTCAGTTTGAGATAGCAGTCCAGAATTGCATTGAGTTCTGATTCTGTTGACGAGTAGGTTATATTCCTCTGTCTAGATGAGTTCCAAACAACCTGGCTGCCATAGTGCCATATGATATATCCGGTCTGTGATTTGAAAAGAGTAGGTTTGTCTCCCAAAGTAGCGTCACTGTACCAAGATATGATCTCTTTAGAAGTATTGCATTCAAGCGTTAATTTGAGGTTTCTTGTTGTTTTCAGATACTTCCATACCTTGCGCACTTCCTTCCAATGTGCCATGCCGGGTTTGGCATTGAACCTAGCTAGACTTTAGATGGCAAAAGATATGTTGGTCCGGGTGTAGTGAGAGAGATGATTCAACAGTCCGATGGCAGATCTGTAGTTGATGTTGATTTGAGAGAACTCCGCATGATCTTTGTTGGAGGCCAGTTTGAGATGATGATTTTGAGTGAGGGGGGAGTTGATGTTCTTGCAGTGTGTAAGCCCCAATTCTTTCAGCCCCTAATCTATATGTTTGGGTTGGCTCAAATGGATCTTGTCACCTTTGAGTTCCATCAGCATACCAAGAATGGTATTCGCAGAGTGGCAGGCTGAGTTTGAGAACCTTTCAAGGAAGTTGGTAGCAAATTTGTTCGATCTCCCTACAAGAATGAGGTCATCAACGTGAAAGTAAATGACCTCTCCCAATTTAGAATTCAGATATAAGCATGGATTGCTGGTTGATTTGTAGAAACCTTGTGACTTGATCCACCCGTTTAGAGTCTTGTACCAGTTTTTTGGGGATTGCCGAAGGCCGTATAGGGATTTGTTTGATTTGAGGTAGGTCAATTTTTGATTAGAGCCCTCAGGGTTCCTGATCATCACGGTCTCATTCAGTGGAGCGTGTAAAAAGGCCCACTTCACGTTGAATTTAGTGAAAGACATTTTATTCTTGAGTCCGTAAATGAGTGCAAGTCAAAGAGATCCCAGTTTGCCGGTCGGTGCCCAGGTCTTGTCAAAATCAACGCCTTGGATCTGATCAAAACCTTGAACACATAGACGCGCTTTATACTTAACAGGTTCTCCATGACAGTCCTCCTTCACCTTGAATACCCAGGTAATGTTCAAGATGTTTTTTGGGTTTGTCGTAATACTCTTCCCAGACTTCTTGAGCTTCAATAGAGGTGAGTTCTTCTTCAGATGCTGTTTTCCATTTAGGCCATTTGGGGCACTTTTGAGCAGCTTTGTCTGATGGAGGTTCATAGTAGTGGTAAAGCCCGTATCTCTGTGGTTTCCAAATTTCACTTCTGGGTCTTAGATTTATCTCCCAAGTGGGTGGTTCAGATGCTACAACAGGGTTGGTGTCAGAACTTTGAGAGTTGGAAGACTGGATTTCTTCTTGATCCAAGTCAGATTCAATTGGTTGGGAGTCAGATTCTCAGATCAAGTACTGTTTAATTGGCGGAGGAAAAGTCTTTCTTGTTAGAATCCAAGCCTGCTTGAGAGAAGATGTCTGATCCAGGTGACTCCCAGAGAGGGAAGTCGTTTAGGCAATTTTTGAGAAACTTGACGTGTTTTGTTTCAACAATTCCTCCAAGCGAGTTGAGAATAAGATATGAGTGGAAGGTGGGGTTAAATCCAACCAACACTCCTTCAAAGCCTTTTTTGTCAAATTTGCAACCTTTCTGGAGGCAGTTGGCAAGATATATAGCGGACAAGCCTACGGGTTTTAAATAATTAGCGGGGAGTTTCTTACCAAACATAAGTTCCCAGGGAGAGGATTGAATACCCTCTCTTGGGATCTGGTTGAGCATGAAACAACAACTGCGTACAATGACGTGCCAGTAGTTCTTTGCTAGTCGGGATGATGAGAATGTGGCTTGCACAGATTCTATTATAGTTCTATTTTCTCTTTCTGCTTGTCCGTTATGTTGCAAGTGGTAGGGTTCAGAGGTTAGAAGCTTGATGTGTTTCTTTTTAGGTAAGTCCTTGAGAGTAGAATTGGTGAATTCAGTACCTTTTTTGGAGAATATTTAGGAAGGGTAATAATTCAATCTGTTATATTCTGTTTTGAGAATGCTGATGATGGTTTCAGGCGTTTAATCTTTGGTTGTAAGGGGAAAAGCTGCCAAGTAGCCGGTGTAGTTGTTGCCCAAAGTGAGAAGATATTGATGGCTTGCTTTAGATTGAGGACTAATCGGACCAACAAAGTCAAGATGAATCCTGTCTAGGGGTTTACTGGCAGGAGTAGAGGAGCTAGAGAACGGTGATTGAGTAATTTTGCTCTTCAAGCAGTTATCACATTGAAAACTATTGAGTTCCTTTTTGGTGTAGAGGTCTTTTATTAGAGGCTTGAGGGTAGAGAGGGAGGCGTGCCCGTACATCTGGTGAATATCTAGAAGAGAAAGAGTTGAGTTGAGAGGCATATTTGATAGGTTTACAGTTTGATGTGTTTCCGCAGATTGGGGTCTTCTGATGACAAATAAATTGTCTTGGATGAGGTCTTTCAGTACAAGCTGGTTATTTCGGACCACGGAGAATGTGTCGCAAACTTGAAAAAGAGAGCAACCCTTTTTGGCTAAGAGTCTGGGACTAATTAAGTTGACAACAATGTCCGGAACGTACGGGCAGCCCTCAAGGGTGATCACTGAGTTGTTCCATTCTAGCTTGACATTTCCGGTGCGGCAAATCTTCAGACTAGCCTCCAGTTTACCCGTTTTGATTTCATCCGGTTTGTCCTGGAGTTTGATGGTAGAAAAGAACTTGAGATCGTTGAAGATATGGATATTAGCTCCCAAATCGAGGAGAAGATTAGGAGAGTTGTCTGCATTGATCCAAAGGGTAAGTAGAGCATGGTAATTTTTTGTGGGAGTTTGTTTTGTCTTGTTTTTCCATTCATTCTGCTGTTCAATCCACCAGTCCGGGGAGATCTGAGGATGCAGGTGGAATCACGAGGACTCTGGGTGAGGAGCATTGAGATTGTGATATCCTTCTTGGCATTTCATCTTGATTCTCTTCTCATCCTTATTGTTTCAAGTTTTAGTAGCAACTAGAGAGACATTGATTGAGGGTTTGGAGGTAGTTAGTTGTTCTTTCCTCTCATTACTGAATTGAGTGAGATGATTAAAAACAACGTCCGTGGTCAAGTTCTTCTTGAGATGCATAATTTGTTTTTTTAAGTTTTCAAGGATTGGGGAAATTTGAAGAGTACGAGGTAAGCTAATATATCCTTAAGTAGTTCTATACCAACATCTGTCATTCTTGTAATGGCCTTGCGCATCTCAGTGATAAATCCTTTGATGGCCTTTTTGTTGAATGCCAAATGAAGAAAATAGTTGAATACCCTAGATTGGTTTGCTGCCTCTGAAGACGCAAATCTACGAGTGATCTCTGCCCATAAAATTTTCGAAGAGGTGATATTGGATGAGTTGACCACATTTGCATGTGTTGTGCTATCAAGTTTTGACAGAATAATTGCTTGTATTTTGCGGTCTTGTTTTGATGAGATTGGACCGGAGTTCCAAGTCATAGCCTCCTTGATATCTTTGAGATCAAATAGCATAAGCATCTTGTCTCTCCATATTGAGGAATTCTCTTTGTTGAGTGGAGGTATGGCGTTGACAGATGCCTTGAGGTCCACTTGGTGAAAATAGTCATTTGCTCCCAATGGTTTGTTCATGTCTTGCTGATTGAGTTCTGTTGTAGATCTTTGGCTTTTAACCGTGATAAGATGATCTTAAATTTCTAGATGACACAAAACCAGCGGCTAAAAAAAGCAGTAGAAAATAAATAAGAAACTAGAGAACACAAGAAAAGATGATGTAGAATGAAAAGAAAACCATACAAGTTAAACCATAATCAAAGGTTAACAGAAAAGGTGGCCATTCAAGTTCAAGAGTGACGTTGAGTTGCAATTGGATTTGATAAGGATGAACGTGGCGGTGATAGACTGAGCAGAATGGAGAGTCAGATTGTATGGTTGAAATAAGAGGTTGTTTTAGAGTCTTACCAGTCAGAGACTTGTTGTTGAATGAGTTGAGATTGTATGTCAATCAATTAGAATGAGATGTGGAGATTTGGCAAGAAGGAAACTGAGGGAAGAAAGTTGAGAGACAGAAAAAGAGGAGAAAGATGAGAAGAGGAGACTTGAGAAAGGAAAATCAGAAAAGAAACTGAAGATAGGAGAACAAGACGAGAAGGCGAGGCATTTGGGGATTCCCCGCTCTGGGTCAAGGCAAAGCGCGTGCGCAGTGAGCTGATGGTTCCTTGTTGCGGGGTGATTTGTCAAGGCCTGCATGGTGGGAGGATTTGTGGAAATTCAACACATTTGGAATTCATCAAGACAAAGGAATATTACCTACTTGTCTACTGAATCAGAACTCAACGCACTCCTGGACTGCTACCTCAAGCTAAGATGGATCATTGACCTTATGGGCAAAATCTACGCCTGCCTGGAGTGCAAGCCAAAAATTTATATTGAAAATAAAGGCCTAGAGGACAAGATCAAGAAGTTTGGCTCTCATTCATAATCTCAACATATTGACATTAAGACAAAAGGATTACAAGCAGATTTTTCCCTCTCCAAATTTGACATACTCCTCATTCCTACCAACAAGATGATAGCTGACCCATTAACTAAGGCTTCCTCCTTCAATTCCCTCAAGATGCTTCAACAAGAGGTCTTCTCTTAGAGTCTACAGCAAATTCTTTTTCTTCTCCTCTTACCAGTCACAGGGGGTGTTAAGTCTTAGCAGGCCTTTCCCCCCGTGGTGGTCTTGTGGGGCCGCGCGCTGTAAGACTCCAAACGGCGCAGGGCGTTGGCAGTTCTGTGGAGGGGATAGGTGCTTTTTTTATGCTTCCCTCCTTAGTGTTACAAAAATATTTGAATGTAACCAGGATCTAGGTCCAGTAACCTTTGTTAATGAGGAATCAAATGGGATAGGGATAATTCAATAGAAAAAATTGCTGAGGGGGGGACCAGCACTACCTGAACCAAGATGATGAGGAGAAAGACTTTGAAAGAAAAAAGTTGAAGTTTTCTCAGAGTCCAATAGAACAAAGCAGTTGTAAGTAACAGCGCCCACACGCTAATAACTCTGGTTGTCAGCAGGTGCTTGGGAGTGATCAACTCAAACCCAATCAACCTCCAGGTTCTCAATGAACCTGCCCAACTCTCCACAATCAAGTGCTTGAAGGGTACCAGATAATGGTGGGTGGCTGCACAAGACAATGCAATATGTTTATGGATTAGTGAAACAAATAGTAACAATTTCAGACTAAGAGTAACCCAACACTTCTCAAGGATTCAAGAATAGTGTGGCAGAATGCAACTTGAATAATTAAAGGGAGGTTTAACACTCCAGGTTTAAACTTAATAAAACCTCTTAGTCAAACGTGACTGGTCCAGAAAGACAATCGAATGAATGATCAAGACCAAATAATGGTCAGAAAAAGGGATCAAGAGTGGTATAACACACTCAAGAATTCAATTTAATGAATTCTTCTTCAACCAGAAAGGCTATGGTTGGTGATAAGGAACAGGGGTACAGAAGGGCAGATCAGATTTTCAGACTTAAAAAAAGTCAAGGGTAAGGGATAAGGATCAAGGGATAATCAAAAGATCTATCCGGATAAGTGATCAATTTCACAAAGGAAGGAGCTCTTGGATCAGATGCTCATAATTCTCATTAGTGGGAAGAATTGATGATGGAAAAAAGCAGGGGAGAGCCCCTCCTTTTATAGGCTAGAGAGCCCTTTAACTATTTACAATTGGATAACACAAATGAAAGCGGATTTTTTTTTTTTTTTTTTTGCAATGATGAGGCTCAAGCTTGGGGAGGCCCGGTTCCCTTCTGCCAATCTTCCAGACTGGGGTGAGAGATTCTCACCCCAGAATGTCCCTTGCAAACGTCTGTGCAGACGTTTGCACACCTAGTAAAAATGCAACACCCCCTCCCATACAAATCTGGAGGGGTGTGAGAAAGAAAGAAACCGTACAATAAAAGAAAATAAAAATAAAAATAAAAAAAATGAGATAAAAAGAAAAAAAAAAGGGAAGCCAGCAAACAATTTGAAAAAGAGAGTAAGAACCAAAACAAAGAAACAAAACAAATATCAAATGAAAAGAAGAAACAACAGGGAGAGAGAGAAAACAAAAAAAAAGAAAGAGAACGACAAAAGAAAAAAAGGAGGACGGTTGCTGCCAATAATCCAATCTAGGAGGAGAGGGTGATCCTGATGATGATGGAGGCGATGATGAATGAATCAATGATGAGAGGGAAGGCAATGATTTGTGCATGGCAAAGCAATGGGGAGGATCATGATGAACAACCAATGGTTGCAATGAAAGTGAGGAAGCAATCAAGGATGCAAGCGATGAGGATGAGCAGGAGCAATGCAATGAGGATGAGGAGGAGCAATGCAATGAGGATGAGGAGGAGCAAAGCAATGAGGATGAGGAGGAGCCATGCAATGAGGATGAGGAGGAGCAGTGCAATGATGATGAGGAGGAGCAATGCAATGAGGATGAGGAGGAGCAAAGCTATGAGGATGAGGAGGAGCAATGTGAAAAGGATGAGGAGGAGCAATGCAATGAGTCCCGCATGGCCACAAAGCGATGATGATGAGGAGGAGCAATGCAATGAGTCCCGCATGGCCACAAAGCGATGAGGATGAGGAGGAGCAAAGCAATGAGGATGAGGAGGAGAAATGCAATGAGGATGAGGAGGAGCGATGCAATGAGGATGAGGAGGAGCAAAGCTATGAGGATGAGGAGGAGCAATGTGATGAGGATGAGGAGGAACAATGCAATGAGTTGCACATGGCCAAAGGTTAGCAAGAGAGGCCTGAGCACAAGGAGGGGGGACTGAACCCAGGCTAGGAGGGAAGTGGTAGAGATAAAAGGAAGAGGAGGAGCTACACCACTAGGACAGGAAGGGTTGGAGTGAAGGATCCAAATTTTTTGTAAGTTCAAAAAAAAACAATTTTTTTTCCTTTTTTTTTTTTAATTTTATGACAAAAAAAATATATATATAAAATTTTTTTTTTAAAATTTTTGCATTCTTTTCCCAAGGTGTCCCAAATGGTTCACCAAATCTCTCCCAAACTTACAGACTGTCCCTAGTCTGCATCATAATTTTGAAAACATTAAAAAGAAAAAAAGAAAATAATTGGCCGTTTCTTGATCCTCTAAGTAAAAAAGTGTTGAAACCCATCTTTATCCATCCAAAAGAGCCTAAATGTGGAGAAGATAAAAGAAAAGGCGTCACAGGTGCTCACATATGTGGCATAAAGTAGAGTTTTGACAAAAAATCGCAGCAGAAGACCCTTGTGGTGCACAATTGATAGGACTTACTTTGAACCCAAATTGCCCCAAAAACAATAAAATCTCTTAAATTGATAAGCAGAGAACCTTCTAGCCAACTGAGGACCATACAGTTCTTCCAAAACATAAGATCCACCTCTAACTTGACAAACCACTCTATAAGGACCATTCCAAAGATTCAAAAAAAGTTTTCCCCACTGAGTCTCTAAAGATCAATCATAAGCCAATACCAGATCACCAGGGTTTAAAGGATCTCTTATTTTATTTAGATGTTTATCTTCCCAATACTGAACTGATTTTGCTCTTGATTCCATCATCTTCTGATAAGCTTTGTTACAAATATCTTCACTCTGCTCCAGTTGCTTTGATCTGGCAACTAATAGATCAGTAGTTGAAGAAACTTGTTCCCAAGAGATGCCGAAGAAAGACTCCATTTCAAGATCAAGAGGAAGAGCAGCCCTTTGACCAAAGATTATTTCATAAGGAGAGTAGCCAGTGGTTTTCTTGGTGGAAATTTGATCAGAGAAGAGGACCAAGGGAAGAAAACTTTGACAATTCTTGCCCTTTTCACCAGCCAGTTTAACCAGAGCAGCCTTCAAGCAAGCATGGCCTCTTTCCACCATGCCTTGTCCTTCAGGATAATAGGGAGTAGTAACTCTATGTTGTCCAGGGAGCAATTGGATCATTTCAGCAAGTTTTCCACCAAATTCCAAGCAACCATCAGTAGAATAAGATTGAGCCAAACCATAATGCATCGTCCAATTCACATGAAGGAAAGCTGCCACAGATTCAGAACTAAGGTTCTTAAGGAATTTGGCCTCAACCCATCCAGAAAAATCATCTCTAGCCACAATGAGGTACTTAGCACCACCTGCCTTGATATGAACCACATGTTGAGCTGATGAGAATAGAAATGCTCACAATGATCACTGAGGATATGCAGAGGAGAAGGCAGAAAGAAGGATGATAGATTTCAGACACAGTAATAAAAATAAATGAAAAGAAAGATAAGATGAGAAATAAAGAAATTAAGAACAGACTTACCTGAGGATATGCAGAGGAGAAGGCAGAAAGAAGGATGAGAGAAAAACCTTCAATCTGACTCCGCCTCTGTCCTCAGGTAGTGATGAGCAGGTGAGTGTCACATATTGTGACATTTTACTGGAGAGCGGATTATGCGCGCGACAGTCAATGAGATGTGAAATGAAATGAGAACAGGAAAAAAGAAATATGACATGCTGAGAAGGAGATGAGACATAAAAAAAAGGAAAAAAGGAAAAGACAATAAAAGGAAAAGACAGGAAAGAATAAACAGAAAGGAAAAGGAAAAGAACAGAAGTGTGAAAAAGAAAAGAGGTGTGACATGGATTTATTCCAAAACCCCCCCTTGCTGACCACAGCCGATGAGCCCAAAGAGTTGTTGATGAGAGCCAAGCAGGATGCGGGACAGAGGTTTGGTCAGCATATCGGCCAGCATATTTTTTGTACCAATGTGTATGATGAAGAAGACTGCACGTTTGACACATTCACAGATGAAGTGATGAAGGGCGTCAATATTTTTTGTCCAAGAGTGATGCTTGGGGTTCCTAGCGAGAGCTTCTGCAACTTTGTTGTTGACAAAAAGAGGAACTGGGGAAACATTGCAAACTTTAAGCTCAGAGAGGACGTTGCGCAGCCAGAGGCCTTCCTTGCAGAAGTCGTATAGCGCCTTGTATTCAGCCTTGGTGCTGGAGAGAGAGACCGTTGGTTGTTTCTTTGATTTCCATGAGATGGCACCGCACCCAATACAGAAAGTGTATCCGGATGTCAACTGGCAATCCCCTTTATCCTCAGCCCAATCGGAGTCAGAGAAACTGGTCAGAGTTAGATTGGAACCACCAAGAGTGAGGCGAAAATTGCTGGTGGTTTTCAGGTATTGAAGAATTTGAACCGCGGCATCCCAGTGAGAAAGGGAGGGATCCTGTAGGAACTGAGACAATCTGTTGACGGAAAAAGCTACGTTGGGAAGAGTACATTGTGAGATCCACAGGAGAGATCCGATCAGCTGATTGTATTGGGGTGGAGAGCGGGGTTCATTGGGATTGCGCTTGATAAGATCCTTGAAACGAGAATTGGTTGGAGTACAAACTGTGAGCGGATCATTGGAGAGGAAAGACTCGTAGGTTGAGATTATGTAGTGACTTTGACCAATTGATACCGTGCGATCTTGTAGGTTCCAAGAGATTGATATTGACAGGAACAGGGAGAGATTTTCATCAGAACCCACTTTGAAGCGCTTACCGATGGCGGAGACAAAAGAGGTGACAAAGGAAACTGTCCCAACTACAGCTATATCATCCACATGAGCGGTGATAGCTCCCAAGAGACAGCCGTCCGAAAGCTTGAAATAGAGAGATGGATTGTAGGAGGAGCGGGAAAAGCCAAGAGAAATGAGTGCCAAATTGAGCTTGTGATTCCACTGGCGTGGCAATTGTTTAAGACCGTAAATGGCCCGAGTGACTCTGCAGACCCAATCAGGGTGGAGAGGATCCTCAAAACCAGGCGGTTGGCTCATGAACACAGGTTCATTGAGGTGGCCATTCAGAAAAGCTGTTTTGAAATCCAGCTGATGACCAACCCAACCGTGGTGACCAAGAAGACTGAGGAGCAAGCGTAATGTTTCAAGGCAAAGGGTGGGGGGAAAAAAATTCAGAGAAGTCAAGACATTGCAACTGAGAAAAACGCATGGCCACAAGACGGGATTTAAGTTTGATGACCAAGCCATCAGTGCAACGTTTCACCTTAAACACCCACTTGCATTGGATGATCTTTCAGTTTTTGGGAGGGGGTACCAGAACCCAGGTGTTCATGCCTTTGAGAGAGGTTATTTCTTCCTGAGCTGAGAGTATCCAGCGATGGCGGTGAGGGGAATGGAGTAGTTGTTTCCAGGTCTTGGGAGCAGTGAGATTGTCCTTCACGGAGGTGGACCTGGAGTAGTGACCAAAACTCTTGGGAGGACAGGAAATGCGGGAGAAATAACGAGGCAAGGGGGAAGGGGAGGGAGGAACAGGAAAGGAAGTTGTGGGGACAAGATCGGGAGATATTGGGTCAATGGGCGGAGGCGTAAGGGAGAGAGGGGGAAGAAAGACTGAGTCATTGGAGTGAGAGTTGCTGGGGGATCTAATGCATTTGAAAGCAGAAGTGAGAGAGGATGTTGGGGGAATGGATTCAGGTGGAGGAAAAGATTCAAGGACATTGTGCAATGCAGGCTGATTAGGCTGGTATTCAACAGAATCAGAAGCGGTTGGAACTGGATTTGGAACAGGAGAAGACGGGGAAACTGGGGAAGGGGGAGGGGGATAATTGGGAGTGGACAAGGGAAGAGATGGTGGGGAAGGAAGAGGTGGGGGGGTGGGCGTTGAAGAGGAGTGTGGAGAAGGAGAGGAAGTTGGAGAGGGGATGGAATTGTTATTGGGATGAGGCCATGGCAGATGAGTGCCAAAAATGGTTGTAGGATGGGGTTCATTTTGAATCAAGCGCCCGTAGGGGAAAATTTTATTGTCAAAAATACAGTCTCTGGATTTAATGGTTTTCTTTGTTTCAAGGTCCAAGAGTCTGTATCCCAAATTATTGTACAGATAGGATAGGAGAATGGATGGTCGAGCTTTCATGTCCAGCTTGCTTCTTTTAGCCTCTGGTACTTTGTACAAAACTAGGCAACCAAAAGGGTGAAGGTAGGAGGGATTGACTTCTGGATGATTGAGGATTGAGTTGGGAGAAACAAAAACTTGAGGGGTCTTGCACAGGTAGTAGTTATAGGTGTGTAGGCAGTGTTTTAGGGCATCTGCCCAGTAGGATTTGGGGAGGTTTGATGCTGAGAGAGAGCATTGAATGAGATTTGATATTGTTCTATTCAATTGTTTGGCAACACCATTTAGTTGAGGGGAATGAGGTGGACCTGGTTTGTCTACAATTCCTTTTGATGAGAGATATGATTTCATTTGTAGATGGACGTATTCTCCTCCATTGTTGGACTTTAGCAATAGTATCTTGCAGTTGAATTCATTTTTGAAGAATGAAATGAATAGTTTAGTTGAGGAAAAGACATCTGATTTAAGAAGAATCGGGTATGCAAACATGGCCTTTGAGCAATCATTGATGAAGGTGACAAAATATTTGTAACCTTCTCTCAAGACATTTTCAAAGCTACACACTTCTGAATGGATGATTTTTCCAGGTTCAGTGGATCTGTGGCTTAAACAAGAGTGGAACGGGGTTCTTGTCATCTTTGATTGTACGCAGATTGGACATTGTTGCACTTTGATTTTGTTGTTTGTTTCTCGCAACAATCCATGAGTCTTGAGGTATTTCTGAAGGGACTTCAGATTTAGGTGAGATAACCTACAGTGGTAACCAAAAAGAGAGTTGTCAGGCAAGTATGAATTGGCTGAGAAAGTTGATTCTTCTTTGCTTACTGTGCTTTGAGGTAAGTAGTACAGATTTCCTTTTTGGTAACCAGTTTGAAGCGGCTTTTGATTCAGATTTGAGATTGATCTGCTCAGGATCTTGCATTTGTCCTTTGTGAAAACAACTATAAATCCCGAATCGCATATTTTGGAGAAAGATAGAAGTGGTTTGTGAAGCTTTGGAAAGACTAGAGCTTTCATTGTACAGAATTTGAAGGGAATTGATCCTTTCTCCTTAGCTGTGATTATTGATCCATCCGCAAGTTTAACCAAGCTTTTGTCTTGCTTACTGTTCTCAATTTTTTGCTCATATGGGGTCATCAATATGGAGCAGCCTGAGTAAAGATTGAAATCGTGAGTGTTTGATAGATCCAAAGATGATAGGTTGCACCTGGCGGAACCAGCGTGAACGATGATTTGAGAATCTGAGAAATCATCCAACTCTGATTCGTCATTATTTTCATTGCTTTTGACCTTGCTCAGGTTTGCGTTTGCTGGTTTTGAGGATCCAGTTTGCTTATTCTTTGATTTGAAATTTGTTTGTTTCATATAGTTTATGGCTTTGTGTACGTCTGGCCATCTGGCAAAAGTGCGTCCCTCGGACTTGCAGAGAGTACAAAAATAGGTTCTCTGAGTTTCCGTACCTCTTCTGTTTGGGATGTTTGTTCTAGAGACAGTAGAAGACGCCGATTTGGCTGAATTCACTAGTGCATCCTTGTCTCAAGTTTGTTGTCTGAGATTTTCCTGTTTCAGTGCTCCTATGAGCTTTGAAGAGGAGATTGATTCCTCATTCATCATGCTTGATACGCATGCGAGCCAGTCATTGGGAATTGATAGAAGAATAGCAGTTGACTGAAGGTCGTCTTCCGTGAGAGGGTTTTTGGGCCTTATAAGCGAGGAGAGTTTTTCTCCGTATGACACTATTTCAGAGAGATGTGCAGTCATATCTTTATCGTTTAGTTTTGTGAGAAGTAACTTGCTTAGCCAATACATTCAACCTCCTGAAGAGCTGTCTTGATGGGTGTCACAAAGTGCGTTCCACATGCCGAGAGCACTTTCTTCATATTTCCTTATAAATTGGAAATTTGATGGGTTTATTGATCTTGATATGACTGAGCAAACAGCAAGATTGTCTTGAGTCCATGTTTCTTGATTGCATTTTTGTGATTTTTTGTCGTTTAGAAGATAACCTACGTTAGAAGCTCTGAAATGAATTCGGAGAATCATTGCCCAGTCTAAGTAGTTGGAATCCAAACCGGGAGTGTTGAGTGGGTTAATTGGTGGTGTTTTTAGCACCTGATGTGAGTTGGTGTTTTCATTCATTTTTTGACACGTGAAGTAATGGATCCTTTGCTTTATTTATTCAATTGTTGAGGTGGCTCTGGGCTCATAACCTGTTGAGCTGATGAGAATAGAAATGCTCACAATGATCACTGAGGATATGCAGAGGAGAAGGCAGAAAGAAGGATGATAGATTTCAGACACAGTAATCAAAATAAAAGAAAAGAAAGATAAGATGAGAAATAAAGAAATTAAGAACATACTTACCTGAGGATATGCAGAGGAGAAGGCAGAAAGAAGGATGAGAGGAAAACCTTTGATCTGACTCCGCCTCTGTCCTCAGGTAGTGATGAGCAGGTGAGTGTCACATATTGTGACATGTTACTTGAGAGCGGATTATGCGCGCAACAGTCAATGAGATGTGAAATGAAATGAGAACAGGAACAAAGAAATATGACATGCTGAGAAGGAGATGAGACATAACAAAAAGGAAAAAAAGCAAAAGACAAGAAAAGGAGAGGACAGGAAAGAATAAGACAGAAAGGAAAAGGAAAAGAACAGAAGTGTGACAAAGAACAGAGGTGTGACATGGATTTATTCCAACACCACATCCATAGCAACCCTTCCAAATACAGTGGACTCCCCCATAGGATAGAAAATTTCAGCTGGACGCCTAAGATCACCTTTTTGACAAAACTCACAACTGTTGCACCATTGAGAGACAGATTTCTTCAGACATGGCCACCAGAACCGTTTGGATAATCATCAATAAGTTTTGGTTTCCCCACGATGACCAAGGCCCTCATGGAGACTTTCAAGGATCAAATCTTGCTTAGCCAGGATAGTAACCACAACAAGTGCACAAGGAGTCCCTCTTTTCATAAGCCTAGAACCTTGGACAAAGAAACTAGAGGACTTTATTTTAACTGATCAAAATTCTTTGGCAGATAGATCAGGGGGTCTTTGGAGAGTTGAAAGTTACTGCTCTAACTTAAGCCAGAAACCTTGTTGGAAACCAGAGTAATATTTGGAGGATAAAGCACAAGCGGGGCTGATCAAAGGTTTTTCCTCATTGAAATCCATTCCAACATCCAATTCATTGTCTCCAATAGGTCTTCTAGATAAAACATCAGGCATAGTAAAAGATTTCCCAGGCCTATGAACAATATCAAAAGAGAAAAGTTTGATAAAAGCTACCCAGCGATTCATTGGAGCATTTGGAAGACTGGGAGCATTGATCATTTCCACAATGGATCAAGCTTCAACTTGCAATTCAAAATGTTGTCCCCAGAGTACTGTTTGGAGTTTCCTCAGCATTCTGGCCACACCACAGAGTTCCAGTTTGGGCTGAGAGTATCTAGATTCCACATCTGAAAATAGCAAAGATTCATAAAGAACAGGGCGGTCCAAACCATTTTCATCTTCCTGATTAAGGACAGCCCCAACAGATTGATAACTAGAGTCAACAGCCAATTTTATTTTGCCAGCTCCAGGCCCATAAGAGATCTTTTTCAAAACTATGTCATTGCCAAAAATAGTTTTGAGCAACTGAAATGTTCATTTGCAATCAAGGGTCCCAATCCATTCAGCTTCCTTTCTGGTTCAACAACGCAAGGGTGCACAGATGTTGGATAGAGAGGTAATGAAGATCCTGAAATAAGTTACAACACCTAGGAAACATCTGACTTCAGTTGGATTTATTGGAGTAGGCCAGGAGATGATTTTGTTGAATTTAGAGGGTGCCATCCTTTTTCCTTCCTTGCAGACTATATGACCAACAATTTCCAAGGCAGGGAAACAGGAAGCAAGTTTTGATCCAGAGACAGTAAGGCCAGATTCCTCAATTTGAAACAGAATCCTTTCCAAGATAGTAGCATACTCCCAGATAAATTTTTGGATTCCTGAGTGCCAAGGTAAGAGCTCATTATCATAGTCAGAAACTGGACCTTTAATTCCACCATCATCAATAAAGATACCAGCATGATCAGGGATTTTGTCTTGGAGGATCCACATCATCTGAGCCTGATAGGCTGCAACCAAGTTGGTGGCACCTTGAGGTAATCGAGTCAGTTGAAATTGACCACGAAGATTATTGAAAGTAGTGAGAGGGCAAGAAATAGGATGCAAATATTGTTTTTCATAACCCCCCATGATGTCTCCTAGACCATAACAGGCTCTCCCAGAGAAGGATTCAACAAATTCTCCAGTTGCAGGAGGAACACCAGAGTCCTTAATAGTAACTTTATTGAGAGGTTGGAGATCATGAAATACTCTAATTTTACCATTACTCTTTATAACTCAGAAAACAGGGCTAGAGTAACTGGAGGTTGACTGTTCATATAGACCGGTACGGACTTGTTTGCGGACCAACTTGATGAATTCATCAACTTTTGCAGCAGGAATTGGGATCTTTTTCTTTTTCCAAGGATCATGTTCAACTACAGGGATGATGTAAGGGAGACCATAGGATTCTTTCAAGAGACCTCTCTCTTCTTCACAGAATGAAATAGATTTTTCCCTTAGAGATAAGATATTTTTGATCAAATTTAACTCATCAGGTAAAAGCCATCCATCTGGACCAAATTTGACCACCTTCAATTGTTCTTCAGTGACAAAAACACAAGGTACAAAGGGGCCAGTAAGAGAGTGAGATAGACCACAATAAGGATCACAAGATAGACAAGGATTGAGATTGAGAGGCATGGGTTGGTTGACAGGCTGGACCTTTTTTGCAACTGGCTTATACTTAGTGGCAAAAGAGAGAAGTTCTTGTTTCCTCCAAGCATTCACCAGCAAGACCTGAGTATGAAAACTGAGACCAGATTCCAACATCTTCCAAGTTTGATGTTCTGTAAAATTTTTGAAAGGTTCCTTTTCCATAAAAGAGGATCCAAAAAATAACGTTTTGCTCACATTTGTGGGGAGCGGTAGAGTTTCAAAAACTATGGTAGAAGAATGCCCTGACGGTGAACAATTGGGAGGACTCACTTTCACCCCCAAGTGCCTCCACTGGAGCCCATACTCCTCCATACCAAAACCATTAAGAAAAGAATTGAGATTGGGATCTAGTTTATACTCATTGCGTAAAATCAAACCAGAGCTAGAGGAAGATTGATCAGTGATAAGAGTAAAAGGAAAAGAAGAAACAACAGAAACAGAGAGAAGAGAAATATCTTTGGAATTTTGTGTTTTAACATGTTTTCAATTTTGGACATTTTTGAGATCAGAAGAAAAAGAAGAAAGAGATGAAAAGGATGAAAAATATGCCTCAGAGATAAAATTTGGCCCTGTAGTTGAAGTCTGAGGCTTAGAAGAACTACAACTATCAGTATTACCAACTATTCTTCTAAAAAATGAGAGGAGTTAGAAGAATCCTTCTGCTTCCCCTTCAGAACCAATTTAGGTGAAAAACCAGGGAAATCTCTTTCCCAAGGACCAGAATCCAAAGAACAGAGAGGAAATTCAATCTTCCTACCATCAGCATCAGGAAGAAGAATTCTCTCCCCAACTTGATCAGAAAACATCAGGGTGGCTCCAAAGTCTATTAAGAAAGGAAGACCCAAAATCATAGGACCTTCCAAACGAGTGATCCAAAAGTGACAGGTTCCAACAATATTTTGACCAATTTGAACTGGCACATCCTCAGCAATACCCACCAACTCACAAGATTGATTCCCAATTCCATAAAAAGCAGAGTTGAAGCTGACCCTTGGACTGAGATTGAGCTTGCAGGCCATTGCATCCAAAATTAAGTTTAGTTGGGACCCAGAATTGACAAGTAGAGAAACTGTTTTGGATGAGTCACCAAGAGAGCATGGTAAAAATTCAAGAGGACAAGAATAAAGATTTGAATCAGAAGGAGAATCTGTTCCACCAGAGTCTTCCATCAAGGTTCCAGAGGAAACTTTCAATTCATCAGGACCAATCTCCACACGTCACCAAGAAATCCATTTCTTCCTTCCTCCAGCCACAGATGGTGAAATGGAAAGGAATTCAGCCACAGATAGATCAGGGATTTTAAGATCAGAGATTTTCTTTAATACCCCTTCCACAGAATTGGGGTGGTCTTGGGAAATTCCCCTTTCAAATTGAACCTTGGGTTGAGTTGGAAGAGGAAGTTCAGTTGAGGGTGGAACTATAACTGGATCAGTTGGTGAAGGTGATTTGGATTGCAGAGGAGCAGGATAAGATTATTCTGGGAACCTATCCATGAGGGGTTCCTTTTCTACTTCCATGTCTTCTACCTCAGAAGAAGGAGGCTCCAGTGAAGATCAACGTTTGACAGGTTTTCAAAGAATTTAAGATGGAACAGGAGGAGCTTTATGAGGTCTGGGTTCTTCATGTTGTTTCCTAGCTGGATCAGATTGATAAGTTCCACAAAAGCTGGAAGAAGAGACAGCATGAGGATACCAGGGTTGAAGAGTTCCACAAGCAGATTGAAAATCAAAAGGGGCCAAGGATGCCTTCTTGGGAGCAGAAGGCTGGAAAGAGGCACCACATGACAAATTGGACAAGATGAATCAAAAGGATAAGTTCACCATTAGGCAGAAAGAAGTTGCTCCCTATCTGTTCCACCAACATTTCCTCCTTGTCCTTCTGGAGTTCAGGACAGAAACCAGTTCCATGACCTTCTCTGTGGCAATAATAGCAAACCATGGTTGACCTAGGAACAGATTTGGAGGGTTTAGGGACAGCTGGAGAGGAGAGTTTCTGATCCATTTTATTCTCAAAAGCTTGCAGGAGTTTGATGATCTCATCAATAGTAGGTATTTCCCGGTGGAACTGAGGATTTGGTTTAGGTCTGCAATTGGCTTCCATTTTATTCATAATTTTTTTTGATGCTTGAAAAGAGGGGGCAGGGACTGGTTCAGTGATTCTAGGTTTTTCAAAGGTGAGAGCTGTTTGACCTTTTATTACTTTATCCACAGTATTCCTAAGAACCATGAAGGCAGGGAGCTTGAACCAATTATCTCTTGTTGTGATCATGGATCCAGATTTCACCAATTCATCCTTAATTCTTTCCTGCACTCCTAGAGAGAAAGACTGAAAAAATTGCACTCAAATTTTGTCCACTGTATCAATGTGATTGTTTTGGATAAGATAGGATTGGATAGGCTCCCAACATTTTATGAAAGCTTGATAGTCAGAGGCTGAGGAGATACCACCATTGGAGGTCCATTGAGAGACTAGGGCATCCAGATCTTGGAGAGTGAACCTAGCTATATCAATTTTTCCCCAATAGGAAATCATTGCCTCCTTAAAAATTCCCCAGTCATGGGATTCAAATCCATTGAATGATTCAATCACTTCCATGACTTCATCAGAGGAGATAAAGAATTGCAGTTGATAAGCCAAGTCATATTTGCTAGCACCTTCCACTTCAGAAGACATCTTGTAGGAATCCAGGGGCCATTCAACATTTGTACTGTTAAAGCATAAGTTCTTGTTCTGAGGTTTGATCTTGATCATCTTGGCCCAAACAGAGGTAGAAGGGGTACCAATAGATTCCATTTTGACAAAATATTTCCTAAGGGATCCAAAGAACAGATTTCCAAAGTGGCTCAAAAGTGTGGCAAGGGTAGCGTTTACAAAAAAAAAACAACTAGGATCAAACCCCTTGATGGTGCACAATTGGGAGGACTTACTTCTGGAACAAGTTTCCTCCACAAATTAGATCTAGATGATTAAAGAAACACAGAAAAAAAATAAAAACAGAAAAAGAGAAAAAGATTGTATTTCAAAGTTAATTCCACAAATTTGGGACTGTAAATCCCAAGTTGACTGGTTTGATCCTGGCCTGGGGGACAAAATGTAAGACTCCAAACAGCGCAGGGCGTTGGCAGTTCTGTGGAGGGGATAGGTGCTTTTTTTAGGCTGCCCTCCTGAGTGTTACAAAAATATTTAAATGTAACCAGGATCAAGGTCCAGTAACCTTTGTTAATGAGGAATCAAATGGGATAGGTATAAGTCAATAGCAACAATTGCTGAGGGGGGGAAGCAGCACTAACTGAACCAAGAGGATGAGGAGAAAGACTTTGAACAAAATAAGTTAAATTTTGCTCAGCTTCCAATAGAAAAAAGCAGTTGTAAGTAAAGGCGCCCACACGCTAATAACTCTGGTTGTCAGCAGGTGCTTGGGAGTGATAAACTCAAACCCAATCAACCTCCAGGTTCTCAATGAACCTGCCCAACTCTCTGCAATCAAGTGCTTGAAGGGTACCAGATAACGGTGGGTGGCTGCACAAGACAATGCAATATGTTTATGGATCACTGAAAAAAACAGTAACAATTTCAGACTAAGAGTAACCCAACACTTCTCAAGGATTCAAGAATAGTGTGGCAGAATGCAACTTGAATAATTAAAGGGAGGTTTAACATTTAATGAATTCTTCTTCAACCAGCAAGGCTATGGTTCGTGATAAGGAACAGGGCCACAGAAGGGCAGATCAGAGTTTCAGACTTAAAAAAAGTCAAGGGTAAGGGATAAGGATCAAGGGATAATCAAAAGATATATCCGGATAAGTGATCAATTTCACAAAGGAAGGAGCTCTTGGATCAGATGCTCATAATTCTAATTAGTGGGAAGAATTGATGATGGAAAAAAGCAGGGGAGAGCCCCTCCTTTTATAGGCTAGAGAGCCCTGTAAATATTTACAATTGGATAACACAAATGAAAGCGGAATTTTTTTTTTTTTTTTTTTACAATGATGAGGCTCAAGCTTGGGGAGGCCCAGTTCCTTTCTGCCAATCTTCCAGACTGGGGTGAGAGATTCTCACCCCAGCCTGTCACTTGCAAACGTCCGTGCGGATGTTTGCACACCTAGTAACAATGAAACACCCCCTCCCATCCAAATCTGGAGGGGGGTTAGAAAGAAAGAAACCGTACAATAAAAGAAAATAACAATAAAAAATTAAAAAAAATGAGAGAAAAAGAAAAAAAATGGCAGTGAGCAAACAATTTGAAAAAGAGAGTAAGAACCAAAAAAAAGAAACAAAACAATGATCAAATGAAAAGAAGAAACAACAGCAAGAGAGAGAAAACAAAAAAAAGAAAGAGAACAACAAATGAAAAAATGGAGGACGGTTGCTGCCAATGGTCCAATCTAGGAGGAGAGGGTGATCCCAATGATGATGGAGGCAATGATGAATGAATCAATGATGAGAGGGAAGGCAATGATTCGCGCATGGCCAAGCGATGGGGAGGATCATGATGATAAAACAATGGTTGCGATGAAAGTGAGGAAGCAATCAAGGATGCAAGCAATGAGGATGAGGAGGAGCAATGCGATGAGGATGAGGAGGAGCAAAGCAATGAGGATGAGGAGGAGCAAAGCGATGAGGATGAGGAGGAGCAAAGCAATGAGGATGAGGAGGAGCGATGCCATGAGGATGAGGATGAGGAGGAGTGATGCAATGAGGATGAGGAGGAGCAATGCAATGAGGATGAGGAGGAGCAAAGAAATGAGGATGAGGAGGAGCAATGGGATGAGGATGAGGAGGAGCAATGCGATTAGTTGCGCATGGCCAAAAGTTAGCAAGAGAGGCCTGAAAACACAGAGGGGGGACTGAACCCAGGGTAGGAGGGAAGTGGGAGCAATGGAAGGAAGAGGAGCTACACCACTAGGACAGGAAGGGTTGGAGTGAATAATCCCAATTTTTTTAAAATTCAAAAAAAAAAAATTTTTTTTTTCTTTTTTTTTTTTTCTTTTTTTTTTGATTTAAGGTATGACAAAAAAAATATGTATAAAAATTTTTTTTTTTAAATTTTTGAATTCTTTTCCCAAGGTGTCCCAAATGGTTCACCACAGAGCTCCTCTCAGTTCTCTCCCTGCGCACTATCTTCTTCACCCTGGGGGCCTCACTTGGAAACAACTTCAGCACTCAGATGGTGGTAAGGACCCAGGGACACTCTGCTCTTGTCCCACGATTCTTCCCCTTTCAATTTTTCTCTCTTCAACCTTTTCCTTTCCTTTTTCTTTTTCCTTTTCTCATTCTACTCAACTATACTCTTCACCAAGACTCAACGCTTGATACATCCAAATCAATCTGATTCTATCAACTACTGATCCCTGCCTGGTAAGACCCCTATCTCTCAAGCTCTCTTGATAAGAACCAATCTGATCCTCCAGCTACCCATTCTACCTCGCCAAAATTGTCTCTCAGCCGTTCCTCTCTCTATAAAAATTTCCCTCTCAGAAAACCTTCCGCCGTTGACACAGAATCTCTGGCTAAGCTGTAGGATCATCTTTATTCGTTTCCTTCCTTAAGTCTCTGTTCCTATCAGTTTCTCCGTTCTTATAATTTCTCTCTCTTTGTACAGCCTATGCTGGTTCTGATTCATCTAGAAATATAAATTGATTTTATCATTTTTATAAATATATAAATAAATTTAAACCTTTTAGCCAAAATATATCTCTGGAATTTCTTAAAATTTTTACTCTAAATTTTTCATCACCTCTAGTAGCTAGAAGGAGCTAGGTCCTTGGCATCTAGTATGCTAAAAATTAGGGGTATAACTGGGACATAGCTGATATAATTATTGATCCGGTGCCATTTGTAATAGTTTTTTTATATTTTTTTAAAAATTAACCAAAAATTCCGAAAAAAAATTGTAAATTACCAAACTTTAAAAATACTAAAAAAAAAACAAGAAATAATTTTTTGATATTTTCCTGACTCTTTACTCTGCAGTGGAATTATGAAGAACTTATTAAATACTATCTTAAACTCCTAAAACTCCAAAAAGAAAAGTACATCAAAAGTTACAGACCAACCGATTGGGAATTTCTATCTCCTTTAAACCAGAAGAAATTGATTGCCATCCACTCAAAAATCAGAGAGGAACAAGAATTGGAAGAAAGTTTTTGCTTGAAACTCATCTTGAGGTATCATAGATTTTGGGCCAAGACTCAACCCCCTACTCACATCAGATTCAAGTGACCAAAAAGTGAGATTTTTATTGAAAATTTCTTCAAACATTTTTATTATTATAAACTAAATCATAAATTTTATATCTGTTACTTTCTAGTTTCAGGACCGCCAACTGCCCCATCAACTCCAACTTCTGCCACTGCTGCCACTGCTGAAGTAGCAGCCCAAGAAGTTACCACTCAAGTGATATTACCCAACTACCCTGTCATAGAAGCTCCCAACCAACCTAGGTTCCCAACCAGAGAAGAATCTGTTGCAACTCCAAACTCAGAGATTAAGCAATATTATCTCACTTATTTTAAGAATTTATAAAATTTAATGATTTCTTTTAATAGAAATTTCTAGAATCAGAGGACCAGATGGATGCTTCACCTTTCTCACCCACTTCAGAGCCAAGCGGAATAATCCATCCATTGTCTCTACAAAGAATGAAAGACTTGGGTATCCAGCCAATCCAGAGGATCGCATACCAAGCTCCTCTTCCAAGCTCCTCCTCCCAAGCTCCCTCTCAAGGAAAGCAAGAGGACTGCTGGAAAATTATAATCAACAAAATCATGTCCTTGTGGCAAAAGGTAATGCAAGCAGAGAAAGAGGCCAATGTGAAGATCCAGGTCTTCTATTTCAGGTGGGCCCAGATTTCCCAAAAATCTTTGCAAAAGTTCATAACCAAGCAGGAGCTAGAGGAGTATGTGAAGGGGTGGAATCCTTGGCACCGCTTCAAGAAAATCCATCCTCCTCCCAAAAAAAAGGGAAAGTTAAGATCCTCTTACCAGAAGAGACCAATGGAGGATTTCAAAAATCCAAAGAAATGGGCAGAAGTTAGAGCTCTGGCTCAAGCATTAAAGGGGGCCTACAAGAGCTAGTTATAGATAGTCATTTTTCCAAAAGTCTTAGAAATAACTTTAGTGCTTTAGATAATAATATCTGTTTGTTACTCCATAATATCCACCAACTGGAGGAAAAATTGAGTAGCCCTGAGTATCTCCTTGAGTTAAATGTTGTAGTAACTACTGCCCTTATAAAGAATGGAGTTTCCTCTGATCACCAAGATATCAAGACTCTTATCCTGGAAGAAAAAACCAAGAACAGGATTAATGATGAGAAGTGCTTTTTGGCCTTAAGAGAAGATGTAATTCAACATAAAACTTCAGTTAGTAATGACTCCCTTCAAGAAACACTAAGAGAGCATAGGAACCAGTTGGAGAACTCTATAAATGAGCTCAAAAATTGAATGGATATGCAGCTCAATATGATTCAGAACGATATGAGAGATGTAAAATTATCACAGATTTTGCAAGTTGAAGCTGTTAACCATTCTGAGCAGCAAATTCCTCCTCCTGGGTTCCCCAATCCTAGGTTTAATCTTTCCCCCTTGCACAGGAACTATTCTCCTGATATGGAACAATCTATTAAGCTGCTGCCTTCTATCACAGATTGGCCTTAGTTTTCTGGGGAAGGAGCATATGATCAAATAACTTTCATGAAATACATTGATGATCTATTCACTTTTCAGGCTTAACAGAGATCATAGCCCTTGTAAGATTATCCAGACTCTTTGAAGTGGTTGCATGGGATTGCTTTATCTCCAAAAGAGGACAAGTAGGAGATTTCCCATGGTACAAATGGAAAGAAATCATCAGAGAAAAAGTTTGTACTGGAGTTTGGAAGAATAAAATGCTCAAAGAATTTGAGAAAGATTTCTTTGATCCAGTTAGAGATCACCCTCACCAATGGTGCTTGAACCAGAAGAAGAGGATTGACCGTGACTACCCACAGGCTTCTGTAGAGGAGATTAATGAGAGATTACTAGGACAATCCAAAGGAAACCTAGAAAACAATTTCCAGTTCAGAATACCCATTGAAGCTGACCTTCCCACTCTCATAGGAGTCATGGAAGAAATAATTGAAATGATGGAACTAAATAAAAATCCCAGAGACAGACCCAGAGAGCTCTAGACCGGACCCAGAGAGACAAAATAGGTTGGTAAAGAATTGGTGTTAGCCACTCCCAAAGGGAATGCTTTTTTCAAAGCCAACCCCTCTCTTGAATGTTGGAACTGTGGATAGAAGGGGCACCAAAGACCTCACTTTCCTCATCCTAGGAGAAAGATAAATAATATCACTAAACCCTAAACCCTAAACCCTGAACCCTAAACCCTAAACTGTAAACCCTAAACCGTAAACCCTAAGCCTAAACCCTAAACCGTAAAGCCTAAGCCCTAAACCCTAAACCCTCAGTCCTTAACCCTTAACCCTAAACCCTAAACCCTAAACTTTAAACCCTAAACCCTAAACACTAAACACTAAACCCTAACCCTAAGCCTAGAATAGTGAAGAGGAAGGCAATGGATTAGACCTGGTCATCCAACAACATGAGGAAGAACCAGACTCCTGCCCGGTCAATGACATCTCAGGAGATATAGGTTCTATCATGGAGATTAAACATGTCAAAGGAGAGTCCCAACTACCTCAGAAGTGGAACAAATCCATGAACTTAGATCACATCTCTGATGCCAAAACCTTGAAACTGAAAACAGTCACAGGCAGGAGCTATAATTTGGGTAAAAGCTGCTTTGCCACAGGTCTGTTTTAAAAGAAACCAATCAGAGTTTTGCTTGGCAGTGGAGCCTTCTGCTCATGTACTAGTATTAATTTCCTTGATCATCACTACTCAAAGTGGAAGGAACACTTAATCCCTTTGCCCAAAGCCAGGTTCAGCAGTTGCAACTCAGTTATGGACACCTTAGGGGTTGTAACTATGCCTATTGTTTTCCCTCACAGTAAAGTATTCATAAGGCTTCAACTTGAATTTTTAGTCTTGAAAAATAGCCCATGTGACTACTTGATACTAGGTAATGATGTCTTCTGCTTGTATAGGATAGATGACATCCAGAGCAAGGACAGATAATTCAACATTGGAGGAGAATGGAAGAAAAAATTCCAGATCTGTCACATATCAACCTCCATGGAAAACAAACACCAAGAGTCCTTCAAAAATGAATATTTTTTTCAAGCCTCTCTTAATCATTAACTTAAGTCTGATCAACAAGACAACCTTTTCAACTTATGTTTTGAAAACATGAGTACCTTTTGCACAAAAGTTCATCTGATAGGTAATATTAAGGGACACAACTTAGTATTAACTCTGACCATAGAAACTCCTTTCCCCCCCATTTTGAGGGGACCTGCTTAACCAGCATGCCCTAAATCCCCAGCGGCACTGGAGGAACATGTAACTGAGCTCATGGGCTTGGGGGTCCTGAGGAAAGTAGGGCATAATGAGCAAGTAGAAATCACCACTCCTGTCATCATAGCCTGGAATAACATCAAGTCCAGGATGGTTGGAGATTTCCAAATTTTTAACAACTGTACTAAAGCAGATTACTATCCCATCCCTAGGATAGACCATCCTCTCAAAAATCTTTCCAAAGCAAAGTACTTAACCACAATGGATATGTTGAAAGGTTTCCATTAGATACCCTTTGAATCTAATAGCAGGAAATATATAATGATTATCTGTCACTTAGGCATCTATGAGTACCTAAGAATGCCTTTTGGGATAAAGAAAGCTCCCTCTCATTTTCAGAGGATGATGGACACAGTCTTTGGAACTTTCTTCTGGAAATTTTGGATGTTGTTTTACATTGATGACATTATCATTTATTCATATTATTGGGAAACTCACCTAAAGAAGATAGGTCTTGTGCTGAAAACCGTAGCAGATGTTGGACTAAAGTTATCTATGAATAAATGCAACTTTGGTTATGCTTAACTCAAAGCCTTGGGACATGTATTCTCACAACTATCCTTAGCAGTAGATCAGAACAAGTGTTCTTCCGTAATCAATAGGCCAATGCCTCAAATTAAGACTGAATTAATCTCATTTTTCTGTTTCTGTAGTTATTAATGGCATTTCATACCCAAATTTGCTACCAAATCTAAAAACTTTCATAAGATATGTAAAAAGACTTCTATATTTGAAATTACTCATGAGATAGTACAGAGCTATGAAACTTTGAAGAAAGACAAGCTATGGCTTCTTTCCTAACTCAACCTGACTAATCTAAGCCTTTCAGATTATAAATTGATGCCTGTCTTGATGGACTAAGAGCTGCAATTCACCAATACAAAGTGGAGAATGATTTCCCCATGGAAAAATCTATCCTATTCATATCTAGAAAGATTAAGGATACAGAGAAAAGGTATGGAGCAAGCCAGATGGAATGCCTAGCATTGGTCTGGTCCTTACAGAACCTTCACTATAACCTAGAAGGAAGTACCTTTGAAGTAATAACCAACTGCATGGCAGTAAGGACACTCATGAACATGAAAAATCCTAACTGCCACATGCTTAGATGGCAAAAAGATTTCCAGAAGTATAGAGGAAAGATGAGAATCATGCAAAAACCAGGAAAGAAACACCAGAACGCAGATGTACTCAGTAGATGGGCTCTCCCCAATGACCCTAGTAATCCTGCATATGACCCAGATGAGAATGAAATCTTCCCAATCTTAGAGATCCATGTTTTTTATCTAGATCTAGCTTTCTTTGATTACATCTGAGAGAGATATGACCCCAAGCATCTGAAGTTGCTAGAGATCATGAAAGGAAAGAATCCCTTTAATGAGTTAATACAGAGTCTACAAAAGGAAATCTCCATTCCTTATAAATGTTAAGTATATTGCGGTAGAAGTACTACTATGGAGAGCGGACAATGAATAGAGGTTTGCAGAATGAAGATACTTCATATTTGGAGTATCTGGAGATTGTCAAGTAGTGAAACACATCCTCAAATCAGATTGGAGGTCACTCAGGAACAACCTCAGATCATACTCAATAATTTTCAAACTTCTCTTCAAGTTCTCATAATGTTGACTCAAACACTGTCATCATATTTCAACTATACTGTTTATTTCTTATATTTCTTTATCTTTATTTCTTTTCTTCTATTCTGTTTCTTCAAGCATCAACTCAACAATCCCACCTTTCACTGCTCAAGACTCTATTTTGTGTGCCCGGTGAGATCTCAGTTTCTCTTTGTATGAACTATATATTAACCGCTGTGTCTGACTTACTGGTATAGCCTAACTCTCATCTCAGCCTCATAGTCTCAAACTCACTCTTTTAGCCTTTCATAAAAAGCCTTCCAACTTTATACTCCTCACAGCCTGGTGTTGGTGGTCTTTCATATCATTATGTCTCTGTGTTCTTGTTGTTAATTACATTCTTTTTCTCAACCTGATTTCCCAGTTTTAAGCAATATCAAACCTATGGATTCTAATAATAAAGAAGGGAGATTATCAAGCTTAGATGGTTTGTTATACTTCCTTAACCCTTCATAAACACTCTATTGTAATATTCCTCAACTCAGAAACCTAAATTAAAACTATCCTGCATGATTGCCATCATAACTGCACCTCAGTTCACTTCTAATTAGATAGTATTATTGACAAGGTCAAGCAGACAGCCTGGTGTATTTACTGGAGAGAGAAAACCACTCACTACGTGAATTCCTCTGAAACTTTCAGAGACCTAACAGAAAAACAGGAAAGAGATTTGGTCTTCTCCAAAAGATATCAGGACCCACCAATAGATGTGAAATTATAAAAATGGACATTGTCAGTGGTTTACCACCAGGGGGACCATACTTCCATAACTCTCTGGCAGTGATTGTACATAGATTCTCCAAGAGAGCAAAATTTATACCTAATCACACAGATGACACAGCTATGTAAGTAGCCTTGCTGTTCTGGAAAAGAGTCATGGCTGACGTAGGTATCCCAAAAATTATAATCAGCAAAAGAGACCCAAAGTTTACTTCTGAATTCTGGAGGAACCTTCATGATATGTTGGGAAAAAAATTAGCTTTCTAAACAGATTATCATCCCCAAACTGTTGGGCTAGCTGAGCGCATGATCCAAACTTTGGAAGAAATGCTAATAAGGTTTTTCTTTGTTGGTTTAAAGTTTAAAAACAACAATGGCTACATGAATGAGTGGGTAAGCCTTTTGCCAGCCCTAGAAATATCTTAAAAAAGCAGCATGAACACAACTACTCAAGAAGTTCCTTATATTCTAGAGAGAGCATGGGTACCTAGAATGCCTAAATAAATTTTCAAACAAAACCTTTTCAATGTCCATCCAAGAGCCCTCAAATTCAAGACAAGTTTGGACAAAGCTAATCATCATGCCCAAGAATGTGTTCAGAGAGCTGTTGAGTATAATAAAACTAGGTGGGACAAAAGCCACAAGGAACCTGAATTTAATGTAGGGGACAAGTTCTTACTGTCCACGGTGAAATTCAACAATCTAGGAGGTAATAAGAAACTGAAACCAGCCTTTGTAGGCCCTTTCTGCATTTAAATTCTCCATGGAAAAAATGCAGTTGAAGTTATCCTCAGTGAAGAATTTTCCAAGAAAGACCCAGTTTTTGCGGTTAGTCCGATTAAGCACTATAATACTAGGGAAGCTAAAGACCCACCTGCCCAAAATATTCCCTTAGAAATCCCACAGGAAAGGAGCAAGAGCAAATTAAGAAAAATACTTAAAGAAAAGAAGGAAAGAGTCAATGGAAAGGATGTGAGGCTGTACCTTTTCAGATGCAGAGGAGAATCAGCAGAAAAGGATGAGTGGCTACCAGAAAGTAATATACCAGATTGCCCCATCCTTCTGAGGAATTCAAGAGCTGCAAACAGGAAAGATTAAAATCTCCACCAAATAACCTCCTTTACCTCCTGCCCCTCCCAAAATTTCTTTTGGGTAGACCAATCTTGAAAGGGGGGAATGTCAGCTAGCTACTATTCAGGACCGCCTGACTAAAGCCCCCTAAAATAAAATATGGAAATATTCAATTAAAGATAAAAATACCAATTAAGAAGTAAAACCTTAACCTGTTATTAATCTAAAGATATTATTAAAAAAATGAATTTGTGGTGCCAATTTAGGTAGAGTCACCCACTGGCACCACCCCAAAAAAAAGTTACTCCTTCAGGTAGAACCATGGTTAACCTGTTTACACTCCACAAAAGGGCAAAGAAGCAACAGCACGCTTTTTTCCACAGCCCAGCGCAGCTGAAAACCCTCCCCAACCGCGCAAAGAAGATATGGCACCCTCCGTCCAGGCACATACCCTCCGCAACTGCGCAAAGACCTCCGCAACTGCGGAAAGACCTCTGCAACTGCGCAATTACCTCCGCAACTGCCCAAAGACCTCTGCAACTGCCCAAAGACCTCCGCAACTGTACAAAGAAGCTAAGGGATGTGCCAGCCAGCCGCATACCCCAAGCTACAACACGCCCTGGCCTGCAAGCAGTCAAGCAAATACCTTGCGCAAGCCTGGAGTAGTCCCTAGTCAGAAACTCCTGCGTGTGCCAGTTGCTACCAACTTGCGTGGGTAGTCAAGCAAGTACCCCGCACAGCGGTTGCTACTTGTTGCCAGAACCACAGATAGTCAACCAACTAACTGGCGTGGATCCTAAAAACAAGCCATAACATTTCTCAAGGCAACCAGCTGGCTCACTGGACAGCCACCCCTCTCCCAAAACAGAAATGGGCTTTAGGGGAAAACCTATACATCCTACAGCCCTGTTATACACCACATGGGGCCAAAAGAGCGCCACCATGTGGTGGTGAATAGTATGAAAACAGATAAACCAATTGAAAATGCGGAAAAATGGGTCCTGCAACCTTTTTAAAAACTATATCAAAGGTTGTAAGGGCCCCTGTAAAAGGGCCTGTAAGGTAGGTTTGGACATAAAAGGGTACATTTTAGTTCTGTAACACCCCAAAAGTGTGAAATAAAAATGAAAAGAGGCCTGGCTTCTTGCTAGATGGATCAAAAGGTACCAAACACCCATACAACACCCCCCTTGTGTCCATGGTAACTAAAAATGTATGTAACTCAACATTAATAGGAGCGTACTTTCCAATTAAGACTTTAAAACACCCCAATATGGACAGAAGATCCTCAGAATCAAAATAGTCTTGCAGAATGGTGTCACCATAGCATTTATTCAAACCCCTGGCTTCAGGAATCCATGACTTATATTCAAAAATATTAATTGAATACTAGTTCTTTGGTAGATACAATGAGGTCATTAAGGGTACAGAAACATGTAGCAAGTCCCAAGCATCAAGACATAGGGCTTCCTCTACTTCTGTAGTGACCAGAGAAGGTCTAGACAAAAACAATGATGGATCCCTGGCCTCAGCACTAGCCTGGGTCACCCTCCTTTGGCTGGTAAAAAGACTGTACCATGAGGGGACCCAAACTATATAAATAAAGGCTCTTCACCCAGCCATTTCTAACTCATTCATCCAGTCATATTGTCATTATTGCTTCATATATTTTCTTCCTCAAGCCATCAAACCCTTATAAGAAATAAGTGTGTTATCTGGGACCACTTTCTGATAAAATTATAGACAAAACTCTTGAATACTTCCTTTTTGGCCAAAATCAAAATCCAACCATTCAGCCTGCCTCAGCACCAGATTCCAGCACCCTGAATCCCTGTATATTGGTCCATCCATCAAGCATAAGTCCAGATCAAGAACAAGTAAGTGATCCTGCTGACTTATATTCTTTTTTTAGGTTCTGCATAACCCAAACCCTAAGGGAATTACACACACCCTTCTCTAAAGGAGTCCTTGAAAACCCCACATGCACCAAAATTGCACCTATATTGTCCTTAAAAGACATATAACTGTGTTCTGAAGGTCTCAAAAACCTTATTAAGTTCTTGGCCCCTCCTTTCAGTTTATTTTTATAAATAAATAAATAAATTTAACCGTTTCAGCCAAAATATATCTCTGGAATTTTTTAACATTTATAATCTAAGCTTTTCATCACCTCTAGTAGCCAGAAGGAGCTAGGTCCTTGGCATCTAGTAAGCTGACAAGAATCCTTTTTTCTGATAATTCCTATTTATTTCTTACTCTTTATCTTTTTAATAAATTAGTTCTGTTATTTAAGTGTATTTGGTACTTTTGTAATCTAGCTCTGCAATGGTGGCAAACTGAAATCATACTTGCTAAATCAACCCCATATATGAGGTGATCTACACAGAAGTTTTTATGTGATTCTGATCTATTTCCATGATACTGGTTGAAAATTAGATTCCAAGGTGAAACATACATGTTAAATTTATCACTAAAAACAGTAAAACTTCAGTCTAGAAGCTCAAGAGTAAGCATGAAGTTGAATATTGATCATCTTGGGTTTTTGAAGATTTCAACAAAAAACAGTCCTTTGGATAATATATTTGAAAACTCCAATTTATGGAAGTATTTAATGTAGAAATCTCAGAGGAGAACCCAAATATTAAGAAAAAATTCTGTGAATACACCATTTTTCAAGTTTTTCATAAACATTATAATGAAAAAAGAGGTTTGTGTTAGGAAAAGCCATGTGAAAGTGAAGGGCACAACTGCCTCAGTGTGGTGCATAAAACCAAACTAACGTTATCATAGGTTCTGCTCCAGAGTTTGTGTAACCCTTCTGCAATCTTTCATTTCCCAAATCCACCAAGGCTCTTCTTCATGCATTGAAAAATAACAGAAGACTGTTTATTAAGGGATGGTAATACTGCACTAGGTGCTCTAGAAAATTTTTAAAGAAATTTTCTCCGCCAGCCTTTGAAAAATTCTTCCACAACCCATGGGCTTAAACTTGTAAACACTCCTCTTTCTTGTATGCCAAACCCTCTTTTATTTTTTAAATTTTTCATGCCTTCTCATTGTGTCATATACAGTCCCCTTTGTTAGTAAATAAAAAAAATGGCACTGCCCTGGAAATTCCCATTCACATCTACTGTCCAATGATTTTCCCCATTTACTTGGAAGGCTACCGGAAAACTTTCACATTTCCTTATGAATTTTAAAACCTCTATTGACTTATTTCCCACAAAAATTTAAAAAATCTATCTGGATTATATCTCAGGTGTACCTGAATTTCAGCCTGAAGTAATATCTTGCACCACCCTTGTTTTATTGCGCACCACTCCTTTGTACCTTAAAATTCATCACACCCACTGTCACAAAAATTTCATATTTGGTACAGTCCCACAATTTTTGCTTACCCAGCCATCCACACTGTGTCTATTTTATTATTGTTTGCATTTGGGTAACTGCATGCTATTGCTTTTCCCAATCACTCAGCTTCCACTTTTGGTATTCCGCACAATATTTTGTTTCTATAACCTATGAGCTATCCAAATTTGGCAATTGGAGCAACACATTCTTCTCTTTTTTTTCTTTGCTTATTTTTTTCTGGTGGAGATTCTAATCCTCTAATTTCACTGGCTGCAATTAAATTTTCAGATTTTTTCTAAAAGATACTACCAAAGATCAACACTGGAAGTTTGGATGTATAATTTTTGTTTAAGTTTCCCTCTCTGTTGTGCATAGTTCCACATTTGAGAACATTTTTATCTCTTCTTCATCATACATTCTTACCTTTTTTCCCTCTCTGCGCTTTTATCTACACTATGTAACAGGTGTGTACATCCTTGTGATCTTTCTCAAATGGTCATCCTTTTCTGGTCTGCAATGCTCCATATTTTTTTGAATTGATGGAGGAAATTATTTTCTGTAATGAGTTGGGTGACTCTTTATTTCAACTTTTTAATGCAAATCCAGTAGTAGTATATCTACATCTGTGAAAATATTGGTTTTTTAAGGGTTGGAATATACCAATTTTAACCTCCTTCAAAAAAAATTTAGTATCCAGTGTTGTTCTCTACAAATGTAGTCACAAAATTTCTGCAGGCCTTGCATCCACCTTACTCAAGCTTATACAATGGGCAAAACACTTCCTCCTCCAATTGGGGAAAATATAATCTAGTACTTAGACATAAATATTGAATTTACAGAAGATAGCAATGAATGACAAATAAACTAGTGGCCATTGTCTTGTAAAAAGAGATTGAAAAAATGGAGAAATTTATCTTCTAATTTTTATGTAAATTTCCTAGTTTTATCAATGATGGGAGGTAAGTGAAGTATTTGATTAGTAATAGGCAGCCAGGCCTCTCCTTGGTGACAAGAATTTGAGTTTTGAGCTAGAGGACTGAAACCAACAGACTGAATTTCACAAATTAGAAAACATATTCAAGAGAGAAAAATAGAATCACAAGAAAGGAGAACAAAGAGAATAGAGAGATGGATACCAACAGCTAGACCACACTTAGCAGGAAGAACATCAGAAGGACAAGAGTGAAGGATGAGGACAGGCTATAGGCACGAATATCTAAGATAATATTGTCATTTTCACTTGAATGATGAGTATTCAATGTTGATTGTCTTACCAGGCAGAGATTGAGATGAGAGTTGAAATCCATTCAACAAGGTGAGTGGTGATAAAGTTGACAAGGAGAATTGTGACAAATAGAGAAGAAATAGGAAAGAAAGAAGCAAGAGAAGCAGACAAAGAAAAGTAAGAATTGGAGTGGAGATTGGAGTAGAGATAGAAAAGAATCCTTGACAGAACTCCTCTAGGCCGTGAGTCAAATTCCCAAGGGAGATCTATTCCCAAAACCCCCGGCATTCCCCGCGCGCATTGAGTGGGGGAGAAGGTGATTATGGAGTCACCTCACTGCGCGGTGCCACATGAGTAGTGAGTGTGTGAGGGAACTTGGAGATCTCAACACTTGGGCTATCCTTAGCTCCTCCTGAATTTTGTGACCACTTTTGAGTTGATATCAGGCATATTTAGGCTTCAACCTCCTGGACCAGTACAATGTTGGTAAAGGGGATTGAATATAGAAGAAATAGAAGGATAAAGGTGATATATGTCAGCTTGCTACTATGTAAAGAGAAACCTGTCAAAGTAACAAAAATAAAAAACAAGACCAAATACATAAAAATATCAATGAGAAGTGGGAAATCCAACAATAGTATTGCAGAAATGAATTCCCCACCAAAAATAAGGTATGGTCACTCAATGACCCCACCCTTGAAATATAACTCCTTCATATCTTAAATAATGAAGTAAGAATTGAGAAAAAGGTCATGGCACCAATATGGAACATTTTGGAAAATTTTATATTTCAAACATGTTTTCACGTATGGGTTTCACACCTAAAATTTAGTCAGAATCATTGTTTTTTGTGTAGTTTAGTATTTACTCAAAGAAATGGTTTATGTCACAATTCCTGCATGCATTCCTGCATACTTACACAACCCCTATGTGGCTGCAGAATGAAATTCATGTGTACAAAAGTCCTGCGCACAGTCAATTTTGCCAGGAAAGCAGCTGATACTACCCTACGCGCATCTGAATGGACTTATCCCCATGTCAGGATCAGTCATGACAAATCTGACAACAGGTAATGCTCGCAGGAGCTAAAAACTAGTGGGGTTTACCTGGCATATGTAATAATGTGAAATATGCATTACATATGGTCTAAAAAGCCTTAAAAAATAAATAACCAAAATTCATAATTAATTTTAAAGAATTTTAAATAATAGATCAAATATTGAAGGTTACCACAAAAAACCAGATCCTAATCTTTGAAGACCACAAAATACTACAAGGAGCGGCCATAAAAATTCTTATAAATTACCTAAGTGCTCAGCAGATGATGGAAAATTAATAAATATCCACATTTGTCTAGTTTGCCCCAATATCAATAGTACAAATAAAGCATAAGTGTAGAAGGATCAGAATTACGCCATTAACAGATTAACAGTACCTGTGGCTAAAATAGTACAGAAATACAGTATATCTGAGGACAGCTCATTTACAGCACCAAGTAACCATCTTAACCTGCCCTGACTAACTTTCCAGCCTCAGCTCATCCGCAGAAACCTCTCTGCATGACCTGAGAAGTTCATCATCACCCCAAGAGGTAATTATACAGACCTCTTTGGATCCATTATTGCCCATCAGTTTTACTGGGAATTTATTATTATCAATCAGACCCCATTTGATTGTTAGTCAAGTGCTTATAAATAGATAAGCAAGTCATTTATGAACTAGTCTGCCAAATTATCATTAATTCCCAAAACCAATCAACCTGATTCACTGAAATTTAGTCTGGAAATCAACCCCATCTGCCCTGAAATCCTTTAACTGAATCTTTGAGGGCTTTTCTGTGGATTATTGACTGAGTGTGAGTGTTTCCCTTCCTGCCTTGAAAATTTTTCTGTTCTTCCAAGCCATATCAGTGGATAAGTCCTTATAAGGCACCCATTCTTCATTCCAAGGTTATTATACTGCCCAAGGAGGCCTCTTGAAAAGAGGTTGTCTGTCTGTAAAGATCCCAATTAGTATCATACTGTGGCCCCTCTTTTTATAAAAAATTGAAAACCTTTTTAAAAAAATAAATTAAATCTTGCACCAGCTCTTAACATATTAATTATCTGAGCTTTTTATGTGTTTATCTTTGGAATATTATTATTATTATTATTCCAGTATATCTATCACTCTCTGCAGCTAAAGGACTTCCAGGCTCCTTGTATCATAGAGCTGACAAGATAGAGGAGATACAAGTCAGATATTAATAGAAGTGCAATGATTGGAACTCCAATCTGGACCTTCCGTAGGGGGTTGATGGCTTATAAGTCAGCCAAGGTCCTGTCAAACTAGGAAAGTAAGTACTTTCTGCACATGGGTGCGTGAAATGTTGTAAGCGCATGGAGGCTCCATGTGCGCCGTTGAGTGTTTCACGTAACAATTTGATACCCTATGATTTGAAAGCCTTAAACTCATCTCTGAAAATGCTCTCTGATTGACACTTCTCAGTTATGGTACAAGTAGCTGATTATTTTCGAAGTTCACATACCCTCCATTCGCCGGAGAACATGATTGCGGCATATATTATGAGGTCAAAAGAAAACACAACCCGAGAGAAATGAGGATTGGATATAAGAATGAATCGTTGATAAAAAGTGCAGCTGAACATGACTTGAAGGGAGAATCTGGCGAGAGCGTTTGGTTTTTAAACGGCTAGAGTTTTAAATCAGCGTGCAAAGGTTCATCAGGATTATTCCTCGATATGAGTCCACTCATTGCAGTGTGTCAATAAAGCTCTCAGAAGCGACAGACTAGATAAGCATACTACTAAGCTTACCGGATGAATGGGTTGTGTCACATTTAGGCGGGAAGCCGCTGCGACCACGATGGATTCGTTCCTGGACGTGTTGTGAGATAAGTTATTAGGAGTTGGGTTCGACGGTGGTAGACTAAGAGCAGGCTTGGTCGAGGTTTGATTGAGGTTTGAGCAAAACTCTTGGTTAGCTACCAGGGACGTAGTCAAATCAGCAGCTGAACAATCGGAGCTGAAACATTCTTCTAAGTCTGATCTCCATTTTGAGTTATGACACAAACACCAGCTGTCAGCCTTCGAAGGAATGAAATTTGAACGTATCAGTTATATACTCGGCCCTAAGCGCTAGATTCAGGCCCAGATGGTATTGGTCACATCTAGACTACGCACCGGATGGCAGGACGCTGGTGAAGACAGTGACTTTGAGCGACATTTCTCTCCGCATAGCGGCAAGGGTTTCCTTTGAGAAGTAGTCGGCGCTTTCGTGTCTGTACCATGAAGTTCGTCATGATCACTGGGCGGGCAGCGAATAGAGCATACGAGGTGCACGACCAACAACGCATGACATAGTCCAAAATTCATCGTAGGGCCGCGTTGTATAGGGAACAATTACAATTTACAATATAGGACAAAGAAAGGAGTCAGTGAGAGGCACTCAAGGGACTTAGAACCTGAGCGTATGGGACCGAAGTGAACGGGGTAGCTGCAAGTTATTGTTTTGAGATAGTACATATGTGTAAATAGTCTAGATGGGTGGGGGAAGAACAAACCTTTGCCCAGAGTAGAATTTATGACCCGAATCCCCAAAAGCGAATGACTTGTAATGTGATCATCGTCCGCGAAACCAATCGCACAGGATGAGCTCAGCTATAGTCGGCTCGGCTCGAGCTGATGGCAGCTTGCTAGAAGGATATACGGCATGAATATGTAAGTCTCTGTTGAAAACGGCGGGATAAAACTCTCGAGCAACGAGCAGTGCCGGGACGAAAAAATGAAGATGGTGTACTTACTACTTTAATCAATGCCGGATTCAAGTCAAACGGTTTGGAGTCTCTCATGAACAGCAAGCGAATGATTGATTCTACATCATCAGCTTGATTCACTTATCATGATACTAGACGCGTAGATCTCTCTTAGGGCTCGCCCCAGCGTCCCAGAGACGGTAGTAAGAGGCGAATCTTAATATCGCTATAACTGCAGTACCCTGTTGTGATTAAAGTTTGCCTTCGAATCACAAATGGCGCCAGCTCGCAATCGGTTCCTGATTGCAGGTTACCCCAGACACGTTTTCAGAGGGTGATGTCAGATATTCGTTGCAGTATCTACTATATACTAAAAACTAGTATATGCCCCCAAATTTGGGGAGGCATGGCATTTGCCCGATGCAGTATTGCATTTGCCCGGTGCAAAAGCTTGACTGAAGATGCACGGCCCGCATCCAGTTTGCGGAGAATGACTTTGGCTACTCAATGGCTTTTGAGGGCGAGGTCACCCAAGCAGGCGAACGTTGGTATTTGCCAACCCTTGAAAAACCAATATTTTTATAGGAGTAGACTAGAATTATTGCCCCAAATTAGGGGAGGGGCACTTGCCCAGTGAAAAATCATGGGGATGGAAGAGGTGCATCCTTGAGGTTGGGAAATGAATAGAGGATGCAGGACCAAACAACACCAGTGTTTGCCAAGGGTGCAGGACCCAATATAATCTTAGTATATCTTCTACTAGGATTATTGCCCCAAATCTGGGGAGGAACATTTGCCCAGTGAAAGTGCCCAGTGTAAATGAATTGAATGCAAGAGGTGCATCCTTTGTTGTGATGTACACCTTGCACCAAGCGGTTATAGCTCAATGGTTAGAGCATCCCGCATGCAATGGGCAGATGTGGGTTTGACTCCCACTGACTGTGTTACCTTTTCCCTGTCATTACATCCTTGACAACAGGAAATGAACAGGTTCCATGCACCCATGGCAATGGAGGCCAATATTTATCAAGGGTGCAGGAGCCAATATTTTTAGTATATATACTAGTGTATAATTACCCCCACATTAGGGGAGGCAAACCTTTTGCCCAGTGAAAAAGTAGAGGCATGGCCCGCATCCAACTTACAGCTAAGATTGCGGAGAACAACACCCACTACTCAATTCCTTTTGAGGGAGGCCTCCCAAGGAGGCCAACATTGGTATTTGCCAACCCTCAAAAAACCAAACTTTTTAAATTTATAGATTTTTTTCAGGTGAAGGGATCAGGAATTTCACAACAACAATCAGATGATACAGTGATGAAGGTAGTTTTCATCAGAGATTCTGATTTGGGCTCACTGTCAGATGGCTACTATTCAAAACCAACTGACTAAAGCCTCCAACAACAAATCATAATTCATAAAAACAATAATGAATAATGATAATAAATATATATAATGTAAAGAAAATTAAAAGTACGCAAATAATAATCTAAAATAAAAATGAGATAAAAAACCCTTAAGTAGTAAGAAAAGTAGGAATATTATTGCAGGAATGGATTCCTGGCACCAATTCAGGTAGGGTCACCCACTGGCACCACCCCCCATTTCCTGCTCCTTTGAGTAGAACCATGTTTCACCTGTGTACCCACTCTCATCACATTGGCAGGTATGGGTTTATGACCAAAAATTTTTTCAGAAACCCATAATTATGTAGACTGTAGGAGTGATGGACAAAAAGACACTTTTGTGCACAACCCTGCTTGCAGCTGCAGACTTTCCACAGCTGGGCACACAACTCTCAAAGGCCACAGGAGCCGCCACCAGCAAACAGGTAGCAAATTGCTGCCACAACCAACTGCTGGTGTAAGACTCCAAATGGAGCAGGCTGCAGGCAGTTCTGTGGAGGGGAAAGGTGCTTTCTTAGGCTGCCTTCCTGAGTGTTGCAAAAATATTTAAATGTAACCAGAATCAAGGTACCAAACCTTGTGAATGAGGAATCAATGGGCAAGGGATAAAATCAATAGTCAGCCATTGCTATTGGAAAACATTATCTGAGGCAAGACAGTGTGGGAAAAGAATTGAAAAAAAGAAGTTAGAGTTTGTTCAGAGTTCAATAGGACAAGGCAGTAGTAAGTAAAAAAACCCAAAAGCTAATAACACTGGTTGTGAGCAGAAGATTGGGGATGATCAAATCAAACCCAACCAACCTCCAGGTTCTCAATGAAACTTCCCAACTCTCTGCAATCAAGCACTTGAAGGGTACCAGATAACTGTGGGTGGCTGTACAAAACAAAGAAATTTTTTTGATGAAGCTCTACAAGCAAAGCAACAACCAATTTGAACAGGAATAACCCAAAACTTCTCAAGAGACTCAAGAGTAGCATGGCAAAATGCAACTTCAAAGAAATTAAGGGATCTTTAAAAGTCCAGGTTTTAAACTTAATAAAACCTCTTAGTCAAACGTGACTGATTCCAGAAAGAAAATCCAAGGAATGATCACAACCAGTATGGTCAAAAAAAGGATCCAGAGAGGTATAAGACACTCAAGAATTCAACAAAATGAATTCTTCTTCAACCAGAAAGGCTATTTGTTGGTGATAAGGGATAAGGCCACAGAGGGGCAGATGAGATATTTGAGTTGAAAGGCTCAATGATCAGAGGGCAATCATAGATATACCCTGGATAAAGAGAGATGATAGTATTCCTTGGATAAGGGGGGGACAGACAGATTCACTCCCATGGATGCTTCAGAAATGGCAGGGGAGAGCCCTTCCTTTTATGGGCAATATGCCCTACAGACTATTTACAATTAAGCATGAAAACAGAATTTATTTTTTTTCACAGAAAAAAAAATGATGAAAAAAATAAAAAAGTCTTGAGAGGGGATGACTGTAATGCAAAGAAAAGTGCAAGCCTTGAGAAAACAACATGAAAACAAGCAAAGCGGGCAAGAGGATGAGCCCAGGATGGATAGAGGTGAAAGTTGATGAAAGAGCCGGGAAAAAGCGCCAACAAGATGATGAAGGATGAAAAAAAAAGTTAACCATCAGCAAGCTGGATGACAGCTTTTGCTGATGAGCGGGTGAGGTGGAAATGATCATTGTTGGCGGTTGTTTGGGTCATTTCCAATGACAATGATGATGAGTGGAGGGAGTTTAGAACATGACAATCAAGATCAAGTTTGGTGAAGATGACACAGACACAAAGTAGTTATGTCAGATGTGAGACCAAATTGGCAACAAGCAGAAAAAAACTGCGGAATTGCAAGCAGACAATGGGGGAACTTAATTTGAGAGGCTCTGATGGAGAAAATGAATTAAAAAAATGAAGTAGAGGATTGATGGTGATCAATCAAGGATAAAGATTGAAGGAGGGTTGGGAGGGATGATTGATGAGAGATTGTTTGCGCAAACTCAGCCAAAACAGGATGCCAAGTGCAAAGAGGAGGGGTTCAATGCAAGGCATGGGGACTTGAACACCACAGGGGCCCTTCCTGGACCGCTGGGACAGGGGGAAGTTTTGAAAAAAAAGAAAAAGGAAGATTCCCATAACACAACCTTTTTTTTGTGACAGATGAAGGGTTATAAAAAAATTTAAAATTTTCCCTTTAATTATTAGGTGTGACAAATTGGTTACCACATCTCTCCCCAAGTTAAATACTGTCTCTAGTTTGCATCTGGATTTGAAGATATTAAGAAAATAAGAAAATAAAGAAATTGAAACAAAAGAATGGCCATTTCTTGATCTTGAGAGCAATCTAAGAGTTAAAAAATATCTTGATCCATCCAAAGGAGCCCCTGAAGCATCAGAAAAAAGTAATGAGGGGGTCCCTGGTGCTCACGTATGCAGCATAAAGAAGAGTTTAACAAAAAAAAGGCAGCAGACGGCCCTGGTGGTGCACCATTTGGAGGACTGACTTTTGGTAAAATTTTCCTACATAAAAATGAAACCTCTGAACTTCATCAGCAGAGAACCTTCTGGCCAACTGAGTACCATCAAGCTCTTCCAAAAAATAGGATCCACCTCTTGCTTGATGAACCACCCAATAAGAACCATGTCAGCAATTCAAAAAAATCTTTCCCAATTGAGTCTCCAAGGCTCAAGTATAGGCTTAAACTAGATCATCAGAATTTAAGGAATCCCTGATCCTTTCTTAGTGCTTATCCTTCCAATAATTGACCAATGTTTCTCTGGATTCCATAATCTGCTTAAAAGCTTCATCACAAATATCTTCACTTTGCTCTAGTTGCTTGGATCTGGCAACTAATGGATCAGTGGTTGAAGACACCTGCTCCCACAAGATACCCAAGAAAGATTTCATTTCCAGATCCAAAGGAAAAACTGCTTATTGACCAAAGATTATTTAATAAGGTGAGAATCCAGTGGTGCTTTTGGTTGTGATTTGATTGGAGAAGAGAACCAGAGGAAGAAATTTGAAACAATTCTTTCCACTTTAACCAGCCAGTTTGAAAAAAGCAGCCTTCAAAGGAGCATGGCCTCATTCAATCATGCCTTGGCCCTCAGAATACAAAGGATTAGTAACCCCATGTTTTCCAGGAAGAGATCAGATCTTTCAGCTTGCTACTGTTACAGAGCAATATGAAAAAGTAACAGAAAAATAACATAAAATAGGAAAAAAATAAAAAAGTGTGAAGGAAGAAATACTCTTAAAATATTATTTCAAATTAAAATCCTCCACAAGAATGAAGGTAGGGTCACTCACTGAAACTCACCCCAAATTCCCACTCCTTGTATTTTTAGTAATTAATGAAAGATTAACAAAAGACACAGCCTTGAGGCTTTTGGAAATTTTAAGATTTCACATGAAACCCCAAATATAGGTTTCAAAGTGAAAATTTTTTCAGAATCCATGAATTGTGTGATTGGGCAAAGTGCAGGAAAGTGATCTGTCACAATTCCTGAATGCTGTAGAGACTCCTGTGGAATCATAAAAGCAAAGTAGCAAAAAGCTTGCTGGCAGTCCTTGAAGTGGAATTTAGTATTACTTTTACTCCTTTGGAGTATTATTATATACTAAGAGGGGTTTTGAATTGCCTGTTATTCTAGTACTATAGTAAGTCTGCACAATAATTCATTCAAATTAATGGCTGGTTTCTTTGATACTTGATATAGGCCTCAGATCAGAGCTAGATTAGTTGTTAATTCTTATTGGTAGGGTTTTGTTGAAGAATGGACCAGATGTATTGGGTTATTGGTTATTTATTGATAAGATAGGTTTTATTTTAACCAAAATCCCAATATTAAAGAGTTCAAGGGTTTATCAAAGGGATGGTTCAGGAGAAAACCCAAGGATGGGTTCACCCACAGGGGGCTTGGTAGAGAAAAGGTTGGTGCTTTCTTTTTGTTGTGCTCTCTTTCTTTGTACGGGTTATTTATTGATTAAGGGGTGGTTTGTCTTTAATATTATGCTGAATATTTAGGTCACAGAAGAACACTTATTCAAGCACCTTGTGGGTGTTTTAATTGGTTAAACATGGGTAATAACTTGGTTTCTCATTTCTTGTTTCCTTTTATAACTGATTCACTGATACTATTTTTTTTATCTGGGCCAAGAAGGCCTGGTATGTGGGTGATGGGTGGTAGGTGGCCAGATGGCATGAGATGGATAATCATAAACCCTGGATAGGACAGAGAGACCCTCCTTAAATAGAAAATCTGGTGCTCAGGGGATGCTCAGGGCTGCCCCTGAGGGTGCCATGGGCTTCCCCTGAGGGTGCCGTGGGCTTCCCCTGTTAAAGTTGGGTACAGGTACATGAGACATTTTAGCTTGTTGGAAAAAGAAACTGCATGAAACTAAGGCAATTCTGCTGGTTGGACAAAAGACACTGCATGAAACTGGGGGAATTTTGCTGGTTGGGGATAATTTTACAGGGTTTTCATGCCTTCACAACCTTGCATAAATTTCTGTGAGGTGCTGATAAGGTTGGTCTTGTTCTGGTTTCTTATTTGGTACTGAATGTTTTTCCTGAATGTATTGATGTGCATTAAATGGTGATTGATTTGGTGCTGCATGGTCTTGAATCCTGCATATATTGCTGGGTAGGCCTGTGGTACTTGTACTGGTAGTTTTTTTGGCATCAAATGCTAATGGATGCATAAATGTTTGTGTGGTTTTGTGGTTGTTTGGTACTGCATGGTTATGGCTTCCTGCATATATTGCTGAATAGCCCTGTGGTACTTGTAATGGTGGTTTATTTGGTATCACATGCTTCTGACTACATAAATTGGTGCGTTCTTCTGGGGGTTGTTGTTACTGGTAGTTTTTTTGGCATCACATGCTTCTGACTACATAAATTGCTGTGTGGTGCGGGGGGTTGTTGGTTCTGGTAGTTTGTTTGGCATCAAATGCCACTGGCTGCATAAATTGCTGTGTGGTGCTGGGGTGGGTTGGTACTGGTAGTTTATTTTTTTCTGGTTGAGACTGGTCTTACTTCCTACTGCATGCACTGTTCCTGTATACTTCTTCACATCCTACTGTATGTTTATTTGCTTGTTTGTTTGGTGAGGCGACAGGAGCTGAACTAGCTTCACTACCACCTGTATCTGTATTGCTCTATTCTGGCTGAGGTGATAGGGTTAAATGGTCCTGGTGTTGAGGGTAAGCTGTTACTGGTATGTGCTTGAGGTTTTCCAAGGTATGTCTTCATGCCTTCCACAGAGCTGCAACGCCTGGTTGGGTATGAGTTTGCCACAGTTGGAGGTTTGTTGGGCTTTATCTTCTAATCCATGAGAGATAGGGGGGTACTTTTGCTGAGTGACTATGGCTTTTTTCTGAAGTAGAATCCATTTATGAGGTTACTTTGTGATTCTGAGCTGTTGTTACACTGGAAAAGTGAGTATGATGGCTATAGGACAGGTTTGGACTACCACATACCCCCCAACTTAATTCTGTCCACAGCATTTCTGTCCATAGACATCAGACTCCACATCCTATCCTTCTTCTTCTTCTTCTTCTTATTTTTATCCTTCTTCTTCTTGGTATTGATCTTGACAGAGATTAATAAAAAACTAATAATCACATATAAAATAAAACAAAGGTCCAGAGAATCCTAGTGATCCAGTTGGTCCTGTTGAAATCTTGATTGCTTTATCTTGAAATCTTCTCCTCTTAATTCTTTCTTGATTGTGCCCATGTAGCAAGTAAAAGTATAATTTAATCCTTTAAATTCTTCTTGTTTTTTGATTTATAGTAGAGTTCTCCTGGATAAAGACAGTTTTTGGCATTTTTCCTCTGATCATTCAAAACCCTTTTTTTTAACTTGATTTATTCTTTTCCCTTTTCCATCTATTATGGTACTTCATGGACAAAGCAAGATTATTTTCCTCATGTTATCCCCTTTTTTTTAAACTTTCTTGAATTGAAAGCCTTGACACCCTGTTTGCATCTGATCAAACCTGATAGATAAATTTTTCCTTTGACACCAACTACAATGCCTTCAATCAGACAGTTCTAGCTTTAGATTAATTAATTCCTTTTTCCTTGATACCTTGACAAATCTTGAATTATTTAGTTGGATCAAATCTTGAGTTAAATCCAGTCTTTATGTCTTCAGGGCCTTCTTTCTTCCTTGTATTCCCTTTTCTCTTTGGGTTAAATTCTGTTTACATTAATAATCCTCTTTTATGCAAGTATATATATATTTTATTTTTTTATTTTTTTGTTTTATTCATTTTTCTTTATTTATTTTTAATTATTCTTTATTTTCCATTTTTTTTAATTTTTCAGCATTTTAAACTCTTGCTTAGGAGTTTAGATATTTATATATTTTTTTATTTTGAAGTACTTAGAAGTTTAGGCTCTTTCTTAGGAGCCTTGTTATTTATATATTTTTGTATTTTTTTTGTATATTTTTTTAACTCCCGCTTGATTCAGTCTCAACAGCGTAGTGTCTCTTTTTTTGCGGATGCGCACAGTTTTCAGTTGTGGTGGGTCGGGGGATTCTTTTGGCAAGCAAAGGGGGGTGCACAATGTGCACGCACGGTTTTCAAACAAAGGCACAAAGGGCATGCAAGGTTTGGGACAGGGGCCATGCACAGTAGTAAATTTGGAGTTGTCAGCTTGCTACTATTGCAGATCCAGCTGCAAAAGTAAAAGAAATAAAATAAAAATAATAATAAAAAAATTAACCTAAGAAGGAGAAGGAAAACCATAAATATTATTGAAAAAATGGATTCTCCACCCAAAATTAGGGAGGGTCACTCACTGACCCCACCCTTGAAATCCAACTCATTATATCTTTAAATAATTAAGGAAAAGAAAGACCAAAATACCATGGAACCACTATTAAACATTTTGGCCAATTAAATATTTCACATGTGTTGTCATGTATAGGTTTCACACCTAAAATTCAGTCAGAATTGAGGTGTTGTGTATATTTTAGGAGTTACAGACCAAAATGTGTTCTGTCACAATTCCTGCACGCAGCCGCAGCAGCCAATGCACCCGCGCGCGGCTGAGCTACAGCTCTGTCACTCTGTAAAAGTCTTGTACGCAGCAGCAGGCCTCTGACAAATATGCAGCCACGGGACTATGGGTTGACAAAGTGACAGCCAGCCTGAGAAACCTAGGTACCGTGTAAACATGCTACAATCTACACAGGAACATTCTACATGAGTAATAAATGTTCCCATGGATATTAGATAGTCTAAAAATACATAAACTTATATAAAAAAATACTTAAATAACCTTTATACATATTTTTTAGTAAATATAATTCAAAGTACCAAAAATGTCGAAAATAAGATAACAACTACTATTAAAAATATATTAAAATACTTTAAAATACTATTGTTAGAATGTATAGACATCAACACTTTGGTTACATACTAAGAAAAATTATGATGTAAAAATATTACATTAATACCCATGACTTACATTTTTTAGTAATTATTTTAGTAAATCAACTGAATTTTGAAAATAAGGAGTAAGATCAATATCATGACTTTACTCCAACTATTTAATACATAATGAGAAATCACCTGAAATCAGAATATCCGTAGGAATGTCTATTAAAATAATTATTAACTTACTGGGAGAATTTACAAAGGATAAATAATTAAACAATAAATGAAAAGGACAGATTAGTGTTGTTCACATGTCCAAATATCAATTATAAAGTAGAATAATTCCCATAGCCTGTGGAATTACATTCTATCCATGTTACAGCACCAGGAAAACATGAAAGGCTACCACTGGTTACCCTGATTGCCGCAGTGTGCGTCCCTTTGAGCCCCTGTACCCCTCAGAACAACAATATTGGGACTCCAAAAGCTAGAAATAAAGAGCTCTTTAGAGGATAGTGATACCCAGAGACCCAGTTAAATTTATACCCAGAAACAGTGCCAAGGTAATCAAATACTTATAAGAGATAAGTAAGGGATTTATGGATTTAGTCTGATTAATAATATCCCTCCTCAACCCTCTTTTTATCAATTTAAACTGCTGAACAACCTTATAACCCCAGTATACAGGTTTAACCCATCAGTGCACCTCCCAAACAGATAACCAAAGGATTAAATAATTTACCAGTGAGTATTATTATCCTTTTTCTGTTTTGGAAGCTTGGTTACAAAGCCTTGCCACTCCACCTTGTATTTTATATACATATTATCTTTGGGCAAAATATCCTTTAAGTATATAAATTAAAGGTTCCAAAGTAACCAGGTATACATGTTTTAAAAGTGAATTCCCTGAAGGAGGTGTAAAAGATCCCCAATATTATTGTGGCCCCTCTATTCATTTATTTAATAATCAATTTATTAATATTGATTTATTATATTAAACCATAAACCAAACAAATTAACCTTGCAATAGCTTTATCCAAATATTTTACAGATTTTTGCTACATTTATTGAAAAATATATTTATTATTTATTCTATCACCTCTGGTAGCTATGGAAAGAAAGGGTCTTGGAATTTAGGAGGCTTACAGGGGTGATGATGTTACTTTCCCATGGGTCTGGTAAGCCTTCAAGGTCTTTTTCTGGTGTATGCTGTCCACTGATCCAGGCCTCTTCTTGGTCTAGGTTTGCTGTGATGCTTTTCATGCCCATTGGTCTTCTAGGTGGTGTGACCTGCCATCCTGCTTGGTCTGGTGAACAAATCGGGATGCATAATCTTTCTCCTTCTGCTATCTCATAGCTCAAAACTTCCCCTTTATGCTTTGACAATTCCAGCCTGATTTTATGATCTACTAAGAAGGGTCTTCCAAGTAATGCATGAATTGATCCTTTGGCTATGAAGAAGTGGGCAGATTTCTGTTACCCAGGTGTTATCTCAAATACTTTCCTTTCAGCCAATCCAATTAGTGGAGTAGACTGGCCTCCAATTCCTGTAACCATCGTGAATGTTTCTCTGGACAAAAAGCCTGTCTGAATTTCCAAATGTTCTGGTATGAAATTTAACTCAGCACCAGTATCAACCAGAGCCTTGATCTTCTTTCCCTTGATCAAAATGTCAATGAATCCCAATGGAAATGCATAGGTGAGGTTTTTGCCTATGGAGCATGGGTATTCATCATCTGAATAGTCTTCAAAGTGGTTCTGAAATCCATTTATCTTTCTACTGTCTTTGCTGGTTGTTGATTTAGAGGCCTTATTCAAATGCAAGGTTCCTTCAGGCTTCATATCTTTTAACTGATGGAAAAAATTTGGTGCAACTAAAAGGAGCTCCTCCAAGGTAAGGTTAAAGTTCTGCTTTAATATCTTCTTCTTCAAAATTTGTTCCATCTTGGTTTCTTCCTGAGTATCCCTTGTTCTGACTTTGCTGGATTCTTCCTTACAGATTAAGTTAAAGTTTCGTTGGCAGGTTCTTTGGGGGGTTATCCTTCATGTTAAGAATCATGGTCCATTTCCACCCATGCTCCTGGATAGCTTGTCTTTTTCTTCCTTGGTTCTTGGGCTGTTTCTTTAGCTGGAGCTGAAGTTCCCTGGTATACTACTGGTGAATCCTGGGTGTTATCCTTCTCTGGTGGATTTCCAGCCAAACTTTGTTATCTTTTTATTCTACATTGAACTTGAGATTCCTTCATATTTACCTCTGGTGGTGTCCAAGCTTCCCAATTTTTAGTCTTCAAGGATGCTTTAACATTGGTTGGTTCTTCCGGCTTCTGGGATTCTCCAGTTTTGGGACTTTTTGAGCTTCTGAAAATCTCTTTACCTGATCTCTGAAACTTTCCTGCTGGCTATAAGGTTTGGGTTCTCTATTTGGGAAGTAATAATTGGGTAATTGTTTGAAAACCCTCCTGGCCTTTATGTCTTCTGTCAATTCTGGACAGTTGACTTGGGTATGGAGTTCATCCTTGCAATAGTAAAATCTGATTGGCCATCTGGGTCCTGCACTGGGAGGTAGGGATCTGTAGTTTTGTGACATTGCTTGGTTGATCCTATCAAATTTGGGAGGTGCCTGCTTCTGTTTTAAAGCCAAAGTGAGTTTTGCATCATCTTCCTTCATTTTCAAGAGCTCATAAATTCCCAGTTTCTGAAAATTGACTTCTTTCTTGGTATCCATTAAGTTCTTGATAATAGTTTTAGGGGTTTATTCTTCATCCACATGCAATAATGCCAAGGTCATTTCCAAAAATTCCTTCAAGGTCTCCAAATCTGGTGGGAGCTATCTGCCATCTCTTGCAATCTTGATTCATCCTGCATGGGCCAATTCTCTGTTAACTTCCCCCCTAAGGTCAGTGGACAAAGCTTTCCAGAGGTTTTCTCCACTTTCCCAGTTGGTGTTGTCAGAACCTATTCTGATGAAATAAATAACCATCTCCTCATAATTTCCAATGAATTTCCTGAATTCATGTTTAGTCTGGATGCCTGCCTGCTCTTGAGTATGTCTAAGAAGCCTTTGTATGGAATCCTCATTGAACCTTCTATGGGGGGTAGCTGTTCCCAATTTCCTTTTTAATTCCTTCTTCAAGAGGTCCAATTCCCCATATTAATATCCTTACATATCTTCAATAGATTCCCTGATCTTCTTGTCTTGTACTAGAAAAGGTAATTGTAGGGATATATCTATCCTTCCTGCCTTCTGGATCCTGTAAAATAATCCTGCCTCCATGCTCTTCCTTTGTGACACTCCTCACTGTTACCTACACACTGGAGCGGACTCTATCACTATTCAAAGTCATGTCCACCTTTCACCATGCCCCAATCTTTGCTCCCCTCCCCGGGGATCCAGATTTCTCTTAGACTCCACCACGTACAACCCTCAGGGACTTTTGTTGGCTCTAAATCAACTACCAAATCAAAAAAATCAACTCAACATCTCTACTCTCAACATCACTACTTGGCACCTGATTGTATCTCTATCTTTGTTCATTTCTTTTCTTCATTTACTCTTTTTATATCTTCTTTTTTGCTTGTCATCATCTTGACTCCTACGCTCATCTACTCTTTCATGAATCATGGACTGACTGGTAAGACTATCTTCCATTGCCAATTCTCCAACACATGTCAGATGTAACCCTCATTTATTCTTTCCTTGTCAAATTTATCCTTGTTGTGTTATTCAATCTTATCATTGTGTCTCTTCCAACTAACTCAACCACCAAACTTCATAGCTGTCCCATGCTTGATGTTTGTTCTCTTTATTCTCTTTCTTTTTATTTCATGTCTTTTCTTGGCTGTTCCTAAACTGATAACTCAACTGGCTTAGCCCTCTTTGATCAATACCAAGTGAATTATCTCTCTGTAACTCAACACGGTTAAAAGCAAAAGACAATCCAACTAATCTGACCAAACCAATGGAGGAATCCAGCAACAATGGCTTTCATCAAATAATTCTCAATGCTGAATTGGAGGCCGTGCCAATGCTGAAAAATGAAAATTAATCCATTTGGAATGACAAGATGACCATGTTACTCAAGCTCAAAGGAATCAAGGAGGCACTTGAAGAAAATTCTAAAACTATTAGCGCTGTCAATGACATGGAAACCCCGGTGATTCTTCTTTCTCAAATCAACTCCGTGACTCACAACAATGTCATCAATCCTACAAGCATTTCCTCTGCCTGACTTCTTTGGCAAACCATCAAAGAACAATTTGGCCCTTCTCAAAATGCCAATTGAGCGTGTGTCTTCAACAAGTTCCTTTATCATCAATTCAAACCCAATGCAATCAATCTCTTCATTACAGAAACAAAAATCTTGCTAAAGAAAATTATAGATGTAGGAATGGATCTCCCTGATGATATTATGTCCTATCTCATTCATTTCAAATTTCCTCCACAACTTCATTCTCTTTGTCAACAAATAATTCACTTGGACAAGACAGTCACAATGGATCTCATTATGAACCACCTTATCCAACTTGACAACAAAACCAGAGTCAAATTCAAGGAAACCAAAATCAGAAATACTGCACTTATATCATCATGAATTCCTATGTCAGCTTCCTGATGCCAGGAACTTTGCCATCCTTTAGCTACAGTAAGTGATATTGGTATTGGAATAATAATTCCAAGAAAATTACAGTAAAATGCTCAAATAATTGATTTAAAACCAAGTGCAAAGTTTGGTCGGTTTGGTTTGATTAAATTTGGTTAAATATATATTTTTCAAGAGGGACCACAGTTCATGCAAACTGGGGATCTTTATTGGATAACAACCTCTCTTCAAGGGGCTCTTTTGAACCGTTTAAAGACCTTGGCGCAATGAGGTCTTAAATGATTGCTCACAAAAGACCAACTCAAGGGGATGGGTGGACTGGCTGTCTTAAAGCACTTATTCCTGGGTGAAAGGAGGAGACAACTTACTAGTTTAAGTACTTACTCCAAGAATCTTGCAGAAATTCATGGTTGAAAGGGTCTCAGGACAATTATTGGGGTCATTTGCTGATATTCTTCACAGAATCAATGATGGGGCCAGAATTATTAATAATACTATCAGAATATAGCCACATATCACTTGTTTATCTTGAATAAACACTTGATCACGGATGTCAAAGGGTCTAGATTGATACTGAAAATTACTGGGGTTTAAATCACCTAAAAAGGGTTGTTTATATACCTTTTTGGGGTAATAAGACCTTCTCAGGGCACGTAGAGAGGGTTATGCTTGGGTGCTAAGGATAGCAAGCTGGCAAGGGCTAGTTTGGCACGTAGTTCTTGTGATGTAAATCTGCTAGCCTTGTCTATGTCATATTTCTTTGTCAAATAATTGTCAGAAGATGTTTAAATTTTAATTTTTTATTTTTATGATTCAGACACATTTCCTTATTGTGTATTAATTTCTTTTGAGTGAAATGGGTAGAAGTGGGTATTATTAGATTCTACGGCATCTTCTGCACATGTTGGGAATTTTTAATAATTTTTAGGTGAACTCCTTGTTGTGTGTCTTGGTTCATAAAGATTTGGCAATCTCATTTACGTGACAACCTGCATTATTGCTTCCCACAATTTATTTGCTTTATATTTTGATTTTCATATTTTTTATTCAATATTCTTAGGTTTCAGACATCCCTCTGTCTGGCAGTCAAGTTTTTACATATACATGATGTATGCATGCAGGTTGTAGCCTGTTCCTGTTGTACCTGGCTGTCAGGCTTAGTACAATTTTTGATGAAGCACGCAGGCCTTGACTGCTGCATGCGGGAATCTGTGGCCTGCAGCGAGTCAGTCATTTTGCATGCAGGCTTTTTGAAATGCGCCTACATATCAAGTGTCAGGCGTGTGTGCCCTCATTGTATGAATGCGGGGCTGCGCGCGGGAATTGTGACACAACACAATCTGCCTGTAACTCCTAAAATATACACCACACCTCAATTCTGACTAAATTTTAGGTGTGAAACCTATACACTGCACAATGTGTGAAATGTTCAAATGTCCAAAAGGTGCCATGGTGGTGTCATGGTCTGTTGGTCATTTTCTTTAAAAATTATTTAAAAATGTAAGGAGTTAGAATTCAAGGGTGGGGGCAGTGCATGACCCTACTTAATTTTGGGTGGGGAATCCATTTCTGTAATAATATTCATGGACTTCTCACTCCTTCTAATTTTATTATCTTATTTCTGTTTCAAATCTGCTTTGACAGGTTTCTCTGTCCAAGTAGCAAGCTGACATTCCCCCACTCCAAAATATGTCTATATCTGAAAAAAATTTGGGGCTGATGTCTTTATTGGCTCTGTAATTTCTTAAGTGGATAGGTCCATCAGGAATGTTGTTTCCAGGTAACCATTCATCTTTTTCAGCAGATTCTCCTTTGTATCTGACTAGATAGAGTCTGACATCTTTCCCCTTTATCCTTTCTTTCTTGTCTTTAAGGATTTTGCTTATTTTTACTTTGTCTTTCTCAGTTTTGTCTGCAATAGGAATTGCTGGTGACAGAGTGTGTTCTCCTTCTCAAGGATGGTAGTGTTTGACAAGGCTTACTGGGAAGACTGGTTTTTTCCTGGAAAGTTCTTCACTGAGAATTACTTCCACAGCATTCTTTCCATGGAGTTTCTTAATAGTGAATGGTCCAAAAAATTCAGTGCTGAGTTTTTTGTCCCAGCTAAGTTAGTGAAATTGGTGGTAGAAACTAAGAGTTGATCACCAATCTTGAAGTCAGGTTCTTTATGGGTTTTGTCCCATCTCTGTTGGTTGTACTCAGCAGTTTCCTGAACGCATTTTTTAGCGTGTTTGTTGGCTGTATCTATCATATTATTGAAGTCAAGTGACATGGGGTGGATATTGGTCAGCTGCTGATTCAGGCATAAAATTTGAATTTCCGCTTTTTTCCTTGGATTCTGGTTGTTGGGAACAATATTTTCCTGGTTGTTCTCCCAAAACAGTTCTAAAGGGAAAGCAAAAGGACAACTATCATTCCTCTCAGCCTCATTTTTTTATTGTATTAGTTGATCCTACTGATAGTTGTAGTTCCTCTCAGCCTCAAACTTCAACTTATGGATTTACTTCAACCTCAGAGGCATATTTTTTGTTTTCCTCATCATGTCTATCTCATCCAAATAAGAAAACATAAAAAATCCAAAAATTCCAAAAATATTTCTTCTCTCTCTGGGTCTGTTGTTTATTCTTTTTGTTTTTCCCTTCAGCCTGATCAATTATCCTCTAATCTGGTTTTGAATCTCCACAATGAGTCTAAACTAGATCCGGACCTTGATTCTTTTCTTGGTGGTTTTGGTATGAAGGAGTATGGTCTTAAGTGGAGGCAATGTGGGGTAGAAGTAAGTCCTCCCAATTGTGCACCATCAGGGGCCTCTACTACTGTCATTCTTGAAACTCTACCCTGTGCCACACATGTGAGCAATGCGTTAGCTTTTGGATCCTCTTTTATGGAAAAGGCGCCTTTCAAGGACAAGGCAGAACATCAAACTTGGAAGATGTTGGAACTTGGCCTCAGTTTTTTTAGTCAGGTCTCACTGGTCAATGCTTGGAGGAAGAAAGCATTCCTCTCTTTTGCCACCAAATATAAACCAGTTGCAAAAAAGATTCAACCAGTCAACCAACCAATGCCTCTCAACCTCAACCCTCCTCTTATGCGCCCCCCTCTATCCTGCAATCCTTACTGTGGTTTACCTCAATCTCTTACTGGTCCATTCTTCCCCTCTGGTCGTGTAACTGAAGAATTTCTGAAAGTGGTCAACTTTGGTCCAGATGGATGGCTTCTTCCTGATGAGTTTAATTTGATCAAAAATGTCTTATCCCTTAGGGAAAAATCTATTGCTTTCTTTGAAGAAGAGAGAGGTCTCTTGAAAGAATCCTATGGCCTTCCTTACATTATCGCTGTAGTAGAACATGATCCCTGTCAAAAGAAGAAGATCGCAATCCCTGCTTCTGAAGTTGAGAAATTCATCAATTTGGTGTGCAAACAAGTCTGAACGGGTTTATATGAACAATCAACTTTTAGCTATTCCAGTCCTGTTTTCTGTGTTCTCAAGAGTAATGGTAAACTTATAATAGTTCATGATATCCAGCCTCTGAATAAGGATACTATTAAAGACTCTGGTATTCCCCCTGCTACTGAAGAATTTGTTGAATCCTTCTCTGGGAGATCTTGCTATGGTTTAGGTGACATTATGGGTGCCTATGATGAACAATCCTTACATCCAATTTCTTTTCCTCTCACTACTTTTGATACTCCTCTTGGTTGTTTCCAACTTACTCAATTACCTCAAGGTGCCACCAATTCAGTTGCAGTCTATCAGGATCAGATGTTTTGGATCCTCCAGGATGAAATCCCTGATCATGCTGGTATCTTTATTGACAATGGCGGGATTAAATGCCCAGTTTCTGATTATAACAATGAGCTCTTATCCTGGAATTCAGGAATCTGTCAATGTATCTGGGAATATGCAACCACTCTGGAAAGGATCCTGTTTCAAATTGAGGAATCTGGTCTCACTGTCTCTGGATCCAAATTGGCTGCCTGTGTTCCTGCTTTGGAAATTGTTGGTCATGTGGTCTGCAAGGAAGGAAGAAGGATGTCTCCATCCAAATTCAAAAAAATTCTCTCTTGGCCTACTCCCATCAATCAAATTTAATTCAGAGGTTTCTAAGGTGTTGTAATCTATGTTTGGATCTTTATCCCTTCTCTATCCAAAATTTGCATTCCCTTGCATCACTTAACCAGGAAGGATGCTGAATGGTTTTGGACCCAAGCTTGTGAAAAATCATTTCAGATGCTCAAAAAAATTGTTGGAAAAGATCTTGTCTTGAATAAGATCACTTAGGGACCTAAGGCTGGCAAGATCAGGCTGGCTGTGGACTCTAGTTATCAATCTATTTGGGCTGTCCTTACTCAGGAAGATGAAAATGGTTTGGATCATCCTTCTCTGTATGAGTCTCTTCTTTTTTCAGAGGTGGAATCCAGGTACTCCCAGCCAAAACTGGAACTTTGTTGTGTGGCCCAAATGTTGAAGAAGCTCCAAACTGTTCTCTGGGGTCAAAACTTTCAGTTACAAGTCAATGCACAATCCATTATCAAAATTATCAATGCCCCCAGCCTTCCAGACACTCCAATGACTTGTTGGGTGGCTTTCATCCAGTTTTTCTCTTTTGATATTGTTCATAGGCCTGGAAAATCTTTTACCATGCCTGATTTTTTATCTTGACGCCCTCTTGGAGATGAAGAATTGGATTTTGGAGTGGATTTCAACAAGTAGGAACCCTTAATTTGTCCTTTCTTCACCTTTTCCTCTCAAGATTATTCTGGCTTCCAAGAAGGCTTCTGGCTTAAATTAGAGCAGTATCTCTCCACTCTCCAACGGCCTCCTGATCTCTTGGCTAACAATGTTTGATAACTCAAAAGTAAGTCATACAATTTCTTTGTCCAAGGTAAAAGGCTTATGAAAAGAGGAAACCCTTGTGCTCTTATTGTTGTCACCATCCATTCTAAACATGATTTGATCCTTGAAAGTCTCCATGAAGGCCTTGGTCATTGTGGGGAAACCAAAACTTATTGTAAAATATCAAAACAATTCTGGTGGCCATACTTGAAGAAATCAGTCACTCAATGGTGCAAGAGTTGTGAAGTATGTCAGAAGCGTGATCTTAGGCCCCCAGCAAAAATTTTTAATCCCACTGGAGAGTCCACTGTCTTTGGAAGGATTGCTATGGATGTTGTTCATATTAAGGCTGGTGGAGCTAAATACCTCTTAGTGGCTAGAGATGATTTTTCTGGATGGGTTGAAGCAATATTCCTTAAGAACCTCAGCTCTGAATCAGTAGAAGCCTTCCTCTATGAGACTTGGACAATGCTTTATGGCTTGGCACAATCTTATTCAACTGATGGCGGCTCTGAGTTTGGTGGTAAACTGGCTGATATGATCCGATCACTTCCTGGTCAACATAGGGTGACCACTCCTTATTATTCTGAAGGCCAAGGCATGGTGGAAAGAGGCCATTCTCCTTTGAAGGCTGCTCTTGTCAAACTGGCCGGTGAAAGTGGCAAGAATTGTTGCAAATTCCTCCCCCTGGTCCTCTTCTCTGATTGAATTTCAACTAAACAAACCACTGGCCACTGACCTTATGAAATTACCTTTGGACAAAGGGCTGTCCTTCCTCTTGATCTGGAAATGGAATATTTCTTAGGTATTTCTTGGGAAAAGGTTTCTTCCACCACTGATCTATTAGTTGCCAGATCCAAGCAACTGGAGCAAAGTGAAGATGTTTTTGACAGAGCTTATCAGAAGATGATGGATTCAAGAGAAAAATCAGTCCAGTATTGGGAGAATAAGCACTCCAATCAAATCAGGGATCCCTTGAATCCTGGGGATCTTGTCTTAGCTTATAATTGATCCTTGGAAACTCAGTGGGGAAAGCTTTTCTCTAACAGCTGGAATGGTCCTTATCAATTTGTCTGTCAAGTCAGAGGTGGATAATATGTTTTGGAGGAGCTTGATGGTACTCAGATGGCCAGAAGGTTCTCTGCTGATCAGGTCAAGAAATTTCATTGTTGTGGAGGCAACTTGTTCCAAAACTAAGTCCTCCCAATTGTGCACCACCAGGGGTCACCTGCTGCATTTTGTTGTGAAAATCTACTGTATGCCACATATGTGAGCACCGGGGACGCCTTCTTCATTCTTTTATCTCAGCCACTTCCAGGACCTTTCCTTTGGATGGATCAAGCTCCCTTTTCAATCACCCTCAACATCAAACAGGCATTTTTCTGTTTCAATTCCTCAGTTTCTTATTTTATATATATCATCAAAGATACTCACATGCAGACTAGGGACGGTCTTTAAGTGGGGAGAGATGTGGTGCCCAATGTGGGACACCTCTGGACCAGTACTGAAAAAGAAAAATTTTTATGAACTTTTCTATAGCCTCCATTTAGATCCAAAAAAAAAGAAGAAAAAAACTTTTTGATCCGGAATGATTCCCATATCCAGTTCCAAAACTCCCAGCTCCCACTCTCCTTGTCCTCTACAAACATCTTTTGGGTGCCTAGCGCCCGGTCCTATTTTCAATTTGCCTTTGCTTTGCGCTGCTATCCACCTTTTTTTGGCAAAAACGTGGATGAAGACCGGATCGGCTTGTGGGCTTCTACCTGGCACTGGCACCCCCAATTTGCCACCAACCTCTGATCTCCAATCTTGGTTTTTCCTGTGGCTGACTATTCTCTTAAAAGCCAATCTTGGTTGCCTCCATGTCCTGCTCATTTTTCATTGAAGCATTGCTTGCAGGCATCCACCAATCTTGCTCATGCAACTTCTTCTATTGCTGCCTCAACTTTTGGCTTTTTATTCCGCCATCATCATCCATTTTCTTGGTAAATCCATCAACCTGATCTTGCACACGCCGTTGTTGTTGTCTTGCCATTTTGACCTTAAACAATGTTGGTCTTTTAGTGGCTGCCTTTTGCAAACCTTGCCCTTGATCCTCAGCTCAGTCAATCAATCTATTACAACCATGATTGTTTCCTTCTACTTCAATAAACCTTCTGTTTGATCCCCTCCTTCTTATTCTTTTGCTTCCTTTAACTCCCTTCCTTGACCTCAGTTTGCCTTAGTCTTATAGTCCTATCAAAATCTTTCTTGGCTTGCTCACTCCCTTCACTCTTGAACGTGCACTTGCACTTGATTGCAATCTGGCACTCAATCTTGCACCCAATCTCTTGATTTTGGTCACCCTCATCATCTGCTTGCTTTAGTGGAGCCTCTCAAAATAGCTGTCTGCTTTCAACTCCGCCTTCAATTATTTGCTTGCTGTTGATTTGGTCTCTGTCAGCTTGCTACTTAGCACAGAGCAACCTGACAAAGCAACAACAATAATAATATTAACAAAATTAAAAGGAACAATGATAAATGAATAAATAAAATTATTATAAAATAAAGGAGTAGGAAATCCATAAATATTATTGCAGAAATGGATTCCCCACCCAAAATAAGGTAGGGTCACTCACTGACCCCACCCTTGAATTCTTACTCCTTATATTTTTTAATTAATTTAATACAAAATGGTAAATGACCACGGCACCAGTATGGCACCTTTTAGCCATTTTAATATTTCACATGATATGTCATGTATAGGTTTCACACCTAAATTTCAGTCGAAATCCAGGTGTTGTGTGTAGTTTAGGAGTTACACGGGAAATTGTGTTTTGTCACAATTCCCGCACGCAGCCCCGCGTCCCTAGCGCTGGTCTCCTGCGTACACAAACTCCCGCACGCAGCCCAGCGTTGAACTCCCGCGTACGCCAACTCCCGCACGCAGCCCCGCGTCCCTAGCGCTGGTCTCCTGCGTACGCAAACTCCCGCACGCAGCCCGCGTTGGACTCCTGCGTACGCCAACTCCCGCACGCATCCCCGCGCCTCCTATGACATCCAGGTACCGCTCAGAGAAGCTACAATACAGTAGGATTTACACTACATATGTAAAGCTACTACACGAGCATAGATTATGGTTCAAAAACCTTAAAAATCAATTAAAATTAGTTATTAACTAATTTCTAGTATTTTTTATTAATTAAATAAAGATCCAGACTCACCACGAAATAAGTTGATCAGAACCTTCAAAGACCACGAAACTACATAAGGAGTGGTCGTAAAAATTATTAAAAATTACATACAGGATCAGCAGAAGATGGAGAATCAATAAACACCCACGTCTGCTCACTTTGGACCAGTACTTACTGTACAAATTAAGGATCAGTGCAGGATCAGCAAAATGACTAATCTATTGACTAACAGATCCTGCAGCTAAAAAGGAGCTGTTCCTTGACAGATCTAAGGCCAGCAGGCTAACAGCACCTTGAGGACGTGCCAATCTTGCCCTGATTGCCCCCCTAGGCTCAGCCCATGGCTAGTACTCCTTCTAGAGGCCCTCAAAGCACCCAAAAGAATATTTAAACAGGCCCTTTTTGCCCTTCTGTTTCGAAGAAGTTAATCAGTTATCAGGAATTATTTATTATCAATCAGACACGGTGTCATTGTTTATCAAGTGCTTATATGAAGATAAGCAAGTGATTTATGACTTAATCTGTAGTAGTATTATTTACCTCTATTAACCAATCAACCATTGAAGTTTAGTCAAGCAATCTACCCCATCTGCTCTGAAACCCTTCCAATTATTCCAGGATTTTCGTGGTCAAGTGCTCAGAGTGAGTGTTTCCCTTCCTGTCTAGGCCGCTTGTGCTGTTAAGCCCGGCCATTAGTGGAATAAGTCCTTTCTAAGGCACCCATATTTATTCCAAGGTTCTTAAACTGCCTAAGGAGGCCCCTTGAAGAGAGGTTGCTAGTCTGTAAAGATCCCCAGTAGTATAATACTGTGGCCCCTCTTTATATATTATATTTAAAATATTTATAACCAAACCAAATAAACCTTGCACTTGCTCTTACCATACCATTATTGGAGCTTTAAAGTGTTTATTCTTTGGAATACTATTGCTCCAAGTTCTTTTATCACTCTCTGTAGCTAAAGGACTGCAAGGTTCCTGGTATCAGAGAGCTGACAGTCTCACATTCATTTGTAATTTGATTGATTCATCTAACGTGCCCTCAACATCAACCTGCTCCCTCACCCCCATCATCCTTTTTGTTCACCCGCGCAAGGTTGGTCACTGGAACTGTCAGCTCTCTGATACCAGGAACCTTGCAGTCCTTTATCTACAGAGAGTGATAAAAATGCTGGAATGATAATAATAATAATTATTCCAATAATAAACACTTAGAAGCTCAAATAAGAGCAGTTGCAAGGTTTAATTGGTTTGGTAGTAAAGGGTTTTCAATATAATATAAAAGAGGGGCCAAAGTATTATACTACTGGGGATCTTCACAGACTAGCAACCTCTCTTCAAGAAGCCTCCTTAGACAGTTTTTAAGAACCTTGGAATAAATATGGATGCCTCAGAAAGGACTTATTCCACTGATGGCCGGGCTTAACAGCACAAGTGGCCTGGAAAGGAAGGGTAACACTCACTCTGAGCACTTTACCACAAAAATCCTGGAATAATTGGAAGGGTTTCACAGCAGATGGGGTAGATTGCTTGACTAAACTTCAATGGTTGATTGGTTATAAAGATAAAATAATACTACTGCAGACTAAGTCATAAATCACTTGCTTATCTTTATATAAGCACTTGATTAACAATGACACGGTGTCTGATTGATAATAAATAATTCCTGGTGAACCCTGATTTAATAATGGATCCAAAGAGGTCTATATAAATACCCTTTTGGGGTGATTTTTGGTCTTCTCAGGGCACGTAGAGAGGGTTCTGCTCGTGGGCTGAGGCTGGAAAGCTAGTCAGGGCAAGATTAGCACGTCTTCTTGAAGCGGTCAATCAGCTGTCCTTAGATCTGCTGGATTTCTGTACTATTTTAGCCACAGGATCTGTTAACTAGTTATGGCCTAAATTTGATCATTCTTTACTCATGCTTTATTTTTACTATTGATATTGCCTTAAAGCGTGCAGATGTGGATGTTTACTGATTTTCCGTCATCTGCTGATCATTTGGATAATTTTCATAAATTTTATGAACACTTTTTTAGTGTTTCGTGGTCTTCAAAGATCAAGATCTGTGGTTTACGTGGTATTCCTTGATCTTTGATTTATTGTTAAAAAATGTTTAAAACTTAATTTTCATTAAATTTATTTAAGTTTTAATCTTCTTAGATCATTATTAATGCATATGTCTGTTTGTTACATATAATAGGCAACCTAACTAGGTTGTAGCTCTTCTCAGCGGTACCTAGTTGTCAGATTAGTCACGACTGATCCAGGAGCGGGGATCAGTAGTACAGATGCACGTGGGGTAGGATCCGCTGGTGCGTGGCAGAATCAGCTGCGCGCGGGTCTCTAGTACGCGGGATCCTGCTTCTGCTAGTACGTAGGGTTATGTAATGATGCGGGGCTGCGCGCAGGAATTGTGACATAACACATTTCTGCGTGTAACTCCTAAAATATACACAACACCTCAATTCTGAGTGAATTTGAGGTGTAAAACCTATACGTGACAACATGTGTGAAATATTAAAATGGCCAAAAAGTGCCATACAGGTGTTGTAATTTCCAGTACTTTTCCTTTTAATTATTTTAAAAATATAAGGACTTGGAATTAAAGGGTAGGGTCAGTGAGTGACCCTACCTAATTTTGGGTGAAGAATCCATTCCGGTTATAATATTTATGTATTTCTCACTCCTTGCTTTGTTAATTGAGTTATTCTTATTTTTTGTATTTTGTGTTACTATTTGAAAGTTTTGCTCTGTATATAGTAGCAAGCTGACATTCCCCCGCTCCAAGATATGTCCATATCTGAAAAAAAATTTGGCCTAATGGGCTAATGCCTCCTGTTGGCTCTGTAGTTCCTCAGGTAGATAGGTCCATCAGGGATATTATTTTCAGGCAACCATTCATCTTTATCAGCTGATTCTCCCTTGTATCTAACCAGGTAGAGTCTGACGTCTTTTCCATTGATCCTATCTTTCTTATCCTTAAGGATCTTGCTAATTTTACCTTTTTCCTTTTCAGATTCTTCGGTAATAGGTATTGCAGGTGAAGGATTATGTTCTCCGTTCCTTGGGTGGTAGTGTTTGATTAGGCTTACTGGGAATAATGGATGTTTCCTAGAAAGCTCATCACTGAGGATTACTTCCACCGCATTTTTACCATAAAGTTTGTTAATGGTGAAAGTTCCAACAAAGGCTGGTCTAAGCTTCCTATTTCCACGCAAGTTGGTAAAGGTAGTGGTAGAGATCAAGACTTGATCACCAATCTTGAAATCAGGTTCCTTATGGGTTTTATCTCATCTTTGCTGGTTATACTCCACAGCATCCTGGACACATTTCACAGCATGTTTGTTGGTTTCATCTATCATCTTCTTGAAATCAAGTGATGTAGGGTGAATGTTGGTTAGCTTGTGGTTAAGGTTATCCTTGGGTAATCTAGGAATCCATCCTCTTTCCAGTATGTAAGGTGCTTCCTTAGTGGTAGAGTGTTTGCTACTGTTGTAGGCCATCTCCAATGCAGGTAAAAGGCTAACCCAATTGTGGCAATGACCTTCAGAATTCTTGTATTCTAGTCCAAAGCCACAGAATCTCCTGAGCATGTCTTTCAGGGTCTGAATCATACTCTCAGATAATCCATCCGTCTGAGGGTGATAAGCGGTAGGGAAAGCTAAGGTGGTTCCAAGCATGTCATGTAGATTCCTCCAGAACTCAGAGGTGAATTTAGGATCTCTGTCACTGATAATAATCTTGGGAACTCCAACATCAGCAATGATTCTGTTCCAAAATAATAAGGCATCTTCCATAGCAGTTTCTTCCTTGTGATTAGGTAGGAACTTTGCTTTCTTGGAGAACCTATCCACAATGGCTAAGACTGAGTTGTAGGAATAGGCTCCTCCTGGTGGTATTTCCGTCACAAAGTCCATATTGATGATTTACCATCTTTTCTTGGTTTCGGCAATCCTTTGCAGTAGTCCAAACAATTTCCCAGTAGTCCTGTTGGACTTCTGACAAGTTTCACAACTGGTAACGTACTGTATAGTGGATTCTCTCCAATTAACCCACCAAGCAGTTTGTTTAACTTTATCTAAGGTTCTATCAGTAGACAAATGACCAGATGAGCAGTTATCATTGCACTCAGCCAGAACATGTTTAATATGGTCATCCTTAGTTAAGACAATGACACTTGAATTTTGATGCCTATAGTATACTAGACCATCCCATATGGTGAACCTTCCGGCTTTGTATGGTTTCAAGATAGGTTCAGGTAGGCTATTGATCAATTCAGGAGGTGCGGAAATACTTCCCATTATAGTGATCAGAGTCTTTATGCCAGAGCTGTAAGCTTCTTTGATAGAGTTGAACAATCATTCATTTAGTTCACAAACCTGGATACCCATTATAGGAGCTTCAATGTTTAACCTGTTAATATTAAGGATAGGGAAGATGTCATTATCCTCTGGATCATAGGCAGGGTTACTTGGGTCATTGGGTAACACATTCCTGCTTAAACTATCAGCATTCTGATGTTTATTTCCAGCTTGATGAACTATGTTCATCTTTCCTCTGTACTGTTGTATAGCTATCTGCCATCTCAACATATGCCTGCTAGGGGTCTTCATGTTCATCAAGGTTCTGAAAGCGTTGCAGTCAGTAATAACAGTGAAGTTGGTGACTTCTAAGTAATAATGGAGTTTCTCTAGGGCTCATATTAAGGCCAGGCATTCCATTTGGCTTTCACTGCACCTTTTCTCAGTATCTTTAATTTGTCTAGATATGAAGAGTATAGGTTTTTCCACTGGTTTATCATCTTCTATGACTTCCTGGTGTAAAGCAGCTCCTAGACCTTCCATGCTGGCATCTATGTAGAGCTTGAAAGGTTTAGAGTAATCTGGCTGGATCAGTACTGGAGCTGAAGTCATTGCCATTTTGAGTTCCTCATAATTTTTGATTCTATCATGAGTCATTTCAAACACGGTGTTGTTGCAGATCTCATACAAAAATTTGGTTAGGATAGCAAACTTTGGTAAATACTTCCTATAGTAGCTGCAGAAGCTGATGAAGGATATGAGTTCAGTTTTGTTTTTCAGCATAGGCCTATTCATTACTGCTGCTATCTTGTTTTTGTCAGCAGCTAAGGACAGTCCAGAGACAATGTGACCTAAGGCTTTGAGTTCCCCGTTGTGGTGCCCCATCCTGGACACCCTGGCCGCCTTAAGACCTCAATTCATAAACTGTTGCGCAAACGTACCGCCCGGCTGAACAACTTATCCTCAGGCTCATCCAACTATTATTTACCCGCGCGCGCGCGCGCCGCGCTCCCTTCATCTGCGCGCGTCGCGCGTTCTTTATCCGTGTTGCTTCTCATCTCCGCCGTTGTTATAGAACGTCCTCATCTTTGTTTGTTGCGTGTCTTCATCTTTGTCGTTGCGCCTCCCAATCTCCTCATTGCTACCGTCGCGGGGCGCTCATCCATGATCTACTGAATCCATCCCGACCGCACCCGCAAGCATTTGGCAGATCCTTGACCAACGCAAGTGACCACATGGTTGCCTTCCCGTTTCCGCTCTATTTGTAGAATCCGTTGTATATAGTCTAACAGGGCCTCCTGCCCATATAAGGAGGGGCTCTCCCCTGCCTTTTGGCCAACCATTCCAGGATCCTAGTACCTCAGATCTCAGCATATCAGCATCCTATCATCCCATCATCATAAGCAATTTATCCGTGGGCATCCTTCCCCACTTATCTGAGCAAATTATCCGGGTATATCTATGATTGGCCCTTGATCCTTTGAGCCTCCATACTCAAACTCAGTCCTTTGTGACCTTGATCCTTATCACCAACCAATAGCCTTGCTGGTTGAAGAAGAATTCCTGTCTGCCTGAATTCTTGAGTGTGTTATACCACTCTGATCCCTTTTTCCGACCATACTGGTCTTGATCTCTCCTTGATCATCTTTCTGGAGCCAATCACGTTTGATTGAAGAGGTTTTATTAAGCTTAAAACCTGGAGTGCTATACCTCCCTTCTTCTTTGAGGTTGAATCTTGCCACGCTATTCTTGAGTTCCTTGAGAAGTGTTGGGATATTCTTGCTCAAATTCGTTATTGATTTGCTTCTAGAGCTTCTTAAACAAATTGCTTTTGTTTTTGTTCAGCCTCCCACAGTTATCTGGTACCCTTCAAGCGCTTGATTGCCGAGAGTTGGGCAGGTTCATTGAGAACCTGGAGGTTGGTTGGGATTGAGTTGATCTTTCCTAATCAGCTGCTGACGACCAGAGTTATTAGCTTGTGGGCGTTGTTACTTACAACTGCCTTGTTCTATTGAACTCTGAAGAAACCTTGACTTATTTGTTCAAGTCTTTCCCTGCACCATCTTGTCTCAGATAATGTTGCTTCCATCGCTACCGACAACTCTTATCCCCTTCTCTTAGTTTGATTTCTCATCCATAAGGTTCTGGACCTTGATTCCGGTTACATTAAAAAATTATTGTAACCCCTAGGAGGGCAGCCTAAACAGCACCTTTCCCCTCCACAGAACTGCCACGGCTTAGCACCATTTGGATTCTTACACCGTAACCAAAGCTACACTTTTGAATTGATAATTTCAATCCTACAGCAGAGATGGTTTTAAGGACTAGCCTCAATTTCTCCATGTGAGTATCCCAATGATCAGAGTAAATGATAACATCATCAATGTATACCATCATTCATCCCTGTCTGATGAATAATCCTAGGACTGTGTTCATCATTCTTTGAAAATGAGAAGGAGCATTTTTGATACCAAAAGGCATCCTAAGATACTCATAGATTCTTAGATGACAGATAATTCTCATGAATTTCCGACTATCAGGGCTGATAGGTATTTGGTGGAAACCTTTCAGCATATCCATGGTGGTTATGTACTTAGCCTTGGACAAGTTATGTAGAGCGTGGTCAATTCTTGGAATTGGATAATAATCAGCTTGGGTGTAGTTGTTAAGCATTCTAAAATCTCCAACCATTCTTGACTTATCATTGTGCCAATCTATAAGTACTGGGGTAGTAATATCCACTTGTTCATTTTTGCCTACTTTCCTTAAGACTTGTAAGTCAACCAACTCTTGAATGTGGGTTTCCAGAGCAGCTCTAGATTTTGGACTCAAAGGGTAAGCAGGTCTCCTGAGGTTGGGTGGGTAAGGAGGCTTAATAGTTAGAGTTAGGATCATGTCATGTCCTTTGATGTTACCAATGGGGTGATCTTTGGTACAGAAAGCATTCTGATTTTCAAAGCATACTTGTAAGATGTCCCATTTCTATTCTTCATTGAGAAGGGAATTTCAAGAAGCTTGAGAAAAATATTCCTGATTGAACTTTTCTAAGTGTTTTTCATAAGTTGAATCAGAAGTTTGAGCATTGACATGACATATTTGGAACTTCTTATTCCAGTCTCCCCCTGGGGTGAAGTATCTACCTTTGCTTTGGAATACATCTACACTATATAGGCAAAGAGAATCATTCCCAAGGATAAAATAATAACATACTCCATTTTGGAGCACTACAAATTCAATGTTCAATTTGAGTGATCCTTTAGAGTGAGGGAGTATGATATCAGAAGACCATAATCCAACAGCATTGAGAGCAGAATTGCAACTGCTGAACTTAGCCTGAGGTACTGGTAGTAAGTTCAGTTTCCAGTTTGGTTCTTGTTTCTCCAGATAAGTTGAACCAACACAAGAGCAAAAGGCTCCACTGTCTAGTAGTAACTTAACAGGGGAACATTGGATTAAACCAGTAGAATAGCATGTTTTGCCTGAAGTGTAACTTTTACCGGCAGAAGGTTTTAGAGTCAAGGCCTTAGCCTCAGAGATGTGGTGAATCTTCATGTTGGGATTCCATTTTTGAGGAAGTTAGAATCCTCATTGATGGAATTTATTTCCAGAGAAGACTCAATACTACCTTCAATAACATTGATAGGGTTAGTGATTATCAGATCACAATCAGACAGTGATCCTTCAGGATCATCAAGGTGAGGGTCAGGATTGTCACACTCTTCTCATTCAACAAGTTTAATCCTTTTCCCAGGTAGAGTACAATCATGTTTTACATGTCCTGTTTGTTTACAGTTCCAACATACTTTCTCTTTTGATTCTTGAGTCTTCTTGAATTCCAAAGTAGATGGATTAGCAGCAGGGGATTCCTTAGTTTTGGAGGTATATTCTTCCCTGTTCCTAGTATTTTGTTCCCTTGGAGGTCTATTGACCCTTTTGTAAAGACCGTTCATATCAATAGTCTCTTCCAATACACCTATTAAGGTGGAAAGATCTGAATCCATAGGCATTCTACATCTTACACTGTGGTCAATTTTTCCGGGAAATAAGTTGAGGATTCTTTGATTGATTTCTTCTTTATCAGCATCAGGGTAAAAACAGTCCAAGCTCTTTTTCTGGTCTAAGCACCACTTATGAGGTTTTTCCTTGGATGGATCAAACTCATGGGAAGTTTCAAAAGTTTTAATCATGTTTCTTTTCCAAATCCTGGTGCCAAACTGCAATTTGATCAATTCTTTCCAAGAGTTCCAGGATAAAGATACAAATTCTTTGCTTTTATTGATAAACAAATCAAGAGCTACTCCTTCAAATAATCTGGGCAATCTTATCACAGCTATTGCATCGGTGAGCTTATAGGAAGAAAGAGTAAAGTCAATAAACTTAATGAAACTGAAATGGTTTTATTCTCCTTCTCCAGAGAATTTAGGCCATTCAGTGATGGGAGGAAGTAGCTTCAAAGCCTGCTCCATTCCCGGAGTAGGACTGGGTCTGAAAGACTCATTCCTAGTTATCCTGGTCCAGGGAGGAACACTAGGAGTACTGGTGAACCTGGCAGGTCTAATTTATTCTATGTCAATGACCGGAGAGTTAGTAGAGTTGATCTTAAGATCTCTGAGATCATTCTTGATCATACCTAACTCTAAATCAAGTTTGTTGCTTAATAAGTCAATTTTGTTAGTCAGATGAGCTGAAGGAGTAGGACTAGTTTTCTTAACTTCTTCTTTAAGCTGGTTTATGGTTGCAAGAATATCTTCCTGAAGAATTGGTTGATTGTCATCAATATGTTTCATCAGGTCAAACGTACTAGCTCTTATACTATCCTTCATCTGTTGTATTTCCAACTCATAAATTCTCATAATCTGAGACTGAGTCTAAATCACTCTAAAAATACTTGAACTTAATTTTTCCAATTGTTTATAAACTTTATCAAAGCATTGGCTAATAATGGTAAAATTGTGAGACACATTTACAGAAAAGCTATTAAGAGCTTCTACATCTAATTGCAGTACACCTTTTTCCATTTCTGGGATAAGGATATTATGTTGTCCCAATCCTTTGGGTTCCTTAACTTCTGATGGGCTGAGGATCTCCTCTTTTTGGGGTTGTTTTCCTTTAAGGAAGCTAACTGATTCCAATGATTCCAGTTCTGCACGTAGCCTTCTACTTCTTTCTTTGGGATCAACCTTTGCAGAGAAATCTGAGCTTTCTTTGCCTGAGAAATGGCTTTTCTCATACCTGGTTGATCCTCCTGTGTCTGAGCCAACCTGAATTGTTCCCAATAGCTCACGTGCTCTTTCACTAACACTTTGACCCTTTCCTCCTTGGTTGAGTCCAGCTGGGGTGGCGTAGGAGGACCTGTACCCTCCTGGGATAACCTGGTGGGCAACAGAGGGCTCTCCAACTGTCTGTTGGTCAAGTTGGCGGCCGTGGTTGGCGGCCGTGGTTGTCGCCGTCTTTGTCCCGTGTGACGCTATGGTCATGGGTTTGAGTCCCCTCATTGCGTTTGCAACTGGAGTCCTTGAACATACGGTTTCCTCAAGGCAGAGATCCATATGACGGGGCTCTTCCAGTTTCACGGGTTTTGCACCTATTTTGATACATAATACAAAAAAAATATGTAAATCTTTTGTCGAAACTTTGAAAAAAGACTTTAAATTTATAAAAATAATATTTTATGTGTGTTTTATATTTTTAATAATTTTTTTGTAAATATTTTAACTTACTTAGAGTTAAATTCAATGGTACCAACACTTGGTTTGGATCACAACTATCCTTGGAAGGTATTCCAACGGGGTCTGAGTGAGTCCCAATCAGATCCTGGGATAAATCCAATGGTACACTGTCTGGGACGTCCTCTAGGAGGTCCTGGTCAATGAGATCACCAAAAACAAAGTCCACTGATATGGATAAAAAAAATATAATTTTAATAGATTTTTGTATTTTTACGTGATAAGGTGATTTTTAGAAAAAGATAATCACTTTTTTATTTTTGGGTTTTTCTTTATCTTCAGGATTATTTAATTTAAAAATATAAAGCTTCCTTTGATAAATTTTACACTCCTTATGTTGCCTTAATAAATAATTGAAATTGATAATTCTTTCAAGCTTGAGTTCTTTGTCTTTTATAACCTGCTGGTTGTCATAAAGCAATTGCTCCTGTTGTTGCTCAGGAGTTATAATAACAGGGACAAAGTTACGGAGTTTTTCTTCTTTTTTCTTTTTAAGAAGGTTCAAATGATAATTGATCAATTTCCGTTGGTCTTAAGATCTACTAGAGAAAAAAATGATCAAAAATAAGTGTGTTAACTTATTTTTAAAAATAAATATACTGGTCCAAGGAATAAATAATTAAAAATTAATTATTCAAGGATATTTCCTGGCCAGACCCCCAGTTGTCAGCTCTCTGATACCAGGAACCTTGCAGTCCTTTAGCTTCAGAGATTGATAAAAATGCTGAAATGATAATAATAATTATTATTCCAATAATAAACGCTTAGAAGCTCAAATAAGAGCAGTTGCAAGGTTTAATTGGTTTGGTAGTAAAGGGTTTTCAATATAATATAAAAGAGGGGCCACAGTATTATACTAATGGGGATCTTCAAAGACTAGCAACCTCTCTTCAAGGGGCCTCCTTAGGCAGTTTTGAAGAACCTTGGAATAAATATGGGTGCCTCAGAAAGCACTTATTCCACTGATGGCTGGGCTTAACAGCACAAGCGGCCTAGACAGGAAGGGTAACACTCACTCTGAGCACTTTACAACAAAAATCCTGGAATAATTGGAAGGGTTTCACAGCAGATGGGGTAGATTGCTTGACTAAACTTCAATGGTTGATTGGTTATAAAGGTAAAATAATACTACTGCAGACTAAGTCATAAATCACTTGCTTATCTTTATATAAGCACTTGATTAAAAATGACATGGTGTCTGATTGATAATAAATAATTACTGGTAAACTCTGATTGAATAATGGATCCAAAGAGGTCTGTATAAATACCTTTTTGGGGTGATTTTTGGTCTTCTCAGGGCACATAGAGAGAGTTATGCTTGTGGGCTGAGTCTGGCAAGCCAGTCAGGGAAAGATAAGCACGTCTACTTGGTTCTGTCAATCAGCTGTCCTTAGATCTGCTGGATTTCTGTACTATTTTAGCCACAAGATCTGTTAATTAGTTATGGCCTAAATTTGATCATTCTGTACTCATCCTTTTTTTGTACAATTGATATTGCTTTAAAGCGTGCAGATTTGGATGTTTACTGATTTTTCTTCATCTGCTGATCATTTAGATAATTTTTAATAAATTTTATGAACACTTTTGTAGTGTTTTGTGGTTGTCAGCTGGCTACTATTCAGAACCAATTGACTAAAGCCTAAAAACAAATAAAATATAAATTAAAAAATACGGGAATAATAAAATAAAATAAAAATAAGGAATAAAGCCTTAATTTGTAAGAAATCCAAAAATATTATTAAAAAAATGGATTTTTGGTGACAATTTAGGTAGGGTCACCCACTGGCACCACCCCCAAAATCCCACTCCTTCAGGTAGAACCATGATTCACCTGTGCACCCTCCCATCACATCCGCAGGTATAGGTTTCTGACCAAAAATTTGGTTGGAAACCCATAATTGTGTTTAGTTTAGGAGTTCTGGAAAAAAACTGGTTTTGTCCATAACCCCGCGCGCAGCCGCGGGTCATAAGCAGCCAGGCGCGCAGCTCTTAGGAGCCACGGCACAACCGGCCCCGCGAGTAGTCAAGCGACTACCTTTTGCAGGACGGAAGAGGTTGCGGACAGGCAGTGGCCCCGCGAGTAGTCGCCCGACCACCTTGCACAGGCTCTAGGCGATAGCTAAGGACCAGCCTTGCGGGTAGTCGAGCGACCAGCCTTGCGGCTAGTTGAGCGACTACCACGCGAGGTAGTCGCCACTTACCAGCCCGCGGGTAGCAAAGCAACCACCTCGCGCGACTGCCACTACCTATCGCCGGCCAGGCAAGTAGTCGACCAACTACCCTGCGCAGGCCCCCAGTGACCAACCAAGCCACCGCGCAAAGTGACTGGCTGGCTCACTGGCCAGCCCTCCCCTCTCCCAAAATGGAAACCGGGCTGTGGGGTACCTCCAATACACCCCATAGCCCTGTTCCACATCACATGGGGGCCAGAGAGCGCCACCATGTGGTGGGGAATAGTATGAAAGGGGATAAACAACCCAACAATCCGGAAAAATGGGCCCTGCGCCCTTTTTTGAACTATACCAAAGGGTTGTCAGGGCCTCTGTAAAAGGGCCTGTACGGAAGATTTGTACCTAAAAAAGTATCTGAGTTACTGTAACACCCTGAGAGTGTGTACTGAGCATAAAAAGGGGCCTAGCTTCGTGCTAGATGGATCACAAGACACCAGGAATACATACAACACTCTCCATACCCCTTATAATTAAAACTGTACGTAACTAGTCACAACTAGGGGTGTACTTTCCAATTAAGGAACTGTAAGACACCCCAATATGAGAAGAAGAGCCTCAGACTCAAAATTTCCTTGCAGCATAAGGTCTCCATAGCCTGTGTTCAAGCCCCTGGCCTCAGGAATCCATGGCTTATATTTATATATATTAATTGAATACAACCTCTTTGGCCGATACATTGAGGTCATTAAGGGCACAGAAACGTGTATCAAGCCCAAAGCATGATGACATAGGGCTTCCTGTACCTCTGTAGTGACTGGAGCAGGTCCACACAAACACACTGATGGCTTCCTGGCCTCAGCACTAGCCTGACTCACCCATCTTTGGCTGGAAAAAGGGCTGTACCATGAGGGGACCCAAACAATATAAATAAAGGCCCTTCCCCCAGCCATTTCTAACAGACAATTCCAGTTACATAGTCATTATTGCTTCAGATATTTTTGTCCTCAAGCCATCAAACCCTTATAAGAAATAAGTGTGTGATCCTGGACAACTTTCTGATAAAATCTTAGACTATAATTCCTGAATCCCTGTTTTTGGCCAAAATCAACAACCAACCATTCAGCCTGCCCCAGTACCAACATCCAGCACCCTGAATCCTTGAATATTGGCCCATTCATCAAGAATAAGTCTGGATCTAGACCTAGTAAGTGATCCTGCTAACTTATATCCCTTTTGTAGGTTTTGCATAACCTATGCCCCAAGGAAATTACACACACCCTTCTTGAAAGGAATCCTGGTCAACCCCACAGGCCCCAAAATTGCTCCTATATTGTCCTTAAAAGACATATACCTGTGTTCCGGAGGGCTCAACAACCCCATTAAGGTCTTGGCCCCTCCATTTAAATTTATTTTATAAATATATAAATAAATTTAACCCTTTTAGCCAAATCACATACCTGGCATTTTATCTTATTTTTGATCAAAACTTTCTATCACCTCTAGTAGCTAGAAGGAGTGAGGTCCTTGGCATCTAGTAGGCTGACAGTGTTCTTCGAAGATCAAGATCTGTGGTTTAAGTGGTAGTCCTTGATCTTTGATTTATTGTTAAAAAATGTTTAAAACTTAATTTTCATTAATTTTATTTAAGTTTTGATCTTTTTAGATCATTATTAATGCATATGTCCGTTTTTTACATATACTAGGCAACCCTAACTAGGTTGTAGCTCTTCTGAGCGGTACCTAGTTGTCAGATTAGTCACGACTGATTCAGGCGCGGGGATCAGTAGTACAGATGGGCACGGGGTAGGATCCGCTGCGTGCGTGGCAGAATCCGCTGCAGGCGGGTCTCTAGTACGCTGGATCCTGCTGCTACTAGTACGTATGGTTATGCAATGATTCGGGGCTGCGCGTGGGAATTGTGACATAACACATTTCAGCATGTAACTCCTAAAATATACACAACACCTCAATTCTGAGTGAATTTTAGGTGTAAACCCTATACGTGACAACACGTGTGAAATATTAAAATGGCCAAAAAGTGCCATACAGGTGTTGTAATTTCCAGTAATTTTCTTTTTAATTGTTTTAAAAATATAAGGACTTGGAATTCAAGGGTGGGGTCAGTGAGTGACCCTACCTAATTGTGGGTGAGGGATACATTCCTGTAATAACATTTATGGATTTCTCACTCCTTCCTTTGTTAATTGAGGTATTCTTATTTTTTGTATTTTGTGTTACTATTTGACAGTTTTGCTCTGTATATAGTAGCAAGCTGACAGGAACAACCTCCATCCGCTGACTCAATTGGTTGTTCCCATGACCAATCTTGCACCCCTATCTCCCACCTTGGCCAGTCATCAAACCAATGCACCAACATTCCTGCCCAAGAGTCCTCCTCTGATCATCACCCCTTGCTATCACGTCCATTTACACTGACTCCAGCAGCCATCCAAACAATCTCACCCAACAAAAACCTCCGGCCGCTCTTGCGCAATCATCTGCGGTCAGCAATTGCCAGGGCCTTTCAGCCTGTCTGCACAATTCCCCACCTGCAGCTCTTCTGCCCGTGCCCATCAAAGATCTTCCTATCATTTCAATGTTTTATTTATTGTCTGGGTTCTCATCAGTTTCTCTTTTTGTCTTTTTTCTTGTGTGTTAAAAAAAAACATTTTTTGCGCTCTATTTGTAGTACCTCTTGTAAATATTCTACAGGGACCCATGGTCTATATAAGGAGGGGCTCTCCCTTCCTTTTCCAAAAATCAATCGGAGTGTGTGCATATTTCCCCCCTTTATAATTGAAACCAAATCCTCATCCTCATCCTGGGTATATCTATGATTTCCCCCTGATCCATTGATCCTGAGTCTTTGCCCCTCTGTGGCCTGATCCTTATCACCAACCAATAGCCTTGCTGGTTGAAGAGAATTCTTTCTGTTGGAATTCTTGAGTGTGTTATACCACTCCTTGATCCCTTTCTCCGATCATACTGGTCTTGATCCCTCCTTGATCATCTTTCTGGAGCCAATCATGATTGATTGAAGAGGTCTTATTAAGCTTAAGACCTGGAGTGTTATACCTCCCTTATTTTATTTTTTGGAGTTGCATCCTTTCAGCCTACTCTTGAGTTCCTTGAGAAGTTTTGAGGTTATCCTTGCTTCAAATAAGTTTACTGTTTGCTTTTAGAGCTTTATGAACATAGTGCTTTGTCTTGTACAGCCACCCTCAGTTATCTGGTACCCTTCAAGCGCTTGATTGAAGAGAGTTGGGCAGGTTCATTGAGAACCTGGAGGTTGGTTTGGTTTGAGTTGATCATCCCTAATATTCTGCTGACAACCAGAGTTATAAGCTTGTGGGCGTTGTTTACATAAAACAGCTTTGTTCTTTGAAATTTAAACAAAATTTAGCTTATTTTGTACAAATTGTTCCCACATAATTTGGCTCAGATAGTGCTTTTCCATTTCTACCAAACTACTATCATCTTTATCCTCTACTACTTGATTCCTCATTTGCCAGGTTCTGGACCTTGATCTTGGTTACATTTAAATATTTTTGTAACAATCAAGCGGGCAGCCTAAACAGCACCTTTCCCCATCACAGAACTGCCATGGCCTATCACCATTTGGAGTCTTACACCGTGTTATAAAACCAAGGAAACATGATGGGCTACCACCAGTTACTCTTCAAGCCTAAGAATCTTTCCCTTTGAGACCCTATAGCCCTAAGAAGGACAGAATTGGGACTCAAAAAACCCTATAAATAAAGAGCTCTTTTGAGGTTATTGAAACCCAGTACCCAGTTACATGTACATCCATACACCCTGCCAAAGTGATAAAGTATTATATGAGATAATTAAGTTATTTATGGCTCTACTCTGATTAATATTATCTTTCCCAAACCAATTTTTATCAATTTAAACTCCTGAACAACCTTTCAACCCCACATACCGGTTTATCCAATCTGTTAATGTCCCAAACAGGTAACCAAAGTATTAAAAACTATTTCAGTGAATTAATTATCATTTTTCTGTGGTGGAAGCTTGGTTAAAAAGTCCTTCCACTCCACCATATATTTGATAAATATATTATCTTTTGGCAATTACTCCTTTAAGAATATAAATTAAAGGTTTCAAATGAACCAGGTATACGTATTTCAAAGTGAATTTCCTGAAGAAGAGGTGTTAAGGATCCCCAATATGATTATGAAACGTCTTCCTTTTTTTTAATAATCAATTTATTACTATTAATTATTAATAACCATTAATATCCAAACCATATTGCCTGACATTTCCTTTATCCAAATCTTTTACAGATTATTGCTGAATTTTTATAATAATATATTTATTATTAGGATGTATCAAAGCTAAGCAAACCCGCCATTTTTTAATGTAAGGTTTCAAACCAAATACTTCATATCAAAACCACCATTAAAAATAAAAAAAACACTTATTTCAGATCAGATGTGTCAAATTTAGCATGAAATTAGTTGGTTTTATCAACCAAATTATATAAAGGCCTTCACCAGCTCAACCAGGAGTCATTCCACATTTTCACCCCTGTTTTCATACCCAGACCTCATCCAAACACTTCTTCACTGTCAGCCTACTAGATGCCAAGGACCTCACTCCTTCTAGCTACTAGAGTTGATAGAAAGTTTGGATCAAAAATAAGATAAAATGCCAGGTATATGATTTGGCTAAAAGGGTTAAATTTATTTATATATTTATAAAATAAATTTAAATGGAGGGGCCAAGACCTTAATGGGATTGTTGAGCCCTCTGGAACACAGGTATATGTCTTTTAAGGACAATATAGGAGCAATTTTGGTGCCTGTGGGGTTGACAAGGATTCCTTTCAAGAAGGGTGTGTGTAATTTCCTTGGGGCATAGGTTATGCAAAACCTACAAAAAAGGGGTATAAGTCAGCAGGATCACTTACTAGGTCTAGACCCGGACTTATTCTTGATGAATGGGCCAATATTCAAGGATTCAGGGTGCTGGAAGTTGGAACTGGGGCAGGCTGAATGGTTGGTTGTTGATTTTGGCCAAAAACAGGGATTAAAGAATTATGGTCTACAAATTTTATCAGAAAGTGGTCCAGGATCACAAACTTATTTCTTATAAGGATTTGATGGATTGAGGACAAAAATATCTGAAGAATTAATGACTATACAACTGGATGAATGTGGTAGAAATAGCTGGGGGAAGGTCTTTTATTTATATTGTTTGGGTCCCCTCTTGGTACAGTCCTTTTACCAGGCAAAGGAGGGTGCCCCAGGCTAGTTCTGAGGCCAGGGAGCCATCAGTGTGTTTTTGTGGACCTGCTCTAGTCACTACAGAGGTACAGGAAGCCCTATGTCATCATGCTTTGGGCTTGATACACGTTTCTGTGCCCTTAATGACCTCACTGTATTGACCAAAGAGGTTGTATTCAATTAATATTTATAAATATAAGCCATGGCTTCCTGAGGCCAGGAGCTTGAACACAGGCTATGAGGACCTTATGCTGCAAGGAAATTTTGAGTCTGAGGCTCTTCTTCTCATATTGGGGTGTCTTACAGTTCCTTAATTGGACAGTACACCCCTAGTTGTGACTAGTTACGTACAGTTTTAATTATAAGGGTTATGGAGAGTGTTGTATGTATTCCTGGTGTCTTGTGATCCATCTAGCACGAAGCTAGGCCCCTGTTTAAGCTCAGTAAACACTCTCAGGGTGTTAAAGTAACTCACAGATACTTTTTTAGGTACAAATCTTCCGTACAGGCCCTTTTACCAAGGCCTTGACAACCCTTTGGTATAGTTCCAAAAAGGGTTCAGGGCCCATTTTTCCGGATTTTTGGGTTGTTTATCCCCTTTCATACTATTCCCCACCACATGGTGGCGCTTTCTGGCCCCCATGTGATGTGGAACAGGGCTATGGGGTGTATTGGAGGTACCCCACAGCCCGGTTTCCGTTTTGGGAGAGGGGAGGGCTGGCCAGTGAGCCGGCCAGTCACTTTGCGCGGTGGCTTGGTTGGTCACTAGGGGCCCGCGCAGGGTAGTTGGTTGACTACTTGCGGGGCCGGCAATGGGTAGCAGCAGCCGCGCGAGGTGGTCGCTTGGCTACCCGCAGGCTGGTGAGTGGCGACTGCCTCGCGTGGTAGTTGCTCAACTACACGCAAGGCTGGTCGCTTGACTACCCCCAAGGCTGGTTGGTAGCTGCCGCCTAGAGCCTGTGTGAGGTAGTTGGGCGACTACTCGCGGGGCCATCTTTGGTCCTGCGCAAGGTAGTTGGGCAACTACTCGCCGGGCCATCTTTGGTCCTGCGCAAGGTAGTCGCTCGACTACTCACGGGGCCGGTTGTGCCGTGGCTCCTAGGAGCTGCGCGCCTAGCTGCAAAAAAATGACCCGCCGCTGCGCGTGGGGTTATGGACAAAACCGGTTTTTGTTCATTACTCCTAAACTAAACACAATTATGGGTTTCTGACCAAATTTTTGGTCAGAAACCTATACCTGCGGATGTGATGGGAGGGTGCACAGGTGAACCATGGTTCTACCTGAAGGAGTGGGATTTTGGGGGTGGTGCCAGTGGGTGACCCTACCTAAATTGGCACCACAAATCCATTTTTTGAATAATATTTTTGGATTTCTTACAAATTAAGCCTTTTTTCCTTATTTTTATTTTATTTTATTATTCCTGTATTTTTTTATTATTAATTTATATTTTATTTGTTTTTAGGCTTTAGTCAGTTGGTTCTGAATAGTAGCCAGCTGAAATTCAATCTCATTGCTTCATCACTATCCTCATCACTTCATCAATCTCATCACTTCATCACTCTCATCACCTCATTGCTTCATCACTCTCATCAATTTATCACAAATGATTGCTTTCATTAAATCCTTCCTCTTATTACTTCATCAGTTCATCCCTTAATCTCCTTGAATGGCCCCTCAGCAATCCTCCCCCCTCAAGTTCACTAAAAAATCCAATGAACCAGAGAAAAAATCCCCCACAAACTCAAAATCCAGCCATTCTCCCCCATCAGCTTCCAAAGGCTCAAGTCAGCTCAAGAGAGCTGATCACATCATCTTGTTAAACTGGCACAAAATTCCATCCAAGTACAACACTTTCTTTGGATCCAACAATGATAAACAAGTTGGCCAAACTCCTTCCTCTAAGGTTTATGGTTATCTCCTGATGGCCAATGGACTCAAGAATAAAACCAAAGATGGGATGGATATTTAATCAAAACAGATGCAGGAGCAATTCAAGAACTATCAAACCAAGTACAAAAAATCCCACTCAATGTCAATATCCAATGGCTTTGGTATCACTGACTCTGATAAAGCAAAGGGAATTAACTTTTTTGTTGATAATTTGGACTCCATTTGTTCTTTTTGTATTCAAATGGATGAAATCTGTGGAAAAAGGGAAAATATCACTCTTTAGCCTCTTTTGAGCCGCACAATGAGATTCAGTTGATGCTGAGGACCTGGCTGTGGATTCTCAAAATAGAAATGATGATCCAAATGAAACATATTAGTGGCCCCAATCTGATTTGAAGGAGGATATTCCATCAGAATCAGCTCCAATCACGTCTAAATCAGCATTGTTCAACAATTCAAATCCTTTCTTGGACCCCTCACTTGCTTCCTTGGGTTTCTATCTTCATGAGGTGGAAGAACTTAACAAATTGGCCAATGAGGAGTGTCAGCTCTCTGATTCCAGGAAACTTGCAGTCCTTTAGCTAAAGAGAGTGATAAAAATGTTGGAATAATAATATTCCAAAAATAAACACTGAAAGAGCTCAAATAATAAATACTTCAAGAGTAGGTGCAAGGTTTAATTGCTTTGGTTGGAAGGGTTTTTGATATGTCATAAAAAGAGGGACCACAGTATTATACTACTGGGGATCTTAAAAGACAGACAAAATCTCTTCAAGGGGCCTCCTTTGGCAGTTTGTGCACCATGTAATGAATAATGGGTGCCTTATAAGGAGTTATCCACTAGTATGGGAGGGAAAAACAGCACAATGGCCAAGGCAGGAAGGGAAAGACTTACTGTGAGAAATAATTCAACAAAAATCCTGCAAAAATTCAGGTAAAGGGTTTCAGAGCAGTTGGGGTTGATTGCTTTACTATAATTCAATGAATCAGGTTGTTTGTTTTTTAGAAATAATAAGAATACTACAGAATAAGTCATAAATCACTTGCTTATCTCTTTATAAGAAATTTATCAAAAATGACACGGTTTCTGATGGATAATAATAAATTCCTGGTAAAACTGATGGGGAATGATGGATGCAAAGAGGTATGTATAAATAACTTTTGGGGTGATAATGAGCTTCTTAGGCCACAGAGATATTTCTGGTCATAGGATGAGGCTGGCAAGCCAGTCAGGGCAGGGTCAGCACGTCCACATGGTCCTGCCAATTAGCATTCCTCATATCAGCTTGATTTCTGTACTATTTTAGTCACAGGATCTGTCAATCTGTTAAAAGCTTAATTCTGATCATGCTGAACTTATCATTCATTTGTAATATCAATATTGGTTTAAAGTTGAAAGATGTGGATATTTATCTATTTTCCATTATCCGCTGAGCAGGTTGATAATTTTCAGTGATTTTTATGGCCACTCCTTGTAATGTTTTGTTGTCTTGAAAGATAGGGATCTGTGTGTTTTGTTATAAAATTCAATATTTATTTTATTTATTATTTAAAATATTTTTAAATTAATTACATAATAATTTGATTTAGTTTTTAAGGTTTTTAGATCATTTTTAATGCATATGTCACCTTAGTACATATTCCAGGTAAAACTTACTATTTTTTAGCTCCTGTGTCAGCCTCCTTGATGCCAAGACCCTTGCTATCCTTTAGCTACCGGAGGTGATAGAATAAATAATAAATATATTTTTTAATAAATGCAGCAAAAACACATAAAATATTGGGATTAGGCTTATTGCAAGGTTAAGAGGTTTTGTTATGGTTTATTGTTTTAAATCAATATGAATAAATTGATTATTAAATATTTTTATAGAGGGGCCACAATTATATTGGGGATCTTTAAAACCTCTCTTCAGGAATTTCAGTATGAAAACACGTTTTCCTGGTTACTTTGGGCTCTTTAGTTTAAAGTATATTTTACCCAAAGATGATATGTATATAAAATACACAATGGAGTGGCAGGGCCTTGTAACCAAGCTGAAACGACAGAGAAATGATAATAAAACTCACTGGTATATTATTCAATCCTTTGGGTATCTGTTTGAGACGTGCACTGATGGGTTAAAACTGTATACTGGGGTTATATGGTTGTTCAGCAGTTTTAATTGATAAAAAAGAGGTTGAGGACGGATATTATTGATCAGACTTAGACATGAATCACTTACTTATCTCTTATAAGTACTTGATTACCTTGGCACAGTGTCTGGATATAAATATAACTGGGTCTCTGCCCATCAATATCCTCAAAAGAGCTCTTTATTTATAGCTTTTGTAGTCCCAACATTGTCCTTATGAGGGGTACAGGGGCTGAAAGGGACAGAAACTAAGGCTAGCAGGGTAACCAAGGGTAGCCTGTAACATTTTCTTGGTGCTATAGAACAGGTAGCATCTAATTCCTCAGGGTATGGGAATTATTCTACTTTATAATACGTATTAGGGCGTGTGAATAACACTAATCTGTCCCATTTATGTATTATTTAATTAATTATCCTTAATAAATTTTCCCAGTAATTTAACAATTATTTAAATAGACATTTCTACAGACATCCTGATGTCAGGTGAGTTCTCTTTATGTATTAAATAACTGGAGTAAAGTAATGATATTGATTTTACTCCTTATTTTCAAGTTCCAGTTGATTTACTAAAATAATTACTTACAAATATAAGTCATGGGAATTCATGTAATATTGTTAAATCATTAGTTTTGTTAGTATTTCCCAAAGATATTGATGTGTGGGAATTCTCATAAAAGTATATTTATATTTTTAGAAGTTGTCATTGTCTTATTTTTGAAACTCTTTGTAATTTGAATTACATTTAATAAAAAATACATATAAGGGTTATTTAAGTATTTTTATATAATATTAAGAATTTTTAGACTATCTACTATCCACAGGAACATTTATTACATATGTAGAATGTTCCTGTGTGGGCCATAGCATGTTAAAATGTTACCCACGTCTCTCAGGCCGCCTGTCAATCTGTCAACCCGTAGTCCCACGGGTGCATACTTGTCAGAGGCCCGGGGCTGCTTACACAGCCTTCATGGAGTGACAGGGATGCATCTCAGTTGCGCGTGGGTGCATTGGCTGCCGCAGCTGCGTGCGGGAATTGTTACAAAACACATTTCCATTCTTAACTCCTAAAATATACACAACAGCTCAATTCTGACTAAATTTTTGGTGTGAAACCTATAAGTGAAAATAAGTGTGAAATATTTAATTGAACAAAAGCTCAATAGTGGAGCCGTGGTATTTTGGTCTTTCTTTCCTTAATTATTTAAAAATATAAGGAGTGGGATTTCAAGGGTGAGGTCAGTGAGTGACCCTACCTAATTTAGGGTGGAGAATCCATTTCTGTAATAATATTCATGGTTTTATTTCTCATCCTTAGGTTCATTGTATTATTATTATTTTTATGTTATTTTTGTTACTTTTTCAGCTTGATTTGTAATAGTAGCAAGCTGAAATTGCCCCACTCCCAGATATGGCCATATCTGAAAAAAAAATCTGGAGGATGTTGGGAGAAAATCAACTTCATGTGTGTTTCAGTTCCTTTTTCTGGCCCTGTAGTTTGTGAGATGTATTGGTCCATCAGGTATGTTATTTCCTGGTAACCATTCATCTTTGTCTGCAGATTCTCCTTTGTATCTTACTAAGTATAGTCTAAAATCTTTTCCTTGTACTCTCTCTTTCTTGTCTCTCAATATCCTGCTGAATTTCCCTTTTTCTTTCACAGGGTCAGGTTCTATTGGGATTATTGGTGGAGGGAGGTTTCTACCTTCTCTTGGTTGAAAGTGTTTGAATCGGCTAACAGGAAATACTGGGTGTTTCCTTGATAATTCTTCACTCAAGATTGCTTCCACAGCATTTTTGCCATGCATCTTCTTGATAAAAAATGGTCCAAAAAAGGCTGGTTTCAGTTTTCTGTTACCTGCTAGATTGTTGAAATTGATTTTAGATATCAAGATCTGATCTCCTATTTTAAAGTCAGGTTCTTTATGTGATTTGTCCCATTTTTGTTTTTTGTTTTCTACTGCTTCTTCTACACAATTTTGAGCATGATTATTTGCCAGATCTATCATGTTCTTAAAGTCGAGAGATGTTGAATGAATAGTGGCTAAGTTAAAGTTTAAGTTATTCCTAGGTAGTTTTGGAATCCATCCTCTTTCTAGTATGTAAGGAGCTTCTTTGGTAGTAGAATGTTTACTGCTGTTATAAGCCATTTCTAGGGCTGTGAGGAGGCTCACCCAATCATGGCAATAACCATCTGAGTTTTTGTATTCTAGACCAAAGCTAAAGAACCTTCTTAAAATATCTTCTAGGGTCTGTATCATTCTTTCAGCTAATCTATCAGTTTGGGGATGGTATGCTGTAGAAATTGCTAGAGTATTACTCAGTATATCATGTAGCTTCCTCCAAAACTCAGAGGTGAATTTTGGGTCTCTGTCACTGATTATAGTTTTGGGTATACCCACATCAGCTATGATCCTGTTCCAGAATAGTAAAGCTACATCCATAGCACTATCTTCTTTTTGGTTAGGTAAGAATTTTGCCTTCTTAAAATATCTGTCAACTATAACTAGGACAGAGTTATATGAATGAGTACCTCCAGGGGGGAGGCCGGTGACAAAATCTTTATTAATGATTTCCCATCTGGTTGTAGGTTCAGAGATTATCTGTAAGATTCCAAACCTTTTTCCAGTAATTTTATTAGATTTTTGGAAGGTTTCACAGCTAGTAACATATTTAATAGTGATTTCTCTCCAGTCTATCCACCAAGCAGTTTTTTTTACTTTCTCCAAAGTTCTTTCTGTGGATAGATGCCCTAATGAACAGTTTTCATGGCATTCCTGGAGTATATGTTGTATTTTTGCTTTGTTGCTTAGTACTAATACACTGGAATGTTGGTGTCTGTAGTAAAGGAGACCATCCCAAAAGGTAAACCTTCCTGCTTTATAGGGTTTAAGTAATGAAGCATGTAGACTTTTTATCAGAGCTGCTTCTGGGGATTCTCATTCCATAATGGTAATCAGCAGCTTGATTTCAGGAGAGTAGTTGTCCCTTACTAGGTTGAAGAAAGCAGTATCTAATTCACATAAGTGGATCCCCATTATTGGAGCATTCAATTCAAAAAGATTGATGTTCAGGATAGGAAAAATATCTTGATCTTAAGGGTCATATGCTGGATTTTTAGAGTCATTAGGCAAAGCATTCCTACTTAGACTATCAGCATTCTGATGTTTAGCTCCAGATTTATGCACTATAGTCATCTGTCCTCTATACTATTGTATAGCAATTTGCCACCTGAGCATATGTCTGCTGGGAGCTTTCATGTTCACAAGGGTTCTTACAGCATGACAGTCCGTGATTACTTGAGAAGTGGTGCCTTCTAAGTAATAGCGTAGCTTTTCTAAAGCCCATACTAGTGCAAAAAATTGCAACTGACTGGCTCCATATCTCTTTTCTGTATCTTTGATCTGTCTAGATATGAAAAGTACTGGTTTCTCTACTGGTCTGTCTTCTTCTATCCTTTATTAATGTAGGGAAGCTCCCAACCCTTCCATACAGGTGTCAATGTACAGTTTAAAGGGCTTGGAGTAATCTGGTTGAATGAGGAAAGTAGTAGAGGTCATAGCTATTTTTAGTTCCTCATAGTTTTTCAGTCTCTCATGAGTCATTTTGAATAGAGTGTTGTTGTTTCACAATTCATACAGACTCTTAGTTAGCGTAGCAAAATTGCTATGTATTGTCTTTAATAACTGCAAAAACTAATGAAAGACAGTAACTGTGTTTTCTTTTCAGGCATGGGTCTATTCATGACAGCAGCTATCTTATTTTGATCAGCAGCTAGAGTTAGACCAGAGACTATATGTCCTAAGGCTTTCAATTCTACATAGCCAAAGTTGCATTTGTTCATGGACACCTTCAATCCTGCTCTGAAGATAGTCTGGAGTACTAATCTTACTTGGTTAATATGAGTATCCCAATCATCAGGTAATATGATAACATCATCTTTATAAACCATCATCCATCCTTGTCTGAAGTATGTACCTAGAACTGTATCCATTGTTCTCTGGAAGTGTGATGGAATATTCTTTATAGCAAAGGGAATCCTAAGATATTCTTATATTCCCAAACAACAGATTATTCTCATAAACTTCCTTCTTTCAGGGATTATTGGTATCTGGTGGAAACCTTTAAGCATATCCATAGTAGTGATGTACTTGGCCTTGGACAAGTTATGCAGAGCATGATCAATCCAGGGTATAGGATAATAATCTGCTTGATTTCAATTATTGAGCATTCTGAAGTCTCCTACCATTCATTACTTTTCATTATGCCAAGCTATGATTACAGGTGTGGTTACATGCACCTGTTCATTATGCCCTACTTTCCTTAATACTTGTAAGTATATTAGTTTTTGGATATGTTCCTCAAGAGCTTTTCTAGACTAAGGACTAGAAGGATAGGCTGGCCTTCTTAAGTTTGGAGGATAAGGAGGCTTAATGGTCAATGTCAATACCATATCATGTCCTTTAATATCACCAATGGGATGATCTTTAGTACAAAAAGCATTTTGGTTCTCAAAGCAGACTTTCAATATATATTTCTTCTGTTCCTCAGAAAGTTTCATATTCAGAGCTGCTTGAGAGAAATATTCTTGTTCAAAGTCTTATAAATGCTTTTGATAAGTAGCGGAGGGGAAGTTAGACTGAATTGTGCATATCTTAAACTTCTTGTCCCAATTAGCACCTACTGTGAAGTATCTCCCTTTACTCTGGAACACATCTATACCATATAGAAATAAAGCATTATTTCCTATTATCAGGTAGTCACATAATCCTTTGAGCAATAACACAAATTCCACTTGTACCCTCAAAGATACTTTAGCATGAGGTAGTATTATAGGAGCAGTCCATGTAAAAGTTTTGATGAATTAAGAAACCTAGACCAGGCTGATTCATTTCAGATTCAAGGAAAGTTTTAGATACGGTGGACATGAGATAAAGAACAGATGACAAAACAGAAATGAACAGGAAGGAAAAAAAACAGAGACTTTTAGTTCTACAGGCCGGGTTATGACCTCTAAGGAGATTAAGTAGAACAGAGCAGTTTGAGGATTCGTTGTCGACTGATCCAACCGAGATACTGAGCTGAAGGAGTCAATAGATTGGTTCAGAGGAATGTTGAGTTGACCATTTGTTCAGTCTAGTCTTTGGGTTCAGATGATTTGGTGATCAAAGGCGATTAGGTGAAGCTGGCCAAGTGGTCGAGTTTGAGTCTTCACTTGTAGGACAGAGGACGGTTGCTTGTCCTTTATGTGCTGAGTCAAGAGGTTGCGTGAGAGTTGTAGGTGACAGGTATGAGATAGGTGACAGCTCATCACACAGGACAATTGGACAGACAACAACTTGAAGAGCAATACATGAGAATTGAAATAGATGGGAAAGAAGAAAACAAACACGGTAACACATCTGACATTAAGATGATATGGAATGAGGACATCGACAGTCCATACTCCAATAGCATTCATGGTAGAGTTGCAAGAGCAGAACCTGGCTTTTGGAACGGGAAGAAGGTGTTCTTTCCAATTGGGATCCCATTTGTTTAATAATTCAGCACAAACACATGAGCAAAAAGCTCCACTATCCAATAACAACCTTATAGGTCTGTTTTTATACATTCCTGTTGCATAACAAGTTTCACCAGTGGTATAAATTTTCCCACTCATAGGTTTAACTGTTAATGGTTTGAAATCCTTAATATTTCTAGGAATAATGGTAGGATCCCATTGTTGGGGCAAGCTAGAATTCCTAGGGATGTTATTGATTTCTACAGAAGTGCCTATATCTTTTTCTATAACATTAACAGGGTTGGTCAGGATAAATTTACATTCAGAAAGATATCCTTCAGTATCAGATATATCTTCAAAGTTCTGATTCCCTTCAACCTCCTTCTCTCCTTCCAAGACTGCTTTTTTTTTTGGTAATGGGAAGTCTTGTCTCATATGCCCAGTCTTGTTACAATTCCAACAAGTTGCACGCATCCTCTCTTTATCCCTATTCTCATTAGGTTTCTTATTATCAGAGGTATTCATCAGAGGAGGTTTTTCTCTGATTTTGTTAATGTTTTAGTTTTCTTTGGGTCTAGAAGGGGCTTTCTTTTCTAACCCATTCATGTCTATTACTTCTTCTAGCACATTGATTAGAGTTGGCAAGTCAGCATCCATACTCAACCTACATCCTACACTATGGTTAAGATTGCCAGGACACAGGTTTAGGAGTCTCTCTTTAACTTCCTCTTTATCAGCATCTGGATAGAAGCAATTCACCCTTTTCTTCTGTGTCAAGCACCATTTGTGAGGTTTATCCTTGGAGGGGTCAAATGAGGAATTTTGTAAATTTTTCATCATTTTTCTTTTCTAAATTCTAGAACCAAATTGTTCTTTAATCAGAAGTTTCCAAGAATGCAATGGTAAGGATCCTACTTCTTCTCTTTTACTGATAAACCAGTCCAAGGCTACTCCTTCAAATGGTCTGGGAAGCCTGACTACAGCTACAGCTTCTGGTAGGTCATAAGAGTTAATAGTGTAGTCAATAAATTTAATAAAATTTATATGATTGTATTCTCCTTCACCAGAGAACTTGGGCCATTCATAAATAAGGGGTAACAGTTTGAGGGCTTGCTCCATCTCTTCTTTATAGGGTTTAAGTAATGAAGCAGGTAAACTATTTATCAGAGCTGTTTCTGGGGATTCAAATTCAATAATGCCAATGAGCAGCTTGATTCCAGGGGAGTAGTTGTCCCTCACTAGATTGAAGGAAGCAGTATCTAATTCACATAAGTGGATCCCCATTATTGGAGCATTTAATGCAAAAAGATTTATTTTCAAGATAAGAAAGATATCTTAATCCTCAGGGTCATATTCTGGATTTCTAGAGTCATTAGGCAAAGCATTCCTACTTAGACTATCGGAATTCTGATGTTTAGCTCCAGCTTTATACACTATAGTCATCTGACTTCTATACTGTTTTATAGCAATTTACCACCTGAGCATATGTCTGCTGGGGGTTTTCATGTTCATGAGAGTTCTTACAGCAGTAAATTCTGTGATCATTTGGAAATTGGTGCCTTCCAAGTAATAGTGTAGCTTTTCTAAAGCCTATACTAGAGCCAGCATTCCAACTGACTGGCTCCATATCTCTTTTCTGTATCTTTGATCTGTCTAGATATGAAGAGTACTGGTTTCTCCACTGGTTTTTCTTCTTCTATTCTTTCTTGATGTAGAGCAGCTTCTAACCCTTCCATACAGGCGTCAATGTACAGTTTAAAGGGCTTGGAGTAATCTGGTTGAATGAGTAAAGTAGTAGAGGTCATAGCTATTTTTAGTTCCTCATAGTTCTTCAATCTCTCACGTTTCATTTCAAAGAGAGTGTTATTTTTGCATATTTTTTCCAGAATTTTAGTTAGCATAGCAAACTATAGTATGTATTTTCTTTAGTAACTTCAAAAAATAACAAAAGACAGTAACTCTGTTTTATTTTGAGGAATGGTTTTTTTCATGACAGCAGCTATCTTATTTTGATCAGCAGTTAGAGTTAGGCCAGAGACTATATGCCCTAGGGCTTTCAATTCTCCATATCAATAGTTTCATTTCTTCATGGATAATTTTAATCCTGCTTTGGTGATAGTTTGGAGTAATAATCTTATTTGGTTGATATGAGTATCCCAATCATCACAATATATGATAACATCATCTATATATACCATCATCCATCCTTGTCTGATGTATGTACCTAGAACTTTATCCATTGTTCTCTGGAAGTTTGATGGTGCATCCTTTATACCAAAGGGCATCCTAAGATATTCATATATTTCCAAATGACAGATTATTCTCATAAACTTCCTTCTTTCAGGGCTTATTGGTATATGGTGGAAACCCTGAAGCATATCCATACTAGTGACATATTTGGCCTTGGAAAAGTTATGTAGAGCATGATCAATTGGGGGTATAGGATAATAATCTTCCTGAGTATAATTATTGAGTATTCCAAAGTCTCCTACCATTGTTAACTTGTCATTATGCCAAGCTATGATTACAGGTGTGGTCACATTTACCTGCTCATTGTAACCTACTTTCCTTGATACTTGTAAGTCTATCAGTTCTTGGATATGTTCCTCAAGAGCTATTCTAGACTTAGGGCTAGAGTTATAAGCTGGTCTTCTTAGGTTTGGAGGATAAGGAGGCTTAAGAGTCAATTTTAATACCATTTCATGTCCTTTGATATCACCAATGGGATGATCTTTAGTACAAAAAGCATTTTGGTTCTCAAAGCAGACTGTCAATATATCTTTCTTCTGTTCCTCAGAAATTTTCATATTTAGAGCTGCTTGAGAGAAGTATTCTTGATTAAAGTCTTCTGAATGCTTTTGATAAGTGGAAGAGGGGAAGATAGATTGGATGGTGCATATCTTGAACTTCTTGTCCCAATTACCACCCACTTTAAAGTATCTCCCTTTACTCTGGAACACATCTATACCATATAGACATAAAGCATCATTTCCTATTATCAGGTAGTCACATAATCTGTTGAGCAATAACACAAATTCCACTTTAATTCTCAAAGATCCTTTGGTATGGGGTAATATTATAGGAGAAGTCCATACTCCAATAGCATTCATTGTAGAGTATCAAGAGCTAAACTTGGCTTTTGGGATGGGCAGAAGGTGTTCTTTCCAATAAGGATCCCAATTTTTTAAGAATTCAGTAAAGAAAAATGAGCAGAAAGCTCCACTATCCAGTAATAACCTTATAGGTCTGTCTCTATACAATCCTGTTGCATAGGAATTTTGACCAGTAGTATAACTCTTACCACTCATAGGTTTAACTGTTAATGTTTTGAAATCTGTGATATGTCTAGGAATTATGGTAGTATCCCATTTTTGGGGCAAACTAGAGTCCCCATGGATTTTATTGATTTAAATAGAAGTGCCTATATCTCCTTCTATAACACTAACAGGGTTGTTCAGGATCAATTCAAATTCAGAAAGGGATCCTTTAATATCAGCTATATCTTCCAAGTTCTGATTCCCTTCAACCTCCTGCTCTCCTTTCAAGACTGCTATCTTTCTTTTTGGTAATGGGAAGTCTTGTCTCATATGCCCTGTCTTGTTACAATTCCAAAAAGTTCCTGGCATTCTCTCTTTCTCCCTGTTCTCATTAGGTTTCTTATTATCAGAGGTATTTATCAGAGGGGGTTTTTCTCTGATTTTGTTAACATTGAAGTTTTCTTTAGGTCTAGAAGGAACCTTCTTGTCTAACCCATTAATGTCTATGACTTCTTCTAAAACATTGATTAGAGTTGGTAAGTCAGCATCCATACTCATCCTGCATCTTACACTATGGTTAAGATTTCCAGGACACAAGTTGATTATTCTTTCATTTACTTCCTCTTTGTCAGCATCTGGATACAAGAAATCTTTTCTTTTCTTTTCCACATTCTAGAACCAAATTGTTCTTTAATTAGAAGTTTCCAAGAATTCCATGGTAAGGATCCCACTTCTTCTCTTTTACTGAAAAACCAGTCTAAAGCTACTCCTTCAAACATTCTGGGCAGCCTGAATACAGCTATAGCTTCTGGTAAGTCATAAGAGTTAATAGTATAGTCAATAAATTTAATGAAATTTATATAATTTTATTCTCCCTCACCAGGAACTTTGGCCATTCAGAAATTTGGGGTAAATATTTGAGGGCTTGTTCCATTTCAGGAGTATGACTAGGCCTGAAGGTGTCACTCCTATCACCATGAAAAAAAGGCTGCACCTGCTGGCAGGTGTAGCACCTGGGTTTGTGATTGAAACCTTTTTTGACTTTGTTGAGGTTTTGGAGTCAAACATCAAATAGATTTCTGAATGAACTCAGAAGATTCATACAGAATATTTATGCAATGCATATATTTAATTGAAATTCATTACATAAAAGGAAGTACTGAGAATTCTTCATTTAAATGTAAGACCATACTTTGATTGAACAATTTTTCAGCGGTTATGATTGGAATTGTCCATCATGGGCCATGATTTCAAATGGTAAAAAGTTCCAAAATGAGAAGAGTCAATTTTTTAGATAATGAGCATTTCAAATAAATGATGCAAACACAGATTTCCAATTCGCAGTTAGGATTGATGCTTCAGTTTTGTGAGATTAAATCTGATTTCTATTTTTGAATTCTGTACCTTATACACATGTTTTGGATAGATATGTGACACAATACCAATACCTCTGATTTCATCATTTACCAATATCTAGTACAATAAAAAATTAGTCCATGTGTCTTTTTGTATTTCCTCCTGTTTTGTAAGGAATCACCAGTCAGAAAAATCAATAATTAAAGTCCTTCAGAAATTAGTATTTTTGATAGTATTTTTGATATCTACTTACCAAAGAGTTAATTGCTACAACACAATAAACATCCTTGGAAGTTTGTGCTTTTTTTGCTTCATAAGCCATGCTTGCCACAAAACCTAATATTTTATCTTGATGTATCACAGATATTGATCCACCTTCTTGATAAACCATTTGAGCGTTGAGAGACATGAGGCCAAGGTAGGGATTTCTTGAAGTATCAATTTTTTCCAAAGGAGAAAAGGTTTCAACAATGAGGAAATATTTTGCACAGTTTTTTTCATGAAAGATGGAAAATACCTTCCCAATCTCACAAGGGCCCTAATTTGATGTTGATGAAAAGGAAATCTGAGAATTACTTTTATTGTAGCAATGGGGTGTTATGTCATGACAATGGAAGAGCATTGATTTGAAAGGCAACCACTCCAGCTGGTCCCATGGCAAGAAATTGTATGTTGAGTTTTTTTCAATGAATTTTTTAAATTTTTCTTCTTCCAAAACATTCATGTCTTTTTTAGCCCTTGAAACATCACCTGTCTTGGAAGGATAGAACAAACTTTTCAGATCTTGGAGTTGGTCAGAATTGATCCCCAAAACATTCCAGCTGGATCCAATTTGATCAACCAAGCCTTGAAGTTTGGCCCTTTCAAGGAATCCATTCAAGAGGGACTTATCAAGGAAACCTTGAAATTTAAAAAAAATTCAATTCAAAGTGTGCCACCAAGAATCTGCTTTTCAGAAATCTGTGTAACTTACGTGTATTTTTATTTTTTTAACTAATGTCAAGATGTGATTCAGCCTTCCTCCTGACTAACATGAAAACATAGAGGGAGGACCATAGAGCTTGATCATCTTATTCATATGCTGAGAAAAATAGATTGTTGGCTTGGGTTTGATTTCAGATCCCCAATGCAGCAATAATTCCTACCTATAAGCCATAGTTAATTCATGCAATTGGCAAAACTGTTAATCTGTAAGTTGATGAGACATTACCAAGTTGATGATACCAATAGGTTTGGAAGTAGTGGAGGTAAGCTTTTGCTCCCGCAACCTGCTGGCTGAGTTCCAATTCCATTCTGGAATCAAAAAAAGCACTAAATGAATGGTGTACAAAACCAACCATTCAGCAGCCTTAGGAGTACCAGCAGCAGGCAAACCAATTTTTCTGGGAAACCTAGTAATCCAAGATGGAAATTTGATTGAATTGGTACCCTCTTGAAGACTTCTGAGCTCTTGAGTTGTAAGGCGCAATTCATTTGATGCAATCCTTGTCTCTTCTATCAATGAGCCTGCTTGATGTGGATTGCTTTGATCTTCAAAAGAGTGGTAGGAGCTTTGCTTGCTCTTTCCAGATTAATTTTGTCTTCCTTATTTGCTTCCAATAGATCTAATGGGATTTTTTTCTGGTGAGGTATCTTTTTTCTTTCCTTTGTCCTTTGATTGAGGCCCTGATTTGCATGAGCTTCTTGTGGATTCATTCTCAAGAAGCCTTGGGGAACCTCTTAAAGTTGGTTGAAGATGTTCAGATGCAGAATTTTCCCAAATTCTTGAGGAGCTGGGACAATGGAGCCCTGGGCTTTTCTGGACAAAAATGGGTACAGAAGTTCTATGCTGAATATTTGATGAGCCTTCTTGCTGCTGATTTGCCTGATTTGAAACTTTTCAATTGGATTGGGAGAAATATCTTCAAGGTTTTTTGAGGAGCTATCTAGGAATGTTTGAACTCTACTCCTGGTGACTCTTTTGCTGTTTTTGGGTGATTAAAAGCGCTTTTGTTTGGATCCAGATTTGAGGCTGCTGACCCGACTAATTGTTACACTTCTTGGGTAAGTGTTTTTCCTCCTTTCCAAATTTTGAAGACTTTGGCCAGCCTTTATTATTCCAAGGTAGGTGATGCTGTAATCCCTTAGCATTCCCAAGATGAAGTTATGCATTGGATCAATTGTTGTCATTTTTTTTGGTGCCCAGTATGGCAGAGTTTGGAAAATTGTGTATCAGGCACCATGTAGCTTGAGAATGTTGGTTTTCTCATTGAATGATTGAGCATTATTCCAATTCTCTGGCCATTTGATGTGATCTTCATTATTTTTTGACGGCCAAGTCTCCTTTTTGGTGTTCCGGATATCATTCAGCTTGAGGTTACAGTGGGCACAGAAGATTGTTGCTGAGTGGGATGCAAATCCACCCATTTTACGTAATGCAGGTGTATCACCAATCAGAGGTAATATGACAGCACATATTACTCTTCTATGTTGATATTTTTTAGTTTTTGTGAAGAATACTTCTTTCCAAAGATCCAGTAGCTCAGAGAAAAGAGGTTTGAGTAGATTATTCAGTTGGAATGAGGTGCATTCCTTGGGTGTTGGTGTGAAGCCATACACAAAAATATTGTGTGGCTTGTAATGCACACTAGGTGATAGATTAAAAAATATTAAGAATATGAAGCCAAGAGAGATGCTTTAACCACTGGTCTTGATTCCATGGGGATTCATCCAATCAATGTAAATTCCAAAGAAAAGGTTCCCTGGTTCTGCTGTGTAAATCTGATTGGTTTGATCCTTTAATTCTTTCCGCATAGTTCCATCCCAAATATCACAAAGTTTAGTAGGATTAATGGCTTGATGCTCTTGAGGTTCACTGAGTAATTCTTCAAAGCAATGGGGAAGCAATTGCCTGGCAATCCACTTTTTGAGCAATTTGTACCCAAACTTCTTCAGAGGATAAAATTTAGATTTGTTCTTGTCCTGTTTCCAAAGTTTTGATCCACATGTAACAGGCTCCCCAGCTATTGAATTAACTTTATTATGGCATATTGTATAATGCCTGTGTTGTTTAATTTCTTCATCAGTTTGGGCTTCTGAAGAAGAAAGTACTTCATTCAAAGGATAAAGTTGGTAAAAATTTTCACAACAGACATTTTCCAGTAGATCATTTGTAATTAAAAATCTTTTTTTCAATGTTGAAAGACTTTTGGGTATTTCTGCTGAATAGTTGGGCTGGCCACTGACAATTGAGTTCATGCGGCTTTTCTCATGTTCCATCTTGATGTGTTTCTGACATGCATGGTCACCAATGTTTTCCTCAATACTTTGATGAAGGATTTGGAGTGATGAGATTAGGAAACTTGGAGTCTGATATAGAAATTGAAGAGGTTTTATCTCAGATGTATTGGAAATTTCCATATTTGCTGCTGGGGAGTATTGTTGTATTTTACCATAGCAAGGATCTCTTTCAGGGTTTGGCTGTGCATTGGAATCTTCAATTGATGGCTTGAATTTTAAAAATGATAGGATAAATGAGTAATTGCATGCCAATTGCAGTATACATCAAGGAATTTACTCTTGTGCAAGATTTTCACTTACAGCCCTGATGTTTGCTTCTAGTGGTTCCCTGGTGAAGTTTCTTCTGGTATGTCACACAACCACCCCACGTACTATAGGGCAATTCTTAGATGATTGTGAGCACAAAGGAATGCTGAGTGCAAGGGCAAGTGCAAGTAGTGAGACTCAGTTGCAAAGTGCAAACTTGTTTATGCCACTCAACAAACAGCAAGAGGAATGGAATGTGTTCCGAGGAAGGAAACTCAACCTGAGTCCGATGTGATAACTAGGTTGTAACAAAATGCAAGAACGTATGACATTAAATAACTGAGGAGACAATCATCAGGCAAGGGGATAGCCCTTATAAGTTAAATCCAAAGTGACTAGATACAAACTGGTGGTGAGCTAACTACAGTTGAAGGCAGTGAGGCAATGAATGACAGGGACAGGATAGGAAATAAAGCAGTAGTATAATCATGTCCAAGGTCATGGCCTAAGTGCGAGACAATAGAATCTGAGTGTACAATTGTATGATGAACTGGGACAGGAGCAAATGACATTGAATGACGTTGAAAGTAATGCGAATGAGAAGTAATAGTGTATGCAGGGTAGGGACTAGTCCAATTGCAAAATTTAAAGTAATGATGGCTCAGTTAGAAATAGATGCGAACTAAAGAACAGTGACTGACCAAAGATGGAAGTCCAAGGCTGTTGATTGGCCAGGGAAGGAGATTGGATCTCATAATGGATGGCCAACCAGTATGGAGTTAACCGCGAGGTTTGCAAGTATATACTGAGTTGGTCGCCAAGATTGGAAGGTTAATGCAAGCCAGAGGAAGTAGCAGATTGCACCATTGATGTTGTGCTTTATTTGTGTCACGCTTATAGACTGAAGTAGATGGTACTGAGGAGAGGACATGCCAAATTGATTAAGACAATAATTCCTAAGTGCGAGGCGTGACAATTGCCCGGGTATAAAGACGCAAGCTCCTGCAAGCGTTCAGATAAATTTTCCCATTGATTTCAATTTGTTAATAAATACTGTATAACCTTTACGTATTATTTAATTCATTACTCAATAGACTTATAAATTATATAAAATGATGTCATTGTTGTCCCGCCGTTTCAAAAACTGTATCCGTTGAAACAAGCAATGTGTCCCCAGTAATGCCATTCAAGGCCTTCAAGGCAGTTGCGAGCAATGTTGCCTTCGCAAAGTAGCCTGCAATTTCCCTATAAATATCAAGTCGACTGTCAATGGTCCCGCGGAGTCATTGAGGGAGATGCGGAGTCGTAGGTCCACTCCAAGGGTTAACTACAAGATACCACCGTTGCCGGAGATCAAATACTTGGGGACTCAAGTTCTTGGTGAGTACTAATTGGGACTGACTAATGATAATAAAGAGAGTAACTAAATTTTGCTCTTATTGCTAGTGTTTCTCCCTTTCCAAAGGTACACTACAAACACATCACCGCCACCACCACCTTATTGGGGTCCGCTGACTGAACTTCTGGGGGCCCAGATGAATGCCGAAGTGCAAGACAAAGTGCCCAGTGCAGAAATGGTTGGGGTCATAGCCAAGGAAGCAAGGGAGGAAGAAAGGAACAAAGTGGGTAGAGGATTGGGAGATGGAGAAGACGGAAATGGAGGGAGAGAACAAAAGGAGAGAGAAGAAGAGGGTGTAACAAAAGAATTGGGAGAAGGGAATGGAGGAGATGGAAGGGGTAGAGTAGATGGAACGGAGGAAATGGAGGGCCAAGGCGAAGCGGATCAGGTGAAAGTCATAGGACCGGTCAAAATTGATGCAAGGCAACTGACAGGCAACATTGGAGAAGGTTTGTTGGGAGGCCAAAGGAAGAGAGCGTACAAAGAGCTCTTGGAGGAAGGTGGATGGAATGCTTGGCCAAAGCGAGCTCAAATTGCAAGGTGCAAGCAAATCTTCAAGAGGCATATTGTAACAGAGGTGCTGGTTCTCCAAAGGATGTCTGCACTGATTGATGATGAAGACCTGTATAATTTTTGATCCATGGTTGCGGAATTGACTGAAAATTGGTAGGATGCAGAAAATGAATTAAAAGAAACTTTGTAATTTATTATTATAAATTTTTTTTTTTTTTTTTTATAATTATTATTAGGGCGTATCAAAGTTAGCTAACCCGCCATTAGAAACCCGCCATTTTTTTTGACAAAACCCGCCATTTTTAATGGCGGGTTTCTGAAATACACATACCCCCTAACTGGTGTATTTCAAAATGGCGTGTTTCATGAAAATAGCGGATTTCAATCATCAAACATGCCATTAAACCTGCCATTTATGCATCATCATCCATCCACCATCCATCACATCAAAAACACCCATCCAAATCAGCAAATCCATACCGGTCCCATCTCCATTGCATCACACACATCTCTATTGTTTTTCACATACCTTCACATACCCATCTTCACACAAATCCCATCATCATCTCATCACCCCACATCACTGACCACCTTTCTCAACATGTCCAATCAAACATCCTGCCAGCAAGTTGAAAACGCAAAAAAGCTGACTGAACTTTTGCTACTGTTTGACTCCCATTCAGACTCTGATTCAGACTCTGATTTGGAATCAACTTGGTTAGCTTTGAATTCTCTGTTGGCAAAGCAATACATGGTTCCAAGAATACACACTCTCCATAACCCTATGTATGAAAGGCAAAAGCTTCATCTCATCCCTGACTTAAGCTTCCAGCAACTGTTCCGAACTTTGTTGCCTTCTTTCATGAACCTTTTGGCAATGATTGAAGACCACCACATATTCCAGAACAATACTTGCAATCCTCAACGCAATCCAGCCATCCAACTTGCCGTTGCTCTTGGTAGATTGGGGTCAAATGGAAATGGAGCAGCAATCCATTGATTGGAAAATCTATTCTCAGTCAGTTATGGAAGCATTGACTTATACACCAAAAGAGTCATGATTTCTATCCTATCTTTCCGTTGCTCGGTCCTTTCACGGCCAACCAAAGAAGAACGCAAGGAGATATCTCAAGTAATGGAGACAGAAGGCTTTCCTGGTTGCATTGGTTTTGTTGATGGAACCACCATCCCCTTGAGTCAAAAACCCAACCTAGATGGCAACCACTATTTTGATTGTAAAAAAAGGCAATTGATTCATTTCTTTTCCAATTGCTATGATAAAAATTTGGATCACACACTGACCAAATATGTTCCATCTCTTTGTTTAGATACTCCGTGGCACTACAACTTGTTTGCAATAACAACAAGAAGTTCATCTCCCTCCATGCTGGCCTTCCAGGTTCTTGTCATGATTCATATGTTTTCAATTGGATGCAGATTGCCCAAAAACAAGAGATCTACTTTGACCAAGATCAATACCTTCTGGCCAATTCCGCTTATGCTAGTGGGAAATATGTAGTTCCAGCATACCGGAATGTTTTGTCCAATGATCAAGGAAAAACAAATTTTAACTATCATCTTGCCCAATCAAAAGTTTGGATTGAGCATGCCATAGGAATTCTGAAAGGAAGATGGGCCAGCTTACAGGAGATGCAAAACCAGCTCCAATGTTCCAAATATATGAGGTTCCTCATCAACTGGATTATCACTTGTGTAATCCTTCACAACCTTTTGGCCAACATCAAAGATGAATGGAACAAAATATTCCAAGATGATATTCCTGATTGTCCTCAAGTCATCCCTGTCTCATCAGGTCCCTCATCTTCTTCTATGAGAGAGCGGATTCTTCCTCTCACCCTTGCTTGCTTTGATGAGTAATTTTTGATTTTGAAATTGGTAAAAATTCCCTTCACCGTATTTTTTTGGTTTTGGTTGTTCACCCAAGATTCATAGGCTGAGTTCTTTTTTTATTTTTTTTTTAGTGGACTTGAATCCAAAAAAACCTCCACCTCAAACCCTGCCACTCACCAAATGCCACCCCCCTCCCCCTCACCACTCAACCCCTTCAACCTCACCCCACTCACTCACCGGCAAACCCTGCCTCCTCCTCATCAAAACACCTCACTCATCACCACCACCTTACTCACCACCCCCACCTCATCTCACCTCACTCGCTGAATCCCCTCCTCCTAATCCTGGTAAGCCCCCTCCACCCTCTTCCTCTTCCTTCCCCTCACCAGTTGCTGATCCTTTGATCATTCAACCTTTAGTCCCCCCCTGGACCCATTTCTCTATCCATCAAGGTGAGCCCCTCCCCTCCTCCAATTCCTCCTCTCATTGATTAAGCAATTGATTGCTAATGTCGGGGGTATTTTATTGGAATGAGATGGTGACATCATGAAAACCAAGGGGCAAATAAACAAAAGGATTGATGTTTCAGGCATGGCGCGGCCACAGCCCAATCAATCAAATACCATCATCAATTAGAAAGCACTTTGCATGGTTTTTGGCTCGTCACAATCTTGTGCAAATTGCCTTCTGGCACGGTTGAACTTCTTGTTACTTTTGGATGTTGAAGTAACATCTGAGTTTGGTAGTCTGTGTTGTTTTCCTACTACTAGAGGCTTCAATCCATGTTGTGTCTCCTTGGCATCTCCTGAAATACCAAGCTCATCAAAACTACAAACCGTGTTTCAGGATGACACCCAGGAATCACAACATGAATGGAAAACCCAAAGAAAAATAATGCAGAATAAAAAGTTCAATTAGTAATTTTATTGTTGAAGGATATTGAGGAATAAAGTTTAAATCCCATACCCATTTTTACTAGACATGCCTTCATTCAATTCCATCAATATTGATATCTACAAAAAATGAAATTCCATCAATATTGATATCTACAAAAATTGAATACCCTCTTGTTTTTTTTTTTTTTAAAAAAAAAGGTTACTTACCAATGGGGTGGTGGTTGTGGTGGATAAGGTGGATGAGGTGGGTGGTGGTGGGTGGTGGTGGGTGGTGGTGGGTGGTGGTTGGTGGTGGTCGGTGTTGGTGTGGTCCAGGTTACTAAATAGCTTCCTAGGGGGGGGAGGGGATTGGAAAACCCCCCCACCAAGCCTGTCCCTCCCCCCTTGCTTGCTCGCTAGGTGGGGAGAGGATTTGAAATCCCTCCCCCCTTCCCCCCCCCTCAATTTCCCCCCTTGCTCAATTGCTAGGTGGGGATGGAATTTGAATTCCCCCCCTCCCTCCCCCCTCTCTCCCCCTCCCTCCCCCCTCTCTCCCCCTCCCTCCCCCCTTGATCTCCCCCCTCTTTTGCTTGCTAGGTGGGGAGCGGATTTGAAATCCCCCCCCCTCCCTCCCCCCTTGATGTCCCCCTCGCTCGCTTGCTGGGGGGGGGGGTGATGAAGTGCTCCCCACCGCGAGCCCCACCAGCTCCTTCCCCCTTGCTCGCTTGCCGGGCGGGGGGGTGATGCAGTCCCCCCCACCGCAAGCCGGTGGCTTGCTCCCCCCTTGCTCGGTCGCTGGGCGGGGGGGGATGAAGTCCCCCCCACCGCAAGCCGGTGGCTTGCTCCCCCCTTGCTTGGTCGCTGGGCGGGGGGGGGGGGGGTGATGAAGTCCCCCCCCACTGCAAGCCCCACGGCCCCCCCCCTTTGCCGCTCGCTTGGTCCACCCACGGAGCCAGCCCCCCCTTTGCCGCTTGCTTGGTCCACCCACCAAGCGGGCCCCCCCCACTGCGAGCCCCACCGGCCCCCCCCCTTCGCCGCTTGCTTGGTCTGCCCACCAAGCCGGGCCCCCCCACTGCAAGCCCCACCGGCCCCCCCCCTTTGCCGCTCGCTTGGTCCGCCCACCGAGTCGGCCCCCCCCCTTTACCACTCGCTCGGTTGGGGGGTGATGAAATCCCCCCACCAAGCTGCCCCCCCCCTTTGCTGCTTGCTCGGTTGGGGGGTGATGAAATCCCCCCACCAAGCCGGGCCCTCCCTCCGGCCTTGCTCGCTTGCTCGGTTGGGGGGTGATGAAGTCCCCCCAACAAGCTGCCCCCCCCCCTTTGCCGCTTGCTTGGTTGGGGGGTGATGAAATCCCCCCACCAAGCCGGGCCCTCCCTCCCGCCTTGCTTGCTCGCTTGTTTGGGGGGTGATGAAGTCCCCCCAACAAGCCAGGCCGTGCTTGGTGCATTGACCTCTTCAAAAAAAGCAAAAAAAAATCAAAAAAAAACCCAAAAAAAACCCAATGTCAGCCTGCTACTTAGCACAGAGCAACCTGACAAAGCAACAACAATAATAATATTAACAAAATTAAAAGGAACAAAGATAAATGAATAAATAAAATTATTATAAAATGAAGGAGTAGAAAATCCATACATATTATTGGAGAAATGGATTCCCCACCCAAAATAAGGTAGGGTCACTCACTGACCCCACCCTTGAATTCTTACTCCTTATATTTTTTTTAATTAATTTAATACAAAATGGTAAATGACCACGGCACCAGTATGGCACCTTTTAGCCATTTTAATATTTCACATGATATGTCATTTATAGGTTTCACACCTAAATTTCAGTCGAAATCCAGGTGTTGTGTGTAGTTTAGGAGTTACACGGGAAATTGTGTTTTGTCACCATTCCCGCACGCAGCCCCGCGTCCCTACAGCGTTGGACTCCCGCGTACGCCAACTCCCGCACGCAGCCCTGCGTCCCTACAGCGCTGAACTCCCGCGAAACTGAATTCCCGCGCAGTTAATCCCGTGACCTAGTCACGCGCGCAGCGGTACAATCCCCCCGCGCGCATCTGAGCAGCGGATCAGTCCCCGCGCGCATTTGAATGGACTGATCCCCGCGCCTCCTATGACATCCAGGTACCGCTCAGAGAAGCTACAATATAGTAGGATCTACACTACATATGTAAAGCTACCACACGAGCATGGATTATGGTTCAAAAACCTTAAAAATCAATTAAAATTAGTTAGTAACTAATTTTTAGTATTTTTATTAATTAAATAAAGAACCAGACTCACCACGAAATAAGTTGATCAGAACCTTCAAAGACCACGAAAATACACAAGGAGTGGTCGTAAAAATTATTAAAAATTACATACAGGATCAGCAGAGGATGGAGAATCAATAAAAATCTACGTCTGCTCACTTTGGACCAGTACTTGCTGTACAAATTGAGGATCAGTGCAGGATCAGAAAAATGACTAATCTATTGATTGACAGATCCTGCAGCTAAAAAGGAGCTGTTCCTTGGCAGATCTAAGGCCAGCAGGCTAACAGCACCTTGAGGACGTGCCAATCTTGCCCTGATTGCCCCCCTAGCCTCAGCCCATGGCTAGTACTCCTTCTAGAGGCCCTCAAGCACCCAAAAAAGAATATTTAAACAGGCTCTTTTTGCCCTTCTGTTTCCAATCAGTTAATCAGTTATCAGGAATTATTTATTATCAATCAGACACGGCGTCATTGTTAATAAAGTGCTTATATGAAGATAAGCAAGTGATTTATGACTTAGTCTGTAGTAGTATTATTTACCTCTATTAACCAATCAACCATTGAAGTTTAGTCAAGCAATCAACCCCATCTGCTCTGAAACCCTTCCAATTATTCCAGGATTTTTGTGGTCAAGTGCTCAGAGTGAGTGTTTCCCTTCCTGTCTAGGCCGCTTGTGCTGTTAAGCCCGGCCATTAGTGGAATAAGTCCTTTCTAAGGCACCCATATTTATTCCAAGGTTCTTAAACTGCCTAAGGAGGCCCCTTGAAGAGAGGTTGCTAGTCTGTAAAGATCCCCAGTAGTATAATACTGTGGCCCCTCTTTATATATTATATTCAAAATATTTATAACCAAACCAAATAAACCTTGCACTTGCTCTTACCATACCATTATTGGAGCTTTAAAGTGTTTATTCTTTGGAATATTATTGCTCCAAGTTCTTTTATCACTCTCTGTAGCTAAAGGACTGCAAGGTTCCTGGTATCAGAGAGCTGAAACCCAAAAAAAAACAAAAAAAACCAAAAAAAAAACCAAAAAAAAACAAAAAAAACAAAAAAAACCAAAAAAACCAAAAAAAAAAACCAAAAAAAAAGCATAAAAAACCCACAAAAACCAAAAAAAACAAAAAAAAAAACCAGAAAAACCAAAAAAAAACCATAAAAAAACCACAAAAAAAACCAAAAAAAACACCATAAAAAAAACACCAAAAAAACACCAAAAAAACACCAAAAAAAACAAACACCAAAAAAAACACCAAAAAAAACACCAAAAAAAAACCAAAAAAAAAACCAAAAAAAAACCAAAAAAAAAAAAAGAAGTCTTCAATTGATGGCTTGAATGTGAAAAATCATAGGGTATATAAATAAATAAACCCCACTTCAAATAAAAAAAAGAAACATACTTTTGAACAAGATCTTTACTCACAGGGCTGGTAATTTCTTGTAGTGGCTCATTGTGGGGTTTCCTTGGTCGCTGGGTGGTGGGGGGGTGATGAAATCCCACCCTTGCTGGGGGGCTTCACCCCCTGGCCTGAGAACTTCCCCCCTCGCTTGCAGCTAGCCAATGGGGGGGGGTGATGAACAAGCCGCCACATGCAAAGGGGAGGCTGCCCACATTGCCCGCCGCCTCCCCCCCCCTTGGTCGGAGCTGGCAGGTGGGGGGCGGTTCCCCCCTTGCTTGCAGCAAGCCCATGGCCATCTCCCACGGCCATCCCCCCTTGCTCGCATCTGTGGGGGGTGGTTCCCTCTTGCTTGCAGCAAGCCCGCGGCCATCTCTGTCGGCCATGCTCGCATCTGTGGGGGGCTGTTCCCCCTCGCTTGCAGCGAGCCCGGTGGGGGGCGGTTCCCCTCTTGCTTGCAGCAAGCCCGCCGCCATTTCCCATGGCCATCCCCCCTAGCTTGCATCTGTGGGGGGCGGTTCTCCCTTGCTCAAAGCAAGCCCGCCGCCATCTCTGTTGGCCATGCTTGCATCTGTGGGGGGCGGTTCCCCCTTGCTTGCAGCAAGCCCAGTGGGGGGCGGTTCCCCCCTTGCTTGCAGCGAGCCCGCCGCCATCTCCCACGGCCATCCCCCCTTGCTTGAATCACAAAGCATGATCAGACTAAGCTAACAATCTGACTTTATAGGAGGTCATTGTTGTGGCGTATGTTTGACCCCAAAGTATTTCAGGGCTGGAAATGGTCAGCATATTGGGCCAGTGTCTGTATATCAATGAGATTGCGGCCTGTACGACGGCATAATCCATTGGGCCTTTTCAATGGTCGTCAATGTGAGAGAATTGGCACTCGGTCAGTCGGGCCAAATTGTTTCATTTGCAACATTGGGTTTGAGTATAACTGTGATCCCTTTGCAGGAAAGTATGATGTTCAAGACCATTGTGTGACAGGTTCTGGTTTGATTTAACCCATAGTGGCACTGCCTTGAGCAAAAAATTGTCTCCTTGCCCACATCAGGCTCAAACAACTGGGCCAAAGTGCTTTAGTTGCGAGCTTGATTTCAAGCAAAAAGGTATAGTCAAAATGGTTTGGGCAGCTAACAAGTACAAGAACTGTACCTTTCCAGCTGTGGACACAGGAACCCATACCAGAATGGCCATGTCACTCCAAATTAATAAAAAAACTCAGAGCACTTGTAGGGACATGAAAAACGCCCAAATTTACTCTAGAGAAAAAAATATCAATAAAAACAAAAAAGATTTGTATATTGGTGGGGTTAAGAATGTTCTCAAACGTTGTTGTAGTAAAAAATAATTTGTTTTTCTTTCATCCATGCAAATATATTTACAAGCCCAGCATTTGAGTAATCTGCTGTATTTCTTCTACCAATCTACCACTGCCAATGCAAGCCAAAGCTACTGATACCTTATCCCTTTTTTTGTTTGCCCATTTTTCCCTCTCCTTTTCCAGTTGCACTTGCTGCCAATCCTTCTCCTTTTCCTCTTTTTGAAACTCTAGCTCAGCTTGTTTCAACCTCCACTCAGCATCCAATTTTTCTTGATTAGCCAAAGTCTTGGCTTGCTGCTTTTGACCATCCATGGCCAGTTGGCAATCCCACTTTTGCTTTTCAAACTGAAGTTTATCTGATTCAATTTGTGATTTCACTGTTTTTTGGAGGGGAATGGCAATGAGAATGATTTTTAAAGCAAGGATATTGAATCAATCAACTTACATGAATCTTGCTTCTCCATGATTTCTTCAAAGCCCGAAAAACTGGAAGTGTTTCTCCTCTTTTGATGACTTTTGGGGTTGACATTGATGGAATTGGAGGCCTTTCGCTTACCCTTGGCAGAGGAGGTTTGAGTCTGAAAGTCCTCACTAGTATTTGAAGGCAATGTGGGAGGCCCCATTGGCTTGAGTTTTCGGCCAATCAAAAATGGATGAGCCTGTTTTTTTACAATTTAAATCAGTCCGGAGCAACCAGACAGAATCAAAAACAATTTAGTTCCTTACTTGAGCAGATGTGGATGGCAACGGTGATCCAGGAATAACATCCTCCTCATTGGGCAAGTTCTCCAGTTGTTCTGCCCCAGGAAGAGAGCAATCAAAAGAAGGAAGTGAGGGGTCCAAGGTTGGGATTGACTGATCAATCAATACCAAAGTAGAAGTGATTGGAGCCAATTGTGTTTTAATATCCTCCTCGTCATCAGATGGGGGCCACTCCGAGGCCAAGGTTTCATCAAGGTCCCCGTTGGTAGGCTGAGCCTCCCCAGCCAAGTCCTCGGCATCAATGGAATCAGATTGTTGGGCATTGAAAGCAGCTAGGGGGTGATGTTGGCCTTCTTTCCAAAAATTTCATCCATTTGAATATAAAAAGGACAAATGGAGTCCAACTTATCAACCACCGAGTTGATTCCTTTGGCTTTTTCCAAGTCGGTGATACCAAAGCCAGTGGAGATAGACATGGAGTGGGCCTTTTTGTACTTGGCTCCATAGTTTTTGAACCGCTCCCTCATCTGTTTGGATGACAGATCCAGCCTACCTTTTGTTTTGTTCTTGAGTTCATTGGCCATCAGGAGATAACCATTGACCTTAGAGGATTGAGGTTGGCCAACCAGTGTTTTTGTTGTTGGATCCAAAGCAGGCATCTTGCTTGGAGGGAATTTTCAGCCAGTTTACCAGGATGATGTGATCAGCTCTCTTGAGCTGACTTGAGCCCTTGGGAGCTGATGGGGGAGGATTGTTTGTTTTGGAGTTCCTTGGCAATGTTCTCTTGGGTGGGTTGGACTTGTGGGGGGAGGTTTGCTGAGGGGCCATTTGAAAGAGTTTGGGCTATGCAAGTGATGAGAGCGATAAAGTGATGAGAGTGGTGAAGTTTTGAGAGCAATAATGTGGATGAGAGTGATCAAGTGATGAGAGCGGTTAAGTGATGAGAGTGATGAAGTTTTGAGAGCAATGAAGTGGATGAGAGTGATCAAGTGATGAGAGCGATAAAGTGATGAGAGTGGTCAATCAATTTTATGATGAGGGTGGGGGTAAAACATTTTCCAATGAGGTCAGAGGTAGAAGGAGGTGGGAAGACAGGGGTGTATGACGCGGAAAGGTGGTGGAAGCATTTAAATACTTTATTTGAAAAAACCCACTTATTTCAGGTTAACTTTGACACGTCTGATCTGAAATAAGTGGGTTTTTTTGATTTTTAATGGCGGGTTTGAAATGGCGGATTTGGGTTGAAACCAGCCTTTAAAAAATGGCGGGTTTGGTTAACTTTGATACCCCCTATTATAAATAAATTTTCTCTTCTTCTTTTTTTTTTTTGAATAAGGAATGGAATTTTATTTGGTAGGAATGAGAGGGGGATGAGAGGAAGGAATAACACGGTGAGATGAAGGTATTGACTGATGGAATGATGATGTGGAATGGAATAGGGTTGAATGAGATGGAATGTGGAATGGAATGGGATTGGATGAGATGGAATGTGGAAGGAAATGGGATTGGATGGGATGAAATGTGGAATGGAATGGGATTGGATGGGATGAAATGTGGAGTGAAATGGGATTTGATGGGATGAAATCATGATTGTAAAGGTTTGCAAGGGTAGCTTGCATGGAAATCTTGAATCAGATTGGGAGAATTTCAAAGGTGATGGGCTGGTTCCCAGGAGGTGCAATCTTTGTCGGACTGGAAGCCAGAACACTCAACAAGGTATTGAAGTTTTCCTTTGCGTAATGTGGAATCCAGAATACGGCTTACTTCCCACTCTTGATGATTGAGGACAGTGACCGGTTTGGGAGGGGGATGAGTCTTTCCCGGGTATAGGAATCAAGCTGGCTCTAGGAGAGACACATGAAAGACCGGGTGGATACCTTTCCATTTCGCAGGTAAAGTAAGTTTAAAGGCGTTAGGGGAGATAAATGATTCTACTTTAAAGGGGCCAAGCTTTCTTTTGGAGATTTTGCCAGTTGGGCAAGTGCTGCAAATCTAGCAAGCTTTGAGCCATACTTGATCTCCTACTGCAAAGGTTGGAGCTGTAGTGCAAGATTGTTCTGCTTGCTCCTTATAGCGCTGGTTTTCTTCTTCAAGTTTGGTTTGAAGTTGCAATTGAAGAGATTGAATTTTTTCAAGGTAATTGGTAGCAGGTTGAGAAGGTGCCACGTGAAGGGAAGAGAAAGTTGGGTTTCTACCATAAAGAGTTTGGAAGGGCGACTGTTTGGTGGAGGAATGAGTGGAGTTTTTTTAGGCAAATTTGGCTAGTGGGAGCAATTGCGACCAGTCGTCTTGTTGATAGGCGACATACATTTGAAGATATTGTTTGAGAATCTGATGAACTCGCTTGGTTTTCCCATCCATTTCTGGGTGGTACGCCGTTGATAAATTGCGAGTGATCTTCAAATGTTGGCATAGTGTTGACTGATGGGATGTTGGTGTGACATAAAATGGGGTTAGATTAGATGGAATGTGGAATGGAATGGGACTGGATGAGATGGAATGTGGAATGAAATGAGATTGGATGGGATAAAATGTGGAATGAAATGGAAAGGGATGGGATGGGATGGAATGCGGAATTTAATGGGATTGGATGGGATGGAATCATGATTGTTGAGGTTTGAAAGGGTAGCTTGCATGGAAGTCTTGAATCAGATTGGGTGAATTGCAAAGGTGATGGGCTGGTTCCCACAAGGTGCGATCTTTGTTGGACTGGAAGCCAGACCATTCAACGAGGTATTGAAGTTTTCCTTTGCGTAACCTGGAATCCAGAATACAGATTACTTCCCACTCTTGATGATCAAGGATAGTGACCGTTTTGGGAGGGGGATGAGTCTTGCCGGGGTATAGGACTTGAGCTGGCTCTAGGAGAGACACATGAAAGACTGGGTGGATACCTTTCCATTTTGCATTTAAAGTAAGTTTAAAGGCATTAGGGGAGATGAATGATTCTAATTTAAAGGGGCCAAGCTTCCTTTCTGAGAGTTTGCAAGTTGGGCAAGTGCTGAAAATGTTGCAAGCGTCAAGACATACTTGATCTTCTACTGCAAAGGTTGGAGCTGTAGTGCAAGATTGGTCTGCTTGCTTCTTATAGAGCTGGTTTTCTTCTTCTAGGTTGGTTCAAAGTTGCTATTGAAGAGATTGAATTTTTTCAAGGTAATTGGTAGCAGGTTGAGAAGGTGCCACATGAAGGGAAGAGAAAGTTGGGTTTCTACCATAAAGAGTTTGGAAGGGCAACTGTTTGGTGGAGGAATGAGTGGAGTTGTTATAGGCAAATTTGGCTAGCGGGAGCCATTGAGACCAGTCGTCTTGTTGATAGGTGACATAGATTTGAAGATTTTGTTCAAGAATCTGATTAACTCCCTTGGTTTGCCTATCCATTTCCGGGTGGTACGCCGTTGATAAATTGCAAGTGATTTTCAAATGTTGGCATAGCAAGGTCCAGAAGCTTGAGACAAACAGAGATCCTCAATCACTAACCATATTATCAGGGAGACCATGTTTCAAAAATACATATTCTATGAACAAGTTAGCTAAGTCTTCTGAAGAGGCCGTCACATTAATGTGCAGAAATAAAGCCATCTTTGAGAAGCGATCTACTACTACTAGAATAGCATCATATCCACTAGAAGAAGGTAATTGAGAGATGAAATCCATAGAAATCAAGTGCCCAGGACAAGGCGGAATTGGAAGTGGCTGAAGCAGCCCATACTTCTGGTGTTTTGAGGACTTGTTAATATTGCAATCATAGCACGCGCTAACATAGTCTTTTACTTCTTTGGTCATACCAGCCCAGTAGAAGTCTTGTGCAATCAATTGGTAGGTTTTATCCTGCCCATGATGACCAGCAAGCGGAGAATTGTGCCATGACTCAAAGATATCTAACTTAATGCAAGAATTATCTGGTACTACTACACAATTATCATAGACTAAAAAGCCATTACCATCAATACTGTAACTACTATCTAATAAGTTTGCACTTTTGCAAAGTTTGATGCGCTTGGGGTCGTCGCGTTGAGCTTGTTGGAGTTTGGAAGCCAAATCTTGTAAGTGAGCGATGACTGAACTGAGTTGGGCAGATTGGGTTGAGAAGAGTGTCCTCACTTTTTCAGGGTTGTTTTTGGCAAAGGTGCTCCCCCCCCCTGGGTAAACGTTTTGCCAACGTGATAAAGTATCAGGAACTACTGCTTGTTTCCCAGGGCGGTACGTGATTGTAAAGTGGAACTTGGAGAGGTATTCGGCCCATCGTGCCTGTCTACGTGTGAGGACTTTTGAGATCATAAAATACTTTAAAGAATTATGATCAGTTAAAACCTCAAAGAATTCTCTAAGGCTCAAATGGTATGAACGCCATTTCTTTAAGCAATAAACAATTGATAGAAGTTCCTTGTCATGAATCTCATAGTTAAGCTCTGCAGCAAGCAACTTGCAAGACTCAAAAGCTACGGGATGAAAGAGAGAAGTGGAGGAAGGAACTGCAAGATTACTCCTGCAATTGCATAGTTGCTTGCGTCTGTTTTGACAATAGTGCAAGCTAGCTCGTTGAAGTGAGCGAGTATTGGAGCAATGGTGAACGCTTTTTTCAGAGCTTCAAACTCCAAAGAAGCTTTTTTGGTGAAAACAAAAGGAGTATCTTTTTGAAGAAGGTTAGTAAGATTCACGGTTTTTTTGGTGTAACGCTGAATGAACCTCCTATAAAAATTACTGAAACCAAGGAAAACTTGAAGGGATTTAACGGGAGAAGGTGGGGGCCAGTCCAATATGGGTTTGCTTTTGGCTGGGTCCATCAATAGTCCTTGCTGCAAGACTACAACACCTAGAAACCAAAGAGAAGAGGAATGGAATTCCCACTTAGAGGCTTTTGCAAACAGGTCATTCTTGCAAAGTTGCTGCAGAACCTCTTTCACATGTGCAATGTGATCTTCAAGGTTTGTTGAGTAGACTAGTTTATCATCTAGATATACCACAAGGTATTTACCTACGAGATTGGAGAAAATGTTGTTGACAAAATGTTGAAAAGTGGAAGGAGCGTTACAGAGGCCAAAAGGCATGACGGTATACTTATAACTGCCAAACCGGGTTCTCATTGCAGTCAAATACTAATGACCTTTCATAATGCAAATTATGTTATAGGAACCTCAAAGGTCTAACTTTGAGAAATAAGCAGCTCCATGGAAGAGGGTGAGGAGATGTAACATAGGCAGTACTGGATAGGCATTCTTCCGGGTTACCTGGTTCAGTTTCCTGTAGTCAACACAAAGGAAAAGTCTGCCTTCCTTTTTTGAAACAAATAGGACAGGTGAACCAGTATTTGAATTGCTTGGTCTAAGAAATCCTTCCGCTACATCTTCCGAAATGTAGTCTTGAAGCACAATTGATTCTTGCGTCAAGAGAGAGTAGACTGGTCCTGGTGCCGGAGGTGGGCCAATAAGTTTGATCTTGTGATTGTAAGGACAGGATGGAGGCAGTTTATCTGCTCTTGAATCTGAGAAGACGTCAGCAAAGTTATGATAAACTGAAGGTAAAGACTCTCAAATGATTTCTAAATCTTCAATCTTGTCATCTTTGAGCACCGGATTTGAGGTGCTTGCATGGTGTAAGAGGATTAGGGAGCTCAAAATACACCGTTTGGCTGGTGTCTGTTTCTCTTTGAAGAAACAGGAAAGAGATAAGCTGGATAGGTAAGCAATAACTCCTAAATCTGAATAGGGAATTTGGGAATGGAGGTCAGGATATTGCAAATCTCCTGGCGGAAAAGTGTCATCCAAATCAATGACAGTGTCAGGTAGGCTGTTTAATTCCTTTTTGACGGAAAGATTAGCGTTCTGGGGGTGCAAGGTTCAAAGTTTAATTACTCCTTCTTGCCAATTCACATCCGGATTCCAGTAAAATAGGAAATCATGGCCTAGAATGGTATCCTCCATTCCAGGTATAGCCAAGAAAAATAAATCCCATTTGAAGCTGGGGAAATTGGAGAATGCAAAGGTCCACTTTGCCTTTTGTGAGACCCAATAAGACGGTTCAGTCTCACTACTTACTAAATATATAGGAAATTTATCTATCTTGGAACGCGTAAGATTTTTGGAAGTGGCGAAAGATTCACTGATGAAGGAAACATTAGCACCAGAGTCAAGTAAGACTTGATAAGGGGTGTTGTTGGAATGGAATAGGATAAATCTTAAACTAGGAGAACCTAGTGACTCGGAAGTGCAAAGATTTACTTGCGGTGATTTAGATAATGTGTAGTTTTCCTTGCAAGTATCAGAAAAACTACAAGCTAATTTTTTGACTGCTTAGCCCCTTCACGCGCTAACCGCTTCGCACAACTGTTGACATCATGTTTTCCTCCACAATAAATACACAGCCCATTCTTCTCCCTTTGTAGCCGTTCCTTGTTCCCTAGCATCCCTGTTTCTTTGTCCAAGAACTTTGGAGTTTTGGTGACGGTTTTCCCTTTTGAGTTGGAGTTCAAAGTCAGGGTTGGTTTGGATGGTTTTGGGTTCCTCGTGTTTTGCTTTGAGGAGTCTTCCACCCTTGGACCCAAGGTGGACGGTCCATGGTTGTTTTGCCAAGAGCAATTCTTGTCATGATAGGCATTATCAAGCTCAATCACTGAATTGATTAGCTGCTGAAGCAAGGTTGTCTTATGACCCCCAACTGCAAGCTGTTCAATTAAGCATGCCGGTAGACCCTTTTGGAAATGGAATAGAAGAGCGGCCTTGTTCCACTGGATGCAAGACTGCAAGGTTTGAAAATGAGAAATATAAACAAAAGCTCTACTATTTTCCTTCATAACTAAACTATTAAGTTTGTATTTGGCATTTCAAACTTCATTGGGGTTGCCAAACAGGGTGAACAGTTGTTGCTCAAACCTGGCCCAGTTGATGAGAATACACGTGGGACTGTTTTTGGACAAAAGTTTGAGGTACGGTTCAAACCATTGAAAGGCTCTACCTCCTAGGAAGGACAAAGAATACATAACTTTATGCCTATCGGAAGGGAAATTGTTGGAGTCGTTTGAAAAGATGATTTTACAAGACTGTAGGTAGGATCTAAGCTTATGAGGGTGTTCTCCCGTAAAGTGATTGGGTTGTTTCATGCTTGGAGTGTGAAAGCTAGGAGTACTTGGACTAGATCGCTGGGCATCATGAGTGAGGGCCTGGATTAATGTTGAAAGCAGGGTTGAAGCATTGGGCTTGGGAGCAGTAGTGCAAACCCCTGATCTACCACGATTCAAGGTTTCATCAGAAGAATGGTTGGAATTGGCTAATTCCGCAAGAGGTTCCATCGGAACATCCCGCGGAGGAGTCCAAGGATCATTGAGGGGTTCAACAGATGGCGATTTAGAAGAAGGAACGGGATCTAAGGGTTGTTGGTCCCAAGGAACACTGGTTCTCCCTACCCAATGGATATCATCATTGTAAGGGGCGAGGGAAGCGTTCCCGGTTGAGCAATTACATGACATTGAAAAAAAGGAAGTCTACTATAGGTTGGCAAGCTACAATAGATGAGTTGAGTTAGTTAATTTACTGTCACACGACCACCCCACTTACTATAGGGCAATTCTTAGATGATCGTGAGCGCAAAGGAATGCTGAGTGCGAGGGCAAGTGCTGCAAACTTGGTTATGCCACTCAACAAACGGAAAGAGGAATGGAATGTGTTCCGAGGAAGGAAACTCAACCTGAGTTCAATTTGATAACTAGATTGTAGCAAAATTGGAGAACATATGAAATTAACTAACTGAGGAGACAATCATCAGGCAAGGGGATAGCCCTTATAACGTAATCCAAAGTTACTAGATACAAACTGGAGGTGAGCTAACTAAAGTTGAAGGCGGTGAGGCAATCAATGACAGGTACGGGATAGGAAATAAAGCAGTAGTACAATCATGTCCAAGGTCATGGCGTAAGTGCAAGACAATAGAATCTGAGCGTACAATTGTATGATGAATTGGGACAGGAGCAAATGATAATGAAGGTCATGCAAATGAGAAGTAGGGGTGTATTCAGGGTAGGGACTAGTCCAATTGCGAACTGTACAGTAATGATGGCTTAGTTAGACGTAGATGCAAACTAAAAAACTGTGCGTGACCAAGATGGAATTCCAAGGCTGTTGATTGGCCAGGGAAGGAGATTGGATCTCATAATTTTAAAAGTTCAAGTGAATTGGAAAACCTAGACCAGGCTAATTTATTTCAGATCACAATATTAGGTTAGAAACTTGAACACAAACAGAGTGAAAACATAAAGAAAGAAATTGTGAGGAACACAAACAGTAACTGATTTCTCTACCGGTTGAATGATGACCTCCAATGAGATTGAGTAGAGCAGAGCAGTTGTTGAGGATTTGACGTAGACTGATCCAACTAAGGAATAGTTCTGAGACTGATGGTTGATTGGTTTGGAGGACTGTTGAGTTGACTCCTTTGATTCAGTCTTCAGGTCCTGATTGTTTGGTGATTGAATTTGTGTTTGAGGAGTTGGTTGAGTGTTCAAGTCTGAGTAGTCGGACATTGATTGTGAGATGCTTGTTTGTCTCTTAAGTGAGTTGTGTAGTCGCTGGAGTTGAGGAGTCGCTGTATAGCTGCGGGTGAGATATTCTTCTGGCGTGCGTGACAGGTGACAGGACAGGTGAAGGTACAGATGAATGAACTACAATAAGAGTCTCAGAGACAAGCAGGATGCAGAACACATGGTGTGAAACAAACAAATAAAAATATGGAGGAAGCACAATGACAGGGCTGACAATGAGGATGAAAGCAGATAAAACATCAACACGCCGGCTCAATTCAACATCCAAAGAGCTCAGCTCCCTACATACCTTGTGAGTCTGAGTATGGATGCAGGATTTGTTGGTTTGTTTAGTGGATCTGCCAACATGTTGTGGCAGGAAATGAGTTTGACATTAATGAGACCATCATTCCAGTCATTCCTGATGCTTTTGAGCTTGATATCAATTTACTTTGCATGTGATTTACATCCGAACTTCTTGATTTTATCAATGAGACCCTTGTTGTCAACAAGATGCATTGGGGGTCTGAGTGAAGAGGTCCTCCAGATTTCTGTTATGAGATGATGAAGCCAACGACCTTTGAGGTGGCTATCTGAGAGTGCATTTCATTCTGATTCTGTTGAGGATAGAGCTATGCTTTGTTGTTTCCTACTGGTCCAGTAGATAGGACATCCTTTGAAGAGTGAGATGAATCCAGTTTGCAAGAGTCTGGTGACCGGATCATTGCCGCAGGTTGCATCACTGTAGGTGACAAGATTATTTGCAATGGACTTTGATCAAAATTCAAGTTTGAAGTCAATTGTTTTGAGTAAGTACCGCCATACATGGATGACCTCTTTCCAATGGGTGATTCCAGGTTTTTTGCAGAATCAAGCAAGATTTGAGACTGCAAAGCTAATGTTGGGTCTTGCCAGATGTCAGCCTGCTACTTAGCACAGAGCAACCTGACAAAGCAGCAACAATAATAGTATTAACAAAATAAAGATAAATGAATAAATAAAATTATTATAAAATGAAGGAGTAGGAAATCCACAAATATTATTGCAGAAATGGATTCCCCACCCAAAATAAGGTAGGGTCACTCACTGACCCCACCCTTGAATTCGTACTCCTTATATTTTTTAATTAATTTAATACAGAATGGTAAATGACCACGGCACCAGTATGGCACCTTTTAGCCATTTTAATATTTCACATGATATGTCATGTATAGGTTTCACACCTAAATTTCAGTCGAAATCCAGGTGTTGTGTGTAGTTTAGGAGTTACACGGGAAATTGTGTTTTGTCACAATTCCCGCACGCAGCCCCGCGTCCCTAGCTCCGGTCTCCCGCGTACGCTGAATTCCCGCACGCAGCTCCGCGTCCCTACAGCATTGGACTCCCGCGTACGCCAACTCCCGCACGCAGCCCCGCGTCCCTACAGCGCTGAACTCCCGCGCGCATCTGAGCAGCGGATCAGTCCCCGCGCGCATTTGAATGGACTGATCCCCGCGCCTCATATGACAATCAGGTACCGCTCAGAGAAGCTACAACATAGTAGGATATACACTACATATGTAAAGCCAACACACGAGCACAGATTAAGGTTCAAAAACCTTAAAAATCAATTGAAATTAGTTAATAACTAATTTTTAGTATTTTTTATTAATTAAATAAAGATCCAGACTCACCACGAAGTAAGTTGATCAGAACCTTCAAAGACCACGAAACTACATAAGGAGTGGTCGTAAAAATTATTAAAAATTACATACAGGATCAGCAGAGGATGGAGAATCAATAAAAATCTACGTCTGCTCACTTTGGACCAGTACTTACTGTACAAATTAAGGATCAGTGCAGGATCAGCAAAATGACTAATCTATTGATTAACAGATCCTGCAGCTAAAAAGGAGCTGTTCCTTGACAGATCTAAGGCCAGCAGGCTAACAGCACCTTGAGGACGTGCCAATCTTGCCCTGATTGCCCCCCTAGCCTCAGCCCATGGCTAGTACCCCTTCTAGAGGTCCTCAAGCACCCAAAAAGGAATATTTAAACAGGCTCTTTTGCCCTCCTGTTTCCAATCAGTTAATCAGTTATCAGGAATTATTTATTATCAATCAGACACGGTGTCATTGTTAATCAAGTGCTTATATGAAGATAAGCAAGTGATTTATGACTTAGTCTGTAGTAGTATTATTTACCTTTATTAACCAATCAACCATTGAAGTTTAGTCAGGCAATCAACCCCATCTGCTCTGAAACCCTTCCAATTACTCCAGGATTTTCGTGGTCAAGTACTCAGAGTGAGTGTTTCCCTTCCTGTCTAGGCCACGTGTGCTGTTAAGCCCGGCCATTAGTGGAATAAGTCCTTTCTAAGGCACCCATATTAATTCCAAGGTTCTTAAACTGCCTAAGGAGGCCCCTTGAAGAGAGGTTGCTAGTCTGTAAAGACCCCCAGTAGTATAATACTGTGGCCCCTCTTTATATTTTATATTTAAAATATTTATAACCAAACCAAATAAACCTTGCACTTGCTCATACCGTACCATTATTGGAGCTTTAAAGTGTTTATTCTTTGGAATATTATTGCTCCAAGTTCTTTTATCACTCTCTGTAGCTAAAGGACTGCAAGGTTCCTGGTATCAGAGAGCTGACAACTGGGGGCCTCATCGGGAAATATCCTCAATAATTAATTATTTAATTAATTATCTCCTGGACCAGTTATTTATATAAAAATTATATAAGTAGAAATACTTATCATTTATCTTGATCTTTTAATTCGTCCAGTGGATTTAAAAACCAACGGAGAATTGATCAATTATTATTTAAATCTTCTTAAACAGAAAAAAGAAGAAAAATTACGTAACTTTGTGCCTGTTGTTATAACTCCTGAGCAGAAACAAGAGAGACTTCTTTATTATAGAGAACAAATCTCAAAAGAAAAGGAACAAGAGTTAGAAAGAATTATCAATTTTAACTCCTTGTTAAGACAGCACAAAGAGTGGAAAACCTATCAAAGAAAGCTTTCTGCTTTTAAGAGACGGTATCCAAATTATAAAAGTGAGCTTTGATCTCCTTTTTATTTTTTTTTATAAAAAAAAAATCACAAAAAAAACTCGAAAATTATAATAAAAATTATTATAAAATAAATAAATATATAACTTATATTTTATTATTTCTAGTGGACTTTGTCTTTGGTGATCTTATTGACCAAGACCTCCTAGAGGACGTCCCAGACTGTGGACCCTTGGATTTGTCCCAAGATTTAATTGGAACCCACTCAGATCCCGTTGGAATACCCTCCAAGGACGGACCTGACCCCAACAAGGACTTAGTGCCTTTAAACCTTCATATAAGTAAGAAATATTTTTTTTTAAAAAAAAAAATCAATTACTCAAAAAATTATTTTTATAAAGTTTCGACAAAAACTTATATAACCTTTAAAATGCTTCAAAACAGACGCAACACCCGTGCCAGTGGACGCGCCCCATCATATGGATCTTTGCCCGGAGGAACCCGTGTGCGCAAGGACGCCAGTCGCGACCGCAATGAGGATCGAGCCAGTGATCGCTCCGATCCGAGCGACCGTGACAACGACCGCGGCCGCCGACTCGACCAACTCACCGTTGGAGGGCCGTCCCTTGTTGAACGTGAAATCCCCGGAGGATACCGTTCCACCTACGCCACCCCAGCCGGACTCCTCCAAGGAGGAGAAAATAAAGGTATTAGTGAAAGAGCACGTGGGTCATTGGGAACTGTTCAAACAGGCTCAGACCCAGGAAGACCATCAGGGTATGAGAAAAGCCATATATTTGGCAAAGAAGACTCAAATAACCCTCCAAAAGTTAATACCCAAGAAAGAAGTAGAAAGTTACGTGAAGAATTGGAATCCTTGGGACCAATTAGTTTCCTTAAGAGGAAACAACAACAACAAGAAGAAGAGATCTCTAGCCCATCAGAAGTTAAAGAGTCCCAAAGAGTGGGACAACATAATATCTTTGGCAAGAAAATGGAAGAAAGTTTACCGCAATTAGACGTAGAAACTTTCAATTTGTTTTCCATAAATGTTTCTCATAACTTTGATATCATTGGCAAATGTTTTGATAAAGTATATGAGCAATTGGATAAAGTAAATACCAATTTTGGTAAAGTCATGCAATCCCAATCCAACTTGATCAAAATCAATGAGTTAGAAGTAAAACAAATAAGAGACAGCATTAGTTTGAGTAAAGGAGAACTAATAAATTACCTAGAAAACAATACTTCAGCTATCCAAGAAGAAATTCTTCTATCTATTGAACAAATCAAAGAAAGTATTAATAAAACAGACCACACTTCACCCACTCATATTATTAATAAAATTGATTCATTAAGCAACAAACTTGACCTTGAATTAGGTATGATTAAGAATGATCTCAGAGATCTAAAGATAAAGTTATCTCAACCCATTGCAGACTCTGATGAAATCAGACCTTCCAGGTACCACAGTACGCCCCAACTACCTTCTAGACCAAGACTAACAAGGCTTGAATCTTTCAGACCTAGTCCCACTCCTGAAGTAGAACAAGCATTAAAATTACTTCCCCCTATCACTGAGTGGCCTAAATTCTCCGGAGAAGGAGAATACAATCATGTCAGTTTTATTAAGTTTATTGACTACACTCTGGCCTCTTATGAACTTCCTGATAACATAGCCGTAGTAAGACTACCTAGACTATTTGAAGGAGTAGCCCTTGACTGGTTCATCAATAAGAGAGAAGAGGTAGGATCTTTGTCATGGAATTCATGGAAAGATTTGATTAAGGAACAATTTGGTACCAGAATTTGGAAGAGAAAAATGATGAAAACTTTCGAAACTTCTTTGTTTGATCCATCTAAGGACAAACCTCACAAATGGTGCCTTGACCAGAAGAGAAGACTAGACTGCTTCTACCCAAATGCTGATAAAGAAGAAGTCAATGAAAGACTCCTCAACCTATGTCCTGGACAACTTAACCATAGCGTAAGGTGCAGAATGCCCATGAACTCTGACCTTTCCACTCTCATAGGAGTATTAGAAGAAACTATTGACATGAATGGCTTAGACAAAAAGCTCAATAAACCCAGAGAATCAATTACTAGGAATAAGGAAGATTATAATAACAAGAACAAAGAACTTCTACCTAACAACTCAGAAGCCAAGAATACTTTGGTGATCAAAGAAAAGACATGTTTGAATTGCAACCAAACAGGGCATGTAAGACCTGACTGTCCTTTACCCAGGAGAAAGATTAATCCTATTGAAGGAGAAGAGGATGACACTAATCCTGACCCTCAACTAGATGACATTGATGGTTCCATCTCTGAATGTGACCTAATTATCACTAATCCCATTAATGTCATCGAAGGCAACATAGAATCTTCCCTAGATATTAACCCTGTTAATGAAGATAGCAACTTGCCTCAAAAATGGACACCCAACATGAAAATCCAACATGTTTCTGAAGCTAAGACCTTAACCCTCAAACCTTCTATTGGAAAAGGGTACACCGGTGGTAAAACTTGTTATGCCACTGGCTTGATACAAGGTTCCCCCGTAAAATTACTTCTAGACAGTGGAGCCTTCTGCTCTTGTGTTGGAACTGACTACTTAGATAAACAGGATTCCAACTGGAAGAAAAACTTACTACCTGTACCTCGGGCTAATTTCAGCAGCTGTAACTCACCTCTCAATGCTATTGGAGTATGGCCAACAGAAATCATACTCCCCCACTCTAAAGGATCAATCAAGATAAAGATTGAATTTGTAGTACTTCAAAATGGAGTATGTGATTATTTTATTATAGGAAATGATTCTCTTTGCCTGTACGGGATAGATGTCTTCCAGAGTAAAGGGAGATATTTCACTATAGGAGGAGATTGGAACAAGAAGTTCCAAATATGCCATATCAATGCTAAAGCTACTGATTCCACTTATGAGAGACACTTAGAAACTTTTAACCAGGAAAAGATGGGAAGTTATCAACATGGACTTCGTAACAGGACTGCCCCCTGGTGGAGCTTACTCTTACAACTCAGTCCTGGTCATTATAGACAGATTTTCTAAGAAAGCCAAGTTTCTACCTAACCATAAGGAAGACACCGCTATGGAAGTAGCCTTACTCTTCTGGAACAGACTAATTGCTGATGTAGGAATCCCTAAGATTATTATCAGTGATAGAGACCCCAAATTCACGTCTGAATTCTGGAGAAACCTCCATGATATGTTAGGAACTACCTTAGCCTTTTCTACAGCTTATCACCCTCAGACAGACGGATTAGCTGAAAGAATGATCCAGACTCTAGAGGATATGCTCAGAAGGTTCTGTTGCTTTGGGATGGAGTACAAAAATACAGACGGATATTGCCATGACTGGGTTAGCCTTTTACCTGCACTAGAAATGGCCTATAACAGTAGTAAACACTCTACTACTAAAGAAGCTCCTTACATACTGGAAAGAGGATGGATCCCCAAATTGCCCAAAGATAACCTCAATCAGGAGTTGACTAATATCCATCCAACATCACTGGACTTCAAAAACATGATAGATATGGCAAACAAGCACGCTGCTAAGTGTGTACAAGATGCTGTTGAATACAACCAACAGAGGTGGGATAAAACTCACAAAGAACCTGATTTCAGAATAGGAGATCAAGTTCTAATTTCAACCGCCAATTTCAACAATTTGGCTGGAAACAGAAAACTCAGACCAGCCTTTGTTGGACCTTTCACTATCAAGAAACTCCATGGGAAAAATGCCGTAGAAGTCATCCTCAGTAATGAACTTTCTAGAAAACACCCAGTCTTCCCAGTTAGCCTTGTCAAACACTACCATCCCAGAGAAGGAGAAAAGACCCCTTCACTTAAAATACCAGTCTTAGATGAGCCTGAGAAGGACAAAGGAAAAGTTAGTAAAATCCTTAAAGATAAAAAAGAAAGGATCCAAGGAAAAGATGTTAGACTTTACTTAGTCAGATACAAAGGAGAATCAGCTGATAAAGATGAATGGCTACCTGAGAACAACATCCCAGATGGACCTATACACCTGAGAAACTACAGAGCCAGTAAAAGACACTGAACCCCAAAAAATTTTTTTCAGATATAGTCATATCTTGGAGTGGGGGAATGTCAGCCTGCTACTTAGCACAGAGCAACCTGACAAAGCAGCAACAATAATAGTATTAACAAAATAAAGATAAATGAATAAATAAAATTATTATAAAATGAAGGAGTAGGAAATCCACAAATATTATTGCAGAAATGGATTCCCCACCCAAAATAAGGTAGGTTCACTCACTGACCCCACCCTTGAATTCGTACTCCTTATATTTTTTAATTAATTTAATACAGAATGGTAAATGACCACGGCACCAGTATGGCACCTTTTAGCCATTTTAATATTTCACATGATATGTCATGTATAGGTTTCACACCTAAATTTCAGTCGAAATCCAGGTGTTGTGTGTAGTTTAGGAGTTACACGGGAAATTGTGTTTTGTCACAATTCCCGCACGCAGCCCCGCGTCCCTAGCTCCGGTCTCCCGCGTACGCTGAATTCCCGCACGCAGCTCCGCGTCCCTACAGCATTGGACTCCCGCGTACGCCAACTCCCGCACGCAGCCCCGCGTCCCTACAGCGCTGAACTCCCGCGCGCATCTGAGCAGCGGATCAGTCCCCGCGCGCATTTGAATGGACTGATCCCCGCGCCTCATATGACAATCAGGTACCGCTCAGAGAAGCTACAACATAGTAGGATATACACTACATATGTAAAGCCAACACACGAGCACAGATTAAGGTTCAAAAACCTTAAAAATCAATTGAAATTAGTTAATAACTAATTTTTAGTATTTTTTATTAATTAAATAAAGATCCAGACTCACCACGAAGTAAGTTGATCAGAACCTTCAAAGACCACGAAACTACATAAGGAGTGGTCGTAAAAATTATTAAAAATTACATACAGGATCAGCAGAGGATGGAGAATCAATAAAAATCTACGTCTGCTCACTTTGGACCAGTACTTACTGTACAAATTAAGGATCAGTGCAGGATCAGCAAAATGACTAATCTATTGATTAACAGATCCTGCAGCTAAAAAGGAGCTGTTCCTTGACAGATCTAAGGCCAGCAGGCTAACAGCACCTTGAGGACGTGCCAATCTTGCCCTGATTGCCCCCCTAGCCTCAGCCCATGGCTAGTACCCCTTCTAGAGGTCCTCAAGCACCCAAAAAGGAATATTTAAACAGGCTCTTTTGCCCTCCTGTTTCCAATCAGTTAATCAGTTATCAGGAATTATTTATTATCAATCAGACACGGTGTCATTGTTAATCAAGTGCTTATATGAAGATAAGCAAGTGATTTATGACTTAGTCTGTAGTAGTATTATTTACCTTTATTAACCAATCAACCATTGAAGTTTAGTCAGGCAATCAACCCCATCTGCTCTGAAACCCTTCCAATTACTCCAGGATTTTCGTGGTCAAGTACTCAGAGTGAGTGTTTCCCTTCCTGTCTAGGCCACGTGTGCTGTTAAGCCCGGCCATTAGTGGAATAAGTCCTTTCTAAGGCACCCATATTAATTCCAAGGTTCTTAAACTGCCTAAGGAGGCCCCTTGAAGAGAGGTTGCTAGTCTGTAAAGACCCCCAGTAGTATAATACTGTGGCCCCTCTTTATATTTTATATTTAAAATATTTATAACCAAACCAAATAAACCTTGCACTTGCTCATACCGTACCATTATTGGAGCTTTAAAGTGTTTATTCTTTGGAATATTATTGCTCCAAGTTCTTTTATCACTCTCTGTAGCTAAAGGACTGCAAGGTTCCTGGTATCAGAGAGCTGACACCAGATTTGCAATGAAGTTCAGCCTACCTATTGGGGACCTTTAGTTCTTCCCAAGCTTCTTGAATTCTTCTATTTCTTCAGACGTTGCTGGCTTCAGTTGGAGTCCGGAGGTACATGGATTGTTCAGTGGCTTTGCATCAAGAAGGTTCATTTCCTCCAGTCCTTTCTTGATGTGATTGGGAAGTGAAAGACTGATTGAATTGGGAGTGAGTTTGACCTCCATTCCAAGTAGAGTGTCAACTTTGTGCGCTGAGGAATCCTTGAATTTTGTGAGGAACCGTTTTTTGAAGTCATTGGTGTTCCCCAAAACAATAAGATCATCTACATGAAAGAAGAGAGCCGTAATTTGGTCTTTGTGGAGATAGAGACATGGATCTCTGTCACTCTCCTTGAAGCCGTTTTTCTTGATCCACTCACTCAAGGTTTTATACCAGTTTAGTGGTGCTTGTTTGAGCCCATACAGAGATTTCTTCAGCTTGAGGTATTTGGCAGTTCGCTTTGATCCAGCTGGAGTCTTGATGTAAACGTCCTTGCTCAGCGGAGAATGAAGGAAGGCTCCTGTGGGAGCAAATGTATCAAAGTAGTCAATACCAAATCATTGGTTGAATCTCTGAACACAGACGCAAGCCTTGAGGGTGGTGTCACCAGTGTGCAAGTCTTGTTTGCATCAGAAGGCCCAGGTGGTGTCAAGGGGATTAGTGACTTCTGATTATCGGCGTCTTCCCAGACTACTAGTTCCTCTATTGTGCCAAGTTCTTTGTTGACAGGAGGTACCCAAGTTGGATCTTTGAGTGCTTTGTGAATGTTCTTTGGCACATCAGCGTGATAGTATCCATATCTTTGGGGAGGCCTGAGCTGACTACAATTGCGCAGATTTGGTTTGAGGGTTTTGAGAACTTCTGTTTTTGAGCTTTCAGATTCAGACAGGTCAGACTTGGTGGTGGATTCAGTGGAAGGTTTGATATCTTCTTTGAGTTCTACAACAGTTCCATCAGTACCTGCTCCCGAACCCTTGAGACTCTCATTCTGAGTTGGGTGAGTTTTACCTTTGGCTGCATGCTCCTTTGTAGGAGTTTCGAGGTCAATAGCTGGCTCTTTGTTCATGAATCTGAAATGTTTTGTTTCAATGATCCTTCCGCTTCTTGACAGAATTTTTTAAGAGAAAAGTTGAGGTTTGTAACCAAGAAGAATCCCCTTGTCTCCTTTTTCACTTAGTTTTGACGGGATCTTGGAGTTGCTGAGTAGATAGATTACTAAAGAACCTACGGGCTGTAGATAGTTTGAGGGTAAGTTGGTCCTTTGAAGCATCTTCCACGGCGTTTCCCAGCTTTTTTTCAAAAGGGATTTGGTTGAGAGCAAAGCAGCAGCTTTGTATAACAACATGCCAATTGTTCTTTGGAATGGAAGTGGAGCTGAACACGGAGCGGACTGACTCCATAATTGTGCAATTGGCCTGTTCTGCCTTTCCATTGTGCTGAGAGTGGTACGGTTTGCTGATGATGTGCTGAATTGCCTTGGATTTGAAGAATTTTTTCAGATCTTCATTCAAAAATTCTCCTCCTCCGTAAGAGATAAATTTGGAGCAATATCTAAGTAGTTTCTTGGCCTTGTTTTCAATGACAAATTTGATGGCATTGGAGGCAGCGTCTTTCAAAGGGAGTGGAAGCAAAGAGAGATACCCTGACTTGTTATCAACAATTGTGAGAGCAAATCACATCCCTCCTTTGCTGGTTGGATTCAGGGGCCCCATCAAATCCAGATGAAGCCGGTCCAAAACCCTTGAGGCTGGAGCTTGAGTGCTGTCAAAGGGATTTTTGGATATCTTTGCCTTGCTGCATGCTAGACATTCAAAGTTGCTGGCTAGAGTTCTGGTGATACTGTGACCTAAGTGTTTTTCCATGCGTTTGATGCTTGCATGACCAAGTTTTTTGTGAAGACCAGTTAATTCAGATTGAGTTAGGTAGCACATGAGAGGCCGTGATTGGTTTGTGGCCCCAAACTTGATGAGCAGAAAATTGTTCTCTATGATACCAGATAGGAGCGACTTGCCCTTGAAGCTGAGTGAAAAAGTGGAGGGTTTGGTCTCAATATTAACTCGTACTAAGCATCCTTTGTTCAGCAAAGCTCCTAGGGAGATGAGATTGACCGTAGCTTCAGGAACCCAGGCTGCGTTGTTGAAACGTATACGTTTGCCTTGATCCAAGATTTCTGTCGTGCCAAGACCTTTGATGATCAGGCCTTCTCCTATCTTTCCAGTTCTGATGGTGTCATTGCCTTTCTGTTCAGCCAGAGAGGTGAAGAGTTCCTTGCTTAGAAACATGTGAATTGAGCATCCACTATCAAGAATGTATTGGTCTTCAGGGTCCGACTTTGCTTTGCCATCTGCGCAGTAGAAGCTATAGAAGTAAGACTCTTCCTGTTATTTCTTCTTTTGTCCCCGTCTTGCTTTGTTAGGTGGGTTGTCAGGTTTTAGTTCAGGGAACTCAACACAGCAGGAGGACTGAGAATGAGAATTAACCGCGGGATTGTGTTTCCCGTCCAGGCATCTTGGGTAGTTTGAGTCTCTTTGATAGCTGGAGTGATAAAGCGCAGAGTTGGTGTCTGTCGTCTTGGCGAGTTTGGCCTGGACTTCATTCTTGTGTTTGATGAGATGGTCAAGTACCATGGAAACTGAGAGTTGAAGACCCAAGTGCATGATTTGGGACCAAATGGCCTTGAGTGACTTGGGTAGCTTGAATAGGACTAGGTAGCTAAGGATGTTGGCCGGTAGTTCGATTCCAACTTCATCAAGTTTTCCTAGATGGGATCTTACAGAGGTTACAAAGCTATCTATGTCATTTTGGTCAAATGCCAGGTATAGGAAATTGAAGAATGTTTGAGCCCGATTGGCAGCTTGACTGGAGGCAAAGTGATTCTTGGTGGCCAGCCAGATCAGCTTCGTTGAGTCTTCATTTTCAGAGATGATGATATTGGTGTGAGTTGCAGGATCAAATTTTGACATGATGTATCCCGCCATCTCATTGTCGTTGGGAATTTCCGTTGTGGTGCTCTTTTATGGACGCGAGTCAGGAAAGGGCTGCAGGCAGCGCGCTCAGCAATGGGAAGGGCTTTGTTGCAGCTAGCCGCGCTGTGTGCTCAGCAGCAGTCAGGTAGGCCCAGCAGCGGTTGGGTTGGGCTCAGCACCTGGAGACGGGAGACGACGGATTGCGCGGACCAGAAAGCTTGCGTGGATCGGAAAGCTTGCGCGGATCGGAAGGCTTGCGCAGATCGGAAGGCTTGTGCGGATCAGAAAGCTTGCACGGATTGGACCGCGCATCTCAAGACGCGCGGATTGGATCACGTGGGTACGCCCCAGATATTGGAACGGATTGTTGGGCGGACGCACGCGGGCGGACGAACCGGGCTACGTTAATACCAAAGGGCGCGGGTAATGGCAAGGGATGGAGGGATAGGGTTGGGCTAGGGTTCTGCGGCTTAGGGTTGTATATCATCACTCTTTCTTGTTACTTGTGGTTGTACTTAGGTTAGGGTTGAGAGGGAGGGCTTAAATACTTTGCTCTCAACTCCGGGTTGTAGGAGCATTGGAGGATCGGAGGAGAGGAAGGGGAAGGAGGGGGGGAAAAACACTTCACCCCACTTCACTTTGCTTTACGGACTGGACTGCACTTTAGGATATTACTTTTTATGGCATCGGATTGGATTGCATTGGAAGAGAAGGAATTCATCTTATTATTGCTCCCTCCCTCTCACTCTATCTCTCTCTTGAACGGCTGCATTCAATCTCCTTACAGACGCTTTGATCAATAACTTCCGGAACTCAAGGACAACTTCAGGGGAGTTGCCCCCTTAAGTTTCCACATCTGGGGGTCTGTCCGGGAACGATCTTTTGTCAAAGTCTCTCAAAGGTACTCAAGGATGCTACCAACAGCTGCTTCTCTTCCTTCCTCCTCCCACGGCTTCCGCGCTACCCCATGGATTTACCCGCATATTCGACTCAACATTGCGGAAGTGGAGCAATTCATCTTGCGGTATGAAACAATTGCGGACTCTGAAGGCGTTTTGGATTTTGAGAAGGCGCGCCAGGTTGTCCTGTTCATCAAGGACGTGGAAGCGCGTCGGGACGTGGAGGAGATGGGAGGCTACCTGAACCTGGATTTGCCGGAACTGAAGGAGGGCATGCTGGCAAGATGGGGGAGACGCGGTTCTTGCTTTCGGAAGGACAATCTCAAGCCATCCGCGGAATTGGGTTACAAGGCAGGCGCGCGCAACGGGACCCAGTTGCAAGCAGAAGTGGACTACGCTGAACTGGAGTACTACAGGGAAGAGTATGTTCTGGCCCCACCACCGGCAACCATCTCTTGGGCTAGCGAACTTGCGGAGCTGGCAAGGGGCCTTGAGGCCTATCTGGAGAGTATTCAGTCTCCCAGCAATTCTGCGCCCCGCGTGTGGGCAAATGGGGAGGACAATGACCTTTGGCGGACGGGACAAAGGGACCGGACAGCTGATTCAAACGCGGAATAGGTTTCCCCGGTGGGGGCTAAGAATGTGTTGGGGAAGCAGGACTTGATGGAACCACTGCGGCCTACTGACAGGAAGCCGGCGAGGACAACGGAACGGGAAATGGATGCTCCGTGCGGACTGGGAATTGGAAAGCGGCGGACGGATCTTGCAAAGAAGGTACACGCGGCGGCAGAAGAGACAGACCACGCGTTGGAGAATCACAACCCAAGCTGGACCTCTTTGAGGGCAGGGAGCGCGCATTTGGAAAGGGTAGTGGCAGCAACGGAAAGGACGGGCGCGGAATGGACAGACAGTGGGGCGGAGCGGAAGGATCAAGTGTTCACGTGCGGTCTGGCGGGCAGGGAGTGGTCAGAAATCTCCGGAGGGGAGAACAAGGCCACAAGAACGGCAAAGGGCAAAGGATGTTGTGTGGACAGGGTGGGGAAGAAGAGAGCTGGGATTGAAAGGGTTTCAAAGCCTCTTTCCTCCTCCACGGCGGGTTGTTTTAAGGACGTCTGGGGTTGTTTGCTTTTTTTTGGGTTTTGCGTGCGGATGGGCTCAAATTTCAAAGGATGCAGGAGGGTCTTGGCGGCGGGAGGTGCACCTAGGCGGTCTGGGACAACAATTTGCAAACAAGGTCCCTGCGGGATTGGTTGAGGCAACGCTCCGCGGATCTGGCAATGGGTGGGGCGCAGTTGGCTGAGGACAGCGGCAAAGTTGGGGGGGAGCTAGCGCGGGGTGGAAGGTTGGAGTTGGGACGCAGGACGCGGGCTCAAAAAAAAAAAAAAAAAAAAAAAAAAAATTCTTGTTCCTTCTTATCTATTCATTCTTCCTTTTCTGTCTCCCCATGTACTCTTGCGGATACTCTCACTGGCGCGGATTTTTCACCTTCAGACTCTCACTGGCGCGGATTTCTCACCTTCAGACTCTCACTGGCGCGGATTTCTCACCTTCAGACTCTCACTGGCGCGGATTTCTCACCTTTAGACTCTCACTGGCATGGATTTCTCACCTTTTCTGATTTCTCACTGGCGCTGATCTTCTCTCTCCAAGGCACGGATATTGCGCGCAGTTCTTATTCTTGCTCAGGGACTCACAAGCCCAAAGGCTACTCAATCGCGCACAACGATAACTACGGAAGGTGAGATGGTGGGAGATCTCTGGGGACAGAACTCAAGTTGGGGGGGGATGTGGTGCTCTTTTATGGACGGGAGTCAGGAAAGGGCTGCAGGCGGCGCTCTCAGCAATGGGAAGGGCTTTGTCGCAGCTAGACGCGCTGCGGGCTCAGCAGCAGTCAGGTAGGCCCAGCAGCGGTTGGGTTGGGCTCAGCACCTGGAGACGGGAGACGACGGATTGCGCAGACCAGATAGCTTGCGCGGATCGGAAAGCTTGCGCGGATTGGAAGGCTTGCGCGGATCAGAAGGCTTGTGCGGATCAGAAAGCTTGCACGGATTGGACCGCGCATTGCAAGACGCGCGGATTGGATCACGTGGGTACGCCCCGGATATTGGAACGTGTTGTCGGGCGGACGCGCGCGGGCGGACGAACCGGGCTACGTTAATACCAAAGGGCGCGGGTAATGGCAAGGGATGGAGGGATAGGGTTGGGCTAGGGTTCTGCAGCTTAGGGTTGTATATCATCACTCTTTCTTGTTACTTGTGGTTGTACTTAGGTTAGGGTTGAGAGGGAGGGCTTAAATAATTTGCTCTCAACTCCGGGTTGTAGGAGCATTGGAGGATCGGAGGAGAGGAAGGGGAAGGACGTGGGGAAAAACACTTCACCCCACTTCACTTTGCTTTACGGACTGGACTGCACTTTACGATATTAATTTTTATGGCATTGGATTGGATTGGATTGGAAGAGAAGGAATTCATCTTATTATCGCTCCCTCCCTCTCACTCTATCTCTTTCTTGAACGGCTGCATCCAATCTCCTTACAGACGCTTTGATCAATTACTTCCGGAACTCAAGGACGACTTCAGGGGAGTTGCCCCCTTAAGTTTCCACACCGTATAGGGGTCACTTGAGGTGATAAGGTCAAGGATTCCACGCATTTTGAATAGGTGTTCCATCTTCTTTTGCCAGATTGAGTAGTTTGTTTCTTTCAGTAGTGGCGTGGATTCCATGAGAGACTTCAGTGCCAGTGCCTTAAAGTTTCCTTCTCCTCCTCCTCCTGGTCCAGGTGTTTCTGTAATTCAATTACTTCCGGTTGAGCCGGGGTTATCCATCTTTGGCTTTTGACCGTGTAAAAGTTTAAGGGAATTGGAAAACCTAGACCAGGCTAATTTATTTCAGATCACAATATGAGGTTAGAAACTTGAACACAAACAGAGTGAAAACATAAAGAAAGAAATTTTCAGGAACACAAACAGTAACTGATTGCTCTACAGGTTGGATGATGACCTCTAATGAGATTGAGTAGAGCAGAGCAGTTTTTGAGGATTCGAAGTAGACTGATCCGACCAAGGAATAGTTCTGAGACTGATGGTTGATTAGTTTGGAGGACTGTTGAGTTGATTCCTTTGATTCAGTCTTCAGGTCCTGATTGTTTGGTGATTGAAGTCATGTTCAAGGAGTTGGTCAAGTGGTTGAGTCTGAGTAGTTGGACATTGATTGTGAGATGCTTGTTTGTCTCTTAAGTGAGTTGTGTAGTTGCTGGAGTTGAGTAGTTGCTGTATAGCCACGGGTGAGATATTCTTCTGGTGTGCGTGACAGGTGACAGGACAGGTGAAGGTAAAAATGAATGAACTACAATAAGAGTCTCAGAGACAAGAAGGATGCAGAACACATGGTGTGAAACAAACAAATAAAAATATGGAGGAAACACAATGACAGGGCTGACAATGAGGATGAAAGCAGATAAAACATCAACAATAATGGATGGCCAACCGGTATGTAGTTAACCACAAAGTTTGCAAGTATATACTGAGTTGGTTGCCAAGATTGGAAGGTCAACGCGAGCCAGAGAAAGTAGCAGATTGCACCATTGATTTTGTGCTTTATTTGTGTCACACTTATAGACTGAAGTAGATGGTACTGAGGAGAGGACATGTCCAAGTGATGAAGACAATAATTCCTAAGTTAAAGGCTTGACATGGTAGTGTATTTTTAAATCTTTGGTGTCTTTGGGGTTTATGTTTTGCAACAATAACAATTCATCAGTGAACTTGATAATATTGATAAAATGCAGGAAAAATTCAGCCACATACATTTGTAGAATCATTTGATTTCATGATATGGGTTTGATGTGCTTTTTTGGACCTTCCAACACCATTATATATATTCCTGCCATGTTCAAAAGTCCTTTGAGAACATTTAGGACATTGGCATATCCAAATGTTTCCAACTTTTGTAGCGTTCTCCATCATTTTAGTTGATTTTGATGTTGTGGTAATCAGATTTTTGGAGGTTGTCTGAGATTTATTATATCAAAGGGAAATAGAAATGAATCTGAATGGAAATTTTGATTCTATCTTATACCTTCTGGTGAGCTTAAGTATTCCAAAAAAAAAACTTATATTTTGAATATTCATATTCACTTCAATGGGCAAGGCATGGACCAGTAGATTGTGCATTTTGAAAAAGCTTTCAAACTAATACATCATATCAACTGCTCATGGTTAGCCCACCTAAAATACTTAGCCTATCCCAATGTGTTTGGATTCAAATGCAAGTGCAATTGCCTTGATGGAACGTCACATATTCTATCTTCAAAGTAATTATCTGATTGCAAAACAATGATTTCAAATCATTTTCTTGTGTTACAAAATGTTAATGATGTACCATTTTACAAGGAAAATTCATATGCCTAAAGTTAGTTGGATTTTCTTAAATTACACCATTCACATCTGGGAATTTGTATTTTATATATATTTCTTTCATAAAAAGATATTTGGGAATGGTTAAAAAGTGGGTGATCTCAACTTGACTGCCGCACAGTGAAAAAAAAATGTACTCAGGATATTACAATTCAAAAAAGATATCATGTAGCTTTCCAAAAGGTGGTGCATCAAATATAATTTACTCAGAATTTTTAAATAACATTGTGTATTCTGTCCACATGTGGACTTTGTTTTTGTCCACTCTTACCTCAATATCTGTTTGGATGTAACAAATTGTTAGAGATTTATTTATTTGAAAATTTCAAGAGATTTAGAGTGTAACCTACATTTTTAACCTCTTCAAGTCAGGGTGACCCCACATCATTGGATTTTTTACATTCAGTAAATCTATCTTCAAATATAATTACAAGTTTCTGATTGAGAAAACAAGAATGGGATGAAAATAAAAATACATGTAGTAATCAAGAAAAATTTCACCAAAGCCAACGTTTCATCCAAACATACTCCTCCATATTTTTTAAAGTACTGACATAAAAATTACACTATTTGTAATATATTTACAATGTTTTTTTGGTTTACATTAAACTAGAGGGCTTGGAAACTTGGGTTCTGAGACATGAAACTGCCTCTGTGAGATCAACATCTGGAAGTAAACCCAAGGCTCTTTTTTCAACTGGAGTTATACCCTCCAGAGCTTCCTCAGTTAACCATTTTTGAGGTATTGAAGTAGGAAGTGATGGTGGGTGATCACCTCTTGGTGAATTATTTGGTTTAGCAAGTTGACTAATTTTGAATTGTCTATCCCTCTTGATGCGCGGGTTTTTGGGAAGTTGAATGTATGCTTCATCCAGGTAGTGATATATTTGAGATACATGTTGAGCCCTCCAAACATTTGCATGATTGAACAATTCCTCATCTTCACCCTCAACATCAGGTATTAATCCACTGTCCAAGAAAAGAGCAGAAGTTTCTGGGAACATTTCCATCATGTCCAGCTCAACTGCTGTGGTCTTTTGAATTTCTTTTTTGTTATTCTGTATTTCAAAACATGATAAGCAGTTAGTCATTTATCATGAAGAGAGAACTACAAAAGATTGATTTGACACACTTTCTTCTTGTTGAGACTTTGAGATGCAGAAACATTAGATTTTCTGCTGCTGGAGCCTGTTTCTGCCTTGTGCTCCTTCTTCCAAATAGCCTTCTTTGATACAAGCCAATGATTTATTATGGTGACCCTGTTGGCTGGGGTGTTGCCATTCTCAGTTATTGAATAGGAAGCAGTCCCCCCATGTTTGTGGCACATCTCCCATGCTCTGATGATTATTGCAGTCAGAGAGGAATTCCAGCAAGATGTTGCATTCTGTTCCCAGTGATAGGTGCATCTGGGAATTCTGGAATTTTGAATCAAGGCCCTGGCATGGGCTATCCATGTCTCATCATGAGACTAAATTTGGCCCAAAGAATTAGTTTCCAGGGATTGAGATGTTGAAGTAGTATTTTGTTGTAATTGGCGCAAGGCATCCTTCTTCACAATTTTGAGCTCCTTTTCTTGCAGTTTTTAATTGGAGCTGTACTGGTTTGGCGGGCCAATGCTTGACGCTATTGCATCATTAATGGTTGCCTTCTTCATTGCCGCGTAATTTTTGAGGTATTCTAGTTCATTTTCAGTTGGAGGATTAGGAAGTTTTTTGTTGTTGGAATCCATTCCAAGAATGAATTTTGTCCAATCAAGCAAGGACTTGGAAATACCACTTGAAGAAGCAGGGATGCCAAGATTGCCTGCATGGAGAGATAGGGAATATTGTTGTTGGGACAAACCTTTTTGCTTCTTTTGGTGTTGGTGGGTTTGAGAGAGTTGTTTTGCAATCATGAAGTAGGATGGGGCAGCAGAGTCATCAAAATCTTCATCTTCCTCAACACCAGGCATATTGACTTGGTCATCTGGAAGGGGAACTCTTGATGGCTCAGGGATTGGTGATGTTGGGTTGGCTGGGGTTTTGGCATTTTAGTAACATAAAATAAACACCATGATTTGGAAATGGGTTTTTATTATTGTCATGGAGATCTTATTCTGGGGGGATTAGTTCTTACCAGGTTCCATGTCTAATTTTTCAACTTAGTAACCAGATAACAATGTTTCTGATTTTTTGATTTTTTATTGATTTTTAACAAACTGATAAATAGGAAGTCAGGTTTCCTTTTATTTACCTTTGGAAAATTTTCAGAAATCAAGATATTATATATTATGATTCCCCTCTGGTCTCAAATTTTTCTTTCAAGTGGGCAAAGGGTATGGACATAAGTATACTTGGAGATTTGAATGGAATCTTCTTCAACAAGGGAAGAGCCCAATTAGAAATCAATTCATGATTGTCATAGAAAAGAGACTCTGTGGCTGCCATCTTCCCCAAAAAGTGTGATCATTTTTTTGTTGTGGCACTTATGCATCATTCACAAAAATATATAGGTATCATGCAGTCAAATTTGGTTTATTCATTCTGGGCATTTCTTAAGATAATAAATGGGAAGAGCTTCCCTTTGCATTTCATGATTTGAATTATCACAAAAAATTTCCACAGAAAGCAATCTTGACCATTATATGTTCCCAAGAAATTCCTCATTCTCATATCTATTTAATTGACCAATAATTATTGAATGAGAAAATGTCAGCTCTCTGATACAGGGAACCTTGCAGTTCTTTAGCTACAGAGAGAAATAAAAATGCTGGAATGATAATATTTTTTATTATTCCCAAAATAAACACTTAGAAGCTCAAATAAATGATATAATAAGAGCAGTTGCAAGGTTTTATTGGTTTGGTAGTAAATTTTTTTCAATATAATATAAAAGAGCGGCCACAGTATTATACTACTGGGGATCTTTACAGACTAGCAACCTCTCTTCAAGGGGCCTCCTTGGGCAGTTTAAGAACCTTGGAATAAATATGGGTGCCTTAGAAAGGACTTATTCCACTAGTGGCCGGGCTTAAAAGCACAAACTGCCTAGACAGGAAGGGTAACACTCACTCTGAGCTCTTTACTACAAAAATCCTGGAATAATTGGAAGGGTTTCAAAGCAGATGGGGTAGATTAATCAACTAAACTTCAATGGCTGATGGGTTAATATAGGTAAATAATACCATGGCAGACTAAGTCATAAATCACTTGCTTATCTTCATAAAATCACTTGATTAACAATGAGACATCTTCATAAAATCACTTGATTAACAATGACACGGTTTCTGATTGATAATAAATAAATTCCTGGCAAACCAATTAACTAATGGATCCAAAGAGGTCTGTATAAATACCTTTTTGGGGTGATTTTTGTCTTCTCAGGGCGCGTAGAGAGGGTTCTGCTCGTGGGCTGATGCTGGAAAGCTATTCGGGGCAAAATTAGCACGTCTACTTGGTGCTGTCAATCAGCTGTCCTTAGATCTGCTGGATTTCTGTACTATTTTAGCCACAGGATCTGATAATTAGTTATGGCTTAAATTTGATCATTCTGTACTCATCCTTTATTTTTACTATCAATATTGCTTTAAAGCGTGCAGATGTGAATGTTTAACAATTTTTCGTCATCTGCTGATCATTTAGATAATTTTTAATAATTTTTATGAACACTTCTTGTAGTGTTTTGTGGTCTTCAAAGAACAAGATCTGTGGTTTACGTGGTAGTCCTTGATCTTTGATTTATTGTTAAAAAATAGTTAAAACTTAATTTTCATTAATTTTATTTAAGTTTTGATATTTTTAGATCATTATTAATGCATATGTCCGTTTGTTACATATACTAGGCAACCCTAACTAGGTTGTAGCTCTTCTGAGCAGTACCTAGTTGTCAGATTAGTCAAGACTGATCCAGGTGCGGGGATCAGTAGTACAGATGCGCGTGGGGTAGGATCCGCTGCGTGAGTGGCAGAATCAGCTTCGCGCGGGTCACTAGTACGCGGGATCCTGCTGCTGCTAGTACGTAGGGTTATGTAATGATGCGGGGCTGCGCACGGGAATTGTTACATAACACCTTTCCGCGTGTAACTCCTAAAATATACACAACACCTCAATTATGAGTGAATTTTAGGTGTAAACCCTATACGTGAAAAAAGTGTGAAATATTAAAATGGCCAAAAAGTGCCATACAGGTGTTGTAATTTCCAGTACTTTTCCTTTTAATTATTTTAAAAATATAAGGACTTGGAATTCAAGGGTAGGGTCAGTGAGTGACCCTACCCTTTTTTGGGTGAGGGATCCATTCCTGTAATGATATATATGGATTTCTCACTCCTTGCTTTGTTAATTGAGGTATTCTTATTTTTGTATTTTGTGTTACTATTTGACAGTTTTGCTCTGTATATAGTAGCAAGCTGACATTCCCCTGCTCCAAGATATGTCTATATCTGAAAAAAAAATTGGGATTATTTGCTAATGCCTCCTGTTGGCTCTATAGTTCCTCAGGTGGAAAGGTCTGTCAGGGATATTATGTTCAGGCAACCATTCATCTTTATCAGCTGATTCTCCCTTGTATCTAACCAGGTAGAGTCTGACATCTTTTCCATTGATCCTATCTTTCTTATCCTTAAGGATCTTGCTAATTTTACCTTTTTGCTTTTCAGATTCTTCTTTAACAGGTATTGCAGGTGAAGGAGTATGTTCTCCGTTCCTTGGGTGGTAGTGTTTGATGACGCTTACTGGGAATACTGGATCTTTCCTAGAGAGCTCATCACTGAGGATTACTTCCACCGCATTTTTACCATGAAGTTTGTTAATGGTGAAAGGTCCAACAAAGGCTGGTCTAAGCTTCCTATTTCCACCCAAGTTGGTAAAGGTAGTGGTAGAGATCAAGACTTGATCACCAATCTTGAAATCAGGTTCCTTATGGGTTTTATCCCATCATTGCTGGTTATACTCCAAAGCATCCTGGACACATTTCACAGCATGTTTGTTGGTTTCATCTATCATCTTCTTGAAATCAAGTGATGTAGGGTGAATTTTGGTTAGCTGGTGGTTAAGGTTATCCTTGGGTAATCTAGGAATCCATCCTCTTTCCAGTATGTAAGGTGCTTCCTTAGTGGTAGAGTGTCTGCTACTGTTGTAGGCCATCTCCATTTCAGGTAAAAGGCTAACCCAATTGTTGCAATAACTGTCAGAATTCTTTTATTCTAGTCCAAATTACAGAATCTACTGAGAATTTTTTCCAGGGTCTGAATCATCCTCTCAGCTAATCCATCCATCTGAAGGTGATAAGTGGTAGAGAAAGCTAAGGTGGTTCCAAGCATATCATGTAGATTCCTCCAGAACTCAGAGGTGAATTAAGGATCTCTGTCACTGATAATAATCTTGGGAACTCCAACATCAGCAATGAGTCTGTTCCAAAATAATAAGGCAACCTCCATAGCAGTATCTTCCTTGTGATTAGGTAGGAACTTTGCTTTCTTGGAGAACCTATCCACAATTACTAAGACTGAGTTGTAGGAATAGGCTCCTCCTGGTGGTAGTCCAGTCACAAAGTCCATATTGATGATTTCCCATCTTTTATTGGGTTCAGCAATCCTTTGCAGTAGTCCAAACTATTTCCCAGTAGTCCTGTTGGACTTCTGACAATTTTCACAACTTGTAACGTACTGTATAGCGGAGTTTCTCCAATTAACCCACCAAGCAGTTTTTTTAACCTTATCTAAGGTTCTATCAGTAGAAAAATGACCAGATGAGCAGTTATCATGGCACTCAGCCAGAACATGTTTGATATGGTCATCCTTAGTTAAGACAATGACACTTGAATGTTGATGGCTATAGTATACTAGGCCATCCCATATGGTGAACCTTCTGGCTTTGTATGGTTTCAAGATAGGTTCAGGTAGGCTATTGATCAATTCAGGAGGTGCAGAGGAACTTTCCATTATAGTGATCAGAGTCTTTATTCCAGAGCTGTAAGCTTCTTTGATAGAGTTGAACAATGATTCATTTAGTTCACAAACATGGATACCCATTATAGGAGCTTCAATGTTTAACCTGTAAATATTAAGGATAGGGAAGATGTCTTTATCCTCTGGATCATAGGCAGGGTTACTTGGGTCATTGGGTAACCCATTCCTGCTTAAACTATCAGCATTCTGATGTTTAGTTCCAGCTTGATGAACTATGTTCATCTTTCCTCTGTACTGTTGTATAGCTATCTGCCATCTCAACATATGCCTGCTAGGGGTCTTCATGTTCATCAAGGTTCTGACAGTGTTGCAGTCAGTAATAACAGTGAAGTTGGTGCCTTCTAAGTAATAATGGAGTTTCTCTAGGGCCCATACTAAGGCCATGCATTCCATTTGGCTTGCACCGTACCTTTTCTCAGTATCTTTAATTTGTCTAGATATGAAGAATATAGGTTTTTCAACTGGTTTATCATCTTCTATGACTTCCTGGTGTAAAGAAGCTCCTAGACCTTCCATGCTGGCATCTATGTAGAGCTTGAAAGGTTTAGAGTAATCTGGCTGGATCAGTACTGGAGCTGAAGTCATTGCCATTTTGAGTTCCTCATAATTTTTGACTCTATCATGAGTCATTTCAAACACAGTGGTGTTGATGCAGATCTCATACAAACATTTGGTTAGGAGAGAAAACTTTGGTAAATACTTCCTATAGTAGCTGCAGAAGCTGATGAAGGATAGGAGTTCAGTTTTGTTTTTCAGCATAGGCCTATTCATTACTGCTGCTATCTTGTTTTGGTCATCAGCTAAGGTCATTCCAGAGACAATGTGACCTAAGGCTTTGAGTTCCCCGTAACCAAAGCTACACTTTTGAATTGATACTTTCAATCGTACAGCAGAGATGGTTTTGAGGACTAGCCTCAATTTCTCCATGTGAGTATCCCAATGATCAGATTAGATGATAACATCATCAATGTATACCATCATCCATCCCTGTCTGATGAATAATCCTAGGACTGTGTCCATCATTCTTTGAAAATGAGAAGGAGCATTTTTGATACCAAAAGGCATTCTAAGATACTCATAGATTCCCAGACAACAGATAATTCTCATGAATTTCAGGCTATCAGGGCTGATAGGTATTTGGTGGGAACCTTTCAGCATATCCATGGTGGTAATGTACTTAGCCTTGGACAGGTTATGTAAAGCGTGGTCAATTCTTGGAATTGGATAATAATCAGCTTGGGTGTAGTTGTTAAGAATTCTAAAATCTACAACCATTCTTGACTTATCATTGTGCCAAGCTATAATTACTGGGGTAGTAATATCCACTTGTTCATTGTGGCCTACTTTCCTTAAGACTTGTAAGTCAACCAACTCTTGAATGTGGGTTTCCAGAGCAGCTCTAGATTTTGGACTTGAAGGGTAAGCAGGTCTCCTGAGGTTGGGTGGGTAAGGAGGCTTAATAGTTAGAGTTAGGATCATGTCATGTCCTTTGATGTTACCAATGGGGTGATCTTTGGTACAGAAAGCATTCTGATTTTCAAAGCATACTTGTAAGATGTCCCGTTTCTATTCTTCATTGAGAAAGGAATTTAAAGAAGATTGAGAAAAATATTCCTGATTGAACTTTTCTAAGTGTTTTTCATAAGTTGAATCACAAGTTTGAGCATTGACATGACATATTTGGAACTTCTTATTCCAGTCTCCCCCTGGGGTGAAGTATCTACCTTTGCTTTGGAATACATCTCTACCATATAGGCAAAGAGAATCATTCCCAAGGATAAAATAGTCACATAATCCGTTTTGGAGAACTACAAATTCAATGTTCAATTTGAGTGATACTTTAGAGTGAGGCAGTATGATATCAGAAGACCATACTCCAACAGCATTGAGAGCAGAATTACAACTGCTGAACTTAGCCTGAGGTACTGGTAGTAAGTTCAGTTTCCAGTCTGGGTCTTGCTTTTCCAGATATGCTGAACCAACACACAAGCAAAAGGCTCCACTGTCTAGAAGTAACTGAACTGGGGAACCTTGGATTAAACCAGTAGAATAGCATGTTTTTCCTGAAGTGTAACTTTTACCGGCAGAAGGTTTTAGAATCAAGGCCTTAGCCTCAGAGATGTGGTAAATATTCATGTTGGGATTCCATTTTTGAGGTAAGTTAGAATCCTCATTGACTGAATTTATGTCCAGAGAAGACTCAATACTAACTTCAATAACATTGATAGGGTTAGTGATTATTAGATCACAATCAGAGAGTGATCCGTCAGGATCATCAAGGTGAGGGTCAGGATTGTCACACTCCTCTCCTTCAATAAGTTTAATCCTTTTCCTAGGTAGAGGAAAATCAGGTTTTAGATGTCCTGTTTGGTTACGGTTTCAACATACTTTCTCTTTTGATTCTGGAGTCTTCTTGACTTCCAAAGTAGATGGATTAGTAGCAGGGGATTCCTTAGTTTTGGCGGTATATTCTTCCCTGTTCTTAGTATTTCGTTCCCTGGGGGGTCTATTGACCCTTTTGTCAAGACCATTCATATCAATAGTCTCTTCCAATACACCTTTTAAGGTGGAAAGATCTGAATCCACAGGCATTCTACACCTTACACTGTGGTTGATTTGTCCAGGACATAAGTTGAGGAGTCTTTCATTGACTTCTTCTTTATCAGCATCAGGATAAAAACAGTCCAACCTCTTTTTCTGGTCTAAGCACCACTTATGAGGTTTTGTCCTTGGATGGATCAAACTGGGAAGTTTCGAAATTTTTCATCATCTTTCTTTTCCAAATCCTGGTACCAAACTGCACTTTGATCAATTCTTTCCAAGAATTCCAGGATAAAGATCCAAATTCTTCTCTTTTATTGATAAACCAATAAAGAGCTACTCCTTCAAATAATCTGGGCAATCTTACCACAGCTATTCCATCAGGGAGCTTTTAGGAAGAAAGTGTATAGTCAATAAACTTAATGAAACTGACATGGTTTTTCTCTCCTTCTCCAGAGAATTTAGGCCATTCAGTGATGGGACAAAGTAGATTCAAAGCCTTCTCCATTTCTGGAGTAGGACTGGGTCAGAAAGACTCATTCCTAGTTATCCTGGTCCTGGGAGGAACACTAGGAGTACTGGTGAACCTGGCAGTTCTAGTTTCTTCTAGGTCAGTGACCGGACAGTTAGTAGAGTTGATCTCAAGATCTCTGAGATCATTCTTAATCATACCTAACTCTAAATCAAGTTTGTTGCTCAATAATTCAATTTTATTAGTCAGATGAGCTGAAGGAATAGGACTAGTTTTCTTAACTTCTTCTTTAAGCTGGTTTATGGTTGCAAGAATATCTTCCTGAAGAATTGATTGATCGTCATCAATATGTTTCATCAGGTCAAACTTACTAGCTCTTATACTATCCTTGATCTGTTGTATTTCCAACTCATCAATTCTCATAATCTGAGACTGAGTTTCAATCACTCTAAAAATACTTGAACTTAATTTTTCCAATTGGTTATAAACTTTATCAAAGCATTGGCTAATAATGGTAAAATTATGAGACACATTTACAGAAAAGCTATTAAGAGCTTCTACATCTAATTGCGGTACACCTTTTTCCACTTCTGGGCTAAGGCTATTATGTTGTCCCAATCCTTTGGGTTCCTTAACTTCTTATGGGCTGAGGACCTCCTCTTTTTGGGGTCCTTTCCCTTTAAAGAAGCTAAGTGATCCCAAGGATTCCAGTTCTGCATGTAGCCTTCTACTTCTTTCTTTGGGATCAACCTTTGCAGAGAAATCTGAGATTTCTTTGCCTGATAAATGGCTTTTCTCATACCTGGTTGATCCCCCTGGGTCTGATCCAACCTGAATTGTTCCCAATAGCTCACGTCCTCTTTCACTAAAACTTTGACCCTTTCCTCCTTGGTTGAGTCCAGCTGGGGTAGCATAGGAGAACCTGTACCCTCCTGGGATAACCTGGTGGGCAACAGAGGGCTCTCAAACTGTCTGTTGGTCGAGTTGGCAGCCGTGGTTGTCGCCTTCCTCATCCCGTGTGACGCTATGGTCACAGTTTGAGTCCCCTCATTGCGTTCGCAACTGGAGTCCTTGCGCGTATGGTTTCCTCCAGGCAGAGATCCATATGACAGGGCTCTGCCAGTTGCACGGGTGTTGCGCCTATTTTGATACATAATACCAAAAAAAATATGTAAGTCTTTTGTAAAAACTTTGAAAAAAGACTTTAAATTTATAAAAATAATATTCTTTTTGTGTTTTATATTTTTAATAATCATTTTATAAATATTTTAACTTACTTAGAGTTAAATTCAACGGTACCAACACTTGGTTTGGATCACAACTATCCTTGGAAGGTATTCCAACGGGTTCTGAGTGACTCCAAATCAGATCCTGGGATAAATCCAATGGTACACTGTGTGGGACGTCCTCCAGGAGGTCCTGGTCAATGAGATCACCAAAAAAAAGTCCACTGAGATGGATAAAAAAATATAAGTTTAATATATTTTTTTATTTTTACATGATAAGGTGATTTTTTAGAAAAAAAATAATCACTTTTATTATTGTTGGGTTTTTCTTTATCTTCAGGATTATTTAGTTTATAAATATAAAGCTTCCTTTGATAATGTTTCCACTCCTTATGTTGCCTTAAGAAAGGATTGAAGTTGATAATTCTTTCAAGCTTGAGTTCTTTGTTTTTTATAACCTGCTGCTTATAATAAAGCAATTTCTCCTGTTGTTGCTCAGGAGTTATAATAACAGGGACAAAGTTACTGAGTTTTTCTTCTTTTTTCTTTTTAAGAAGGTTCAAATAATAATTGATCAATTCTCCATTGGTCTTAAGGTCCACTCGAGAAACAAATGATAAACAATAAGTGTTATAAGTATGTTAACTTATTTTTAAAAATAAATAGACTGGTCCAAGGAATAAATAATTAAAAATTAATTATTTAAGGATAATTCCCCGCCAGACCCCCAGTTTTCAGCTCTCTGATACCAGGATCCTTGCAGTCTTTTAGCTACAGGGAATGATAAAAATGCTGGAATGATAATAACAATTATTATTCCAATAATAAACGCTTAGAAGCTCAAATAAATGATTTAATAAGAGCAGTTGCAAGGTTTTATTGGTTTGGTAGTAATTGGTTTTCAATATAATATAAAAGAGGGGCCACAGTATTATACTACTGGGGATCTTTACAGACTAGCAACTTCTCTTCAAGGGGCCTCCTTGGGAAGTTTCAGAACCTTGGAATAAGTATGGGTGCCTTAGAAAGGACTTATTCCACTATTGGCCGGGCTTAACAGCACAAACGGCCCAGAAAGGAAGGGTAACACTCACTCTGAGCTCTTTACTACAAAATCCTGGAATAATTGGAAGTGTTTCAAAGCAGATGGGGTAGATTGCTTGACTAAACTTCAATGGTTGATTGGTTAATATAATTAAATAATACTATGGCAGACTAAGTCATAAATCAATTGCTTATCTTCATATAATCACTTGATTAACAATGACACTGTGTCTGATTGATAATAAATAAATTCCTGTTAAACTGATTAACTAATGGATCCAAAGAGGTATGTATAAATACCTTTTTGGGGTGATTTTGGTCTTCTCAGGGCGCGTAGAGAGGGTTCTGCTTGTGGAATGAGGCTGGCAAGCTAGTCGGGGCAAGATTAGCACGTCTACTTGGTGCTGTCAATCAGCCGTCCTTAGATCTGCTGGATTTCTGTACTATTTTAGCCACAGGACCTGTTAATTAGTTATGGCGTAAATTTGATCATTCTGGACTCATCCTTTCTTTGTACTATTGATATTGCTTTAAAGCTTGCAGATGTGGATGTTTCCTGATTTTCCGTCATCTGCTGATAATTTAGATAATTTTCATAATTTTTATGAACACTTCTTGTAGTGTTTTGTGGTCTTCAAAGATCAAGATCTGTGGTTTACATGGTAGTCCTTGATCTTTGATTTATTGTTAAAAAATATTTAAAACTTAATTTTCATTAATTTTATTTAAGTTTTGATATTTTTAGATCATTATTAATGCATATGTCCGTTTGTTACATATACTAGGCAACCCTAACTAGGTTTTAGCTCTTCTGAGTGGTACCTAGTTGTCAGATTAGTCACGACTGATCCAGGCACGGGGATCAGTAGTACAGATGCGCGCGGGGTAGGATCTGCTGGGTGCATGGCAGAACCAGCTGCGCGTCGGTCTCTAGTACGCGGGATCCTGCTGCTGCTAGTAGGTAGGGTTATGTAATTATGCGGGGCTGCGCGCAGGAATTGTGACATAACACATTTCCGCGTGTAACTCCTAAAATATAAACAACACCTCAATTATGAGTGAATTTTAGGTGTACACCCTATAGGTGACAACACGTGTGAAATATTAAAATGGCCAAAAAGTGCCACACAGGTGTTGTAATTTCCAGTAATTTTCCTTTTGATTATTTTAAAAATATAAGGACTTGGAATTCAAGGGTGGGGTCAGTGAGTTACCCTACCTATTTTTGGGTGAGGAATCCATTTCTGTAATAATATTTATGGATTTCTCACTCCTTGCTTTGTTAATTGAGGTATTCTTATTTTTCTTATTTTGTGTTACTATTTGACAGTTTTGCTCTGTATATAGTAGCAAGCTGACAGAAAATGAGCTCAAGAATTCCAGTTACCATGAGGAAGAGCTGGAGTTGAAATATACCAAGATCCAATTTTCCATCATATGAACTTCAGACTACTCTTTTATAATCTTATTGATTTGGTTGAAGTGCTATTTGAATAATATATCACGTAGACATGGATAATACTGGCACAGGTCCAATAGCATGTTGCATTGCTGTGTTTTTATTATAAGATTCTTGAAATCCCCATAGATGCAAAAATGCAATGCTGGGTACCACACAGATACAGGTTTACTGCATGGATTGATATTCAGTGGGAATTGATTGTTGAGAGTTCAATTTTGGAAACTGAATAATAGAGAAATATGTTGAATCAGGTGTCAGATTTTGCATGGTGCAAATTCTTGGAAACGAGGATTATAATTTTCCTCTTTCCTGAATTGATTTTGACTAAATCTGACCAGATCATATCACATAAATAATAAAGGGCAAGAAGAACAATGCATGATTTTCAATTTCATTCTTTTAAAAATGGTGTGATATGAATTCCTGCTACCTCTTGTGAAGAAGGCAGAGTGCGGTGTAATTCCTGTGTCAGCTGACTACTATTCAGAGCCAACTGACTAAAGCCTAAAAAAAATAAAATATAAATGAATTAATAAATAAATAAGGAAATAATAAAATAAAATTAAAATAAGGAATAAAGCCTTAATTTGTAAGAAATCCAAAAATATTATTATAAAAATGGATTTGTGGTGCCAATTTAGGTAGGTTCATCCACTGGCACCACCACCCATTTCTGACTCCTTCAGGTACAAGTATGCTCACTCATGTACCCTTGCTTGTAACATCCGCAAGCACTGGTTTCTGACCAAAAATTTTGGTCAGAAACCCATAATTATGTAAGCTTACCCACCACAAATTTGGAATTTAGGGCCCTGAACCCTAATGTAATATTTACCCATTGTGATATGTACCCATTAGTAGATACAGGGCTCCTGTAATTTTCCCAAAAAGGGATGTTACAGCCCTATTACAGTACTAAGAGGATACTGTAGCACCCCAGGACAACCACTATAGCTACAGCAGATGTCCTTCTTCTGGCTAGAGCACTCCCAAAGCCCTAAAACCTCAGATAAAACCTGTATCACCCTAAATGTAATATGTGCACATTAGAAGATACAGGGCTCCTGTAATTTTCCAAAAAGGGATGTTACAGCCCTATTGCAGTACTAAGAGGATACTGTAGCACCCCAGGACAACCACTATAGCTATAGCAGATTTCCTTTTTTGGGCTAGAACACTACCAAAGCCCCCAAACCTTGGATAAACCCTGTATCACCCTAAATGTAATATGTATACATCAGATGATACAGGACTCCTTTAATTTTCCCAAAAAGGAATGTTACAGCCCTATTGCAGTACTAAGAAGATACTGTAGCACCCCAAGACAGTCACAATAGCTACAGTAGATACCCTGCTTTGTGCCAGAACACTCCAAAAAGTCCCCAAACCTCAGATACACGCTGTATCACCCAATTAAGGAAGAAAGGCCCCTGTATGTATTTGTGGCTGTTACAGTACAAATTAGCACATACACAACCAATAATGACCAATAAGGCCTCAAAATCAAAGTTTCGAACAGGTTTCAGAGGTCTAGGACATACTTCCAAGTCCCTAGCCTCAGTAAACAAGGGCCTGTACTTAAATTATTAGCCTCAAATCAGGATATATGGCTGGTACAATGATATCACTTGAGGCTTGGAAATGTGTATCAAGCCCCAAGCATGATGACATAGGGCTTCCTGTACCTCTGTAGTAACTATAGAAGGTTCTCACGAACACACTGATGGCTCCTTTGCCTCAGCAATAGCCTGGGTCACCCTCCTTTGGGTGGCAAAGGGACTTTACCATCAGGGGACCCAAACAATATAAATAAAGGACCTTCCCCCAGCTATTTCTACTAGATTCATCCAGATATATAGTCATTACTGCTTCATATATTTTCTTCCTCAAGCCATCAAACCCTTAAAAGAAATAAGTGTGTGATCCTGGGCCATTTTATGATAAAATTGTAGACCATAATTCTTGAATCCCTGTTTTTTTGGCCAAATTGAACAACCAACCATTCAGCCTGCCCTAGTACCAACTTCCAGCACCCTGAATTGTTGAATATTGGCCCATTCATCAAGAATAAGTTCGGATCTAGACCTATTAATTGATCCTGCTGACTTATAACCTTTTTTTGTAGGTTTTGCATAACTTATGCTCCAAGGAAATTACACACACCCTTCTTGAAAGGAATCCTTGTCAACCCCACAGGCACCACAATTTCTCCTATATTGTCCTTAAAAGAAATATACCTGTGTTACGGAGGGCTCAAAAACCCCATTAAGGTCTTGGCCCCTCCATTTAAATTTTTTTTATAAATATATAAATAAATTTAACCCTTTTAGCCAAATCACATACCTGGCATTTTATCTTATTTTTGATCCAAACTGTCTATCACCTCTAGTAGCTGGAAGGAGTGAGGTCCTTGGCATCTAGTAGGCTGACATACTGGCTCTTCTTACACCAGTAATTAGGATCAATGACATAACTAAAATTTCTCAATCATCATTCCAAAAGAATATATAAGACTTCAACATGCCTCGAACACTTAGCTCAAAAGAATAAAGAAAAATGTAACAGGGGTGCATAATATCATGGGGAGATTACATTGTGCAGGATTCACCTAATTGATTTTTTGGAATAGGCAGGTTTATATCACCAAATTCTCTGCTTCACCACACCAAATGAATATGAGAAATGTCCAGGGAGGTGGACAACTTGTCATAAGTTGTCCACCTCCCTGGACCTGTGTGCATACAGGAATCAGATTTAAAGGGAAAATCATGTGGGAAAGATGGGGAGGTGGACAACTTGTGATAAGTCTTCCACTTCCCTTCAACTAAATGGTAGCAGGATATTGAATATGCCAAAAGATTGATGATTTCTGGGTCAGTGTACAACTTAGCACAAGTTTTCTACCTGTCCAGCTTTCCCACATGATTTTCCCTTGACATCTGATTTCTGTATGCACACAGGTCCAGGGAGGTGGACAACTTATCACAAGTTTTCCACCTCCCTGGGCATTACCTATACATTTACCATGCAGTAAAGCCACTTCCAATTTGATGGGAAGGTGGAAAACTTAGCATAAGTTGTCCATCAATCCAAATTCATCCCCTCTTACATTCCAACCAGTACAAATGTTGTACAACTCATGCACACTTTGACATCATTTCATGAAATAACTGGTAAGCATTTTGGCACAAAGAGGTGATGTTTGGATTATATACATTGAAGGACATGTTTAACCATATCTGGATTTTTAATCATGTGATCTAGTGAAAAGTTCAAAAGGAGGAAAATATTGGAGTTGAACAGAGGCAATGGAAACCATTTCTTTGGGAAGTAATGAGCAAGCAAAATTAGTAGGTTGTTCTGTTTATTAGATAGCCACTGGAATGAATGTAGTTGTATGTGCAAAACAAGATCAACCTGACTGAAAAATTTGGGCTGCCAACTACTTTTAAATCTGCAATTGAGGGGTGGTTCCTCCTAGTGAGGTGGAGCACTTAGCTCAAGTGGAGCACCTTACCAGCAAAAACTGGATAGCATTGTTGGTGAGTTGCTTTGAATGATGAATTCTTTTTCAATTACTGGTCATTGACTTTCTGAAGATCTGTCTTGGAATTTTGTGCATTCAAATTATTTCACCTTGTTCCCTCCCTGCCTCTATCAACATATAAGAATTGTTGATATGGTAAGGAACTTAGTCTTACTGTGCCATCCTCTGAGAAAAGTTAGAGGTCATTGTTATGCCACAAAATAAGGTTTTGTTCACATTCATGCTTTAGGAAAAATTAAATTGTGAAGAGTTTGGACTTTCCAGAAATTTATATTGAGTAGTATTGCAACTGAATTGCATGTGCAAGAAATACATGATATTTTCTTGATTCTTTTCAAAACATGAGTATTTTTGGGGATAAAATCCAATGATTCCAAACCCAAATGCCACTTTCCAAAAAAAGAAATTTGTACGCAGTCTCTAACTATATGTAAAACCTCTCAACTTAGTAACTTTTTACAATTGGTCATGCTTCAGAATGTTTTTGTGTCTCTAAAATAAAAAGGGCCCCAAAAAGGATGTATTGTCCTGTAATTTGACAAGAATTTAGAAACAAAGGTTTTACACCAAAGTTTTTTAATGAATCATTAGACAGAATCATAAACTCCATCTCAATTCAATTAGCAAAAGATCAGTTTAAATCAATCCAATTCCATGGTTGTCTCAATCCTGATCTGAAAACAAATCTCTGGTAATGAGCCAAATCTCCATTGCCCCAATGATTTCTGCCTGTAACCCTTATATCTTTTTGGTTATATTATCCGGTTTTTTCTGGCTCCCTTGGTGCCCGTTTCCCAAAATTGGGTTGTAAAACTTCAAGTGATTATTCTAGAAGATCAACTTGATTCAACCATACAAACCCTTGCAGAATATCATATGCTAAATTAGCAAACTTAAAGGATGTATCTGGGCGTTCAAATGAAACATTGATATAAATTTGGAATTTAATTCATTGTCATCATCCTTCCATCTTCAATAAAATCACTGGCTTGGGGCTAAGAATTTCCCTGAATCATTAAAAATTAACACATAAAGTGGGAAAACCCGTCTCCACTCTTGAGAAAATTTGAATGACCAATTGGTCCCTCCACCATCTTTGTTAGGCCTTTTCATGAATTTTACCATGTATTCTACACTCTTTTTCTTTTATCAGCCTGTGCTGCAAGCCATCAAGGGGAAATTTGGACTGGTAAAAACCTTTCAAATAAACTTAAATCAGCATGGATTATTCAAATGGTTCCAAAAAACCATAGATTTGCACCTTTTTGTTGTTTTAAACATTTTTGAGTGGGAGTGGGGGATTCCAAGGAACGTAGATGATAAGAATAAATGAGTTTTCTAGATTAAATAAGAAAAAAAGGTTTTGCATGACATATGACTATGATTTTCACTGAAAATCATCAGTCATGTTCCAATCAAGAGCTCAAAACATCCCATGTCAGCCTGCTACTTAGCACAGAGCAACCTGACAAAGTAACAACAATAATAATACTAAAAAAATTAAAAGGAACAAAGATAACTGAATAAATAAAATTATTATAAAATAAAGGAGTAGGAAATCCAAAAATTTATTGCAGTAATGGATTCCCACCCAAAATAAGGTAGGGTCACTCACTGACCCCACCCTTGAATTCTTACTCCTTATATTTTTTAATTAATTCAATAGAAAATGGTAAATGACCACGGCACCAGTATGGCACCTTTTTAGTCATTTTAATATTTCACATGATATGTCATGTATAGGTTTCACACCTAAATTTCAGTCGAAATCCAGGTGTTGTGTGTAGTTTAGGAGTTACACGGGAAATTGTGTTTTGTCACAATTCCCGCACGCATCCCCGCGTCCCTACAGCGCTGGTCTCCCGCGTACGCAAACTCCCGCACGCAGCCCCACGTCCCTACAGCGCTGGTATCCCGCGTATGCAAATTCCTGCACGCAGCCCCGCGTCCCTACAGCGCTGGTCTCCCGTGTACGCAAATTCCCGCACGCAGCCCCGTGTCCCTACAGCGTTGGACTCCCGCATACGCCAACTCCCGCACGCAGCCCCGCGTCCCTACAGCGCCTGACTCCCGCGCAACTGAATTCCCGCACAGGTAATCCCGTGACCTAGTCACGCGCGCAGCGGTACAGTCCCCCGCGCGCATCTGAGGAGCGGATCAGTCCCCCCGCGCATTTGAATGGACTGATCCCCGCGCCTCCTGCCGTGATCAGTTTGACATCCAGGTACCGCTCAGAGGAGCTACAATATAGTAGGATCTACACTACTTATGTAAAGCTACCACACAAGCATAGATTATAGTTCAAAAACCTTAAAAATCAATTAAAATTAGTTAGTAACTAATTTTTAGTATTTTTTATTAATTAAATAAAGATCCAGACTCACCACGAAATAAGTTGATCAGAACCTTCAAAGACCACGAAACTACATAAGGAGTGGTCGTAAAAATTAGTAAAAATTACATACAGGATCAGCAGAGGATGGAGAATCAATAAACATCCATGTCTGCTCACTTTGGACCAGTACTTGCTGTACAAATTGAGGATCAGTGCAGGATCAGCAAAATGACTAATCTATTGATTAACAGATCCTGCAGCTAAAAAGGAGCTGTTCCTTGACAGATCTAAGGCCAGCAGGCTAACAGCACCTTGAGGACATGCCAATCTTGCCCTGATTGCCCCCCTAGCCTCAGCCCATGGCTAGTACTCCTTCTAGAGGCCCTCAAGCACCCAAAAAAGAATATTTAAAAAGGCTCTTTTTGCCCTTCTGTTTCCAATCAGTTATCAGTTATCAGGAATTATTTATTATCAATCAGACACGGTGTCATTGTTAATCAAGTGCTTATATGAAGATAAGCAAGTGATTTTTGACTTAGTCTGTAGTAGTATTATTTACCTTTATTAACCAATCAACCATTGAAGTTTAGTCAAGCAATCAACCCCATCTGCTCTGAAACCCTTCCAATTATTCCAGTATTTTCGTGGTCAAGTGCTCAGAGTGAGTGTTTCCCTTCCTGTCTAGGCCACTTGTGCTGTTAAGCCCGGCCATTAGTGGAATAAGTCCTTTCTAAGGCACCCATATTTATTCCAAGGTTCTTAAACTGCCTAAGGAGGCCCCTTGAAGAGAGGTTGCTAGTCTGTAAATATCCCCAGTAGTATAATACTGTGGCCCCTCTTTTTACATTATATTTAAAATATTTATAACCAAACCAAATAAACCTTGCACCTGCTCTTACCATGCCATTATTGGAGCTTTAAAGTGTTTATTCTTTGGAATATTATTGCTTCAAGTTCTTTTATCACTCTCTGTAGCTAAAGTACTGCAAGGTTCCTGGTATCAGAGAGCTGACATCCCACAAGATTTTGGGTCATGGCATACAGAAATAATCAACCTTGCAAAAGGTTCAAATGCAGTGGCTGAATTCAACTTTCTGGGGTCTCTGAAAGTGCCTGCAAAGTATCTTGCCCTTCTGAAATTGTGCATTTCTACAGGTGGTCATGACCTTCTTGGTTTGAAATTATAAATAAGTTCACTTCATCTGGTTTGGATTTTCTATCTTTTTGAGGCCATTCTCAACTGATAAGCATGCGGAGATCTTTTGTGTTGTTGTGAGAGAAAGTCCATTTTGAAATTCTCATCAGCTTCTGGTGGAGAAACATTACTATCATCCAGTGCTGTACCTAGGGAATTCAGAGAATACCACGCAGGGTTGGAGGTAAAGAATGAGGGTGATTATAAATTCCATGGTGTTTGTGAGTTATGGAAGATTCAATAGATTAAAAAATGACTTACAAAATCATTGGTTTTCAAACTCGGATTGCCACATATTATTATTTCCTGAAACCCCCAGAGATGCACCAAAAAACATCAATACTCATATGATCAACTGGATTGTGGCCTAGGGAGGTGGAAGACTTAGCCTAAGTTGTCCACCTCCCAATGGATATTTCCCAATTTCCCCAAATGAGCTTGGTCTCAGTCCATAGTGTGGGTAAGTGAACAATTTTGCATAACTAGTCCAGCATGTTTATTTCTGGGAAAGACTTCCTGGTACTGAAATGCCCATGCTGGAAAATATCTTTTATCCAAGAGAATGAATGAAAACATGGACACACCTGAAATAAAATGGGTAGAGATACATGTTTTTCTGATCCTTGCATGTCCCTGACAATATTTTCTTCACCTTGCTTTGTCAGCCTACTAGATTCCAAGGAACTCACTCCTTCTAGCTACTAGAGCTGATAGAAAGTTTGGATCAAAAATAAGATAAAATTCCATGTATGTAATTTGGCTAAAAGGGTTAAATTTATTTATATATTTATAAAATAAATTCAAATGGAGGGGCCAAGACCTTAATGGGCTTTTTGAACCCTCTGTAACACAGGTATATGTCTTTTAAGGACAATATATAGAGCCATTGTGGTGCCTGTGGGGTTGACAAGGATTCCTTTCAAGAAGGGTGTGTGTAATTTCCTTGGGGCATAGGTTATGCAAAACCTACAGAAGGGGTATAAGTCAGCATGATCACTTACTAGGTCTAGATCAGGACTTATATTTGATGAATGGGACAATATTCAAGGATTCAGGGTGCTGGAAGTTGGTACTGGGGCAGGCTGAATGGTTGGTTGTTGATTTTGGCCAAAAACAGGGATTCAGGAATTATGGTCTAAGATTTTATCAGAAAGTTGTCCAGGATCACACACTTATTTCTTATAAGAGTTTGATGGCTTGAGGAAGAAAATATCTGAAGCAATAATGACTATATAACTGGATGATTGTGGTAGAAATAGCTGGGGGAAGGTCCTTTATTTATATTGTTTGGGTCCCCTCTTGGTACAGTCCTTTTACCAGCCAAAGGAGGGTGACCCAGGCTAGTGCTGAGGCCAGGGAGCCATCAGTGTGTTTGTGTGGACCTGCTCTAGTCACTACAGAGGTACAGGAAGCCCTATGTCATCATGCTATGGGCTTGATACACGTTTCTGTGCCCTTAATGACCTCACTGTATTGACCAAAGAGGTTTTATTCAATTAATATTTATAAATATAAGCCATGGCTTCCTGAGGCCAGGGGCTTGAATACAGGCTATGGGGACCTTATGCTGCCAGGAAATTTTGAGTCTGAGGCTCTTCTTCTCATATTGGGGTGTCTTAAAGTTCCTTAATTGGACAGTACACCCCTAGTTGTGACTAGTTACGTACAGTTTTAATTATAAGGGTTATGGAGAGTGTTGTATGTATTCCTGGTTTCTTGTGATCCATCTAGCACGAAGCTAGGCCCCTTTTTATGCTCAGTACACACTCTCAGGTTGTTACAGTAACTCACAGATACTTTTTTAGTTACAAATCTTCTTTACAGGCCCTTTTACAGAGGCCCTGACAACCCTTTGGTATAGTTCCAAAAAGGGTGCAGGGCCCATTTTTCCGGATTTTTGGGTTTTTTATCCCTTTTTATACTATTCCCCACCACATGGTGGCGCTCTCTGGCCCCCATGTGATGTGGAACAGGGCTATGGGGTGTATTGGAGGTACCCCACACCCCATTTCCGTTTTGGGAGAGGGGAGGGCTGGCCAGTGAGCTGGCCAGTCACTTCGCGCGGTGGCTTGGTGGGTCACTAGGGGCCAGGGCAGGGTATTTGGTCAACTACTCGCGGGTTTGGGAATAGGTAGCGGCAGCGGCGCAAGGTCGTTGCTTGGCTACCCGCAGGCTGGTAAGTGGCAACTACCTTGTGTGGTAGTTGCTCAACTACCCGCAAGGCTGGTCGCTTGACTACCGGCATGGCTGGTCGGTAGCTGCCGCCTAGAGCCTGTGCGATGTAGTTGGGCGACTACTTGCGGGGCCGGCAATAGGTAGCAGCAGCCGCGCAAGGTGGTTGCTTGGCTACCTGCGGGCTGGTAAGTGGCGAATAAATTGCGTGGTAGTCGCTCAACTACCCGCTAGGCTGGTTGCTCGACTACCCGCAAGGCTGGTTGGTAGCTGCCGCCTAGAGCCTGTGAGAGGTAGTCAGGCGACTACTCGTGGGGCCGGCAATAGGTAGTGGAACCCGCACAAGGTAGTCGCTTGACTACTTGCGGGGCCGGTTGTGCCGTGGATCCTAAGAGCTGCGCGCCTAGCTGCAAAAAAATGACCCGCGGCTGCGCGCGGGGTTATGGACAAAACCAGTTTTTGTCCATAACTCCTAAACTAAACACAATTATGGGTTTCTGGACAAATTTTTGGTCAGAAACCTATACCTGCGGATGTGATGGGAGGGTGCACAGGTGAACCATGGTTCTACCTGAAGGAGTCGGATTTTGGGGGTTGTGCCAGTGGGTGACCCTACCTAAATTGGCACCACAAATCCATTTTTTTAATAATATTTTTGGATTTCTTACAAATTAAGGCTTTATTCCTTATTTTTATTTTATTTTATTATTCCCATATTTGTTTATTATTAATTTATATTTTATTTTTTTTAAGGCTTTAGTCAGTTGGTTCTGAATAGTAGCCAGCTGACATTCCCCACTTCCAAGATTGGTGTACCCAGAAAAAGTTTTTTGGGGTGGAGAATTTTATTCTTTCCTCTTTGCAGCTCTGAAATTCCTCAGAAGGATGGGGCCATCTGGTATGTTATTTTCTGGTAGCCACTCATCTTTGTCTGCTGATTCTCCTCTGTGTCTGACAAGGTACAACCTGACATCCTTTCCATTCACTCTTTCCTCCTCTTCTTTGAGGATTTTTCTTACCTTGTTCTTGCTGATCAGAGGTGAGTTGATCATTGAGAGAAGCTTGAGAAAATTATTCACTTTTAAAAGTCTCTAGAGGTTTGTTTTCTACGGAGGTTGATATGTGACAGATCTGGAATTTCTTTTTCCATTCTCCTCCAATGGTGAAGTATTGGTCCTTGCTCTGGATCACATCAATCCCATACAAGCAGAAAGCGTCATTTCCTAGTATTAAGTAATTATATAAGCTATTTTCCAAGACTACAAATTCAAGTTGAAGTCTTATAGATCCTTTACTGTGTGGGAAAACAATGGGCATGGTTACAACTCCTAAGGGGTCCATAGCTGACTTGCAACTACTGAACTTGGCCTTGGGCACAGGGAGTAAGTTTTCTTTCCACTTGGGGTAGTGACAATTTAAGAAATCAGTTCTGGTGCATGATCAAAAGGCTCCACTGTCAAGAAAAATTCTGACCGGTTTCTTTTCAAACAAACAAGTGGCAAAGCAGTTTTTACCCAGAGTGTAGCTCCTGCCAGTGACTGGTTTTACTGTCAAAGTTTTGGCATCAGAGATGTGGTCTAAGTTCATGGATTCATTCCACTTCTGAGGTAGTTGAGACTCTCCTTTAACATGATTAATTTACATGCTAGAACCTATATCTCCTGAGATGACATTGACAGGGCGCAAGTCTGGTTCTTCTTTTTGTTGTTGGATGACTAGGTCTAAGTTGTCACCTTCTTCCTCACTATCAGATTTGCCATTGATATTATTTATCTTTTTTCTAGGATGAGGACAGTCAGGTTGTCTATGCCCCTTCTCTCCGCAGTTCCAGCATTCAAGAGAGGGGTTGGCTTTAACAACAGCATTCCCTTGAGGAGCAGCTAGCACTAGTTCCTTACTGACCTCTTTTGTCTCTTTGGGTCATTTTTGAAGCTCTCTGGGCCTTTATCTGGGCTTTTTATTAAGTTCCATCATGTCAATTATTTCTTCCATGACTCCTATAAGAGTGGGAAGATCAGCATCAATTAATATACTACACAAGACATTATGTTCTAGGTGTCCTTTTAATTGTCCTAGTAGTCGCTCATTGATCTCTTCTACGGAAGCTTGAGGATAGAAACAGTCAATTCTCTTTTTCTGAGTCAAACACCATTGGTGAGGTTGATCTCTAACCGGATCAAAGAAATCCTACTCAAAAGCTTTGAGCATTTTCTTTTTCCAAACTCGGGTACCAAACTGTTCTTTGATCAGTTCTTTCCAATCCTCCCAAGGAGCATCTCCTACCAGGTCTCTTTTGGGAGATAAACTAATCTAAAGCTACCCCTTCAAAAAGTCTGGGCAACCTTACTAGGGCTATTGTTTCTGGTAAACCAGAAGAAATGATATGGTGATCAATATATTTCATAAAACTTATATGATCATATTCTCCTTCTCCTGAGAACTTAGGCCAATCTGTGATAGGGGGCAACAATTTGATAGCTTGCTCCATGTCAGGAGAATAATTACGGTGAGGAGGAGCAAGATTAAACCTAGGTTTGGGGAATCTAGGCGGAATAGGGTGCTCAGAATGGTTATTAGCTTCAGATTGCGAAATCTGAGGCAATTTCACGTCCCTGATATCATTCTTAATCATATTAAGCTGCATATCCATTTGAGTTTTGAGCTAATTGATGGAATTATCCAACTGGTTTTTGTGTTCTCTCAAAATTTTTTCAAAGGAAAAATTATTTGCAGAAGATTGGTGTCGAATTAAATCTTCTCTTAAGGTGGAAAATGATTCCTCATAGTTTATCCTGTTCTTAGTTCTATCCTATAAGATAAGGGTCTTAATTTCTTCTAGATCAGAAGAAACTCCATTTTTGATAAGGGCAGTGGTTAATACCATGTTCAACTCAAGGAGATACTCAGGACTGCTCAATTTCTCTTCCAATTGGTGAATCTTTTGGAGGCACAAACAAATGTTATTGTCTAAAGCACTAAAGTTATTCCTAAGACTATTTGCAAAAGAACTATCTACAACTAGCTCTTGTAGGCCCCCTTTAAAGCTTGAGCTAGAGCTTTGACTTCTGCCCAAATTTTTGGATTGTTGAAATCCTCCTTTGGTTTCCTGTGATTGGAGGACCTTTTCTTTCCCTTTTTGTTGGGAGGAGGTTGGATCTTCTTGAGGTTATCCCATGGATTCCACCCCTTCACATACTCCTCTAGCTCTTGCTTGGTTAGAAACTTTTGCAGAGCCTTTTGAGAGATCTGGGCCTGCCTGCAATAGAAGACCTGGATCTTCAAGTTGGCCTCTTTCTCCGCTTGTACTACCCTTTGCCACAAGGACATGTGTTCCTTGATCAGCATTTTCCAGGACTCCTCTTGCAGTCCTTAAGAAGAGGCTTGGGAGGAGGAGCTGGGAAGAGGAGCTGGGGATGGGATCCTCTGGATTGGCTGGATACCCAAGTCTTTCATTCTTTGTAGAGTCAACGGATGGATTATTCCGCTTGGCTCTGGAGTGGGTGAGAGAGGTGAAGCGTCCATCCGGTCCTCTGAGTCTAGACATATTTTATGAAAACAATCAGTAAATTATATAGATGCTTAAAACAAGTGAGATAATGTGGCTTAACCTCTGAGTTGGGAGTGGCCACAGATTCCTCTCTAGTTGGTGACCTAGGTTGGATAGGAGCTTCTACAACAGGGTAGTTGGGAACTATTACTGGAGTGGTGACTGGTGGAGCTGCTACCTCTGTAGTGGCAGCAGTTGGAGTTGATGGGGCAGTGGGCGGTCCAGACACTAGAAAGTACCAGATATAAGATTTATAAGTTAGTTTATAATTAAAATATTTTAAAGAGATATTTGGAAAAATCTCACTTTTGAATAACTTGAATCTGATATGAGCAGGGGTTGAGTCTAAGCCCAATCTCTGTGATACTTCAAGATGAGGTTGACACAAAACCTTTTTTCAAATTCTTGTTCCTCTCTGAGTTTTGAGTGGAGAGCAATCAATTTCTTCTGTTCTAAAGGAGATAGAAGTTCCCAATCAGTTGGTTTGTAATTTTTGATATACTCTTCTTTTCGGAGTTTTAGAAGTTTAAGATAGTATTTAATAGGTTCTGTGTTGGTCTTCAAGTCCACTGCAAAGTAAGGATTCCGGAAAAATATCAGAAAATTATTTTTCATATTTTCTTTGTATTTTTTAAGTATTTTTGAAGTTTGGTAATTTATAATGATTTTTTCGGAATTTTTGGTTAATTTTTGAAAAATTATTAAAAATTGCACAGGATCAATAACTATATCAATTATTTCCCGGCCAGACCCCCAATTGTCAGCCTACTAGATGCCAAGGACCTCACTCCTTCTAGCTACTAGAGGTGATAGAAAGTTTGGATCAAAAGTAAGATAAAATGCCAGGTATGTAATTTGGCTAAAAGGGTTAAATTTATTTATATATTTATTGAATAAATTTAGATGGAGGGGCCAAGACCTTAATGGGGTTGTTGAGCCCTCCGGAACACAGGTATATGTCTTTTAAGGACAATATAGGAGCAATTGTGGTGCCTGTGGGGTTGACAAGGATTCCTTTCAAGAAGGGTGTGTGTAATTTCCTTGGGGCATAGGTTATGCAAAACCTAAAAAAGGGGTATAAGTCAGCAGGATCACTTACTAGGTCTAGATCCGGACTTATTCTTGATGAATGGGACAATATTCAAGGATTCAGGGTGCTGGAAGTTGGTACTGGGGCAGGATGAATGTTTGGTTGTTGATTTTGGCCAAAAACAGGGATTCAGGAATTATGGTCTAAGATTTTATCAGAAAGTTGTCCAGGATCACACACTTATTTCTTATAAGGCTTTGATGGCTTGAGGAAGAAAATATCTGAAGCAATAATGACTATATAACTGAATGAATGTGGTAGAAATAGCTGGGGGAAGGTCCTTTATTTATATTGTTTGGGTCCCCTCTTGGTACAGTCCTTTTACCAGCCAAAGGAGGGTGACCCAGGCTAGTGCTGAGGCCAGGGAGCCATCAGTGTGTTTGTGTGGACCTGCTCTAGTCACTACAGAGGTACAGGAAGCCCTATGTCATCATGCTATGTGCTTGATACACTTTTCTGTGCCCTTAATGACCTCAAGGTATTTACCAAAGAGGTTTTATTCAATTAATATTTATAAATATAATCCATGGCTTCCTGAGGCCAGGGGATTGAACACAGGCTATGGGGACCTTATGCTGAAAGAAAATTTTGAGTCTGAGGCTCTTCTTCTCATATTGGGGTGTCTTACAGTTCCTTAATTGGACAGTACACCCCTAGTTGTGACTAGTTACATACAGTTTTAATTATAAGGGTTATGGAGAGTGTTGTATGTATTCCTGGTGTCTTGTGATCCATCTAGCACAAAGCTAGGCCCCTTTTTATGCTCAGTACACACTCTCAGGGTGTTACAGTAACTCACAGATACTTTTTTAGTTACAAATCTTCCATACAGGCCCTTTAACAGAGGCCCTGACAAACCTTTGGTATAGTTCCAAAAAGGGTGCAGGGCCCATTTTTCCGGATTTTTGGGTTTTCTATCCTCTTTCATACTATTCTTCACCACATGGTGGCACTCTCTGGCCCCCATGTGATGTGGAAAAGGCCTATGGGGTGTATTGGAGGTACCCCACAGCCTGGTTTCCGTTTTGGGAGAGGGGAGGGCTGGCCAGTGAGCCGGCCAGTCACTTCGCGCAGTGGCTTGGTTGGCCACTTAGGGCCCGTGCAGGGTAGTTGGTTGACTACTTGCAGGGCCGGCGATAGGTAGCAGCAGCCGCGCAAGGTGGTTGCTTGGCTACCCGTGGGCTGGTAAGTGGTGACTACCTGGCGTGGTAGTTGCTCAACTACCCGCAAGGCTGGTTGCTTGACTACCCGCAAGGCTGGTCGGTAGCTGCCGCCCAGAGCCTGTGTGAGGTAGTTGGGCAACTACTTGCGGGGCCGGCGATAGGTAGCGGCAGCCGCGCAAGGTGGTTGCTTGGCTACCCGCGGGCTAGTAAGTGGCGACTACCTCGCATGGTAGTCGCTCAACTACCCGCAAGGCTGGTTGCTTGACTACCCGCGAGGCTTGTTGGTAGCTGCCGCCTAGAGCCTGTGCAAGGTAGTCGGGCGACTACTCGCGGGGACGGCAATAGGTAGCGGCAGCCGCGCAAGGTAATTGCTTGACTACTTGCGGGGCCGGTTGTTCCGTGGCTCCTAAGAGCTGCGCGCCTAGCTGCAAAAAAATGACCCGCAGCTGCGCGCGGGGTTATGGAAGAAAGCAGTTTTCGTCCATAACTCCTAAACTAAACACAATTATGGGTTTCTGACCGAATTTTTGGTCAGAAACCTATACCTGCGGATGTGATGGGAGGGTGCACAGGTGAACCATGGTTCTACTTGAAGGAGTCAGATTTTGGGGGTGGTGCCAGTGGGTGACCCTACCTAAATTGGCACCAAAAATCCATTTTTTTAATAATATTTTTTGATTTCTTACAAATTAAGGCTTTATTCCTTATTTTAATTTTATTTTATTATTCCTGTATTTGTTTATTATCAATTCATATTTTATTTGTTTTTAGGCTTTAGTCAGTTGGTTCTGAATAGTAGCCAGCTGACATGCTTAGTAATTGAACCCATCCTGAAAAGATGATGGTAGGAACAAGGCTCCAAGAATTAAATGTGGTGAAAAATATTCTTCAGTGGAAGGATAAACACTGAAATATTTCTGTCCTAGGTAAACATCTTGGGTATGATTGGGTATGCTGGCTTATCAATTATACATTGTGAGAGTTCATTGTGACATGGATTTCAAAAGACCCTAAAGTTATTAATGGTAATTATTGTTTAATATAACATTGATTTTATGTCACAGTGGCCTTTTTGGTGGACACATGAATGAATCAGCACATTTGAAAATCACAGAGCAAAATTGATTGTTCTCAACCTGCAGAATCACACACATACTCATTTTCTGAAACACCCAGAAATGATACAAAAAAATAACATCAATTGTCACATTATAAAGTGTGTGATGGCTCATGGAGGTGGATGACTTAGGCTCAGTCATCCACCTCCCTGACCCATCATGATCCAATTTCCAAAAAATGGTTGGCTCTTAGTAATTGGTATGGCAAAGTGGAAAAGTTATGCTAATTTGTCCACCATGTTTGTTCCAGTAACTAGTTGTTACTGAAATGCACATGTTGGCACATACCTTTCATCCAAAAAGATAAATTACATGGAAATATTAGAAGGAGATTTGGTGGAAATAAATGATTTTTTGGCTCTTGCATGGCCCTGAATATAATTTATTCATCTTTCTCATTGGTTGAAGAAACTTCCCATAACCCAAAATATTCCATATTTCTCATGTCCCAAAGGTCCCAGATATGTTGGTAATTATTGATAAATTACATCCACCTGGTCACAGTGAGAAGTGACCATGTTTATACTCAAAGAAAAAGCTTTCCAGCATGAGGGCTAAGGGGATCAATGCTGGCCACCGTGTCATGTAGGTTTGTGGCCACCCACAACCACCACCAACTGGTTGCCTGAAGGGACATGGTGCACTTAGGCTAAGTGCACCATGACCCCAGAGGTTTTTGTGCATGAATCATCATTGTTCAATATAAAATGTTCTCCAGTTGTTTCAATGAATATAAATCATAAAATGTATTTTTAATAGCCAAATGTTTATCCTCAAGGGTCATTGAAAGAATTCTGAATCAATTTTACATTGTTGTTCTGTAAATTACAGCCCTGCCTTGATCAATAGACCAATTGCCCAAATTTAATGGTAAATTGAGAAATCCCATTTTTTCTCTTCGTGAATCTTGTAATCAGGCAGATTCACAGACACCAACAACCATGGAAAATTTCATGTATTTTATATTCCAAACATTTAGAGTTAAAAATATAAGGATATAGGATTTATTGAAATATTCATCTCATCAAATTTAGGAAACTAGTTCCAGTTATTCATTTAAAGTTTAAAAAAAGTGAAATATCCATTGGAAAACATTTTCTTTAGAAAAAATTATTCAAAAAACACCTTTTCTGTAGTGAAACAAAAATCATGATTATAAATCAATTTTCACAGGAATGCACCCAAATACAAAAATTATTTCTTACTGTAACCATTACTTTGAGACAAACAGGGACTGTTGGTTTCATCAGATATTGCCTTGAAAGTTGAAAGTATCATTTTCAACCTTTTCAGGAGTGGAATTTACAAGGGATAATCAATAAATACCTTCAATTATAAAACATGAAAGTCTCCAATCCTTTTTCATCCCCAGGAATTCTACCAAAATATCCTCAAAAGTATCAAAATGAAATACTGAAAAAAATGCTATTGAAATTCAAAAGCATCCCCTGGATCTTTCCATCTCACATTGTGCAGATTAATACTTGTTAAATTCACGCATACTTCTCATGATAAAATTCAGGCACACATCTTATGCAAGGCTTATCCACACCTTCTGGCTTGAATCACAACCACATGGAAAAGAAAACACAAGGTATGTTATATCCATGCCATGTGTTTTTTTTGCAAGGGCCCCAACTCACTATCAGGGGTTTTGGCCTTTCCATGAGGCCAAAACCCATGGACACTTGCCCTCATCTCTCCATGAAAATGGCCCAGAGGGCTTTCAAGAGCTCCAGGCCCTGGAGAAGCTACAAATGGGCCTGGAGCTCCTGGGGCAATGCCCCAGTTGTTTTTTTTCTGTTGCCAAACAATACAAGCAAGTGAAATTGGGCTGCTTTGCAACAGGGTCTCCGAGCGCAACGCTGTCTCTCTCTCCCAGGTTGCCAGGGCCCTGGGAGATATCTGTGCGCGTCAATGGGCCCCGGCACCCTGCCCAACAATCCTCCTTGCCGAAAATGTGTCGGCAAACGCGTAAGCAACTTTGCAAGCCACTGCAAACTTGCTGAGGCAAGCGCTTCAGCAAGCTTTGCTCGGCCGTTTGCAAGCGAAAAAACAAGCGCTTGCAAAACAACTAGTTGTTCAGTGGCCTACCCTGCAAAGAATCCAGCAAGCTAGTTGAATCCAGCCCTTTAGAAATCACCCAGAACATCCATCCAGGTAAGTTTCAAGCCTGCTTTTCAATTTTTGATTATCTGAACAACCAGCTTATTGATTTTGTGTTTTACCATCCTCTTCACTGATTCAATCATCTCTCCAATAAAAAATCATCAAAACATACAACAATCAAGCCTTCATGCAAAGCAAACAAACTATTGGCTTCTTCCTGCTACCCATTTGCTTCAAACCCATCTTCAACTTCATCCTCATCATCAATGCATTCCAAGTGTAAGGTTTCATCAAACTACTTCAAATTGTTTGCTCATTCATCTTCACCAATCACACACTGACTTCAATCCTTCTCTTCCCTCACCATTTGTTTCTTCCCCTTCAAATCAGGACTTCAGTTTTGACCCACTAAACTCAACTTTGATAATCACATATTAACCTAGACACTATCCACCTTGTATTCATCTTTAAAGTAAGCAGAAATGAAGAAATCAGCTTAACATCCACTGCTCCTGAATTGATTCCTTCTTGTCCTTGAACCCATCTGTAAACCATTCATCACGTCCTCATCATCATCTTTGAAAGTTTACCATGGATCAAGTCAACTCCAATGCCTTCACCCAACCTCAAGCCCACCTGTTTCCAGTGAAAAAAAATAATGAGGATGTGTCTTAGAAAGTGGTTAAAGGTAGCAACATGTATGTATTTCAATCATCATGGAGGATTTTCATATTACTAACTTTAACCTCTTGCTTTTATCTCAATCCTTGTCCCTTGTATTCCTGTTGGTGCTTTTGAGGAGACGTTCAGAGTGAGGATGAGCCCTTGAATCAAAAGCATCATCAGGAATCAAGCCAAGATTGTTCTGTTCTTAGGCAACAACCACAACCCTTAATGATGTCCATCCCATTCTCATCCAGAGCACACAAAAAGAATTTTAAAGCTGAGCGTGATTATTGCAAGAAGGAGTGTGTATCTGAGTCAATCTACTTCATCACCCTGAGAGTCCATGCCAAGTGGTAGTACCAAAGGTGGGACCACCAGTAAAAATACATATGGTTTGCAACAGAAAGTACCAACCCTCTATGGTTCTCAAGTATCATTCATTGCAGCAAAGACCATATACATTGCTAGAAACTCAATTTTCAGAGATGGTACAAGATCTCTATGTGATGGCAAACAATTGACAGAACCTTAACAAAACCAACAAAAACACAAAAACAGGATCTATGTTTGGAATTGGCTTTTGTCAGGGCACTGACCAAGGATATTCTGCAGGTAATTGGGAATCACCACAAACTTGCTAATCATGTCTTTGTTGACTGACTTCCATCCAACTATATTTCTAAATAGGAATATATGCAAGGAGACAGGATATGAACCCAGACCAAATAGAAAATGATGATCTGTTGTGGTCTAAGCTTCCAGTGCATAACCAACTGATTTTCAATACAATACAATTTTTATCCAACACTGCTCATGTGAAGAACAAGGAATTATCAGAGGAGTTCAAAATTCCAAACTGGAAATCTCAAGAGTGGAATGACCAAAGCCATTCTTTTCTTCATGCTTCTAATGTCATTGTCACTTGTGATGACTTTTCCAATGTTCCTCATATGGATCAAGAAGACTTGAATGGTTATACTTATGGTTTTTTCTCTTATATTGAAAAACCAACTGGAACCCCAATCCCTCCTCCCTCTAAAGAAACAGGCCATTGTATCTCCTTTCCAACTCTTGTTTTCATAGTTGATTATGCAAAAGCTGGGGGCATATTAGAAATTTTATGGAAAACTTCTATTTTTACTCATCAAACTACTTTTCCTCCACTGAGCCTTCAAACAACTGAACATCATACTCATTTTTGTTGCTCCTTCCAAATTAAAAAAAAACAAGCAATGGCTGCTCTTAAACCTCAAAATTGTTCTCCTTCTGAAATTGTAACTAGAGCAAATGGAAAGAAGGCTAGATATGGTAAATATGTGCTTCAATGTATATAATTCAAATATAACCTCCTTGTGCCAAAACACTTACCAGTTAATTCATGAACTGATGTCAAAGTGTTCATGACTTGTACAACATTTGTACTCGTTGGAATGTAAGATGGGATCACTTGGGGGAGGTGGACAACTTAGCATAATTTTTCCACCTCCCCAGCCTCTCCACCACTATTTCACATGCCATGTGACTCCTGTATGCAAACATGTCCAGTGAGGTGGACAACTTATGATAAGTCATCCACCTCCTTGGACATGTTTGCATACAGGAATCACATGGCATGTGAAATCCGGGTGGAGAGGCGGGGGAGGTGGACAACTTATGCTAAGTTGTCCACTGTCCCAGAGATCATCAATTGATTTTCATATTCAAAATCATGCTAGAAATTGTTGAAGGGAAGTGGACAACTTAGCACAAGTTGTCCACCTCCCCATTTTTTCCACATGATTTTCCCATGTGACATTTTTTATGTCCAGGGAGGTGGATGACTTATCATAATTTTTCCACCTCCCTTGAAATGACATTTATATGTATATGGGATATGCAGGAGAGCGGAAACTTTGAGAATTCCCCATTCTATTTACACAAATTGTACTATGTAGATTCTAACTAATGAGCAACTGTCATTCATATTACACACATGTAACATGTGACTAGGTTTTTTAGGGTATATAAGCCACAGATCCTTCACAGAGAGGTCTCAGTTTATTCTGATCTTAACCTCATTGTCCCCATCAGATTTTAACCGCATAATCTCCAGCTTCTTCACCTTGGAAACTTTCTTGATTATACCATGGCTGATTTTTCAGTTAAGTGTTCAAATTCCCTGGGTCCCTTGTGGTCTAATACTTATTTGAACTGGTATGATGAATTTTTAGAACAACGTGCTCTTAATCAATTGACTGCACTCCCTAATGAGGAATAAGTTGAAAGATCCCATAAACAAGTATTGCAGTCAATGCTTGATTTTTATAAGATAAAGTACAATTCAAAGGTGAAAAAGATGAGGTTACAAACGTCCAGAGATCTTGGTCTGCTTGAGCCTTCAACTGAATAACAACAACAGCCAACAATAGCTGATAGTTCCACTGTCCAATCAAATCACAAAATACCATTGGTGAATGGTGAAACACAAACTTCACAAGATCATCCTGCCCCCCAGCTTACAGTGGTTCCAGCAGAGCTCCCATCCAACAAAACCAGTGAGTCAAGAGAATCATTTGATGCAACAAAGTGTTTATCAACAATTATCCAAATATGCAAATCTGATACATTCCCATATCCCCAGGTGAACCTGAAACATTAACTGAAGCTGTGCCTGTGGAGAATCCAGTTCAAGAATCTGGGGTTATTGCCCTTGATATTACCCCCGTCCAGGCCTCTGACAATACCCCAGTGCTGAACCCTGAAACACCAGCTGAAGAACCCCCGATTGCTCCCGGAAACAGGGCATCTGCCCGGCTGGCTGCCCAAGCTCATTAGCATGAAGCTAGACAATCAACATCAAGGCCACCCTCTAGCTCTCAAGAATCCTCTGACTCCTCTGATTCCAACACAGAATTCACTTGCTCAAGTGATGGCCAACCAGAGCAACCAGAAGTCAGTGTTATTGAACCATCACCCAGGAGTCCCACACCTGCACCCACCCTAGTCCCAACATCCCCTGAGCCGGTCAGTTTCCTATTTTGAAGGCTATGCTGGATAATCAACCCAAAATTTACTTCCAAATTAATCTTCCCTTTCTGAATCAGAGTGGGCCATCTTCAACACTCCAGAAACGGAATGCATCTGATTCCGGACTCATTACTAGGGATATGGAACAGAGAACTTCAAGGCCAAGGATTGAGAACCCTTCATTTACCCAGTCATCTCAGCCTGGAGGCCAGGCTAGTAGCCAAAATGAAACCCAGTCCCAAATCATTGGGCTAACATCAAATCCTGGCTCAAATCAGCCTGGTCAGTGGAATTATTTTGTGATGAAATGAAAATCATGGCAGCTAATTCTATTGCATTGTCTAGAACTTTGTTTTGGCTTGACTAAGGAAGACCTGTTGAGGTTTTCCTACTGGGAAGAATTAAAGGAAAATGCAACACCTTTGACCTATTCCAAAATTATCAGCAGTACCCAGTTTCTAATTACCAATTCCCTTTAACCTTCTTGGCCAAAGGATCCTGTCAAAACCCCCCAAGTCATCAACAATCTTAAAATCATTGGATCTCTGTTTGAAACAATGCAAAGAGGGTAAATTTTCATGATGCTGTCTTCCACTCCTATGAAAATAAAATGATTCTTACTTCTTGATTTATCAGAAAAGATTTTGCTGGGAAAAGATGATGATTTTTTTGTTGGAAGCACCTTCCTAAACACAAACTCCCTCTCTTGTTCCAAGAAGACAGTGCAGCTCAATATGCATCCCCTCTCTGAGATCCTAACTTATACCAGAGAGCCAATACCTGGGGCATACATGAAACTGAAGCACACCTTGAATGACATCAGAGGTGTAGTCTCACACAAAATATCACAAAATGTCCTGTTCTTGATGGAAGGTATTGACAGGACTTCAGATGAAGCTTTACTCAAAGCACAAAGTTACTTTTCAAACCTGCAAGCAGCTGTAATTGATGATTCCACCTTTGCTCAACACAAGAGGTCAGGTGCTAACCAGGGAGCCAAGATGAATGCTGGAAGAGGTGTCCTTAATACTGTTTTTGAACATGTTGTATCCCTAGTCACTGGGCTCATCAACTTATGGCTTGATGAAAAACAAGATAATCAGCAGCCTTTTATGTCAAAGGACTTGGCAGAGAAGAAGAATCAATGGGCAACCAATTCTCTAGCATGTGTTTCACACATGTTAGTTTTTGGTCTTTCTGCTATATGGGTATGTCCAGGAAATCAAAAAGTCATGCCCAAGTGGAAATCTGGCATGCTCCTTGAATTTGGCAGTCTTGTGCTTGAGTCAAGGTGGAAGGCTGGCTTGCCTGTTGATCCACTCTGGGGCCAACTTGGTAACACAAGGGCATATATTCTTATTGCCTGGCGTGATATGGGCTTTAGTAAAGACCAAAAAATAAACTGGAGAGATGTAATTAGAATTTTGACTGAAAACTTTTCTTATGAAAAATTGGCTGAGGTCCTTCTGGAGGATATTTTTCTGGTTACTGACTATGATATGGGTAGCCACTTTAATACTGTCTGGGATGTTTAAAAAACTACCTCTTCTAATTTAGTTGAAGTTACCTCAGAACCCCAAGCTTCCCACAGTTAATTCTGTTGACTTTTTCGGAAATGAGACTGTTAGTTTTTCCCAATGGATAATTATTGTTTTCAATTTTTTTTTCTGATCTTGGGATAATCAAATTCTTTACTTGGAAACATGGTTCTTTTGGATGATTGAATGCTTCATGATCATACTGCCCTTGAAACTTATTTACTAAGTTGCTGATTTTAAATTGAAAAAATATTAAGTGTAGCCCTTTAATTTCATACAAAACCCTACAGTTTTGGAAAATAATGAGATTATTTGCTCATTACATAATTCTTTCCATCATCTGCTGCAAAGCATAACAATTGTGAAAAAGTCTTTAAAATTTTTCTTTAAATCAAGAATAGCTGAGTTTTTTTTTAAAAATTAATTTGATATTGTAATTTTATGGGAGTCAACAACAGCTCAATGAAGAATTGCATTATGTTGCATATTAAAAACACCATCAATGGAACATTGAATTGATCCAATATTTTGGGCCTTCCATATTAAAATATAATGTTTGGTTTGCCCCAAAAGCATTGATGCTGTGTGTTGCTCAAACACTCATACAAAGGTGATGGAATGCAACTCAAAGCAATTAGGCAGGGCACCCTTCTTTAAAATTACTGGATATCTCCAAAAACTGCTGTTCAATATTATGATTGGTTTCTCAAAGGAAATAAAACAAAGCAAGGGATCATATCATGGCTGGTTTGAGTGTACATAATATTAATCAAATAAATAAATATATCCAAATCCATTCAAATATCTCTCCTTCCTAATTTTAAGTTTAGCTATGATTTTTGTTTGGTTATCAACATCAGGAATTCACAATAACTTCATTTATCAACCAATCATTCATTTCTTAAGAAATGAATCAACCAAGGAAACTTCATTCCAATTTTCATATCATCTCCAAACCCATAGATCCAATAATATTCAACATTTCTGCTTCAAAATGCCACAGGAATTCCTTAAAATACATCAAATCATTACCAAAGTATTACAGTATGTAATACTCTTCAATTACTGTATTTACTGCATATAATGCTAAGCAACAATGAATATCATTATACAATCTATGCATAGGTTTTTTATATATGCAATATTCAATTTGAAGTCATGCAATAGTATACTTCCTTTTCATTTCCTATAAATATCAAACCAAAATTGATTTGTACCCAACTTATCAAACCAACTCATACCTCACAGAAAACACATATCCAATCCACCAATTGCTCCCAATACCGCTGAAACCTCAAGCAAAGAAAATTGTTCTATTATCCCATGAACAAAAAGAATGGTTGGAAGAAACACACCAACATATTGATCATGATCTCAAGGAAAAAATTGAGCCATGTCCTGAAATTTGGGCACCAAGTGAAATCTGGATGCATGAAGAGCAGAATGAAAGAGTTTGGGTTCACAGACTTCAAAGAATAATTGACAGGGAAGCCTTATAATTGCATATTCCAGAACAATTAATAGCAAATGTATGGCACCTTTGGATGGAGAGGCGTGAATTCCTTGGAAGGTGTAAGTACTTATGCTTCAAAAATCATATCAGATTTATCATTAATTTCTATTTCTTTTACAGCTGTTCCATTTGTGATCAATAGAAGTTCAATTCCAATGGAGTTTTGGATTTTTCTCATCAATGATTACCAGTAATTTTCACAATTATTGGATTCTCTACTTGATCTTTCATGAAAATTCCACCTCTTTTCAATTATAACACAAGGTTTGACAAGAACAGAGAATAATAAGTGCCTTATCTCAAATTCAATGCTAGAAAAAGCCTTTTTATGAAATGAGGAAAGAAAACCTCATCTTTGTTTCATGAAAAAATCAATAATACATGGATGTTTGTCAACTATGGAGTGTCTGACCTTTTGATAATTTTTAAATTTTCAAGTCCAATGCATGTTTTGATATGTGGCAAAATCCAATCAGATTTATTTTGCATTGGTTTCCTTGTAAAATGAATTATTTCATCCTATGAAAATCCATGGATTTTTCCAATGAATGGGGTTTGCTACCTCAAAGGTATCAAATAAAAGTATTTTTGGATGAGATCACCTGAATTTAATCTCAAAAGAATCTTGAAAAATTCACTATGACTTTAAATGAAAGAACCAATTTTTCATAAGCAGCTCTCTTTGTAAAGAAATTCAATCATATTTGGGTTAAAAAAAATAAAAGTTGAAAAATAAAGCTTGATGTGTGTTGCAAGTAACTTGAACTCTTTTTGTGAAATATTGTCCTCTCATGAACTCCAAACCACCCATGAAGGTAAACAAAAGTGGAAGGGTGGTAAGATTTGTGTTTATTGATGCAGTCAGGTTTGATACGTCTCAAAAGATTTCAGTTTAATCTTCCAAAGTCATCTTTAACCAAATAAGATGAAATGGTTTCAATACATGAAAGGAAGTAAGAACATGATTTTTATCAAAAAATTAAATTCTATCTACTTTCAATTGCAAACAATTTATCTAAAATGTGGTAAATGATCAAGAAATGAAGTTTTCATACCATTTTTTATTTAAGAATATTACCTTGGCCCTCTTTTCAATTAGGGAGAATTTAAGCACTCAAAATTTCAGATGAATCCTTGTAAATCTGCATTCAAAACCAGAAATATTCAGTTATTAAGAAAACTTTTAACATTTTCTTTACCTGTACAGAATATCAAAACATATTCACAACAAGATTTTACTGCAAGTTGGATCAAAATTGCACCTCTCAATTGCATTAGAGGAGGCATTTTTTTTTCAAGAATTTTCATACCAATTCATAATTGAAATTTGACTTTCCATGTAAAAAATGATAAAAGCATTTCATCAATTTCAATACTAAACCTGGGTAAAATTGATCCTATTGATCATACCGTGGATTTAAAAAATGGAGGTGAAATTTGCAACAACTTAAGTGCTCATCCCAGTAATTTGAGAAAATTTCTATTTTCAATAATATGTTTCTTCTTGATTTTAAATAAATGTAACAAGGAAATACTTGGTTTGCAACAGCAAGCTTTTGAATTTCATTGTAAAATCTATAAAATTATTTCAACTGAAAAACTTAATAATAAGTCTCAATCTATTTTTGGATTAATTCTTTTCCCCTGTTAAGGGAACTGAATGATTATTATTCCTGAAATCATTCAAAATGATAAAAAATAATCATCTCAGTCAAGATCCATGGTAAAGCAAAACATGAACAAAAAATATGGTCATTTTTATCAAAATCCAAGTTTTAGTTCCCAAAAATTTCTTCCTTTGACAATATTTTTTTTTTCATTGCACAATTTATAATTTGGCTCACATGCTTGAAATGAATTATAGAGTAGATGCATATCCAATTTGAGATATTTGATTTGTACATGAACCCTTTATAATCTCTCAAAATTCATCACATTCAATAGCCAATAACTTCAGATTCCATTGCCTGAAAATTCTCTCCCTCCATAAAATCTACACTTCAAACAACCCCACAAACTTTTCAAGTGCTAGTTGAAGACTTCCCTATATTACAAAATGGATTTTAGACCTCCTCATAGTTCAAAATCCATCAAAACTCACACATTAAACAAGGAAGTAGCAGCACATTTTCCAAATTCCAATGACCCCATAAGTCTATGCCTACGCGACTATGTCAAGACTAGTTTAAACATCAAGGAGACAGGGTTCCTCCCCTGCCCACTGAAGATCAAGTAAAAGTTTTAAACTCAAAAAGCATCAATAAAATTGACCCAAACAACAACTTTTTCAACATGGAAACAACCAATGAAAACCTCTATGGAGGGAAGAAGAACATTCCTGGAAAGTTCAAAGAGAAATGCCAGAAAGAATTAGAAAGCTATGGCATACATTTTCCAAATTTTCAATGGGACCATCATAATTCAACAAAGTTGGACCAAATATCGTCAGAAGTGATAATAAAACATTTTTTAAATGCTAAGGACAATGATGCATTTACAAATTATCCACTTGATATTGAGTTTTTCAAGAAGGACATACTCTTTGGCCTACTGGAATTTTGGCTACATGGGCAGAAGGATAATTACATGAAGCCTAGGTCTAGAGTTAAACACAGAGTAAGCTTAAGATATCTCTCCATTTTCTAAATCCTTGCAGCTAAAATTTTGGTCTTGAATCTGAAAGAAATACAGAAACTGCTTGGCCACTGCAGAGCACCATATGGGAAAGGATTTGGCAAAATGCCTTCTCCCTAGTAAGGAATGCTGCTCAGATACAGAAGAAGACAATGAGGGGAAATATCACTCTGTCCAAGTGTATTGGAGAAGAAAAATTTATTCACAATTTCTTCATAATCTTGATAACAACACTCTCAACTATTTATCTGGGATGAAAGGTGAACTTCAAGCTAAAAAAAAATTAGAATATGGAAGAACTTATGATGAAATAGTCCCAAATTATCAGATGAAACCATGTGAATCCCTCCCTTCTAATTTTTACTGCCCTTTATTTCTTGCCACATTAAATTGGACAGAGAAATTGGTTTTGGAGATGAAGCCAGTAGAGGATAAACTAGAAAGATTAGCAAAATCACTTGAAAACCCACATTGGTTTGAATAAATTTAATTCCAAGTAGTTCTATATTTCCTCTGTTGTCACCCAGAAAACAATATCAAAAGCTCTAAATTTTAGAAAATTTTTATTTATTAATTAATTCCTGCTAAATAAAACAAATCAATATCACTAGATAAATTCTTCTGAGCTTCCAATATTATAAGAAATATTTAAAACAAAGTTCCTGCAAAAAGATATTAGAGAAATAAAATCATTCAAGGAAATTCTTTTCTTTTTTTAAATTCATTCATTTTGTAAAATAAAATTTGAAACTCCTCAATTATTTCAATTTCAAATTGATTTATTTGAAAGGCATAACTGAACTCAATATCTATGTGGTACAATATTTCCAACATGTCTGAGTAGATTTTTGAATCTTCAGTTAAAATTTAGATTGACATTTCAATTTCCTACATCAAATTGAGATTTATTACATTTCAAAAGAAGAAAAAGAAGATATTAAAAACTGAATTTAATCCTTTCAAAAATACAATTTTTTTTAACCACAAAGGGAAAAAAAGGACCCTCAAACCTCTTGTAATGATCTAATAGGAAATAGAAAGAAAAAAAGCATCAAAATCTTGACTTATCCAACCCAGGTAGTAAATTTTATGGGTCAGGTGTTAAACTACACTGCTTCACTCCTCTATCAATTTACATAAAATTGAATTTCCCCATAATTCCAAATCTTCTGTATTCCATGCATGCACTAGAATTACTTGGAATACTCAAGAACTGATACAAACAACTTTTCTCAGGCTCCAACTCAAGTTAGAAACAGAGTTTTCTCAGAGTCAAAACCAAGTCAAAACAAGTTTCAGGTGCTACACCTGCTGGCAGGTGCAGCCTTTTTTTTCATGGTGTATGCATTCCTAGTAAGGGTGGTGCATAAGGTGTAGTTTTTTGTCTGGGAGGTTTTGGTTCCTCTGTGGTACTCCCCAAGGGGTTGGTCAGACGGACTTTTAAGTCTCTAAGGTAATTCTTGATCAAATTATGTTGCAGGTCCACTTTATTATTAAGCATATCTAATTTATCACTAAGGGACAGAATGGAGCTGTTAGTGGTAGTTACAAAGAATGGAGCTGTTAGTGGTAGTTACCAAGAATGGAGGTGTTAGTGGTAGTTACCAAGTTTGAAAAGACATAATAAAATCTTCTTGGATACCTGATAACATATTTTCAATTTTTTGAATCTGTCTGATTCTACCTTGATTAATTGTCTGCAATAATTGTTCTTTATGTTCTTTAATATCTTCCATTCCCACAGTTTTTGTTTGGTTATTGATTAATTTGGCTACTACTGAGGTTAACTTATCCATTTGGGTATAAACAATGTCAGCCTACTAGATGCCAAGGACCTCACTCCTTCTAGCTACTGGAGGTGATAGAAAGTTTGGATCAAAAATAAGATAAAATGCCCGGTATATGATTTGGCTAAAAGGGTTACATTTATTTATATATTTATAAAATAAATTTAAATGGAGGGGCCAAGACCTTAATGGGGTTTTTGAGCCCTCCGGAACACAGGTATGTGTCTTTTAAGGACAATATAGGAGCAATTGTGGTGCCTGTACTGGGGTTGAAAAGGATTCCTTTCAAGAAGGGTGTGTAATTTCCTTGGGGCATAGGTTTTTCAAAACCTACAAAAAAGGGGTATAAGTCTGCGTGATCACTTACTAGGTCTAGATCCGTACTTATTCTTGATGAATGGGCCAATACTCAAGGATTCAGGGTGCTGGAAGTTGGTACTGGGGCAGGCTGAATGGTTGGTTGTTGATTTTGGCCAAAAACAGGGATTCAGGAATTATGGTCTAAGATTTTATCAGAAAGTTGTCCAGGATCACACACTTATTTCTTATAAGGGTTTGATGGCTTGAGGACGAAAATATCTGAAGCAATAATGACTACATAACTGGATGAATCTGTTAGAAATGGCTGGGGGAAGGGCCTTTATTTATATCGTTTGGGTCCCCTCATGGTACAGCCCTTTTTCCAGCTAAAGAAGGGTGACTCAGGCTAGTGCTGAGGCCAGGGAGCCATCAGTGTGTTCGTGTGGACCTGCTCTAGTCACTACAGAGGTACAGGAAGCCCTATGTCATCATGCTTTGGGCTTGATACACGTTTCTGTGCCCTTAATGACCTCACTGTATCAACCAAAGAGGTTGTATTCAATTAATATTTATAAACATAAGCCATGGCTTCCTGAGGCCGGGGGCTTGAAAACAGGCTATGGAAAACTTATGCTTCAAGGAAATTTCGAGTCTGAGGCTCTTCTTCTCATATTTGGGTGTCTTACAGTTCCTTAATTGGACAGTACACCCCTAGTTGTTACTAGTTACATACAGTTTTAATTATAAGGGGTATGGAGAGTGTTGTATGTATTCCTGGTTTCTTTTGATCCATCTAGCACGAAGCTAGGCCCCTGTTTATGCTCAGTACACACTCCCAGGGTGTTACAGTAACTCACAGATACCTTTTTAGGTACAAATCTTCCATACAGGCCCTTTTACAGAGGCCCTGAAAACCCTTTGGTATAGTTCCAGAAAGGGTGCAGGGCCCATTTTTCCGGATTTTTTGGTTGTTTATCCCCTTTCATACTATTCCCCACCACATGGTGGCGCTCTCTGGCCCCCATGTGATGTGGAACAGGGCTATGAGGTGTATTGGAGGTACCCCACAGCCCGGTTTCCGTTTTGGGAGAGGGGAGGGCTGGCCAGTGAGCCGGCCAGTCACTATGCGCGGTGGCTTGGTCAGTCACTAGGGGCCCGCGCGGGGTAGTCAGTCAACTACTCGCGGGGCCTGCAATAGGTAGCGGCAGCCGCGCAAGGTGGTCGCTTGACTACCCACGGGCTGGTAAGTGGCGACTACCTTGCGTGGTAGTCGCTCAACTACCTGCAAGGCTGGTCCCTCAACTACCTGCGAGGCTGGCCAGTAGCTGCCGCCTAGAGCCTGTGTGAGGTAGTCGGGTGACTACTCCCCCGGTCACTGCCTGTCTGCAACCTCTTCAGTCCTGCGTGAGGTAGTCGCTTGACTACTCGCGGGGCCGGTTGTGCCGTGGCTCCTAAGAGCTGCGCGCAAAGCTGGAAAAAAATGACCCGCGGCTGCGCGCGGGGTTATGGAAAAAACCAGTTTTTGTCCATAACTCCTAAAATAAACACAATTATGGGTTTCTGACCAAATTTTTGGTCAGAAACCTATTTCTGCCGATGAGATGGGAGGGTGCAAAGGTGAACCATGGTTCTACCTGAAGGAGTGGGATTTAGGGGGTGGTGCCAGTGGGTGACCCTACCTGAATTGGCTCCACAAATACATTTTTTTTATAATATTCTTGGATTTCTTACAAATTGAGGTTTTATTCCTTAATTTCATTTTATTTTATTATTTCCGTATTTGTTTATTATAATTTATATTTTATTTGTTTTTAGGCTTTAATCAGTTGGTTATGAATAGCAGCCAGCTGACAAACAACGTCCAAATTTTGACAAACAATCTTGAAATTATGGCACATATCCTTAGAAAAAGAAGTAATTAAATCTAAGTTTGGTTTAGAAAAGTTACTGGGTTCAGAATTAGAGGCCAATTATTTTACACCTTTTTCCACTTTTGAGCTAAGGATATTAACTCATCCCAATCCTTCTTTCCCTTTGGCTTTGGATGGGAATAAGATCTCTTCTTTCCTGATCCTCTGCATTTCAGTTGAGCTAATTGATCCCAAGTATTCCACTTTTCAATGTAGGATTCTACCTCTTTCCTTGGAATAATTTTCTGAAGAGCTATCTGGGTAGCTTTTGCCAGGGAGATTATCTTTTGAAGAGATACCATGTCCTCCTTGGCTTGGGCTTTTTTGAACTCTTCCCAATATTTCAAGTGCTCTCTGACTAAGTCTTTGATCCTGGCTTCCTTGACCAGATTCTTTTGGGGTGGCTTCAGGGAAACTTCTTGTAATGGAGGGGGCTTAATTCTACTACCTTCTCCGGCTCTAGGTTAGGGGAGGGCAACAGTACTTGGGGCTGTTCCTTTTCCACCAAAATTTTATTCAAGGGTTCCAGTCCCCTCATGGCTGTCATTATTGGTGGTCTCATGGTAACTGGGGGCTCCTGGCAAAAATTCATAGGAGGGAATTCTCCCTGAGGCTCTTGTGTTACGTCTATTCATATTGAATAAAGTGTTTATAAGTATTTTTCTGAAGAAAAATCCATAAAAATAAGTTTATTAAACACTTGCTTAATTTGATATTCAAAGTTACCAGGATTTTATTGGGATTAAATTGGGCCTTAATAGGTAATCCTACTTTCACCTTTTTGATACCAGGAACCCTGCAGTCCTTTAGCTACCGAGAGTGATAAAAATACTGGGATAATAATAATTATTATTATTCCAAAAATAACCGCTTAGAGGCTCAAATAAAGAATATAATAAGAGCAGTTGCAATGTTTAATTTATTTGGTAATAAAGGTTTTCAATATGTATATAAAAGAGGGGCCACAGTATTATAATACAGTAAGTCTTTACAGACAAAGCAACCTCTCTTCAAGGGGCCTCCTTAGGAAGTTTAAGAAACTTGGAATGAAGATGGGTGCCTTAGAAATGGCTTATTCCACTAATGGCTGCGCATAAAAGCACAATGGCCTATACAGGAAGGAAAACACTCACTCTGAGCACTTTACACAGAAAATCCTGCAATAATAGGAATGGTTTCAGAGCAGATGGGGTGGATTGCCTGACTAAAATTCAAGGGTTGATTGATTTTAAGAAATAAATAACCCTACTACAGAATTGGTCATAAATCACTTTATTAGATTCTTCATAAGCGCTTGACTAAAAATGAAACGGTTTCTGATTGATAATAATAATTCCTGGTAAACTGATAGTGGAATAATGGATCCAAAGAGGTCTGTATAAATACCTTTTTTGGGGTGATTTTGAGCTTCTCAGGGCGCGTAGAGAGAGTTCTTCTCATGGTATGAGGCTGGCAAGCAAGTCAGAGAAGGATGAGGACGTCCACTTGGTGCTGTCAATCAGCTGACATATGATCTGCTGGATTTCTGTACTATTTTATCCACAGAATCTGTAAATCTATTATGGCGTAAATTTGATCATTCTGCACTCATCCTTCATTTGTACTATGAGTATTGCTTTAAAGTAAAAAGGATGTGGACATTTACTGATTCTTCATCATCTGCTGATCACGTGGATTATTTTCAATAACTTTTATGAACACTCCTTGTAGTGTTTTGTGGTCTTCAAAGACCAGATTCAATGATTTATGTGGTAATCCTTGATCTTTAATTTATTATTAAAAAATGTTCTAAACTTTATTTTTATTAATTTTATTTGAGTTTTGATTTTTCTAGATTATTAATAATACATATTTCATTTTTTTACATATGCCAGGCAACCCTAATTAGGTTGTAGCTCTTTTGAGCGGTACCTGGTTGTCAGATTAGTCACAACAGATCCAGATGCGGAGATCAATCAGTTCAGATGCGGGCGGGGTAGGATCTGCTGCGTGCATGGCAGAATTGGCTGCGCGCGGGTCTCTAGTACGCGTAAAACTGCTACTATGAGTATGTAGGGGAATGTAATGATGTGGGGCTGTGCGCGGGAATTGTGAAATAACACATTTCTGCGTGTAACTCCTAAAATATACAAATAACCTCAATTTTGAGTGAATTTTAGGTGTAAACCCTATACATGACAACACGTGTGAAATGTTAAAATTGAAAAAAGGTTCCATAATTGTAGGAATTTTTAGTACTTTTCTTTTTGATTATTTTAAAAATGTAAGTACTTGGATTTCAAGGGTGGGTCAGTGAGTGACCCTACCTAATTTTGGATGAGGAATCCATTACTTCAGTAATATTTATGGATTTCTCATTCCTTCTTTTGTTAATTTAGATATTCTTAATCTTATAGTTTTGTGTTGCTATGACAGGTTGCTCTGTACATAGTAGCAAGCTGACATTCCCCCACTCCAAGATATGTCTATATTTGAAAAACAATTCTGGTTCAATGCGTTCTGCTGGCTCTGTAGTTCCTTTGTTGTATAGGTCTATCACAGATATTGTGTTCAGGTAACCATCTATCCTTATCAGCTGATTCTCCCTTGTATCTAACTAGGTAGAGTCTTAAATCTTTTCCATATATCCTTTCTTTTTTATCTTTAAGGATCTTTCTAATTTTTCCTTTGTTTTTTTCAGTTTCTTCTTCAACAGGTATTTCAGGTGAAGGAGTATATTCCCCATTCCTTGGGTGGTAGTGTTTGATGAGACTTAATGGGAAGAATGGGTGTTTTCTAGAAAGATCATAACTAAGGATTACTTCCACAGAATTCTTACCATGAAGTTTATTTATGGTGAAAGGTCCAACAAAAGCTGGTCTAAGCTTTCTATTACCAGCTAAGTTTGGCAAGTTGGTGGTAGAGATCAAGACTTGATCACCAATCTTGAAGTCAGGCTCCTTATGGGTTTTATCCCACCTTTGTTGGTTATACTCCACAGCATCCTGGACACACTTAACAGCATGTTTATTGGCTACATCTATCATATTTTTGAAATCAAGTTATGTAGGGTGAATATTTGTTAGCTGGTGATTAAGGTTATCCTTGGGTAATTTAGGAATCCATCCTCTTTCCAGTATGTAAAGTGCTTCCTTAGTGGTAGAGTGCTTGCTATTGTTGTAGGCCATCTCAAGTGCAGGTAAATGGCTAACCCAATTGTGGAAATAACCATCAGAATTCTTGTATTCTAGACCAAAGCCACAGAATCTCCTGAGCATTTCTTCAAGGGTCTGAATCATTCTTTCAGCTAAGCCATCTGTCTGAGGGTGATAAGCTGTAGAGAAAGCTAAGGTGGTTCTCAGCATGTCATGAAGATTTCTTCAGAACTCAGAGGTGAATTTAGGATCTCTGTCACTGATAATGATCTTGGGAAATCCAAAATCAGCAATGAGTCTGTTCCAAAATAATAGGGCAACTTGCATAGAAGTGTCTTCCTTGTGATTAGGTAGAAGCTTTGCTTTCTTGGAGATTCTATCCACAATGAATAGGACTGAGTTGTAGGAATAGGCTCCTCCTTGTGGTAGTCCAGTGACAAGATCCATGTTGATGATCTCCCATCTTTTCTGGGTTTCAACATCCTTTTTCAGTAAAGCAAACCTTTTCCCAGTGGTCCTGTTGGACTTCTGACAAGTTTCACAACTAGTAACATACTGGATAGTGGAGTCTTTTCAATTGATCCTCCAAGCAGTTTTTCTAACCTTATCTAAGGTTCTAGCAGCAGATAAATGACCAGATGAGCAGTTATCATGGCATTCAGCCAGGACGTGTTTGATATGGTCATCCTTAGTTAAGACTATAACAATTGAATGTTGATGCCTGTAGTATACTAGACCATCCCATATGGTCAACCTTCTGGCTTTTTATGGTTTCAAGAGGGGTTCAGGTGGGCTATTGATCAATTCAGATGTTGGAGAATTACTTTCCATAATGTTGATCAGAGTTTTCATGCCAGAATTGTAAGATTCTTTGATTGAGTTGAACAAGGATTCATCCATTTCACAAACGTGGATTCCCATTATAGGAGCTTCAACATTCAACATGTTAATGTTAAGGATAGGGAAGATATCATTATCCTCTGGATCATAAGCAGGGTTACTTGGGTCATTTGGTAAAGAATTGCTGCTCAAACAATCAGCATTCTGGTGTTTAGCACCAGCTTGGTGAACTATGGTCATCTGACCTCTGTACTTGTCACACAACCACCCCACGGACTATAGGGAAATTCTTAGATGATTGTGAGCGCAAAGCAATGCTGAGGTCGAGGGCAAGTGCAAGTAGCGAGACTCAGTTGCAAAGTGCAAACTTGGTTATTCCACTCAACAAACGGCAAGAGGAATGAAATGTGTTCCAAAGAAGGAAACTCAACCTGAGTCCAATCTGATAACTATGTTGTAGCAAAATGCAAGAACGTATGAAATTAACTTAAGGTAATCCAAAGTGACTAGATACAACCTGGTGATGAGCTAACTACAGTTGAAGTGGTGAGGCAATGAATGACAGGAACAGGATAGGAAATGAAGCAGTAGTAAATTATCCAAGGTCATAGCCTAAGTGCAAGACAATAGAATCTGAGCATATACTTGTATGATGAATTGGGACAGGAGCAAGTGACGTTGAAGGTAATGCAAATGAGAAGTAATAGTGTATGCAGGGGAGGGACTAGTCCAATTGCAAACTGTACAGTAATTATGGCTTAGTTAGACGTAGATGCGAACTAACAAACAGTGCATGACCAAAGATGGAAGTCTGAGGCTGTTGATTGGCCAGGGAAGGAGATTGGATCTCATAATGAATGGCCAACCGGTATGGAGTTAACCGCAAGGTTTGCAAGTATATACTGAGTTGGTTGCCAAGATTGGAAGGTCAACGCAAGCCAGAGGAAGTAGCGGATTGCAACATTGATGTTGTGATTTTTTTGTGTCACGCTTTTAGACTGAGGTAGATAGTACTGAGGAGAGGACATGTCAAAGTGATGAAGACAATAATCCCTAAGTGCAAAGCGTGACGATTTCCCGGGTATAAAGACGCAACCTCCTGCAAGCATTCAGGTAAATTTTCCCATTGATTTCAAGTTGTTAATAATTACTCTATACCCTTTACACATTATTTAATTCATTACTTGATAAATTTATAATTTATATAGAATGTTGTCATTGTTGTTCCGCCGTTGCAAAAAATGTATTTGTCAAAAGAAGCAATGTTTCCCTAGTACTGCCATCCGAGGCCTTCGAGGCAAGTGCAAGCAATGTTGCCTTTGCAAAGTGGCCTTTAATTTCCCTATAAATTTTGAGTCAACTGTCAAGGGTCCTGCGGAGTCATCAAGGGAGATGCGGAGTTGTAGGTCTGCGCCAAGGGTTAACTACAAGATACCACCGTTTCCGGAGATTGAATACTTGGGGACTCAAGTTCCTGGTGAGTACTAATCTGGACTGACTAATGATCATAAAATAGTAACTAAATTTTTGCTTGTTTTGCTAGTGTTGCCCCGTTTCCAAAGATATACTACAAACACACCACCACCACCACCTTAATGGGGACTGCCAACTGAACTCCTGGGGGCCCAGATGAATGCGGAGGTTCAAGGCAAAGTGCCCGGTGCAGAACCGGTTTGAGTCATAACCAAGGAAGCAAGGGAGGAGGAAGGAAACAAAGCGGAAACAGAATTGAGAAATGGAGGAGACTGAAATTGAGGGAGAGAAGGAACGGAAGAATTAGGAGAAGGGAATGGAGGAGATGGAAGGGATGGAGTGGATGGAACAAAAGAAATGGAGGGCCAAGGCAAAGCTGATCCGGTGCAAGTTGTAGGGCCGGTAAAAACGGATACGAGGCGGCTGACGGGTGATATTGGAGAAGGAACGTTGGGAGGCCAAAGGAAGAGAGCTTACAAAGAGCTCTTGGAGGAAGGTGGCTGGAATGCTTGGCCAAAGCAAGCTTGGATTGCAAGGTGCAAGGAAATCTTTGAGAGGCATATTGTAACAGAAGTGCTAGTTCTCCAAAGGATGTCCGCACTAATCAATGATGAAGACCTGGATACTTTTTGATCCATGGTTGCGGAATTGACTGCAAATTGGGAGGATGCGGAGAAGGAAGTAAAGGAAAATTTTTAATTATTTATTATAAATATATATTTTGTTTTTTTTTTTTTTAATTATAAATAGAAATATTTTTTTTTTAATAATAAATAGATTTTTTTTTTAATAATAATGAATGAAGTTTTATTTAGTAGAAATGAAAGGGAAATGAGAAAAAGGAATAACACGGTGAGATGGAGGATTTGACTGATGGGATGTTGGTGTGAAATAAAATGGGGTTAGATGAGATGGAATGTGGAATGGAATGGGACTGGATGAGATGGAATGTGGAATGAAATGAGATTGGATGAGATAAAATGTGGAATGGAATGGAATGGGATTGGATGGGATGGAATGCAGAATGTAATGGGATTGGATGGGATGGAATCATGATTGTCAAGGTTTTCAAGAATAGCTTGCATGGAAGTCTCAAATCAGATTGGTTTAATTGCAAAGGTGATGGGCTGGTTCCCACAATGTGCAATGTTTGTTGGACTGGAAGCCAGACCATTTGAAAAGGTATTGAAGTTTTCCTTTGCGTAACCTGGAATCCAGAATACGGCTTACTTCCCACTCTTGATGATCAAGGACAGTGACCGGTTCAGGAGGGGGATGAGTCTTGCCCAGGTATAGCACTCAAGATGGCTCTAGGAGAGACACATGAAAGACTGGGTGGATACCTTGCCATTTTGCAGGTAAATTAAGTTTGAAGGCATTAGGGGAGATGACTGATTCTACTTTAAAGGGGCCAAGCTTTCTTTTGGAGAGTTTGAAAGTTGTGCGAGTGCTGCAAATGTTGCAAGCATCGAGCCATACTTGATCTCCTAATGCAAAGGTTGGAGCCAAAGTGCAAGATTGGTCTGCTTGCTCCTTATAGCGCTGGTTTTCTTCTTTGATGTTGGTTTGAATTTGCGATTGAAGGGATTGAATTTGTTCAAGGTAATTGGTAGCAGGTTGAGAAGGTGCTACGTGAAGGGAAGAGAAAGTTGGGTTTCTACCATAAAGATTTTGGAAGGGAGACTGTTTGGTGGAGGAATGAGTGGAGTTGTTGTAGGCAAATTTGGCTAGTGGGAGCCATTGCAACCAGTCGTCTTGTTGATAGGGGAGATACATTCAAAGATATTGTTTGAGAATCTGATTAACTCGCTTGGTTTGCCCATCCATTTTGGGGTGGTAAGCCATTGATAAATTGCGAGTGATCTTCAAATGTTGGCATAGCAAGGTCCAGAAGCTTAAGGCAAACAGAGATCCACAATCACTAACTATATTATGAGGGGGACCATGTTTCAAAAATACATATTCTATGAACAAGTTTGCTAAGTCTTCTGAAAAGGCCGTCACATTGCTGCACAGAAATAAAGCCATCTTTGAGAAGCAATCTACTATTACTAGAATGGCATCATATCCACTAGAAGAAGATAATTGAGAGATAAACCCATATAAAATGAGTGCCAAGGACGTGGCAAAATTGGAAGTGGCTGGAGCAGCCCATACTTCCGGTGTTTTGAGGACTTGTTACAATTGCAATCATAGCACGCGCTAACATAGTCTTTTACTTCTTTGGTCATACCAGGCCGGTAGAAGTCTTGTGCAATCCATTGGTAGGTTTTATCCTGCCCATGATGACCAGAAAGCGGAGAATCATGCGGTGAATCAAAGATATCTAACTTAATGCAAGAATTATCTGGTACTGCTATACAATTATCATAGACTAAAAAGCCATTACCATCAATACTGTAACTACTATCTAATAAGTTTGCACTTTTGCAAAGTTTGATGCACTTGGGGTATTTGCGTTGAGCCGGTTGGAGTTTGGAAGCCAAATCTACCAAGTGAGCAATGATCAAACTGAGTTGGGCAGATTGGGTTGAGAAGAGTTTCCTAACGTTTTCAGGGTTATTTTTGGCAAAGGTGCTCCCCCCCCCCTGGGTAAACGTCTTCCCAACGTGATAAAGCATCAGGAACTACAGCTTGTTTCCCAGGACGGTACGTGATTGTAAAGTGGAACTCGGAGAGGTATTTGGCCCATTGTGCCTGTCTTCGTGTGAGGACTTTTGAGCTCATTAAATACTTTAAAGAATTATGATCAGTTAAAACCTCAAAGAATTCCCTAAGGCTCAAAAGGTATGAACACCATTTCTTCAAGCAATAAACAATTTCAAGATTTTCCTTGTCATGAATCCCATAGTTAAGCTCTGCAGCAAGCAAATTGCGAGACTAAAAAGCTACTGGATGAAAGAGAGAAGTGGAGGAAGAGAACTGCAAGATTACTCCTGCAATCGCATAGTTTCTTGTGTCTGTTTTGACAATAGTGCAAGCTAGCCGGTTGAAGTGAGCAAGTATTTGAGGAGTGGTGAACGCTTTCTTCAGAGCTTCAAACTTGGAAGCAGCTTGTTTGGTAAAAAAAAAAAGAGTGCCTTTTTGAAGAAGGTTAGTAAGATTCATGGTTTTCTCGGCGTAATGCTCAATAAACCTTCTATAAAAATTACTGAAACCAATGAAAACTTGAAGGGATTTAACGGAAGAAGGTGGGGGCCAGTCAAATATGGGTTTGCTTTTGGCTGGGTCCATCAATAGTCCTTGCTGCAAGACTACAACACCTAGAAACCAAAGAGAAAAGGAATGGAATTAGCACTTAGAGGCTTTTGCAAACAGGTCATTCTTGCAAAGTCGCTGCAGCACCTCTCGCACATGTGCAATGTGATCTTCAAGGTTCCTCGAGTAGACTAGTATATCATTGAGATATACCACGAGGTATTTACCTACGAGATTGGAGAAAATGTTGTTGACTGAATGTTGAAAAGTGGAAGGAGCATTACAGAGGCCAAAAGGCATGCCGGTAAACTCATAACAGCCAAACTGGGTTCTCATCGCGTTCAAATACTCATGACCTTCCCTAATGCAAATTAGGTTATAGGAACCTTGAAGGTCTAACTTTGTTAAATAAGCAGCTCCATGGAAGAGGGTAAGAAGATGTGACATAGGCAGTACTGGATAGGCATTCTTCCAGGTTACCTGGTTCAGTTTCCTGTAATCAAGACAAAGGCAAAGTCCACCGTCCTTTTTTGGAACAAATAGGACAGGTGAACTGGTATTTGAATTGCTTGGTTGAAGAAATCCTTTTGCTAAATTTTCCACAATGTAGTCTTGAAGCACAATTGATTCTTGCGTCAAGAGAGATTAAACTGGTCCTGGTGCCGGAGGTGGGCCAGTAAGTTTGATCTTGTGATTGTAAGGACGGAATGGAGGCAGTTTATCTGCTCTTGCAGCTGAGAAGACGTCAGCAAAGTCATGATAAACTGAAGTTAAAGACTCTCGAATGATTTCTAAATCTTCAATCTTGTCATCTTCAAGCACCGGGTTTGAGGTGCTTGCATGGTGCGAGAGGATTAGCGAGCTCAAAATACACCGTTTGGTTGGTTTCTGTTTCTCTTTGAAGGAACAGGAAAGAGTTAAGCTGGATAGGTAAGCAATAACTCCTAAATCTGAAGAGGGAATTTGGGAATGAAGGTCAGAATATTGCAAATCTACTTGCGGAAAAGTGTCATCCAACTCAATGACATTGTCAGGTAGGCTGTTTAATTCCTGGTTGACGGAAATATTAGCGTTCTGGGGGTGCAAGGTTCAAAGGTTAATTACTCCTTCTTGCCAATTCACATCCTGATTCCAGTAAACTAGGAAATCATGGCCTAGAATGGTATCATCCATTCTGCGTATAGCCAAGAAAAATAAATCCCATTTGAAGCTGGGTAAATTGGAGAATGCAAAGGTCCATTTTGCCTTTTGGGAGACCCAATAAGACGGTTCAGTTGCACTACTTACTAAATAGATAGAAAATTTATCTATCTTGGAACGCGTAAGATTTTTGGAAGTGGCGAAAGATTCACTGATGAAGGAAAAATTAGCGCCAGAGTCAAGTAAGACTCGATAAGGGGTGTTGTCAGAATGGAATAGGATAAATCTTGAACTAGGAGCACCTAGTGACTCGCAAGTGCAAAGATTTACTTGCGGTGATTTAGATAATGTGTAGTTTTCCTTGCAAGTATCAGAAAAACTACAAGCTAATTTTTTGACTGCTTAGCCGCTTTGCACAACTGTCAACATCATTTTTTCCTCCACAATACATACAAAGCCCATTCTTCTCCCTTTGTAGCCGCTCCTCTTCCGCAGCATCCTGGTTTCTTTGTCCAAGAACTTTGGAGTTTTGGCAACGGTTTTCCCTTTTGAGTTGGAGTTCAAAGTTGGGGTTGATTTGGATGGTTTTGAGTTCCTTGTGTTTTGCTTCAAGGAGTTGTCCACCCTCTGAGCCGAGGTGGACGGTCCATGGTTGTTTTGCCAAGAGCAATTCTCGTTGTGATAGCCATTATCAAGCTCAATCACTCAGTTGATTAGCTGCTGAAGAGAGGTTGTCTTATGAACCCCAACTGCAAGCTGTTCAATTAAGGGTGCAGGTAGACCCTTTTGGAAAAGGAATAGAAGAGCAGCCTTGTTCCACTGGATGCAAGACTGCAATGTTCTAAAATGAGAATTATAAACAGAAGCTCTACTATTTTCCTTCTTAACTAAACTATTAAGTTTGTATTTGGCGTTTCAAACTTCATTGGGGTCGCCAAACAGGGTGAACAGTTGTTGATCAAACCTGTCCCAGTTGTTGAGAATACAAGTGGGACTGTCTTTGGACAAACGTTTGAGGTATGGTTTTGTCATTCTTTGCACTTAAGGATTATTGTCTTCACCACTACAACATGTCCTCTCCTCAGTACCATCTACCTCAGTCTAAAAGCGTGACACAAATAAAAGCACAAAATCAATGGTGCAATCCGCTATTTCCTCTGGCTCCCGCTGACCTTCCAATCTTGGAGACCAACTCAGTATATACTTGCAAACTTCGCGGTTAACTCCATACCGGTCGTCCATCCATTATGAGATCCAATCACCTTCCCTGGCCAATCAACAGCCTCGGACTTCCATCTTTGGTCATGCATTGTTTGTTAGTTTGCATCTACGTCTAACTAAGCCTTCACCACTGTATAGTTTGCAATTGGACTAGTCCCTACCCTGCATACACTATTACCTCTCATTTGAATTACCTTCAACATCACTTTCTCTTGTCCCAATTTGTCATGCAATTGTACGCTGTAAGACTCCAAACGGTGCTAGGCCGTGGCAGTTCTGCGGAGGGGAAAGGTGCTGTTTAGGCTTCCTCCTGAGTGTTACAAAAATATTTAAATGTAACCGAGATCAAGGTCCAGAACCTGGTAAATGTGGAATCAAGGACTAGAGGATAAAGATGATAATAGTTTGGTAGAAACGGAACAGCAATACCTGAGACAAGATTATGCAGGGAAAACTTGAACAAAAGAAGTTAAAGTCTTCCTAGAGTTCCAAGAACAAAAGCTGTTGTGTGTAAACAACGCCCACAAGCTAATAACTCTGGTCGTCAGCAGAAGATTGGGGATGATCAACTCAAACCCAAGCAACCTCCAGGTTCTCAATGAACATGCCCAACTCTCCGCAATCAAGCGCTTGAAGGGTACCAGATAACTGAGGGTGGCTGTACAAGACAAAGCACAATGTTTAAGAAGCTATAAAACAAACAGTAACTGATTTGAAGCAAGGATAACCTCAACACTTATCAAGGGATTTAATAGTAGGCTGGCGGAATGCAAATCCAAAGAAGCTAAGGGGAGGTATAACACTCCAGGTCTTGAGCTTAATAAGACCTCTTCAATCAATTGTGATTGGCTCCAGAAAGGTGATCAGGGATCAGGACCAGCATGGTCAGAGAAAGGGATCAAGGAGTGGTATGACACACTCAAAAATTCCAACAGAAAGAATTTTTCTTCAACCAGCAAGGCTATTGGTTGGTGATAAGGATCAGGGATCAAGGGTTGAGTATGGAGGCTCAAGGATCAAAGTTGTGCTGATTTCATTCTGGATCGTTCCATGTTCTGATGATTTTCCAATGATGATCAAAAAGGCAGGGGAGAGCCCCTCCTTATATGGGCAGGAGGACCTGTTAGACTATATACAACGGATTCTACAAATAGAGCGGAAAAGTGAAGGCAACCATGTGGTCACTCGCGTCCTTCTGTGGATGGGCGCGCGTAACAATACCAGAGTCACCCACCCCTCTTCCAAAGGCGGAAGCGGGTGGGAGAGAGAAATGAACCAAACCACCACGGATGTCCGCAGGCGGTCGTTGGCACTCTTCCAAAGGCGGAAGCGGGTGGGAGAGTCCCAGGAAAGGTGACGGATGAATTCCATGAGAGCGCGGATGGGTGGATAGGAGATTGGTTTGAGAAAGTTGAGTAAATCCTGACAGCCTTGAGATCCACGACTGATAGATCAAGTGCAATGGGATGTTTGACGGATCCAAGGATTTTTAAAATGCTTGGGGGTGCGGTCAAGATGGATTAAGTAAATCATGGATGAGTGGTGCGCGACGGTAGCAATGAGGAGATTGGGACGCCCGACGACAAAGATGAAGACACGCAACAACAAAGATGAGGACGTGCTATGACAACTGCGGAGATAACAAGCAACACAGATAAAGGACCCGCAATGCGCGTGGATGAAAGGAGCGCAGTGCGGCGCGGCGCGGCGCGCGAAACGGATAATGGAAGCGCAGTGCGCGTGGCGCGGGTAAAGGAAGGTTCAGATGAGCCTGAGGATAAGTTGTTCAGCCAGACGGTACGTTTGCGCAACAGTTTACGGATTGAGGTATTAAGGCGGCCAGGGTGTCCAGGATGGGGCACCACATCTCTCCCCAACTTAAATACTGTCCCTAGTCTGCTCCCGAGTTTTATGCCATAGAAAAAAGAAAGGAAAGAAAGATGATTGAAACCAAAGAATGGCCATTTTGATCCTGAGAGCGGTTGAGAAAAAATTTGTTGATCCGACCAAAAATCCTAGAAGTGGCTGAGATAAAATGAAGAAGGCGTCCCAAGTGCTCACACGCGTGGCATGAAGTAGAGTTTTCACAAAACCACAAGGATCTTGCCCAGATGGTGCACAAATTGGGAGGACTTAATTCCGGACCAAGTGGCCTCCACAAGAGTGAAATTTCTTGACCTGATCAGCAGAGAACCTTCTGGCAATCTGAGTACCATCCCGCTCCTCCAAAAGATATGATCCACCTCTAACTTGACGGACTACTTGGTAAGGACCATTCCAGCCGTTAGAGAAAAGCTTTCCCCACTGAGTTTCCAAGGAACAATTATAAGCCAATACCAGGTCACCAGGGTTTAGAGGGTCCCTGATTTGATTCCGGTGTTTTTCTTCCCTATCCTGAACTGATTTTGCTCTTGATTCCATCATCTTCTGATAAGCTTTGTTACAAATATCTTCACTCTGCTCCAGTTGCTTTGATCTGGCAACTAATAGGTCAGTAGTTGAGGAAACTTGTTCCCAGGGGATGCCCAAGAAAGACTCCATCTCAAGATCAAGAGGAAGAACAGCCCTCTGACCAAAGATGATTTCATAAGGAGAATAACCAGTAGTTTGCTTTGTGGAAATTTGATCAGAGAAGAGGACCAAGGGGAGAAACTTTTGACAATTCTTGCCACTTTCACCAGCCAATTTGACAAGAGCAGCCTTCAAAGGAGCATGGCCTCTTTCCACCATGCCTTGTCCTTCAGGATAATAGGGAGTAGTAACTCTATGTTGTCCAGGGAGCGATTGGATCATTTCAGCAAGTTTTCCACCAAATTCTGAGCCACCATCCGTAGAATAAGATTGGGCCAAGCCATAACGCATTGTCCAAGTCTCATGAAGGAAAGCTGCTACTGATTCAGAGCTGAGGTTCTTAAGAAACTTTGCTTCAACCCTTCCAGAAAAATCATCTCTAGCCACAATGAGGTACTTAGCTCCACCAGCCTTAATGTGAACCACATCCATAGCAATCCTCCCAGAGACAGTGGATTCTCCAGTGGGGTAACAAATTTTGGCCGGGCGCCTAAGATCACATTTCTGGCACACTTCACAACTCCTACACCATTGAGCGACGGATTTCTTCAAGGATTGCCACCAGAATCATTGAGTTTCAGCTCTCTGATACCAGGAACCTTGAAGTCCTTTAGCTACAGAGAGTGATAAAAGAACTTGGAGCAATAATATTCCAAAGAATAAACACTTTAAAGCTCCAATGATGGTATGGTAAGAGCAAGTGTAAGGTTTATTTGGTTTGGTTATAAATATTTTAAATATAATATAAAAAGAGGGGCCACAGTATTATACTACTGGGGATCTTTACAGACTAGCAACCTCTCTTCAAGGGGCCTCCTTAGGCAGTTAAAGAACCTTGGAATAAATATGGGTGCCTTAGAAAGGACTTATTCCACTAATGGCTGGGGTTAACAGCACAAGTGGCCTAGACAGGAAGGGAAACACTCACTCTGAGCACTTGACCACGAAAATCCTGGAATAATTGGAAGGGTTTCAGAGCAGATGGGGTTGATTGCTTAACTAAACTTCAATGGTTGATTGGTTAATAAAGGTAAATAATACTACTACAGACTAAGTCATAAATCACTTGCTTATCTTCATATAAGCATTTGATTAACAATGACACCGTATCTGATTGATAATAAATAATTCCTGATAACTGATAACTGATTGGAAACAGAAGGGCAAAAAGAGCCTGTTTAAATATTCTTTTTTGGGTGCTTAAGGGCCTCTAGAAGGGGTACTAGCCATGGGCTGAGGCTAGGGGGGACAATCAGGGCAAGATTGGCACGTCCTCAAGGTTCTGTTAGCCTGCTGGCCTTAGATCTGTCAAGGAACAGCTCCTTTTTAGCTGCAGGATCTGTTAATCAATAGATTAGTCATTTTGCTGATCCTGCACTGATCCTCAATTTGTACAGTAAGTACTGGTCCAAAGTGAGCAGACGTAGATGTTTATTGATTCTCCATCCTCTGCTGATCCTGTATGTAATTTATAATAATTTTTACGACCACTCCTTATGTAGTTTTGTGGTCTTTGAAGGTTCTGATCAACTTATTTCGTGGTGAGTCTGGATCTTTATTTAATTAATAAAAAATACTAAAAATTAGTTACTAACTAATTTTAATTGATTTTTAAGGTTTTTGAACTATAATCTATGCTTGTGTGGTAGCTTTACATATGTAGTGTAGATCCTACTATATTGTAGCTCCTCTGAGCGGTACCTGGATGTCAAACTGATCACTGCAGGAGGCGCGTGGATCAGTCCATTCCAATGCGCGCAGGGACTGATCCGCTGCTCAGATGCGCGCGGGGGACTGTACCGCTGCGCGCGTGACTAGGTCACTGGATCACCTGTGCGGGAATTCAGTTGCGCGGGAGTCCAGCGCTATAGGGACGTGGGGCTGCGTGCGGGAGTTGGTGTACACGGGAGTCCAACGCTGTAGGGACGTGTGGCTGCGTGCGGGAGTTTGGGTACGCGGGAATCCAACGCTGTAGGGACGCAGGGCTGCGTGCGGAAGTTTGCGTACGTGCAAGTCCAGCGCTGTAGGGACGCGGGGCTGCGTGCGGGAGTTGGCGTACGCGGGAGTCCAACGCTGTAGGGACGCGGGGCTGCGTGCGGGAGTTTGCGTACGCGGGAGTCCACCGCTGTAGGGACGCGGGGCTGCATGCAGGATTTTGCGTACGCGGAAGACCAGCGCTGTAGGGACGCAGGGCTGCGTGCGGGAGTTTGTGTACGCGGGAGACAAGCCCGGGGCTGCGTGCGGGAGTTTGCGTACGCGGGAGACCAGCGCTGTAGGGACGCGGGGCTGCATGCGGGAATTGTGACAAAACACAATTTCCCGTGTAACTCCTAAACTACACACAACACCTGGGTTTTGACTGAAATTTAGGTGTGAAACCTATACATGACATATCATGTGAAATATTAAAATGACTAAAAAGGTGCTATACTGTTGCCGTGGTCATTTACCATTTTCTATTGAATTAATTAAAAAATATAAGGAGTAAGAAATCAAGGGTGGGGTCAGTGAGTGACCCTACCTTATTTTGGGTGGGGGAATCCATTTCTGCAATAATATTTATGGATTTCCTACTCCTTTATTTTATAATAATTTTATTTATTCATTTATCTTTGTTCCTTTTAATTTTGTTAGTATTATTATTGTTGTTACTTTGTCAGGTTGCTCTGTGCTAACTAGCAGGCTGACATTCCCCCACTTCAAGATATAACTATATCTGAAAAAAAATTTTGGGGCTCAGTGTCTTTTACTGGCTCTGTAGTTTCTCAGGTGTATAGGTCCATCTGGAATGTTGTTTTCAGGTAGCCATTCATCTTTATCAGCTGATTCTTTAGAGTGGGGGAGTAAAATTCCTGTTGGCCATACTCCAATAGCATTGAGAGGTGAGTTACAGCTGCTGAACTTAGCTCGAGGTACAGGTAGTAAGTTTTTCTTCCAGTTGGAATCCTGTTTATCTAAGTAGTCAGTTCCAACACAAGAGCAGAAGGCTGCACTGTCTAGAAGTAATTTTACGGGGGAACCTTGTATCAAGCCAGTGGCATAACAAGTTTTACCACCGGTGTAACCTTTTCCAATAGAAGTTTTAAGGGTTAAGGTCTTAGCTTCAGAAACATGTTGGATTTTCATGTTGGGTGTCCATTTTTGAGGCAAATTGCTATCTTCATTAACAGGGTTAATATCTAGGGAAGATTCTATGTTGCCTTCAATGACATTAATGGGATTAGTGATAATTAGGTCACATTCAGAGATGGAACCATCAGTGTCATCTAGTTGAGGGTCAGGATTAGTGTCATCCTCTTCTCCTTCAATAGGATTAATCTTTCTCCTGGGTAAAGGACAGTCAGGTCTTACATGCCCTGTTTGGTTGCAATTCCAACATGTCTTTTCTTTGGTAACCAAAGTATTCTTGGCTTCTGAGTTGATAGGTAGAGGTTCTTTATTCTTGTTATTATATTCTTCCTTATTCCTAGTAGTTGGTTCTCTGGGTTTATCAAGCCTTTTGTCTAAGCCATTCATGTCAATAGTTTCTTCTAATACTCCTATGAGAGTGGAAAGGTCAGAGTTCATGGGAATTCTGCATCTTAGGCTATGGTTAAGTTGTCCTGGACATAGGTTGAGGAGTCTTTCATTGACTTCTTCTTTATCAGCATTTGGGTAGAATCAGTCTAGTCTTCTCTTCTGGTCAAGGCACCATTTGTGAGGTTTGTCCTTAGATGGATCAAACAAAGAAGTTTCAAAAGTCTTCATCATTTTTCTTTTCCAAATTCTGGTACCAAATTGTTCCTTAATCAAGTCTTTCCACGAATTCCATGACAAAGATCCTACCTCTTCTCTCTTATTGATGAACCAGTCAAGGGCTACTCCTTCAAACAGTCTAGGTAGTCTTACTACCGCTATGTTATCAGGAAGTTCATAAGAGGCCAGAGTATAGTCAATAAACTTAATAAAACTGACATGATTGTATTCTCCTTCTCCTGAGAATTTAGGCCACTCAGTGATAGGGGGAAGTAATTTTAATGCTTGTTCTACTTCAGTAGTGGGAGTAGGCCTGAAAGATTCATGCCTGGTTAGTCTTGGTCTAGAAGGTAGTTGGGGCATACTGTGGTACCTGGAAAGTCTGATTTCATCAGAGTCTGCAATGGGTTGAGATAAGTTTATCTTTAGATCTCTGAGATCATTCTTAATCATACCTAATTCCAGGTCAACTTTTTTATTTAATGAATCAATTTTATTAATAATATGAGTAGTTGAAGTGTGGTCTGTTTTATTAATACCTTCTTTGATTTGTTCAATAGATAGAAGAATTTCTTCTTGGATAGCTGAAGTATTGTTTTCTAGGTAATTCATTAGTTCTCCCTTACTCAAACTAATGCTGTCTCTTATTTGTTTTACCTCTAACTCATTGATTTTGATCAAGTTGGATTTGGATTGCATGACTTTACCAAAATTGGTATTTACTTTATCCAATTGCTCATATACTTTATCAAAACATTTGCCAATGATATCAAAGTTATGAGAAACATTTATGGAAAACAAGTTGAAAGTTTCTACGTCTAATTGTGGTACACTTTCTTCCATTTTCTTGCCAAAGATATTATATTGTTTCACTCTTTGGGACTCTTTAATTTCTGATGGGCTAGAGATCTCTTCTTCCTGTTGTTGTTGTTTCCTCTTAAGGAAACTAATTGGTCCCAAGGATTCCAATTCTTCACGTAACCTTCTACTTCTCTCTTGGGAATCAATTTTTGGAGGGTTATTTGAGTATTATTTGCCAAAGATATGGCTTTTCTCATACCCTTCTGGTCTTCCTGGGTGTGAGCCTGTTTGAACAGTTCCCAATGACCCACGTGTTCTTTCACCAATACCTTTATTTTGTCCTCCTTGGAGGAGTCCGGCTGGGGTGGCGTAGGTGGAACGGTATCCTCCTGGGATTTCACGTTCAACAAGGGACGGCTCTCCAACAGTGAGTTGGTCGAGTCGGCGGCCGCGGTCGTTGTCACAGTCGCTCGGATCGGAGCAATCACTGGCTTGATCCGCATTGCGTTTGCGACTGGCATCCTTGCGCGCACGGGTTTCTCTGGGCAAAGATCCATATGACGGGGCGCGTCCACTGGCGCGGGTGTTGCGTCTGTTTTGATGCATTTTAAAGATTATGTAAGTTTTTGTCGAAACTTTGTAAAAAAAATCAAAAAAAATAATTTTTTCAAGTAATTTTTTTTTTAAAAAAAAATATATGTCTTACTTATATGAAGGTTCAAAGGTACTAAGTCCTTGTTGGGGTCGGGAACGTCCTTGGAGGGTATTCCAATGGGATCTGAGTGGGTTCCAATTAAATCTTGGGACAAATCCAAGGGTCCACAATCTGGGACGTCCTCTAAGAGGTCTTGGTCAATAAGATCACCAAAAACAAAGTCCACTAGAAAGGATAAAATAAAAAAATATAAGTTATATATTTATTTATTTTTATAATAATTTTTTTATAATTTTTGAGTTTTTTATGATTTTTTTTATAAAAAAAAATTATAAAAAGGAGATCAAAGCTCACTTTTATAATTTGGATACCGTCTCTTAAAAGCAGAAAGCTTTCTTTGATAGATTTTGCACTCTTTGTGCTGTCTTAACAAATAGTTAAAATTAATAATTCTTTCTAACTCTTGTTCCTTTTCTTTTAAGATTTGTTGTCTATAATAAAGAAGTCTCTCTTGTTTTTTTTCAGGAGTTATAACAACAGGCACAAAGTTACGTAATTTTTCTTCTTTTTTATGTTTAAGAAGATTCAAATAATAATTGATCAATTCTCCGTTGGTTTTTAAATCCACTGGATAAATCAAAAGATAAAGATAAATAATAAGTATTTCTACTTATATATATAATTTTTTTAAATATAAATAACTGGTCCAGGAGATAATTAATTAAACAATTAATTATTGAGGATATTTCCCGGCGAGACCTCCAGTTGTCAGCTCTCTGATACCAGGAACCTTGCAGTCCTTTAGCTACAGAGAGTGATAAAAGAACTTGGAGCAATAATATTCCAAAGAATAAACACTTTAAAGCTCCAATAATGGTATGGTAAGAGCAAGTGCAAGGTTTATTTGGTTTGGTTATAAATATTTTAAATATAATATAAAAAGAGGGGCCACAGTATTATACTACTGGGGATCTTTACAGACTAGCAACCTCTCTTCAAGGGGCCTCCTTAGGCAGTTTAAGAACCTTGGAATAAATATGGGTGCCTTAGAAAGGACTTATTCCACTAATGGCTGGGGTTAACAGCACAAGTGGCCTAGACAGGAAGGGAAACACTCACTCTGAGCACTTGACCACAAAAATCCTGGAATAATTGGAAGGGTTTCAGAGCAGATGGGGTTGATTGCTTGACTAAACTTCAATGGTTGATTGGTTAATAAAGGTAAATAATACTACTACAGACTAAGTCATAAATCACTTGCTTCTCTTCATATAAGCACTTGGTTAACAATGACACCGTTTCTGATTGATAATAAATAATTCCTGATAACTGATAACTGATTGGAAACAGAAGGGCAAAAAGAGCCTGTTTAAATATTCTTTTTTGGGTGCTTAAGGGCCTCTAGAAGGGGTACTAGCCATGGGCTGAGGCTAGGGGGGCAATCAGGGCAAGATTGGCACGGCCTCAAGGTGCTGTTAGCCTGCTGGCCTTAGATCTGTCAAGGAACAGCTCCTTTTTAGCTGCAGGATCTGTTAATCAATAGATTAGTCATTTTGCTGATCCTGCACTGATCCTCAATTTGTACAGTAAGTACTGGTCCAAAGTGAGCAGACGTAGATGTTTATTGATTCTCCATCCTCTGCTGATCCTGTATGTAATTTATAATAATTTTTAAGACCACTCATTATGTAGCTTTGTGGTCTTTGAAGGTTCTGATCAACTTATTTTGTGGTGAGTCTGTATCTTTATTTAATTAATAAAAAATACTAAAAATTAGTTACTAACTAATTTTAATTGATTTTTAAGGTTTTTGAACTATAATCTATGCTTGTGTGGTAGCTTTACATATGTAGTGTAGATCCTACTATATTGTAGCTCCTCTGAGCGGTACCTGGATGTCAAACTGATCACTGCAGGAGGCGCGTGGATCAGTCCATTCCAATGCGCGCGGGGACTGATCCGCTGCTCAGATGCGCGCGGGGGACTGTACCGCTGCGCGTGTGACTAGGTCACTGGATCACCTGTGCGGGAATTCAGTTGCGCGGGAGTCCAGCGCTGTAGGGACGCGGGGCTGCGTGCGGGAGTTGGCGTACGCAGGAGTCCAACGCTGTAGGGACGCGTGGCTGCGTGCGGGAGTTTGGGTACGCGGGAATCAAATGCTGTAGGGACGCGGGGCTGCGTGCAGGAGTTTGCGTACGCGGGAGTCCAGCGCTGTAGGGACGCGGGGCTGCATGCGGGAGTTGGTGTACGCGGGAGTCCAACGCTGTAGGGACGGGGGGCTGTGTGCGGGAATTTGTGTACGCGGGAGTCCAACGCTGTAGGGACGCGGGGCTGCATGCGGGAGTTTGCGTATGCGGAAGACCAGCGCTGTAGGGACGCGGGGCTGCGTGCAGGACTTTGCGTACGCGGGAGACCAGCGCGGGGCTGCGTGCGGGAGTTTGCGTACGCGGGAGACCAGCGCTGTAGGGACGCGGGGATGCGTGCGGGAATTGTGACAAAACACAATTTCCCGTGTAACTCCTAAACTACACACAACACCTGGGTTTTGACTGAAATTTAGGTGTGAAACCTATACATGACATATCATGTGAAATATTAAAATGACTAAAAAGGTGCTATACTGGTGCCGTGGTCATTTACCATTTTCTATTGAATTAATTAAAAAATATAAGGAGTAAGAATTCAAGGGTGGGGTCAGTGAGTGACCCTACCTTATTTTGGGTGGGGGAATCCATTTCTGCAATAATATTTATGTATTTCCTACTCCTTTATTTTATAATAATTTTATTTATTCATTTATCTTTGTTCCTTTTAATTTTGTTAGTATTATTATTGTTGTTACTTTGTCAGGTTGCTCTGTGCTAAGTAGCAGGCTGACATTCAGATATTTGTTGATAAGTTTTGGTTTCCCCACAATGAACAAGGCCTTCATGGAGATTTTCCAGGATCAAATCTTGCTTGGAAGGGATAGTGACCACAACAAGTGCACAAGGAGTTGACCTTTTGATAAGCCTAGAACCTTGGACAAAGAAGTTGGAGGACTTCCTTTTAAGGGACCAAAATTCTTTGGCAGAGAGATCAGGGGGTCTTTGGAGAGTTGAAAGGTACTGCTCCAACTTAAGCCAGAAACCTTGCTGGAAATCAGAGTAATTTTTCGAGGAGAAGGCAAAGACAGGGCAGACCAAGGGTTCTTCCTCATCAAAATCCATTACAACCTCTGATTCATTGTCTCCAATAGGTTGTCAAGATAAACACCATCAGGCATGGTGAAAGATTTTCCAGGCCTGTGAACAATATCAAAAGAGAACAACTGGATGAAAGCCACCCAACAAGTCATGGGAGCATTTGGGAGGCTGGGGGCGTTGATCATTTCAATAATAGATTGCGCATTGACTTGTAAATCAAAGTGTTGACCCCAAAGGACAGTATGAAGCTTCTTCAACATTTGGGCAACACCGCAAAGTACCAGTTTTGGCTGGGAGTACCTGGATTCCACATCTGAGAAAAGAAGAGATTCATACATAGCAGGATGATCCAAACCATTTTCATCTTCCTGGGTAAGAACAGCCCCAACAGATTGATAACTCGAGTCCACTGCCAACTTGATCTTTCCGGCTCCGTGTCCATAAGTGATATTTTTCAAAACAATGTCTTTCCCAACAATTTTTTTGAGCAACTGAAATGATTGTTTGCAGTATAAGTTACAACACCTAGGAAACCTCTAAATTCTGTTAGATTTATTGGGGTAGGCCAGGAGATGATTTTGTTGACTTTAGAGGGTTCCATCCTTTTCCGTCCTTGCAGACTATATGACCAATGATTTCCAAGGCAGGGACACAGGCGGCAAGTTTTGATCTAGAGACAGTAAGGCCAGATTCCTCGATTTGAAACAAAATTCTCTCCAAAACAGTAGCATACTCCCAGACAAATTGTTGGATTCCTGAGTGCCAAGGTAAGAGCTCATTATCATAGTCAGAAACTGGACCTTTAATTCCACCATCATCACTAAAGATACCCGCATGATCCGGGATTGCCTCGTGGAGGATCCACATCATCTGAGCCTGATAGACTGCAACCAAGTTGGTGGCACCTTGAGGCAATCGAGTCAACTGAAATCAACCAAGGGGAGTATCAAAAGTAGTGAGAGGACAAGAAATAGGATGCAAGGATTGTTTGTCATAGCCACCCATAATGTCACCTAGACCATAGCAAGCTCTCCCAGAGAAGGATTCAACAAATTCTTCAGTGGCAGGCGGCATTCCAGAGTCTTTAATAGTAACTTTATTAAGAGGTTGGAGATAATGAACTACTCTAAGTTTACCATTACTCTTTAGAACACAGAAAACAGGACTGGAATAGCTAGAAGTCGATTGTTTGTATAAACCGGTTTGGACTCGTTTGCGGAACAACTTGATGAATTCGTCAACTTTAGCAGCAGGGATCGGGATCTTTTTCTTTTGCCAAGGGTCATGTTCAACTACCGGGATGATGTAAGGGAGACCATAGGATTCTTTCAAGAGACCTCTCTCTTTGTCACAGAATGCAATTGATTTTTTCCCTTAGAGACAAGATATTTTTGATCAAATTTAACTCATCAGGAAGAAGCCATCAATCTGGACCAAAATTGACCACTTTCAGACGTTCTTCAGTGACCCAACCAAAGGGAATAAATGGACCACTGAGGGATTTGGATAGACCAGAGTAAGGATTGCGGGATAGCAGAGGACGCATAAGAGGAGGGTTGAGGTTGAGAGGCATTGGTTGGTTGACTGGCTGGACCTTCTTTGCAACTGGTTTGTACTTGGTGGCAAAGGAGAGGAATCCCTGCTTCCTCCAAGCATTGACCAGTGAAACCTGACTACGAAAACTGAGGCTGTGTTCCAACATCTTCCAAGTCCAATATTCTGCTGCGTCCTTGAAAGGTGCCTTCTCCATAAAAAAGGATCCAAAAGATAACACATTGCTCACATGTGTGGCACAGGGTAGAGTTTCAAAAATAACAGTAGTAGAAGCCCTTGGTGGTGCACAATTTGGAGAAATTACTTCTACCCCAAATTGCCTCAACCTAAGATTAAACTCCTTCATACCAAAGCCACCAAAAAAAGAATCGAGATCAAGTTCTAGTTTAGACTCATTGCGGAGATTCGAAACTGGAATAGAAGATGAGTGATCAGGCTGAAAAGAAAAAGGAAAGGAAGATAGAACAGGCCCGGACAGAGAAGAAATATTTTTGGATTTTTCGAATTTTTCATATGTTTGGGATTTGATCTTATTTGGATGAGAAGAAAGTGATGATGAAAAAGAAAGATGGGCCTCTGAGGTGGGAGTTGGTCCATGAGTTGAAGTCTGAGGCTGAGGAGAACTACAACTATCAGTAGGGCCAACTATTCTGCTAAAAAATGAGGATGAAAGGAATGAGAGTTTTCTTTCTGCTTTCCTCTCAGGACAGATTAGGGAGGGTGACCATGGAAGTCTCTTTCCCAATGACCAGAATCCCAAGAACAAAATGGGACTTCAATCTTTCTGCCATCAGCATCAGGGAGGAGAATTCTCTCCCCAACTTGATCAGAAAACATCAGGGTAGCACCAAAGTCCATTAAGAAAGGCCTTCCAAAGATCATGGGACCATCCAGACGAGTGATCCAGAAGTGACAGGTGCCAACAATATTTCAACCAATTTGAACAGGAATATCCTCAGCAATACCAACCAGCTCACAGGACTGATTCCCAATTCCATAGACCGCAGAGTTGAAACTGACCCTTGGGCTAAGTTTAAGCTTGCAGGCCATGGAGTCCGAAATCAAGTTGAGCTGAGAACCCAAATCCACAAGGAGAGAAACCGTTTTAGTTGAATCACCAAGACAACATGGAAGAAAACCAAGAGGACACAAATACAGGTTGGTATCTGAAGAGGGATCTGTTCCACCAGAATCCTCTATCAGAGTACCAGAGGAGACCTTTAATTCGTCCGGACCAATCTCCACACGTTGACGAGAAACCCATTTATTCATCCCTTCTGCCAAAGATGGAGAGATTGACAGGAGTTCAGCCACAGATAGATTGGGGATTTTAAGATCAGAAATTTTCTTTAATACTCCTTCCACAGCATTAGGGTAGTCCTTGGAGATGCCCCTCTCAAATCAAACTTTGGGCTGGGTGGAGGGAGGAAGATCAGGTGTAATAGGTGATGGAAGAGGATCTGAGAGTTGGGCAGGTTGAAGAGGGGGAGGATCAGTGTTGTACTGGAACCTTTCCATAAGTGGTTCCCTTTCTACTTCCATGCCTTCCACATCAGAGGAAGGAGGCTCAGGTGAAGATCAGCGTTTAATGGGTTTTTGCAGAATGGAGGATGGAACAGGAGGAGACTTATGAGGTTTTGGTTCCTCATGGTGTTTCCTAGCTGGATTGGATTTATAGGTTCCAGGGAAGCTGGAAGAAGTGATAGCTGGAGGATACCAAGGTTGCAGAGTTCCACTTGATGATTGAAAATCCACAGAGACCAAGGATGCCTTCTTAGGGGTTGGTGGTTGGTATGAGGCCACCACATGACGGATTGGTCGAGACAAATCAAAAGGGATTAAAGCACCATTAGGAAGGAAAAAATTATTTCCCTTATGCTCTACTAACTTCTCCTCCTTGTCCTTCTGGAGTTCAGGACATCTACCAGTACCATGGCCTTCCCTATGGCAATAATAACAAACTATAGTAGACTTAGGAACAGAATTAGCAGGTTTAGGAGTGGCTAAAGAGGATATTTTCTGATCTATTTTATTCTCAAATGCCTGAAGTAATTTAGTGATCTCATCTATATTAGGTGTCTCCCGGTGAGTCTGAGGATTGGGTTTAGGTCTGCGATTGGCTTCCATCTTATTCATGATTTTGTTAGATGCTTGAAAAGAGGGGGCAAGGACTGGTTCAGTAATTTTAGGTTTTTCAAAGGTGAGAGCTGTTTGACCTTTCATCACTTTATCCACAGTATTCCTAAGAACCATGAAAGCAGGGAGCTTGAATCAATTGTCTCTTGTTGTGATCATGGATCCAGATTTCACCAATTCATCCTTAATTCTTTCCTGCACTCCTGGAGAGAAAGACTGAAAAAATCGCACTCAAATTTTGTCAAACGTATCAATGTTATTTTTCCGGATAAGATAGGACTGGATAGGTTCCCAAGATTTTCTGAAAGTCTGATAGTCAGAGGCTGAGGAGATACCACCATTGGAGATCCATTGAGAAACCAGGGCATCCAAGTCTTGCAAAGTAAATCTGGCTACATCTCTTTTTCCCCAATAGGCTAACATAGCCTCCTTCAGGAGCCGCCAGTTGTGAGTTTCGAATCCCTCAAATGATTGGATAACCTCCATAACTTTGTCAGAAGATATAAAAAACCGTAACTGATAAGCCATATCATATTCACTGGCACCATCCACTTCCTCAGCCATCTCACAGGAGTCCAGGAATTGTTTAACATTGGTCCCATTGAAGCCTAAATTTTTGTTCTGAAGTTTGATTTTGACCATCTTGGCCCAAACAGATAAAGAGGATCCAGCAGATTCCATGTTGAAGGGTTCCTAAGAGATCCAAACGAGCAGAGTTCCAAGGTGGCTCACAAGTGTGGCAAGAGTAGAGTTTAACAAAAAAAACAAGGATCTTGCCCAGGCAGTGCACAATTGGGAGGACTTACTTCTAGACCAAGCTTCCTCCACGGATCAGAAAAAAAAAGGAACAAAAAAAGAAGAGAAAAAAATCGGATTGGATTTTGGAGTTGATTCTTCAAGTTGGGACTGGAAATCCCAAGGTTGCTGGTTTGATACCAGCCCGGGGGACCAAATGTAAGACTCCAAACGGTGCTAGGACGTGGCAGTTCTGCGGAGGGGAAAGGTGCTGTTTAGGCTGCCCTCCTGAGTGTTACAAAAATATTTAAATGTAACCAAGATCAAGGTCCAGAACCTGGTAAATGAGGAATCAAGGAGTAGAAGATAAAGATGATAATAGTTTGGTAGCAACAGAACAGCACTACCTGAGAAAAGATTATGCAGGGAAAACTTGAAAAAAAGAAGTTAAAGTCTTCTTAGAGTTCCAAGAACAAAAGCTGTTGTGTGTAAACAACACCCACAAGCTAATAACTCTGGTTGTCAGCAGAAGATTGGGGATGATCAACTCAAACCCAAGCAACCTCCAGGTTCTCAATGAACCTGCCCAACTCTCCGCAATCAAGCGCTTGAAGGTTACCAGATAACTGAGGGTTGCTTTACAAGACAAAGCACAATGTTTAAGAAGCTCTAAAACAAACAGTAACTGATTTGAAGCAAGTATAACCTCAACACTTCTCAAGGGACTCAAGAGTATGCTGGCAGAATGCAACTCCAAAGAAGCTAAGGGGAGGTATAACACTCCAGGTCTTAAGCTTAATAAGACCTCTTCAATCAATTGTGATTGGCTCCAGAAAGGTGATCAGGGATCAGGACCAGTATGGTCAGAGAAAGGGATCAAGGAGTGGTATGACACACTCAAAAATTCCAACAGACAGAATTTTTCTTCAACCAGAAAGGCTATTGGTTGGTGATAAGGATCAGGGATCAAGGTTTGAGTATGGAGGCTCAAGGATGAAAGGTGTTCTGATTTCATTCTGGATTGTTCCATGTTCTGATGATTTTCCAATGATGATCAAAAAGGAAGGGGAGAGCCCCTCCTTATATGGGCAGGAGGCCCTGTTAGACTACATACAACTGATTCTACAAATAGAGCAGAAAAGGGAAGGCAAGCATGTGGTCACTTGCTTCCGTCTGTGGATGGGCGCGCGTAACAATACCAGAGTCACCCACCCCTCTTCCAAAGGTGGAAGCGGGTGCAAGAGAGAAATGAACCAAACCGCCGCAGATGTCCGCGGGCGGTTGTTGGCACTCTTCCAAAGGCAAAAGCGGGTGGGAGAGTCCCAGGAAAGGTGACGGATGAAGTCCATGAGAGCGCGGATGGGCGGATAGGAGATTGGTTTGAGAAAGTTGAGTAAATCCTGACGGCCTTGAGATCCACAACTGATAGATCAAGTGCAATGGGAGGTTTGACGGATCCAAGGATTTGCCAAATGCTTGGGGGTGCGGTCGTGATGGATTTAGTAAATCATGGATGAGCGCCGCGCAACGGTAGCAATGAGGAGATTGGGACGCCCGATGACAAAGATGAAGACACACAACAACAAAGATGAGGACGTGCTATGACAACTGGGGAGATGAAAAGCAACACGGATGAAGGACGCGCGACGCGCGCAGATGAGAGGAGCGCGGCGCGCGACACGGATAATGGAAGCGCAGCGCGCGACGCGGATAATGGAAGCGCAGCGCGCGCGGGTAAAGCACGGTTTGGATGAGCCTGAGGATAAGTTGTTCAGCCGGACGGTACGTTTGCGCAACAGTTTATGGATTGAGGTCTTAAGGCGGCCAGGGTGTCCAGGATGGGGCACCACAACGCTCAGATTCTATTTTCTCGCACTTACACTAAGACCTTGTGATAAGATTTGAATGAGAATCCTCTGAACAGAAAACCAGCAGACTGTGGACAACAAGTTAGACTCTTGATAGATCAAATAGGAATTGAGAGAAAGAAAGGAAAAAGTGAGAGGACCAACAGCTTTGAATTATTTAGTAAATAAGAGAAAGATGAGACAGCATGAGGTTTTGGCAGAGTGTAAGTTGGAAGAGTTTAGACGTAGAAGATGGAAGACTACAAATCAAGTTAGATTGTCAGAGAGATCACGTTAAGTGCTAAGACGTTCTTGGGGATTGCATTCTTACCAGGCAGAGGTTAGTTCACGAAGAGACAGGTAGAATAGAAGAGTTGGATTGAGATGGATTTGAGTAGAGAGGAGTTCATTGAGCGAGTAGATGAGAAGTAGGGAGATACGAGTGAGAAAAGATGTGGAAGAATAAAAAGAGTAAATGGAAAAAGAATAATGAGACGAGAGACGGAAGAGATCTGGCCGGAGGAGAGGAGTAGAATCCGCGGTTCTTGACCGAGTTGTCAGTTCACCCGGGTGGTACAGACATGTCACGCGAACTTGTCTCAGAGTTCATAACGTAGAGAACGCGGGGTAAAATACCTCTACAATCTCAACACCTTGGATCTATACCACTGCTTCATTTCCTATCCCGTTCCTGTCATTCATTGCCTCACCGCTTCAACTTTAGTTAGCTCATCACCAGGTTGTATCTAGTCACTTTGGATTACCTTATAAGTGCTAACCCCCTTGCCTGATGATTGTCTCCTCAGTTAGTTAATTTCATACGTTCTTGCATTCTGCTACAATCTAGTTATCACATTGAACTCAGGTTGGGTTTTGTTCTTTGGAACACATTCCATTCCTCTTGCTGTTTGTTGAGTGGCAATAACCAAGTTTGCACTTTGCAACTGGGTCTTTCTATTTGCACTTGCCCTTGCACTTGGCATTCCTTCGCGCTCACGATCATCTAAGAATTGCCCTATAGTACGTGGGGTGTTTGTGTGACAGTAAATTAACTAACTCAACTCATCTATTGTAGCCTTCCAACCTATAGTAGACTTCTTCTTTTCAATTTCACGTACTCGCTCAACCAGAAACGCTTCCCTTGCCCCTTACAATGATGAGATTCATCGGGTAGGGAAACCCAGTGCTCCTTGGGCCCAACAACCCTTAGATCCAGTTCCTCCTTCTAAGTTGCCATCTGTGGAACCTCTAAATGATCCTTGGGATCCTCTACGGGATGCTCCAACGGAACCTCTCTTGGAATTTGCAGACTCCAACCATTCTTCCGATTAAACCTTTACTTGTGGTAGACCAGGGGTTTGCACTACTGCTTCCAAGCCCAATGCTCCAACCCTGCTTTTGACATTGATCCAGGCCCTCACTCATGGTTCCCAGAAATCTAGTCCAAGAACTCCTAGCTTTTGCACTCCAGGAATGAAACAACCCAATCACTTTACAGGAGAACACCCTCATAAGCTCAGATCCTACCTGCAGTCTTGAAAAATCATCTTTTCAAATGACTCCAACAATTTCCCTTCCGATAGACATAAACTTATGTATGCTTTGTCCTTCTTAGGAGGTAGAGCCTTGCAGTGGTTTGAACCGTACCTCAAACTTTTGTCCAAAAACAGTCTCACTTGTATTCTCAACAACTGGGACAGGTTTGAGCAACAACTGTTCACCCTGTTTGGCAATCCCAATGAAGTTTGAAACGCCAAATACAAACTTAATAGTTTAATTATGAAGGAGAATAGTAGAGCTTCCGTTTATATTTCTCATTTTCAAACCTTGCAGTCTCCCATCCAGTGGACAAGGCCGCTCTTCTATTCCATTTCCAAAAGGTTTTACCAGCACGCTTAATCAAACAGCTTGCAGTTGGGGGTGATAAGACAACCTTGCTTCAGCAGCTAATCGATCAAGTGATTGAGCCTGATAATGGCTATCATGACAAGAATTGCTCTCGGAAAAACAACCATGGACCGTCCACTTTGGCTCCAAGGGTGAACGACTCCTCAAAGCAAAACACGAGGAACCCAAAACCATCCAAACCAACCCCGACTTTGAACTCCAACTCAAAAGGGAAAGCCGTTGCCAAAAATCCAAAGTTCTTGGACAAAGAAACCGGGATGCTTCAAAGCGAGGAACGGCTTCAAAGGGAAAAGAACGGGCTGTGTATGTATTGTGGAGGAAAACATGATTTCAACAGCTGTGCAAAGCGGTTAGCGCGTGAAGCGGCTAAACAGTCAAAAAATTAGCTTGTAGTTTTTCTGATACTTGCAAGGAAAACTACACATTATCTAAATCACTGCAAGTAAATGTTTGCACTTGTGAGTCACTAGGTGCTCCGAGTTCAAGATTTATCTTATTCCATTCCAAAAACACTTCTTATCAAGTATTGCTTGGTTCCAGCGCTAATTTTTCCTTCATCAGTGAATCTTTTGCCACTTCCAAAAATCTTACGCGTTCCGAGATAGATAAATTTCCTATCTATTTAGTAAGTAGTACGACTGAACCATCTTATTGGGTTTCCCAGAAGGAAAATTGAACCTTTGCATTCTCCAATTTCCCCAGCTTTGAATGGGATTTATTTGTCTTGGCTATATCCAGAATGGATGATACCATCTAGGCCATGATTTCCTAGTTTACTGGAATCCGGAGGTGAATTTTCAAGAAGGAGTAATTAACCTTTAAACCTCACACCCCCAGAACGCTAATCTTTCCTTCAATCAGGAATTAAACAGCCTACCTGAAAATGTCATTGAGTTGGATGACACTTTTCCACCAGGAGATTTGCAATATCCTGACCTTCATTCCCAAATTCCCTCTTCAGATTTAGGATTAATTTCTTACCTATCCAGCTTACTTCTTTCCTGTTCCTTCAAAGAGAAACAGACACCAACCAAACGGTGTATTTTGAGCTCCCTAATCCTCTCGCACCATGCAAGCACCTCAAACCCGGTGCTCGAAGATGACAAGATTGAAGATTTAGAAATAATTCAAGAGTTTTTACCTTTGGTTTATCATGACTTTGCTGACTTCTTTTCAGCTGCAAAAGCAGATAAACTGCCTCCATCCTGTCCTTACAATCACAAGATCAAACTTACTGGCCCACCTCTGGCACCAGGACCAGTCTACCTTCTCTCAACGCAAGAATCAATTGCTCTTCAAGACTACATTGCAGAAAATGTAGCAAAAGGATTTCTTCAACCAAGAAATTCAAACACCCGTTCACCTGTCCTATTTGTTCCAAAGAAGGAAGGAGGACTTCACCTTTGTGTTGACTACAGGAAACTGAACCAGGTAACCCGGAAGAATTCCTATCCAGTACCGCCTATGTCACATCTCCTTACCCTCTTCCATGGAGCTACTTATTTCTCAAAGTTAGACCTTCAAGGTGCCTATAACCTAATTTGCATTAGGGACGGTCATGAGTATTTGACCACGATGAGAACCCGGTTTGGCAGTTATGAGTATACCGTCATGCCTTTTGGCCTCTGTAACACTCCTTCCACTTTTCAAAATTTTTTCAATGACATTTTATCCAATCTTGTAGGTAAATACCTCATGGTATATCTCAATGATATACTAGCCTACTCAAGGAACCTCAAAGATCACATTGCACATGTGCAAGAGGTGCTACAGCAACTTTGCAAGAATGACCTGTTTGCAAAAGCCTCTAAGTGTGAGTTCCATTCCTCTTCTCTTCATTTTCTAGGTGTCTTAGTCTTGCAGCAAGGACTATCAATGGACCCAGCCAAGAGCAAAGGCATATTGGCCTGGCCCCCGCCTTCTTTGGTTAAATCTCTTCAAGTTTTCCTTGGTTTCAGTAATTTCTATAGAAGGTTTATTGCGCTTTACGCCAAAAAAACCATGAATCTTACTAACCTTCTTCAAAAAGACACTCCTTTTGTTTTTACCAAACAAGCTGCTCCCGAGTTTGAAGCTCTGAAGAAAGCGTTCAAAACTGCTCCAATACTTGCTCACTTCAACAAGCAAGCTTGCACTATTGTTGAAACAGACGCAAGCGACTATGCAATTGCAGGAGTAATCTTGCAGTTTTCTTCCTCCACTTCTCTCTTTCATCCCGTAGCTTTCAAGTCTTGCAAGTTGCTTGCTGCAGAGCTTAACTATGACATTCATGAAAAGGAACTTCTTGCAATTGTTTATTGCTTGAAGAAATGGCTTTCATACCTTTTGAGCATTAGGGAATCCTTTGAGGTTTTAACTGATCATAGTTCTTTGAAGTATTTCATGAGTTCAAAAGTCCTCACACATAGACAGGCACAATTGGTCAAATACCTCTGCGAGTTTCACTTTACAATCACGTACTGTCCTGGAAAACAAGCGGTAGTTCCTGATGCTTTATCCCGTCGGGACAATGTTTACCCAGGGGGGGAGCACCTTTGCCAAAAACAACCCTGAAAATGTTAGGACACTCTTCTCAACCCAATCTGCCCAACTCAGTTCAATCATCACTTGCTTACAAGAGTTGGCTTCCAAACTCCAACAAGCTCAACGCAAGAACCCAAGTGCATGGAATTTTGCAAAAGTGCAAACTTATTAGATAGTAGTTACAGTATTGATGATAATGAATTTTTAGTTTATGATCATCCTATAGTAGTACCAGATAACTCTTGCATCAAGTTAGATATCTTCGAGTCACAGCACGATTCTCCGCTTGCTGGTCATCATGGGCAGGATAAAACCTACCAATTGATTGCACAAGACTTCTACTGGCCTGGTATGACCAAAGAAGTAAAAGACTATGTTAGCGCGTGCTATGATTGCAATCCTAACAAGTCCTTGAGACACTGGAAGTATGGGCTGCTCCAGCCACTTCCAATTCCGCCTTGTCCTTGGAACTCGCTTTCTATGGATTTCATCTCTCAATTACCTTCTTCTAGTGGATATGATGCTATTCTAGTAATAGTAGATTGCTTCTTGAAGATGGCTTTATTTTTATGCAGTAATGTGATGGCCTCTTCAGAAGACTTAGCTAACTTGTTCATAGAATATGTATTTTCAAAACATGGCCTCCCTGATAATATAGTTAGTGATTGTGGATCTCTGTTTGTCTCAAGCTTCTGGACCTTGCTGTGCCAACATTTGAAGATCACTTGCAATTTATCAATGGCTTACCACCCGGAAACGGATGGGCAAACCAAGCAAGTTAATCAGATTCTCAAAAAATATCTTTGAATGTATGTTGCCTATCAACAAGACAACTGGTTGCAATGGCTCCCACTAGCCAAATTTGCCTACAACAACTCCACTCATTCTTCCACCAAACAGTTGCCCTTCCAAACTATTTATGGTAGAAACCCGACTTTCTCTTCCCTTCACGTAGCACCTTCTCAACCTGCTACCAATTACCTTGAAAAAATTCAGTCCCTTCAATCACAACTTTGAACCAAACTTGAAGAAGAAAACCAGCGCTATAAGGAGCAAGCAGACCAATCTTGCACTTCGGCTCAAACCTTTGCAGTAGGAGATCAAGTATGGCTCAATGCTTGCAACATATGCAGCACTCGCCCAACTTGCAAACTCTCCGAAAGAAAGCTTGGCCCCTTTAAAGTAGAATCAGTCATCTCCCCTAATGCCTTTAAACTTACTTTACCTGCGAAATGGAAAGGTATCCACCCGGTCTTTCATTTGTCTCTCCTGGAGCCAGCTCAAGTCCTATACCTGGGCAAGACTCATCCCCCTCCTGAACCGGTCACTATCCTTGATCATCAAGAGTGGGAAGTAAGCCGTATTCTGGATTCCAGGTTACGCAAAGGAAAACTTCAATACCTCGTCAAATGGTCTGGCTTCCAGTCTGACAAAGATTGCACCTTGCGGGAACCAGCCCATCAACTTCGCAATTCACCCAATCTGATTCAAGACTTCCATGCAAGCTACCCTTGCAAACCTCGACAATCATCATTTCATCCCATCCAATCCCATTCCATTCCATTCCACATTTCATCCCATCCAATCCCATTCCATTCCACATTTCATCCCATCCAATCCCATTTCATTCCATTCCACATTTTATCTTACTCAATCCCATTCCATTCCATATTCCATCCAATTTAACCCCATTTTATTTCACACCATCATTCCATCAGTAAATTTCTCCATCTCACCGTGTTATTCCTTTTTCTGATTTTCTTTTCATTTCTTCCAAATAAAAACTTTATTTCTTATTATTAAAAAAAAAATTCTATTTATAATAATGAAAAAAAAAGAAAATGTATATTTTTAATTACAAAGTTTCTTTTATTTCTTTCTCTGCATCCTCTCAATTTGCAGTCAATTCCGCAACCATGGATCAAAAAGAATCCAGGTCTTCATCATTGATCAATGCGGAAATTCTTTGAAGAACCAGCACTTCCGTTACAATGTTCCTCTCAAAGATCTCCTTGCACCTCGCAACCCAAGCTTGCTTTGGCCAAGAATTCCATCCGCCTTCCTCCAAGAGCTCTTTGTACGCTCTCTTCCTTTGGCCACCCTACTTGCCTTCTCCAATATCATCCTTCAGCCACCTTGCATCTGTTTCAATCCGCCCTATGACTTGCACCGGATCCGCTTTGCCTCAGCCCTCCATTCCTTCTGTCCCATCCACTTCATCCCTTCCATCTCCTTCATTCCCTTCTTCTAATTCACCCGCTCCATTTTTGTTTTCTCCACTTCCTTTTCCTCCATTTCACGCTTCTCCTTCCGCTTTTTTTTCTTCCTCCTCCCTTGCTCCCTCGGTTATAACTCCTACCGGTTCCGCACCAGACACTTTGCCTTGCACCTTGGCATTCATCTGGGCCCCCGGGAGTTCAGTCGGTGGTCCCCAGTAAGGTGGTGGTGGTGGTGGTGTGTTGTTAGTATATCTTTGAAAACGGGGCAACACTAGCAAAACAAGCAAAATTAGTTACTATTTTATGATCATTAGTCATTCCAGATTAGTACTCACCAGGAACTTGAGTCCCCAAGTATTCAATCTCCGGCAACATTGGTATCTCGTAATTAACCCTCTGCGCGGACCTACAACTTTGCATCTCCCTTGATGATTCTGAAGGACCCTCAACAGTTGACTCAACATTTATAGGGAAATTGCATGCCACCTTGCAAAGGCAACATTGCCCACACTTGCCTCAAAGGCCTTGGACAGCAGTACTAGGAATACACTGCTTGTTGTGGCAAATACAGTTTTTGCAACAGCGGGACAACAATGACAACATTCTTATAAAAATTATAAATCTATTGGGTAATAAATTAAATAACGTATAAGGGTATACAGTGATAATTAACAACTTGAAATTGATGCAAAAATTTATCTGAACGCTTGCAGGAGCTCGCGTCTTTATACCCGGGCAACTGTCAGGCTTCGCACTTAAGGATTATTGTCTTCACCACTTTGACAAGTCCTCTCCTCAGTACCATCTACCTCAGTCTAAAAGCGTGACACAAATAAAAGCACAACATCAATGGTGCAATCCGCTATTTTCTCTGGCTCGCGCTGACCTTCCAATCTTGGCAACCAACTCAGTACAAACTTGAAAAATTTGTGTTCAACTCCATACCAGTTGGCCATCCATTATGAGATCCAATCTCCTTCCCTGGCCAATCAACAGCCTTGGACTTCCATCTTTGGTCATGCATTGTTTGTCAGTTTGCATCTATGTCTAACTAAGCCTTCACCACTGTATAGTTTGCAATTGGACTAGTCCCTACCCTGCATACACTATTACCTATCATTCACATTACCTTCAACTTCACTCGCTCTTGTCCCAATTCGTCATGCAATTGTATGCTCAGATTCTATTTTCTTGGACTTATGCTAAGACCTTGGATCTATACCACTGCTTCATTTCCTATCCTGTTCCTGTCATTCATTTCCTCACCGCTTTAACTGTAGTTAGCTCATCACCAGGTTGTATCTAGTCACTTTGGATTACCTCATAAGGGCTATCCCCTTGCCTGATGATTGTATCATCAGTTAGTTAATTTCATACGTTCTTGCATTCTGCTAAAATCTAGTTATTACATTGAACTCAGGTTGGGTTTCCTTCTTTGGAACACATTTCATTCCTCTCGCCTTTTGTTGAGTGGCAATAACCAAGTTTGCACTTTGCAACTGGGTCTTGCTATTTGCACTTGCCCTTGCACTTGGCATTCCTTCGTGCTCACGATCATCTAAGAATTGCCCTATAGTACGTGGGGTGGTTTTGTGACATGTTTGAACCACTGCAAGGCTCTACCTCCTAAGAAGGACAAAGCGTACATAACTTTATGCCTATTGGAAGGGAAATTGTTGGAGTTGTTTGAAAAGATGATTTTACAAGACTTTAGGTAGCATCTAAGTTTATGAGGGTGTTCTCCCGTAAATTGATTGGGATTTTTCATGCCCAGAGTGCAAAAGCTAGGAGTACTTGGACTAGATTGCTGGGCACCATGAGTGAGGGCCTGGATCAATGTCAAAAGCAGGGTTGGAGCATTGGGCTTGGGAGCAGTAGTGTGAACCCATGGTCTACCACAAGTTGAAGTTTCATCGGAAGAATGCTTGGAATCTGAGAATTCTGCAAGAGGGTCCGTCGGAAAATCCCGTGAGGAGTCCAAGGATCATTGAGGGGTTCAAAAGATGGCAATTTTGAAGGAGGAACGGGATCTAAGGTTGTTGGACCCAAGGAGCGCTGGTTCCCCCTACCCAATGGATCTCATCATTATAAGGGGCAAGGTAAGTGTTCCCCGTTGAGCGAGTACGTGACATTGACAAAAGGAAGTCTACTTTAGGTTGGCAGGCTGCAATAGATGAGTTGAGTTTGTTAATTTACTGTCACACAACCACCCACGTACTATAGGGCAATTCTTAGATGATTGTGAGCGCAAAGGAATGCTGAGTGCAAGGGCAAGTGCAAGTAGCAAGACTCAGTTGCAAAGTGCAAACTTTGTTATGCCACTCAACAAACGGCAAGAGGAATGAAATGTGTTTCAAAGAAGGAAACTCAACCTGAGTCTGATGTGATAACTAGGTTGTAGCAAAATGCAAGAACATATGAAATTTACTAACTGAGGAGTCAATCATCAGGCAAGGGGATAGCCCTTATAAGGTAATCCAAAGTGACTAGATACAACCTGTTGATGAGCTAACTACAGTTTAAGGGGTGAGGAAATGAATGACAGGAACGGGATAGGAAATGAAGCAGTAGTACATCATCCAAGGTCATAGAATTAGTGCAAGACAATAGAATCTGAGCGTATACTTGTATGACAAATTGGGACAGGAGCGAGTGATGTTGAAGGTAATGCAAATGAGAAGTAATAGTGTATGCAGGGTAGGGACTAGTCCAATTGAAAACTATACAGTGGTGAAGGCTTATTTAGACGTAGATGCAAACTAACAAACAGTGCATGACCAAAGATGGAAGTCCAAGGCTGTTGATTGGCCAGGGAAGGAGATTGGATCTCATAATGGATGGCTGAACAGTATGGAGTTAACCGCAAAGTTTGCAAGTATATACTGAGTTGTTCTCCAAGATTGGAAGGTCAACGCAAGCCAGATGAATTAGCGGATTGCACCATTGACGTTGTGCTTTATTTGTGTCACGCTTTTAGACTGAGGTAGATGGTACTGAGGAGGGGACATGTCAAAGTGATGAAGAAAATAATCCCTAAGTGCGGAGTGTGACAGTACTGTTGTATGGCTATCTGCCATCTTAACATGTGCCTACTAGGGGTCTTCATGTTAATCAAAGCCCTGATGGCATTGCAGTCATAATCACTGTGAACTTGGTGCCTTCCAAGTAGTAATAAAGTTTTTCCAGAACCGATACTAAAGCAAGGCATTCCATTTGGCTTGCACCATACCTGTTCTCAGTATCCTTAACTTGTGTTGATATGAAGAGTATGGGTTTCTCCACCTGTTTTTCATCCTCTATGACTTCTTGGTGTAATGCAGCTCCTAGCACGTCCATACTAGCATCTATATAGAGCTTCAAGGGTTTAGAATAGTCTGGCTGAATCAGTACTGGAGCTGAAGCCATGGCCATCTTGAGTTCCTTGTAATTGTTAACTTCTTCATGAGTCATTTCAAACAAGGAGGTTTTCTTGCAGACTTCATACAGATACGGTTAGAAGAGCAAACTTTGGTAAATAATTCCTATATTAGCTTTAGATGCGAATAAAAGATAGAAGTTCAGTTTTATTCTGAGGCATTGGCCTATTCATTACTGCTTCTATGTTTTTTTGTTCAGCAGCTTTGGTTAGTCCAGAGACAATGTGTCCTAAGGCTTGAAGTTCTCCATAACAAAAGTTACACTTTTTCATTGATACTTTTAATCCCACAGTTTTGAGGATGAATCTTACTTTAGCCAGGTTGGTATCCCAATCATCAGAGTAAATGACAGCATCATCAATGAAAACCATCATCCATCCTTGTCTGATGAACAATCCTAGAACTGTTTCCATCACCCTCTGAAAATGGGAAGGAGCATTTTTTATACAAAAAGGAATCCTTAGATACTCATAAATTCCAAAATGACAGATAATTCTCATGAATTTCAGGCTATCAGGGCTGATAGGTATTTGGTGAAAACCTTTCAGCATGTCCATGGTAGTGATGTACTTAGATTTTGAAAGATTGTGCAGAGCATGGTCAATCCTTGGAATTGGATAATAATCAGCTTGGGCGTAATTGTTCAGCATTTTGAAATCTTGAACCATCCTTGAGTTATCATTATGCCAAGCTATGATTTGTTAGCCTCCTGGATGCCAAGAAGCTTGCTATCCTTTAGCTACCAGAGATTATAGAATAAATAATAAATATATTATCTAATAAATGCAGCAAAATTCCATAAAATATTTGGATTAAGCTTATTGCACGGCTAAGTGGTTTGGTTATGGTTTATTGTTTTAAATCAATATGAATAAATTGATGATTAAATATTTTCATAGAGGGGCCACAATTATATTGGGGATCTTTAACACCTCTCTTCAGGGATTTCAGTATGAAAACATGTAGTCCAGGTTACTTTGGGCTCTTTAGTTTAAAGGATATTTTACCCAAAGATAATATGTATATAAAATAAACAGTGGAGTGGAAGGGCCTTTCAACCAAGCTTCCACAAAAGAGAAAGGATAATAAAACTCACTGGTATATTATTAAATCCTTTGGGTATCTGTTTCAGACGTGCAATGGTGGGTTAAACCTGTATACTGGGGTTATAAGGTTGTTCAGCAGTTTTAATTGATAAAAAAGAGGTTGAGGACAGATAATATGGATCAGACTTAGCCATAAACCACTTGATTATCTCTTATAAGCACTTGATTAACTTTGCACGGTGTAAGACTCCAAACAGTGCTAGGCCGTGGCAGTTCTGCCAAGGGGAAAGGTGCTGTTTAGGCTGCCCTCCTGAGTGTTACAAAAATAGTTAAATGTAACCAAGATCAAGGTCCAGAACCTGGTAAATGAGGAATCAAGGAGTAGGGGATAAGGATGATAATAGTTTGGTAGCAACGGAACAGCACTCTCTGAGACAAGATTATGCAGGGAAAACTTGAACAAAATAAGTTAAAGTCTTCCTAGAGTTCAAAGAACAAAAGCTGTTGTGTGTAAAAAACGCCCAAAAGCTAATAACTCTGGTTGTCAGCAGAATATTGGGGATGATCAACTCAAACCCAAGCAACCTCCAGGTTCTCAATGAACCTGCCCAACTCTCCGCAATCAAGCGCTTGAAGGGTACCAGATAACTGAGGGTGGCTGTACAAGACAAAGCACAATGTTTAAGAAGCTCTAAAACAAACAGTAACTGATTTGAAGCAAGGATAACCTCAACACTTCTCAAGGGACTCAAGAGTAGGCTGGCAGAATGCAACTCCAAAGAAGCTTAGGGGAGGTATAACACTCCAGGTCTTAAGCTTAATAAGACCTCTTCAATCAATTGTGATTGGCTCCAGAAAGGTGATCAGGGATCAGGACCAGTATGGTCAGAGAAAGGGATCAAGGAGTGGTATGACACACTCAAAAATTCCAACAGACAGAATTTTTCTTCAACCAGCAAGGCTATTGGTTAGTGATAAGGATCAGGGATCAAGGGTTGAGTATGGAGGCTCAAGGATCAAAGGTGTGCTGATTTCATTCTGGATCGTTCCATGTTCTGATGATTTCCAATGATGATCAAAAAGGCAGGGGAGAGCCTCTCCTTATATGGGCAGGAGGCCCTGTTAGACTATATACAACGTATTCCACAAATACAGCAGAAAAGGGAAGGCAACCATGTGGTCACTCGCGTCCGTCTGTGGATGGGCCCGCGTAACAATACCAGAGTCACCCACCCCTCGTCCACAGGCGGAAGCGGGTGGGAGAGAGAAATGAACCAAACCGCTGAGGATGTCCCCGGGGGGTCGTTGGCACTCTTCCAAAGGCAGAAGCGGGTGGGAGAGTCCCAGGAAAGGTGACGGATGAAGTCCATGAGAGCGCAGATGGGTGGATAGGAGATTGGTTTGAGAAAGTTGAGTAAATCCTGACAGCCTTGAGATCCACAACTGATAGATCAAGTGCAATGGGAGGTTTGACGGATCCAAGGATTTGCCAAATGCTTGGGGGTGCGGTCGGGATGGATTCAGTAAATCATGGATGAGCGCCGCGCAATGGTAGCAATGAGGAGATTGGGACGCACAACGACAAAGATGAAGACACGCAACAACAAAGATGAGGACGTGCTATGACAACGGCGGAGATACAAGCAACACGGATAAAGGACGCGCAACGCACGCGGATGAAAGGAGGGCGGCGCCCGACGCGGATAATTGAAGCTCAGCGCGCGTGGCGCAGCGCGCGTGGCGCAGCGCGCGCGCGGGTAAAGGACGGTTTGGATGAGCCTGAGGATAAGTTGTTCAGCCGGACGGTACGTTTGCGCAACAGTTTATGGATTGAGGTCTTAAGGCGGCCAGGGTGTCCAGGATGGGGTACCACAACGGTGTCTGGATTTAAATATAACTGGGTCTCTGCCCATCAATATCCTCAAAATAGATCTTTATTTATAGCTTTTGGAGTCCCAACCTTGTCCTTCTGAGGGGTACAGGGGCTCAAAGGGACGGACACTAAGGCTAGAAGGGTAACCAGTGGTAGCCTGTAACGTTTTCTTGGTGCTATAGCACGGGTAGCATCTAATTCCTCAGGGTATGTGAATTATTCTACTTTATAATAGATATTAGGACGTGTGAATAACACTAATCTGTCATATTTATGTATTATTTAATTAATTATCCTTATTAAATGTTCCCAGTAATTAAATAATTATTTAAATAGACATTTCTACGGACATCCTGATGTCAGGTGAGTTCTCATTATTTATTAAATAACTGTAGTAAAGTCATGATATTGATTTTACGCCTTATTTTCAAGTTCCAGTTGATTTACTCAAATAATTACTTAAAAATATAAGTCATGGAAATTCATGTAATATTGTGACATCGTTAGTTTTCTTAGTATTTCACAAAGATATTTATGTCTAGGAATTCTCATAAAAGTATATTAAAGTATTTTAATATAGTTTTAGAAGTTGTCATTGTCTTATTTTTGACATTGTTGGTACTTTGAATTATATTTGATTAAAAAATAGGTATAAGGGTTATTTAAGTATTTTAATATAATATTATGTACTTTTAGACTATCTACTATTCAGGGGAACATTTATTCCTTATGTAGAATGTTCCCGTGTGGGTTGTAGCATGTTTAAGCCGTACCTAAGCCTCTCAGGCCGCCTGTCACTCTGTCAACCTGTAGTCCCACAGCTGCATACTTGTCAGAGGCCTGGGGCTGCGTACACAACCTTGAAGGAGTGACAGGGCTGTATCTCAGCCGCCCGGGGGTGCATTGGCTGCCGCAGCTGCATGCGGGAATAGTGACAAAACACATTTCCGTCCGTAACTCCTAAAATATACACAACACCTCAATTCTGACTGAATTTTAGGTGTGAACCCTATACATTGTGGTGACCACATCTTGACACCCTGGACCAGATGCCGAAAATTTGAAAAAAACTTACAACACTTTTATTTAGGTTTCATTCAAAAAAAAAAAATAGGAATTTTTTCATCAGTATCACTCCTCCAATTTCCTCAATCTGCCAAGCATTCCCCTGTCCCAGTGGTCTAGGAAAGGCCTCTCTTGGTCTCATCACCTAGGGATTGGGTTTGATTCCTTCTCTCTTTGTTCCCCCCTTCCTTTTGGCCAAACGCGCGGGCCAATACCCGCTCGGCCCAATCTTCCCTCACCCATCGTTACCTCATCATCCATCCTCATCAGCACCCTTGCCATCTCCACCATCCCTTCCCTCAGGTTGCCCACCTTCATCAACTCCATTTGAGCCAAACTGATTGACCTCAAACTCTAATTTTGAGATCCGTACTCACTCCCCTTCTTCTGTCTCACCTCAATCCTCTCCCTTATCTTCATCTGGAAACAGGCCTTCTCAATCCCTGGTACCGTCCTCCTCAACATCCTCATTGGCGCCATCTACAACCGTTTGTGGTCAGATTCTTGCCCAAATTGCTGGCCTTCATTGATTGAACCATTGATTGATTCAGACTACCTGGCTCAATCAATCAATACAATACCTTGGAACTCTCATCTACCTCCTCGGTCTTGATCCCCCCAATTGGGATCCCAACTTTCAGGATTTCATCCAATCCTCCCATCTCATCATCAACTTCCATTTGCACCCCCTTCCATCTTTGGGTGGGGATGGGAAAACATTGTCTACCGCCCATGGTCTGGTTCATTTTCTTTCCCACCCGTTCCCCCTTTGGGTGAGGGGTGTGTGATCCCAGTGTTGTTGCGCGCACCCGTCCACGGTGTGGAAAGAATAAGGTTTATCCCCCTATAATTGTCCCAAGGTTTGGAAGTTAACGGTTCCCTGCGTTTGAAAGGAGATGAGGATGCCCAAGTTGCACTTAAATGAGGAATAGAAATAAGGAGATAAAGAGATAAAGAAAAAGTAGAGAGAGAGTGAAATCGCCAATCCTTCAATCCTAAGAGCTTTCCACCTGGATGTGTATCCGGTATGAGTTCCTTTAATCTCTTGGTGAGATGATTGATACAATCCAATGATGTTATGGTCTGATTCCATGCCTCCCCCCTTCCTCCCAACCCGGAGTTGAGAGTGAGGATAAGTCCTCACTCTCAACCCTAACCTAAGTACATGCACAAATAACAGTATGACAAAGAAACAGAAAACAATCCCGAACCAGAAACCCTAGCCTCCTCTCCCCACCTCCATACCAAACTCCCCCCCACGTCCATATGCTGTTCTGTCCATCCGGTTTGTCCTTCTCATGACACGTTCCTTGCACCGCGCCCTACTTGGAGCCCCCCAGGCCTGTCTTTATCCGTTTGTCCGCGCCCGTCGTGGAAGTCTGGTATTATCCGGCATGATCCGCGCCCTTGCATGTGCGCTCCATCCTTTCCTACTTAGCCTGCGGATTTCTCCGCCCCTACGTATCTGAACTGGCGCGCCCGCAAACCTAGTCAAGCGCACTAACTTCTGAATCCAATCTCCGGGGAAGATTGCCGCCCACGCCGCATTTGATGCTGAGCCCAACCTGTCCACTAGGTGCGGAGCCAAACAGCAGCTGCCGCTGCTGAGCACTCCGCATACCCTAATGCTCAGCCCGCTTGCCTCCAATGCTGAGCGCGCAGCTGTGACGCATTTCCCAATCCGTGTCTATAAATTGACAATACATCCCCCCCCAACTTGAGTTCTGTCCCCAGAAGTCTTCCATTGCTTCACCATACTACCACCACCGCTACTTCCACTACCACCTTCCCCCATCCTCCTTCCGCTCCATTGCCACCATACTCTCATGCAAGTTCTGCGCCCAGAACGGGCACGCGTGTTTGATTTTTCCTGGTTGACGGGCCTGTTTTGCCTGCCGTCGGGGCCACCGTTGCTGCTCACTTAGTGATGGCATGCCCCGAGCTCCCACTCAATCCAGCTCTTGCCCCAGGCCGGGCAAGAGGGCTCGTCCGGACCCGTTTGTAGTTTGGGACAACAAAACCATCTCGGAGGACTTGTGGACTCCGCCGTCCTCCACCAAGCAAGGATTAAAACTTGGCTTCTCCTCTTTGCCACGCGGGGCCACAGCAGAAGGAGGACTTCTTGTCCTTTGATGATTTCCGGAGGGCTTTGCAATCCTTGGCGGACTGCGTCCGGGTCACAGAAGGCGCAAGGGACTTGCGCCTTGATGAATTTCTTTGGTGTTGCGCTGCTCCGGCTTGGGGTCCTCCTCCTGCACCTACACCGGCTCCTCCCGCTCCAGCTCCATGAGGCACCCCGCCACTGCCCGCGCCACCAGCGATCTTGGATGAGAGTCCTACGGCCCCCAATGTCCCTCCGCCTCTGTCACCCATTGTCGTCCCTTCATCGCCTCCAGCTGAACCAAGCCCCCCTGTTGGTTCCCCGGAGGCCCTGTCTTCACCGGCCGCTCCTCCCCCCAGCCCTCCCAAGATCCCGGACATCCCAAATGTAATGGCACTCCTGGCGACCGGCTTTGAGGTTTTTGCGGAAAGGTCAACCACCATGCTTTGGGATTACCTTGCGACTCCCAGAGCCCAATCCTCAGAATCCCGGCGCAAGCTCCTGGCGTCTTTCCGGGCCTTACTGGCGTCGTCAAGGGAGGAAATAGAGGAGATGATGAAGATGGCTTAGGCACATCGCCCCCTCCTTCCCCTTCTTCCCTTTCTTTCTTTTGGTTTTACTGTGCTTCCTTTTCCCTAAGAAAATACACGTATCCGCGGGAGGTCTTAACCTTCTGAGAAAAAGTGCGCTTCCGCGCTTTGTGAGAATGAGCTTGAGATTGAGGTCTGCATCCGTGCGCTTTGCTTTGTGAGCAACCGTAAGTGACCAACCGTTCCAAAAGGGGCACCTGGACCTCCCCATAAAAACTGCCACACAGTTCCCCATACCCATCCTGTAACAAACACAACAACCAAACACCAGCGCGCGCCACCGTAAGGGAGGAGAGAGAGAGATTAAGAGAACGGACATTCTGGGGTGCCTAGTTGTCCCGGCTGTGAACCGGCTAGAGCACCCCCTCACCAAATCAAGCTTATTCCCATACCAACCACCCATTCTTGGAATATCCTGAGAGAAAAGAAAAAGAGAAAAAAGAAACCAACAGAGAAGAAAAATAGAAAAGAACACATTTTTTTTTTGCGCAATGCCCATAGACCACCCGCAAATTGCTCTTCGTCCTGTTTCCCCCTTCCGCAGGATTTTCCTTGCGTCCCGGTTCCGCGGGGCTTGTCCTCGCGTTCATGGACCCGGCTTCGTGCCGCGCTTGCGTTTCCTGCAAAAACCCCAAGCCAGCAAAGACCCCACAATCCAGATAAGAAATAAACATATAGAAATAAACATTCTGGGGTTTCTAGTTGTTCCGGCTGTGAACCTGCTAGAGCACCCCCTCACCAAATCAAAAATTATCCCCTACCTCCACCACCTCCCCCCCCAACTTGGCCACTGTCCCCAGCTGCTTGCAACTGCCTACTCTGTTGCAACGGCACGTTTTCCACTTCTCCGCCCAAAGACAAATCCTCAGATTGCGTTCCAACACCATCTCCGCGCTCCACACTCCCCTTGTCTGATCCGTCACCTCCTTCCGCTGTTTTGTAAAATGAGGTAGATACTTGCGCAAAGAAGCGCTTGACATGCAAAGCTTCCGCCTTCCGTTTAGGTGGAGTACCGTCTAATTCCTCCAAATGATAGCTGCCGCCCTTGAACTTGGACAACACGCGGGACGGGCAGTTCCACTGGTTAGCAAACAACTTCCCCCACTGAGACTCCAGACTACGGTTGTAAAGAAGCACCAAGTCCCCCTTCCGCAAGGGATCCCAGAGACAATTCAAGCAGCGCTTGTCCCAATAGCGCACCAATGCCGTCCAAGTCTTCTTCAGCCGGTCCGCAGCCTTTGCAAGCATTCTGTCCCGTCAAAGGAGCTGTTTGGCGCAAGCCTCAAGCAATTTTGCGGAGGTCTTCACCTTCCACCAGTCAACCCGCAGGAAAGTCTCCAACTCAATGTCCACTGGAAGCACGGGGAGCTGTCCAAAAAGTAACTTGTACGGCAAGTAGCCTGTCAACCGCTTCACCAAAATCCGATCCGCAAACAGAAACATTGGAAGGGTCTCCTGCCAGCGCTTACCGTCCTCCCCGCACATCTTGACCAGGGCGTCCTTGATTGGTTGATGCCCGCGTTTGATCATGCCGGCCCCCTCGGGATAATACTCCGTTACTTGGCCAAACTTGGCTCTGAAACTCTTCACCAACTCAACCAAACGGCCGCAAAACTCGGCCCCTCTGTCCACTGTAACCAGACAAAGCAACCTGTACCGCCCAAACCAATCTTCCTCCAGAAACAGAGCAACTTTGTCCGCCAAGAACTTGACCAATGGACGCGCTTCTGCCCAACTGGACAGGTTGTCCTGCGCGACGAGCAGATAGGCAAACTTACCGGCCTTGATGTGGACAACATCAAGCGAGACTTGACCAAAGAGGGTTTCTTCCCCTGTGGGGTTTCCGACTTCCTTAGGCAATCTTGCGCTCCGCCTTTGGAGGCTTTTCAGGACGCCAAGCATTCCCGTACGGCACGCACTTCCCCCGGCCACCAGAACTGCTCTTTCACCCGCGTCCGCGTTTTGACCTCCCCTCAATTGCCAAGATTGTTGTGAAGGCTTCGGAGGATTGCTTCCTGATCCACCCTTGAAGTGTTAACCATGAGAGGAACCGGAGTCTTCCATTGCCAAAGCTGCCCCTCCTCTACATAGAAGTTTCCCGCTCGCCGCCTTGCCCATTGCATGTGCTTGTCTGTAGTTCCATCGGGAAAACAAAGGTCCCGCAAGTAATCACAAAGAATTGCGTACCGCCAGGTCTGCCGGAGCGGCAGCTGAAAGCCCGCCTCCACAACCCCTACCTTGACAACTGGGGCCTCCACATCAAGCAGTTCTGCTTCCTTGAACGGGTTGTCCCTTGGATACCGCAACAACGCGTTGGGCATAGTGAATGCTTTCCCCAGAACATGAACAACAGCAAAGGAAAAAAGTTGAAGAAACGCCACCCACCAGGTCATGGGAGAATTGGGAAACGCCAGGGAATCGCCAGGGAATTTATCATCCGCGCCAGCGCCTCCGCATCCACCAAAAGCTCAAAGTGAACCCCCCACAAAAGATACTGAAGCCGCCGCACAATCTTGGTGACCACGCACAACTCCAACTTTGGCTGAGAGCACCGGCTTTTGGTCGAAGTGAAGGTGACCGACCCGTAAAGCACCGGCCTATCCTTGCCTTCGTCCTCTTGAGTGAAACCCCCCCCCCCCCCGCGCCAAATTTGCTGGAATCAACCGCTAGCCTAATTCCTCCTGCGTTTTAGTCAAGATTGCGGAGCACAATGTCACGTCACATGATCTCCTTGAGCTTCCGGAACGCGCAATTGCACTCTTCTCCCCACTTCTAGTCCGCGCCTTTCCACATTAGTGATCAGAGCGGGCTTGCCACCTCCGCAAACCTCTTGATGAACATACGGACATAGCTACATAATCCCAAGAACTGAAGGATATGCAAAACCCTCCGCGGGGTCGGCCATTCGAGGACCTTTTTCCGCTTTTTCTCTGCAATGCGCCGGCCGTTGTAAGCAAAAACATGGCCAAGGACTTCAAGCGCCAGAACACAAAACGCCAACTTCTTCCCCAACACGGTCCGTCCTGCCTCCTTGATGTGAAACAGGATGTGTTCCAACGTCTGCGCGTATTCCCACACAAAACGTCTGACGCCGGGAACTTCAACCAGCTCTGCTCCTCCGTAATTGGATTTTGGACCTTTGATGCCCGCGTTGTCAATGAAGATTTGGACTCCCTCCGGAAGATAATCCTTCAGGATCCAAGCCATTTGCCCCTGGTACACCGCCACAGAATTGGTTGCGCCCTGCGGGAGCCAAGTCAGCTGGATTCTTCCCAACCCAGTCTCAAATTCCATTAGAGGCCGCAAGCAAGGATCCAACTCGCGCTGGTTGTATCACCCCATCACATCCACCAAACCGTAACAAGCGCGCCCCGCCATTGACTCAAGGAACTTGTCAACGCAAGGGGGCCGTCCTGCGTCCCGGATTGTAAAAGAGTTGAGCCGCTGTAGATCATGGACAATCCTAAAAGACTTTCTGTCCTGCTTGACTACTGCAAAGATTGGACTGGAGTAACTAGACGTTGACTGTTTGTGAAGGCCAGTCTTCAACTGTTCCTGCACCAACTCCAGAAACTGCTCCTGGACCGCCCGCAGTATTGGAATTGGCTTGATCTGCCACGGCTCATGATCAACAGTGGGGATGACATAGGGGTTGCCGATATTGTTTTTCAGAAGCCCCCGCTCTTCAGGTCCAAACACAAGCGCTCTTTCCCAAAGAACCAGAACCAAAACCAGCAACTCAAGCTCCTCCGTACTCAACCATCCCGTCAGGCCAAAATTGAAAGCTGCAATATGCTACTCCGTGATCTGGGCCAAACTAGTAACCCACCCTGAAGCCTTAATTGGCGTGACCCAAGGTTCCCGCAACCAAGCAATCGGTCAAAGCAGTCCGTTCAATTCCTCGGGCATTGGCTCATTCCTTGGTCAAGAATTCCGCTACACCGGCTTGTAATTGCCAGCATTGCACAGCATCATCCACAGGCATCCTTTGCTGTAGGTCCTGCACAGAACAGAACTGCGGCTTTTGCCTTTGCTCACGAGTGTGGCACAATGATAGGGTTTTTGAAGCGTAGTACCCTCGGGCAATGCATACTGAGAAAAGGGACTTACTTCTGCAACGTGCGCGCCTGCAATTTCCTTCCTCCCCCTATCTGCTCCTCATTAGTTGACCACCCACACAAAACCGGAGCTTGTTCCGTGCGATCTCCTTGGACGACTAGGAAAAATCCTCCAAGGGTTGCCCATTGCAGGCCAACCCCGCATCCGGTTCCTCCTCATACTCCAACACTCTCCTCCGCTTTTCTTTCCTGTGATCGCAGATAGTTTTCTCAAACCTTCTGCCGTACAAATCCTCCACCATCAACACCTCTGTTCCCGCCTCAAGATTGAAAACCATTTGTGCTTGGAACCCAAACATGAACGGCCTTCCCAAAATCAAATCCCCACAATCAACCAAAAGAAAAGAAAGAGGCTTACAGACCCTTGCAACCTTGACCTCCTCCTCCTCAACTACCCCATCCACAAAACACTCCCCTCCGTTAAGCGCGCGGAGACCCATTGCACATTTCCGCCAAACCAACCCCAAATCATCCACCATCCGCGATGGCAGCAGGTTCACCATTGAACCGCTATCCACCATAGCCCACACCATCCTCCCCGCTATGAACATTGACACGTAAGCAAGCGGAGTTGAAACCAATATCAACTCACACTTCTTGTGCCCCTCCTCCTTCCGCGCCACATGAACCCGCTGCACCGTCTGAGGTACCCAGCCCTGACCGCCATCCCGCAATGCCTGCACCATCTTGTCTACCACCACCAGAGACACAGCCGCCAGTTCCCACAAGGTCAGCGGGACCGGAGTCTTGTTCCCCATTACCCTACACACAATTTCCGCCGCTTTCTTCTTCCCTACAGGATTCGCTGCCAGCACCTCGATTCCGGGCACGCGTGCGGCCGGTTTTGGAACGTTCAACGGGGGTCGCTCCTTCTCATTCACCTCCATCTTTTGGAGAACGCTGTAAGACTCCAAAAGGTGCTAAGCCGTGGCAGTTCTGTGGAGGGGAAAGGTGCTTTTTAGGCTGACCTCCTAGGAGTTGAAATAATATTTAAATGTAACCAGAATCAAGGTCCAGAACCTTATGGATGAGAAATCAAAGTAAGGGAAGAGGATAAGAGTTGTCGGTAGCAATGGAAACAACACTATCTGAGGCAAGATGGTGCAGGTAAAGACTTGAACAAATAAGTCAAGGTTTGTTCAGAGTTCAATAGAACAAGGCAGTTGTAAGTAACAAAGCCAACAAGCTAATAACTCTGGTCATCAGCAGCTGATTAGGAAAGATCAACTCAATCCCAACCAACCTCCAGGTTCTCAATGAACCTGCCCAACTCTCCGCAATCAAGCGCTTGAAGGGTACCAGATAACTTTGGGAGGCTGAACAAAACAAAAGCAATTTGTTTATGAAGCTCTATAAGCAAATCAATAACAAATTTGAGCAAGAATATCCCAACACTTCTCAAGGGAGTCAAGAATAGCATGGCAAAATTAAACCTTAAAGAAGAAGGGAGGTATAACACTCCAGGTTTTAAGCTTAATAAAACCCCTTCAATCAAATGTGATTGGCTCCAGAAATATGATCAAGGAGAGATCAAGACCAGTATGGTCGGAAAAAGGGATCAAAGTGGTATAACACACCCAAGAATTCAGACAGGAATTCTTCTTCAACCAGCAAGGCTATTGGTTGGTGATAAGGATCAAGGTCACAAGGGACAGAGTTTGAGTATGGAGGCTCAAAGGATCAAGGGGCAATCATGGATATACCTGGATAAATTGCTCAGATAAGTGGGGAAGGATGCCCACGGATAAGTTGATTATGATGATGGGGGAAACAGATGAGATGAGATGATGATGGTCTGCTGGATGCTGGGCCAAAAGGCAGGGGAGAGCCCCTCCTTTTATAGACATGAGGCCCTGTATACTATGTACAAGAAATACTACAAATAGGTGCGGGAAAATGAAAACATAAAAAAAAAAAAAAAAAAAAAAAAAAAAAAAAGAAATGTCGCCCGCGTCAAGAATGACCGCGGGCAACCAGATGGACACCCGCGACAGCGGTCGCGGGTGTTGACAACGGTTGTCATTGCCCAATCGGCGGCAACAGCGGGGTGAAGGTTCCAACGGCCGCAAGCGGTCGCTCGCGGTCGTCGGTCGGATCAGATGATGGGCAAGATGGACCTCTGAGCTGACAGGGATGGATTCGATAGTGGGTAGGGTAGAAGATTGATGAACCAGGAGGAGTGTTGATAGGATCCAATTGAATGATCAACACCCCAATGGTGAGGGTGCACAGGGAGATCCACTGTTGAGTGACCAAGACCCTTTGACAGATCAAGACCGAGCATATTCCAGTCCGAAGGATCTTGAGTTGTGAGGTGATCAAGAAGATCAGGTTTTCCAATTCGGAGAGAGAGATGTAGGACAACTGGTTTTGAAGTGTATAGAGGAGAGCTGGAAGGGACATTTGAAGGAGTTGATTAGCATGATGAGATCGGAAGAGGAGGTGGAAGATGAGGATGAGACAATGGATTGGTTGAGGTTGAAGGGCAGTGGTGATGGTAATCCTTGGGATGGTGATGGTGATGGTAGATCGAATCGATGGTTGACGACCATTGCAACAGGCAACGGCGTTGGTTGGATGAGAGGATCGGGAAGGATCAAAAGGGATCATCAAAGGTGGTTGGACGATTGCTTGCGTCGCCAAAAGTCAGGGCCGCAAGCGCAACAAGTAGGAGTTGAACATAGGAGGGGGGGATCGAAGCGGAGACACAGGTAAGAGGCCTGTCCTAGACCACTAGGACAGGGAGAAGTTGAGAGATGGGGGGAAATGAAGGTACCCGTAGGGGTACAACCAAAAAAAAATTTCTTTTTTCTTTTTTTTTTTTTTTTTTTTTTTTTTTTTCCATGGTGTCCCGGATTGGTCACCACATTTCTCCCCAACTTACAGACTGTCCCTAGTCTGCATCTAAAATTTGAAGGGATAAAATAAAAAAAAGGCAGGGAACAAAGAAATTTAAGCAAAGATTGGCCATTTCTTGATCTTGAGAGCAATTGAAGAGTTGAGGAAAATATCTTGATTCTTCCAAATGAGCCCTAGAAGCGGCAGGAATAGAACAAGGAGGGCGTCCCAGGTGCTCACATATGTGGCATACAGTAGAGTTTTACAACAAACACGCAGCAAATGACCCTGGTGGTGCACAATTGGGAGGACTTACTTCTGAGATAAGTTGCCCCCACAACAATGAAACTTCTTGACTTGATAAGCAGAGAACCTTCTGGCCAACCGAGTACCATCCAGCTCCTCCAAAACATAAGATCCACCTCTAACTTGATGAACCACTCAATAAGGGCCATTCCAACGATTAGAGAAATGCTTGCCCTACTGGGTCTCCAAAGATTGATTATAAGCTAAAACTAGGTCACCAGGGTTCAAAGGCTCCCTGATTTGATTAGAGTGCTTTTCCTCCCAATACTGAAGGAATTTTGCTCTGGACTCCATCATCTTTTGATAAGCTTCATCACGAACGTCTTCACTTTGCTCCAGTTGCTTGGATCTAGCAACTAACAGATCAGTGGTTGAGGAAACCTCTTCCCAAGAGATACCCAAGAAAGATTCCATTTCCAGATCCAAAGGAAGGACTGCTCTTTGACCAAAGATGATTTCATAAGGTGAGTAGCCAGTAGTCCTTTTGGTTGAGATTCAATCAGAGAAGAGAACAAGAGGAAGGAATTTGCAACAATTCTTGCCACTTTCACCAGCCAGTTTAACAAGTGCAGCCTTCAAAGGGGCATGGCCTCGTTCCACCATGCCTTGGCCTTCAGGATAATAAGGAGTAGTAACTCTATGTTGTCCAGGAAGGGATCGGATCATTTCAGCAAGCTTGCCCCCAAATTCAGAGCCACCATCAGTAGAGTAAGATTGAGCCAGGCCATAACGCATTGTCCAGGTCTCAAAGAGGAAAGCTGCCACTGATTCAGAGCTAAGGTTCTTAAGAAATTTGCTTCAACCCATCCGGAAAAATCATCTCTATCCACAATGAGGTACTTAGCACCACCTGCCTTAATATGAACCACATCCATAGCAATCCTTCCAAAGACAGTGGACTCCCCAGTAGGATAACGAATTTCAGCTGGGCGCCTAAGATCACGTTTTTGACAAAATTCACAACTCTTGCACCATTGGGAGACGGATTTCTTCAAAGATGGCCACCAGAATTGTTTGGATAGTTGTCGATAAGTTTTGGTTTCCCCACAATGACCAAGGCCTTCATGGAGAATTTCAAGGATAGAATCTTGTTTAGATGGAATAGTGAAAACAATAAGAGCATAAGGATTGCCTCTCTTCATAAGTCTAGAGCCTTGAACAAAAAAATTAGAAGACTTTTGTTTAAGAGATCGAAATTCCTTAGCAGAGAGATCAGGAGGTTTTTGAAGAGTTGAAAGGTACTGCTCTAATTTAAGCCAGAAGCCTTGTTGAAAGCCAGAATAATTTTCAGAAGAAAAAGAGAAAATAGGTTGGATTAAAGGTTCCTCTTCATTGAAATTGGTTCCAACATCAGATTTGTTGTCCCCAAGAGGTCGTCAAGATAAACCTTCAGGCATGGTGAAAGATTTTCCCGGCCTGTGAACAATATCAAAAGAGAAAAGCTACATAAAGGCCATCCAACGAGTCATAGGAGCATTGGGAAGACTGGGAGCGTTGATCATTTCAATGATGGATCAAGCATTGACTTGCAATTTGAAATGTTGGCCCCAGAGAACGGTTTGAAGTTTCTTCATCATTCAAGCCACACCACAGAGTTCCAGTTTGGGCTGGGAGTATTTAGATTCTACATCTGAAAACAACAAAGATTCATAAAGAGCAGGACGGTCCCAACCATTTTCATCTTCCTGAGTAAGGACGGCCCCAACGGATTGATAACTAGAATCAACAGCCAGCTTGATCTTGCCAGCTCCAGGTCCATAAGAGATCTTTTTCAAAACTATTTCTTTACCAACTATCCTTTTGAGTAGCTGGAAAGCACATTCACAATCTTGGGTCAAAATCCATTCAGCATCTTTTCTGGTTAGACGACGCAAGGGTGCACAGATTTTGGATAAAGATGGGATAAAGATTCTAACATAAGTGACAACACCTAGAAAGCCCCTAACTTCAGTTGGATTGATTGGGGTAGGCCAAGAGATGATCTTGTTGACTTTGGCTGGTTCCATCCTTCTTCCTTCCTTGCAGACCACATGACCAACAATTTCCAGAGCAGGGACACAAGCCGCCAGTTTGGATCCAGAGACAGTAAGGCCAGATTCCTAGATTCAAAACAGAATCCTCTCCAAGGTAGTAGCATATTCCCAGATAAAACGACGAATTCCTGAATGCCAAGGTAAGAGCTCATTATCATAGTCAGATACTGGACCTTTAATTCCTCCATCGTCAATAAAGATACCAGCATGATCAGGGATTTCATCCTGAAGGATCCACATCATCTGAGCCTGATAGACTGCAACCAAGTTGGTGGCTCCTTGAGGCAATCGAGTAAGTTGAAATTGACCAAGAGGAGTATTGAAAGTAGTGAGAGGACAAGAAATAGGATGTAAGGATTGTTCGTCATAGCCACCCATAATATCCCCTAGACCATAGCAAGCTCTTCCCGCAAAGGATTCAACAAATTCTTCAGTAGCAGGAGGGATACCAGAGTCTTTAATAGTAACTTTATTAAGAGCTTGAAGATCATGAACTATTCTAAGTTTACCATTACTCTTGAGGACACAGAAGACGGGGCTGGAGTAACTAGAAGTAGACTGTTCATACAGGCCAGTTCGAACTCGTTCCCGGACCAACTTGATGAATTTGTCAACTTTAGCAGCAGGGATAGGGATCTTTTTCTTTTGCCAAGGATCATGTTCAACTACAGGGATGATATAAGGGAGGCCATAGGATTCCCGCAAGAGACCTCTCTCTTCTTCACAGAAAGCAATAGATTTTTCCCTTAGAGATAAGACATTTTTGATTAAATGTAACTCATCAGGAAGAAGCCATCCATCTGGACCAAAGTTGACCACCTTCAGACATTCTTCAGTGACCCTTCCATTAGGCACAAAGGGACCAGTAAGAGATTGAGGAAGACCACAGTAAGGATTGCGAGATAGAGGGGGACGCATAAGGGGAGGATTGAGGTTGAGAGGCATAGGCTGGTTGAGTGGTTGGATCTTCTTAGCAACTGGTTTATACTTAGTGGCAAAAGATAGAAGTTCTTGTTTACTCCAAGAGTTGACCAGAGAGACTTGATTACAAAAGCTGAGTCCAAGTTCCAACATCTTCCAAGTCCAATGTTCTGCAATATCCTTGAAGGGTGCCTTTTCCATAAAAGGAGAACCAGGAGATAATACGTTGCTCACATGTGTGGCACAAGGTAGGGTTTTGAAAATGACAGTAAAAGATTGCCCTGGCAGTGCACAATTGGGAGGACTTACTTGTACCCCAAATTGCCTCCACTGAAGCTCATATTCCTTCATACCAAAATCACCAAAAACAGAATTGCAATTAGGATCTAGTTTAGACTCATTGCGGAGATTTGAACCGGAACTGAGAGAAGATTGATCAGACTCAAAAGTAGAAGGAAAAGAAGACACAACAGATCCAGAGAGAGAAGGAGATGGAGAAGAAATATTTTTGGATTTTTCTATTTTGATATGTTTTTGTTTTTTAATATTCTTGAGCTCAGAAGAGAATGATGAAAGGAATGAAAAATAAGCCTGAGGGATGGGAGTTGACCCTTGAGTTGTAGTCTGAGGCTGAAAAGAACTACAACTATTAGTAGGATCAACTATTCCCCTAAAAAATGAGAGGAACTAGAGTTATCCTTCTGCTTCCCCTTAAAAGATGATTTGGTAGAATGACCAGGAAAATCTCTTTCCCAACAACCAGAATCCAAAGAGCAAAGTGGAACTTCAATTTTCCTGCCATCAGCATCAGGGAGAAGAATTCTCTCCCCAACTTGATCAGAAAACATCAGGGTTGCACCAAAGTCCATTAAGAAGGGTCGTCCCAAGATCATAGGACTGTCCAAACAAGTGATCCAAAAGTGGCAGGTTCCAAAAATATTTCGACTAATCCTGACCGGTACATCTTCAGCAATACCAACCAGTTCACAAGCTTGATTTCCTATCCCATACACTGCAGAGTTGAAGCTGACCCTTGGACTAAGTTTGAGCTTGCAGGCAATAGCATCCAAGATTAAGTTAAGCTGAGATCCAGAATCCACAAGAGGAGAAACAGTTTTAGCTGAGTCACCAAGATAACAAGGAAGGAAGCCAAGGGGACAGGAATAAAGGTTGGAGTCTAAAGAAGGACTTGTTCCACCAGAGTCCTCCATTAAAGTGCCAGAAGAGACTTTGAGTTCTTCAGGGCCAATTTCCACATGTCGACAAGAGACCCATTTCTTCATTCCTTCAGCAACAGATGGAGAGATCAATAGGAGTTCAGCCACAGATAGATCAGGAATTTTGAGATCAGAAATTTTTGTTAATACTCCCTCCACAGCATTGGGGTGATCCTTGGAGATGCCCCTTTCAAATCAAACTTTGGGCTGGGTGGAGGGAGGAAGTTCAGGTGACGCAGAATCTAAGATAGGATTAGAAGGTTGAAGTGAGGGAGAAGGATCAGGGTGATCTGGGAACCTTTCCATGAGTGGTTCCTTTTCCACCTCCATGTCTTCTACATAAGAGGAAGGAGGCTCAAGTGATGATCGACGTTTAACAGGTTTTTGAAGGATTGAAGTTGGCAAGGAAGGAGCCTTATGAGGTTTAGGTTCCTCATGTTGTTTCCTGGCTGGATCAGATTGATAAGTAGTCCCAGCAAGACTAGAGGAAGAAATAGCTGGAGGATACCAAGGTTGGAGGGTACCACAGGATGATTGAAATTCAAAGGAAGCAAGAGATTCTTTCACAGGAGGTGATGGCTGGTAAGAGGCCACCACATGTTGGATAGGACAAGACGAGTCAAAAGGGATTAGGGCACCATTAGGAAGGAAGTAATTTTTCCCCCTCTGCTCTACCAACTTTTCCTTTAGGTCCTTCTGAAGTTCTTGGCATTGTCTGGTTCCATGGCCTTCCCTATGACAGTAGTAACAGACCAGAGTTGATTTGGGGACAGAAGAAGGAGTTTTAGGAGTAGCTAGCAAAGAAATCTTTTGATCTCTTTTGTTCTCAAAGGCTCTAAGTAACTTGGTGATTTCATCTATAGTAGTAGGTTCTCAATTGGAATTAGGATCTGCTTTAGGCCTACGATCTGCCACCATTTTAATCATAATATTGTTTGACTCTTTAAAAGAAGGAGCATGGACCGGTTCAGTAGTTCTAGGCTTTTCAAAGGTAAGAGCAGTTTGACCTTTCATGACTTTATCCACAGTACTCCTAAGGGTGAGAAAAACAGGGAGCTTGAATTGATTATCCCTGGTGGTAATCATGGATCCAGATTTGACCAGTTCTTCTTTAATCCTTTCCTGCACAGCCAACGAAAAAGATTGGAAGAACTTTGCTCAAATTTTGTCCACTGTGTCAATGTGATTGTGTTGGATAAGATAGTTTTGAATGGGATCCCAAGACTTCCTAAAAATCTGATAGCCAGAGGCTGAAGAAATACCACCATTGGAGATCCACTGAGAAACCAGAGCATCCAAATCCTGCAGAGTAAACCTAGCCACATCTATTTTACCCCAGTATGCCAACATAGCCTTCCTGAGAAGCATCCAGTTATGGGATTCAAATCCCTCAAAAGACTCAATTACCTCCATAACTTCATCAAAGGAGATAAAGAATTGCAACTGATAAGCCATATCAAATTCACTAGCTCCATCCACTTCAGCAGCCATTTTGTAGGAGTCCAAGAATTGCTTAACATTTGTACCATTTAAGCCTAAGTTCTTGTTCTGAGGTTTGATCTTTACCATCTTAGGTCGGACAGGGGTGGTTGGAGTAGCAGAAGATGCCATATTGAATAGCAGAGTTCCTAGGGGATCCAAAGAGCAGATTTCCAAAGTGGCTCACAAGTGTGGCAAGAGTAGGGTTTTTTCAAAATCAACAAGTATCTTGCCCAAGCGGTGCACAAATTGGGAGAACTTACTTCAAGGATAAGTTGCCTCCACGGATCAGATTTGAGGAGAGAAAAAAATAGGAAAAAAAAGATTGGATTTTGAGGTTGATTTTAAATGTCTTGGGACTGTAAATCCCAAGGTTGCTGGTTCAATCCCGGCCCGGGGGACCAAATGTAAGACTCCAAACGGTGCTAAGCCGTGGCAGTTCTGTGGAGGGGAAAGGTGCTGTTTAGGCTGCCCACCTAGGAGTTACAATAATATTTAAATGTAACCGGAATCAAGCTCCAGAACCTTATGGATGAGAAATCAAAGTAAGGGAAGAGGATAAGAGTTGTCGGTAGCGATGGAAACAACACTATCTGAGGCAAGATGGTGCAAGTAAAGACTTGAACAAATAAGTCAAGGTTTTTTCAGAGTTCAATAGAACAAGGCAGTTGTAAGTAACAACGCCCACAAGCTAATAACTCTGGTCATCAGCAGCTGATTAGGAAAGATCAACTCAATCCCAACCAACCTCCAGGTTCTCAATGAACCTGCCCAACTCTCCGCAATCAAGCGCTTGAAGGGTACCAGATAACTGTGGGAGGCTGAACAAAACAAAAGCAATTTGTTTATGAAGCTCTAGAAGAAAATCAATAACAAATTTGAGCAAGAATATCCCAACACTTCTCAAGGGACTCAAGAATAGTGTGGCGAAATTCAACCTTAAAGAAGAAGGGAGGTATAAAAATCCAGGTTTTAAGCTTAATAAAACCCCTTCAATCAAACGTGATTGGCTCAAGAAAGATTATCAAGGAGAGATCAAGACCAGTATGGTCGGAAAAAGGGATCAGAGTGGTATAACACACCCAAGAATTCAGACAGGAATTCTTCTTCAACCAGCAAGGCTATTGGTTGGTGATAAGGATCAAGGTCACAAGGGACAGAGTTTGAGTATGGAGGCTCAAAGGATCAAGGGGCAATCATGGATATACCCGGATAAATTGCTCAGATAAGTGGGGAAGGATGCCCACGGATAAGTTGATTATGATGATGGGGGAAACAGATGAGATGAGATGATGATGGTCTGCTGGATGCTGGGCCAAAAGGCAGGGGAGAGCCCCTCCTTTTATAGAAATGAGGCCCTGTATACTATGTACAAGAGATACTACAAATAGGTGCGGTAAAATGAAAACATAAAAAAAAAAAAAAAAAAAAAAAAAAAAAAAAAAAAAAAAAAAAAAAAAAAAAAAAAAAAAAAAAAATGTCGCCCGCGTCAAGAATGACCGGGGGCAACCAGATGGACACCCGCAACAGCGGTTGCGGGTGTCGAAAACGGTTGTCGTTGCCCGATCGGCGGCGACAGCGGGGTGAAGGTTCCGACGGCCGCGAGCGGTCGCTTCCGGTCGTCGGTCGGATCAGATGATGGGCGAGATGGACCTCTGAGCTGACGGGGATGGGTTCAATAGTGGGTAGGGTAGAAGATTGATGAACCAGGAGGAGTGTTGATAGGATCCAATTGAACGATCAACGACCCGATGGTGAGGGTGCACAGGGAGATCCACTGTTGAGTGACCAAGACCCTTCAACAGATCAAGACCAAGCATATTCCAGTCCAAAGGATCTTGAGTTGTGAGGTGATCAAGAAGATCGGGGTTTCCAATTCGGAGAGAGCAATGTAGGACAACTGGTTTTGATGTGTATAGAGGAGAGCTGGAAGGGACATTTGAAGGAGTTGATGAGCATGATGAGATCGGAAGAGGAGGTGGAAGATGAGGATGAGACAATGGATTGGTTGAGGTTGAAGGGCAGTGGTGATGGTAATCCTTGGGATGGTGATGGTGATGGTAGATCAAATCAATGGTTGACGACCGTCGCAAAAGGCGACGGCCTTGGTTGGATGAGAGGATTGGGAAGGATCAAAAGGGATTGTCAAAGGTGGTTCAACGATTGCTTGCGTCGCCAAAAGTCAGGGCCGCAAGGGCAACAAGTAGGAGTTGAACATAGGAGGGGGGGATCAAAGCGGAGAGACAGGTAAGAGGCCTGTCCTAGACCACTAGGACAGGGAGAAGTTGAGAGATGGGGGGAAATGAAGGTACCCGTAGGCGTACAAACCAAAAAAAAAAAAATCTTTTTTCTTTTTTCTTTTTTTTTTTTTTCCCATGGTGTCCCGGATTTGTAACCACAACGCCACCTTCTCTTCCGTTGCCACTACCCTTACCTCAGCTTCCACCCAAGGTGGTTGCCACAATCTGGGACCGGTAACAATGCCTAGTGATGCGTGCACCGTCGTTCCCGCCTCCTGACCCTGTGTGCGCACCTGCTGCATTGCGGTCAGCTGGCTTGGCTCCATCGGAATCTGTTTGCCCATTGGAAACATGTACCCCATCCCCGCTGGTCAAACCAATCCCGCGTTGAGATCCTTTGTAAGCTCCTTGCACGCCAATTGCCAATGACTGTTTGCCCCGCAGTACAAGCACCCTGTCAGCCTGCTACTTAGCAGAGAGCAACCTGACAAAGCAACAAACAATAATAATATTAACAACATTAAAAGGAACAAAGATAAATGAATAAATAAAATTATTATAAAATGAAGGAGTAGGAAATCCAATAATATTATTGCAGAAATGGATTTCCCACCCAAAATAAGGTAGGGTCACTCACTGACCCCACCCTTGAATTCTTACTCCTTATATTTTTTAATTAATTTAATAAAAAATGGTAAATGACCATGGCACCAGTATGGCACCTTTTAGCCATTTTAATATTTCACATGATATGTCATGTATAGGTTTCACACCTAAATTTCAGTTGAAATCCAGGTGTTGTGTGTAGTTTAGGAGTTACACGGGAAATTGTGTTTTGTCACAATTCCCGCACGCAGCCCCGCGTCCCTACAGCGCTGGTCTCCTGCGTACGCAAACTCCCGCACGCAGCCCCGCGTCCCTACAGCGTTGGACTCCCGCGTACGCCAACTCCCGCACGCAGCCCCGCGTCCCTACAGCGCTGGACTCCCGCGCAACTGAATTCCCGCGCAGGTAATCCCGTGACCTAGTCACGCGCGCAGCGGTACAGTCCCCCACGCGCATCTGAGCAGCGGATCAGTCCCCGCGCACATTTGAATGAACTGATCCCCGCACCTCCTATGACATCCAGGTACTGCTCAGAGAAGCTACAATATAGTAGGATCTACACTACATATGTAAAGCTACCACACGAGCATAGATTATGGTTCAAAAACCTTAAAAATCAATTAAAATTAGTTAGTAACTAATTTTTAGTATTTTTTATTAATTAAATAAAGATCCAGACTCACCACAAAATAAGTTGATCAGAACCTTCAAAAACCACAAAACTACATAAGGAGTGGTCGTAAAAATTATTAAAAATTTCATACAGGATCAGCAGAGGATGGAAAATCAATAAACATCCACGTCTGCTCACTTTGGACCAGTACTTACTGTACAAATTGAGGATCAGTGCAGGATCAGCAAAATGACTAATCTATTGATTAACAGATCCTGCAGCTAAAAAGGAGCTGTTCCTTGACAGATCTAAAGCCAGCAGGCTAACAGCACCCTGAGGACGTGCCAATCCTGCCCTGATTGCCCCCCTAGCCTCAGCCCATGGCTAGTACTCCTTCTAGAGGTCCTCAAGCACCCAAAAAGAATATTTAAACAGGCTCTTTTGCCCTTCTGTTTCCAATCAGTTAATCAGTTATCAGGAATTATTTATTATCAATCAGACACGGTGTCATTGTTAATCAAGTGCTTATATGAAGATAAGCAAGTGATTTATGACTTAGTCTGTAGTAGTATTATTTACCTTTATTAACCAATCAACCATTGAAGTTTAGTCAAGCAATCAACCCCATCTGCTCTGAAACCCTTCCAATTATTCCAGGTTTTTCGTGGTCAAGTGCTCAGAGTGAGTGCTTCCCTTCCTGTCTAGGCCAATTGTGCTTTTAAGCCCGGCCATTAGTGGAATAAGTCCTTTCTAAGGCACCCATATTTATTCCAAGGTTCTTAAACTGCCTAAGGAGGCCCCTTGAAGAGAGGTTGCTAGTCTGTAAAGATCCCCAGTAGTATAATACTGTGGCCCCTCTTTTTATATTATATTTAAAATATTTATAACCAAACCAAATAAACCTTGCACTTGCTCTTACCATACCATTATTGGAGCTTTGAAGTGTTTATTCTTTAGAATATTATTGATCCAAGTTCTTTTATCACTCTCTGTAGCTAAAGGACTGCAAGGTTCCTGGTATCAGAGAGCTGACAACTGGGGGTCTGGCCGGGAAACATCCTCAATAATTAATTGTTTAATTAATTATCTCCTGGACCAGTTATTTATATTTAAAAAAAATTATATATATAAGTAGAAATACTTATTATTTATCTTTATCTTTTGATTTATCCAGTGGATTTAAAAACCAATGGAGAATTAATCAATTATTATTTGAATCTTCTTAAACAGAAAAAAGAAGAAAAATTAAGTAACTTTGTGCCTGTTGTTATAACTCCTGAACAAAAACAAGAGAGACTTCTTTATTATAGACAACAAATCTTAAAAGAAAAGGAACAAGAGTTAGAAAGAACTATTAATTTTAACTCCTTCTTAAGACAGCACAAAGAGTTAAAAATATATCAAAGAAAGCTTTCTGCTTTTAAGAGACTGTATCCAAATTATAAAATGGACTTTGTCTTTGGTGATCTTATTGACCAAGACCTCTTAGAGGACGTCCCAGACTTTGGACCCTTGGATTTGTCCCAAGATTTGATTGGAACCCACTCAGATCCCGTTGGAATACCCTCCAAGGACAATCCTGACCCCCAACTAGATTACACTGATGGTTCCATCTCTGAGTGTGACCTAATGATCACTAATCCCATTAATGTCATCAAAGGTAACATAGAATCTTCCCTAGATATTAAACCTGTTAATGAAGATAGCAATTTGCCTCAAAAATGGACACCCAACATGAAAATTCAACATGTTTCTGAAGCTAAGGCCTTAACCCTTAAACCTTCTATTGGAAAGGGGTACACCGGTGGTAAAACTTGTTATGCCACTGGCTTGATACAAGGTTCCCCCGTAAAATTACTTCTAGACAGTGGAGCCTTCTGCTCTTGTGTTGGAACTGACTACTTAGATTTACAGGATTCCAACTGGAAGAAAAACTTAGTACCTGTACCTCAAGCTAAGTTCAGCAGCTGTAACTCACCTCTCAATGCTATTGGAGTATGGCCAACAGAAATTGTACTCCCCCACTCTAAAGGATCAATCAAGATAAAGATTGAATTTGTAGTACTTCAAAATGGAGTATGTGATTATTTTATTATAGGAAATGATTCCCTTTGCCTGTACAGGATAGATGTCTTCCAGAGTAAAGGGAGATATTTCACTATAGGAGGAGATCGGAACAAGAAGTTCCAAATATGCAATGTCAATGCTAAAGCTACCGATTCCACTTATGAGAGACACTTAGAAACTTTTAACCAGGAATACTTTTCCCAAGCTGCCTTGAATTCCCAGCTTAGTGAAAACCAGAAAAGAGATATTCTCCAAGCATGCTTTGAGAACCAGAATGCTTTTTGCACTAAAGACCATCCCATTGGTAATATTAAAGGTCATGATATGGTCTTAACTTTGACTATTAAGCCTCCTTACCCTCCTAACCTCAGGAGACCAGCTTACCCTTCTAGTCCAAAATCTAGGACTGCTCTAGAAAGCCACATCCAAGAACTAGTGGACTTACAAGTCTTACAGAAAGTAGGGCATAATGAGCAAGTAGGCGTAACTACCCCTGTAATAATAGCCTGGCACAATGATAAGTCTAGGATGGTTGGAGACTTTAAAATGCTCAACAAATACACCCAAGCTGACTATTATCCTATCCCAAGGATTGACCACGCTCTACATAATCTTTCTAAAGCTAAGTTCATTACTACTATGGACATGTTGAAAGGCTTTCACCAAATACCTATCAGTCCGGATAGTAGGAAATTTATGAGAATTATATGTCATTTAGGCATATATGAGTATCTCAGAATGCCACTTGGTATTAAAAATGCTCCTTCCCACTTCCAAAGAATGATGGATACAGTCTTAGGAATGTTCATCAGACAAGGTTGGATGATGGTATACATAGATGATGTTATCATTTATTCAGACGATTGGGATACTCACATGAATAAAGTAAGGCTAGTGCTTAAAACAATCGCCGCAGTAGGATTAAAAGTATCTATGAAAAAGTGCAACTTTGGATACGGAGAACTCAAAGCTCTAGGACACATTGTTTCTGGACTAACTTTAACTGCTGACCAAAGTAAGATAGCAGCAGTAATGAACAGACCTATTCCCCAGAACAAAACGGAACTCTTATCCTTTAAAAGCTTCTGCAGCTATTACAGGAAGTACATACCTAAATTTGCTAACCTCACCAAGTGTTTATATGAGATCTGCAACAACAACACTTTGTTCAAAATGACTCATGAAAGATTGAAGAATTATGAGGAACTCAAAGTAGCTATGACTACTGCCCCAGTGTTGATACAACCAGATTATTCTAAACCTTTCAAACTTTACATAGATGCTAGCATGGAAGGATTAGGAGCTGCATTACACCAAGAAGTAATAGAAAAGGATAAACCAGTAGAGAAACCTATACTCTTCATATCTAGACAAGTCAAAGATACTGAAAAGAGATATGGTGCCAGCCAAATGGAATGCCTTGCTCTAGTATGGGCATTAGAAAAACTCCACTATTATTTGGAAGGTACAAATTTTGTGGTGATCACTGATTGCAATGCTGTTAGAACCCTCATGAACATGAAAACTCCTAGCAGGCATATGTTAAGATGGCAGATAGCCATACAACAGTACAGAGGTCAGATGACAATAGTCCACCAAGCTGGAGTTAAAAATCAGAATGCTGACAGTCTTAGCAGAAATGCTCTACCAAATGATACTAGCAATCCTGCTCATGACCCAGAAGATCATGATATATTTCCTATACTAAACATTAACGTATTTAATCTTGAAGCCCCCATCATAGGAATTCACATATGTGAACTAGATGAATCACTGTTCAGCTCCATCAGAGAAGCATACAACTCTGGCATGAAGACTTTGATTAACATCATAGAAAGTACCTCACCTCCATCTGAGCTCATAAACAGTTTACCTGAACCCCTGCTGAATTCCTATAAAGAAGGAAGATTCACACTGTGGGATGGGATAGTATATTACCGGCATAAACACTCTAGTGTTATAGTCTTGACCAAAGCAGAGCATATCAAACTTGTTTTAGCTGAATGTCATGATAATTGCTCTTTGGGTCACCTGTCTATTTATAGAACCCTAGATAAAGTAAAGCAGACTGCCTTGTGGATCAACTGGAGAGACTCCACTATCAAGTATGTTTCAAGCTGTGAAATCTGTCAGAAGTCCAACAGGACCACTGGGAAAAGGTTTGGACTACTCCAAAGGATAGCTGAGCCCAGGAAAAGATGGGAAGTTATCAACATGGAATTTGTAACAGGACTGCCCCCTGGTGGAGCTTACTCTTACCACTCAGTCCTGGTTATTGTAGACAGATTTTCTAAGAAAGCCAAGTTTCTACCTAACAATAAGGAAGACACAGCTATGGAAGTAGCCTTACTCTTCTGGAACAGAATAATTGCTGATGTAGGAATTCCTAAGATTATTATCAGCAATAGAGACCCCAAATTCATGTCTGAATTCTGGAGAAACCTCCATGATATGTTAGGAACTACCTTAGCCTTTTCTACAGCTTATCACCCTCAGACAGATGGATTAGCTGAAAGAATGATCCAGACTCTAGAGGATATGCTCAGAAGGTTCTGTTGCTTTGGGATGGAGTACAAAAATACAGACGGATATTGCCATGACTGGGTTAGCCTTTTACCTGCACTAGAAATGGCCTATAACAGTAGTAAAAACTCTACTACCAAAGAAGCTCCTTACATACTGGAAAGAGGATGGATTCCCAAATTGCCCAAAGATAACCTCAATCAGGAGTTGACTAATATCCATCCAACATCACTGGACTTCAAAAACATGATAGATATGGCAAACAAGCACGCTGCTAAGTGTGTACAAGATGCTGTTGAATACAACCAACAGAGGTGGGATAAAACTCACAAAGAACCTGATTTCAGAATAGGAGATCAAGTTCTAATTTCAACCACCAATTTCAATAACTTGGCTGGAAACAGAAAACTCAGACCAGCCTTTGTTGGGCCTTTCACTATCAAGAAACTCCATGGTAAGAATGCCGTAGAAGTCATCCTCAGTAATGAACTCTCTAGGAAACACCCAGTCTTCCCAGTTAGCCTTGTCAAACACTACCATCCCAGAGAAGGAGAAAATACCCCTTCACTTGAAATACCAGTCTTAGATGAGCCTGAGAAGGACAAAGGAAAAGTTAGTAAAATCCTTAAAGATAAAAAAGAAAGGATCCAAGGAAAAGATGTTAGACTTTACTTAGTCAGATACAAAGGAGAATCAGCTGATAAAGATGAATGGCTACCTGAAAACAACATTCGAGATGGACCTATACACCTGAGAAACTACAGAGCCAGTAAAAGACACTGAGCCCCAAAACTTTTTTTCAGATATAGTCATATCTTGGAGTGGGGGAATGTCAGCCTGCTACTTAGCACAGAGCAACCTGACAAAGCAACAAACAATAATAATATTAACAACATTAAATAAATAAAATTATTATAAAATGAAGGAGTAGGAAATCCATAAATATTATTGCAGAAATGGATTCCCCACCCAAAATAAGGTAGGGACACACACTGACACGGCCCTTGAATTCTTACTCCTTATATTTTTTAATTAATTTAATACAAAATGGTAAATGACCACGGCACCAGTATGGCACCTTTTAGCCATTTTGATATTTCACATGATATGTCATGTATAGGTTTCACACCTAAATTTCAGTTGAAATCCAGGTGTTGTGTTTAGTTTAGGAGTTACACAGGAAATTGTGTTTTGTCACAATTCCCGCACGCAGCCCCGCGTCCCTACAGCGCTGGTCTCCTGCGTACGCAAACTCCCGCACGCAGCCCCGCGTCCCTACAGCGTTGGACTCCCGCGTACGCCAACTCCCGCACGCAGCCCCGCGTCCCTACAGCGCTGGACTCCCGCGCAACTGAATTCCCGCGCAGGTAATCCCGTGACCTAGTCACGCGCGCAGCGGTACAGTCCCCCGCGCGCATCTGAGCAGCGGATCAGTCCCCGCGCACATTTGAATGAACTGATCCCCGCGCCTCCTATGACATCCAGGTACCGCTCAGAGAAGCTACAATATAGTAGGATCTACACTACATATGTAAAGCTACCACACGAGCATAGATTATGGTTCAAAAACCTTAAAAATCAATTAAAATTAGTTATTAACTAATTTTTAGTATTTTTTATTAATTAAATAAAGATCCAGACTCACCACAAAATAAGTTGATCAGAACCTTCAAAGACCACAAAACTACATAAGGAGTGGTCGTAAAAATTATTGAAAATTACATACAGGATCAGCAGAGGATGGAAAATCAATAAACATCCACGTCTGCTCACTTTGGACCAGTACTTACTGTACAAATTGAGGATCAGTGCAGGATCAGCAAAATGACTAATCTATTGATTAACAGATCCTGCAGCTAAAAAGGAGCTGTTCCTTGACAGATCTAAAGCCAGCAGGCTAACAGCACCCTGAGGACGTGCCAATCCTGCCCTGATTGCCCCCCTAGCCTCAGCCCATGGCTAGTACTCCTTCTAGAGGTCCTCAAGCACCCAAAAAGAATATTTAAACAGGCTCTTTTGCCCTTCTGTTTCCAATCAGTTAATCAGTTATCAGGAATTATTTATTATCAATCAGACACGGTGTCATTGTTAATCAAGTGCTTATATGAAGATAAGCAAGTGATTTATGACTTAGTCTGTAGTAGTATTATTTACCTTTATTAACCAATCAACCATTGAAGTTTAGTCAAGCAATCAACCCCATCTGCTCTGAAACCCTTCCAATTATTCCAGGATTTTCGTGGTCAAGTGCTCAGAGTGAGTGTTTCCCTTCCTGTCTAGGCCACTTGTGCTTTTAAGCCCGGCCATTAGTGGAATAAGTCCTTTCTAAGGCACCCATATTTATTCCAAGGTTCTTAAACTGCCTAAGGAGGCCCCTTGAAGAGAGGTTGCTAGTCTGTAAAGATCCCCAATAGTATAATACTGTGGCCCCTCTTTTTATATTATATTTAAAATATTTATAACCAAACCAAATAAACCTTGCACTTGCTCTTACCATACCATTATTGGAGCTTTAAAGTGTTTATTCTTTGGAATATTATTGCTCCAAGTTCTTTTATCACTCTCTGTAGCTAAAGGACTGCAAGGTTCCTGGTATCAGAGAGCTGACACACCCCCTCGTAACAAAGGTACCGGGCGGCCGAAACCATTCCACCATGTGAGGTGGAGGCCCTTGCGGCTGCTGCTGGCCCATACGGCTCATGCAGATCTTCAAGTCCTTCATCAGTTCCGCCAATTCACTTACCGGAGGGGCGGGCGCGGGTTGAGGAACCGGAACACGCGTGGAAGTAGGTGGAACCGGGGCCGGAAATTGTGCCGGAGCCAAAACCTGGGGGGCGCATTTCTTTGGTCGCGCTGGGAAGGACTTAGCGGTATCCTCAATAAGCTCTTCTAAGTCAAGCTAAATCTCCACAGCCTGGCAAATGACAGCCAACTCCGGAAGGAGCGCAATGCTCCCGTCTAATGACCGCTTTACCAAGTTGTTATTGTAAAGATGCCGCTGCACCCTTGCCTGGAGTTGAGCGCCTAAACCGCCCAAAAACGCGCGTTTCATGGCCCCCATCTGTCCCCCCACCACCTTGTTCTTTGACAAGTACCAATAGATCTGATTGAATGTTGAGGTGTAATCCGCCAGATCCACACGCGTTCTGACTCCTCCGCGCCCGCTTGCCTCCAAGGCCACATGGTCAAAATGGCTTTCCCGGAATTGAGGTTTGCACCTACCCCACCGCATTAGGATCTCCGCCTTCAGTTTCTGCCAATCCTGATTCTTTTAGCCTTCCATCTCCTCCACATCCCGGAGCTTCTCTTTGTCCATAATGAACAGGAGGACAAGCCAGGCCTTATTGGCGTCCAAAGCACCCTCCGCATCTGCAATACCTTTGTATCTCAAGATGAATCGCTCCACATCCGCAGTGTTGAATTGGATGTGAGGGTAGTCGCGCGGCCTGATGGGAACGGGACGAGTGGGTTCATGGTCACTGGAGACTGATGGGGGAATGGCATAGCTTGTCCTGGGTCGAGTGGAGGGAGGGGGAGGAGGAGGGATGGAAGACGCGAGTGGGGTCGGAGCAGCGGACCCGGAAACAGAAGGAGAAGAAGAAGAAGAAGAGGAAGCAACTGTTGGTAGGTATGGATAGGACATCGCTCCCAGTGACCTTTGAAAGACAAGAAACGGGAGGTTAGTTCCCGGCCAGACCCCCAGATGTGGAAAGAATAAGGGTTATCCCCCCATAATTGTCCCAAGGTTCTGAAGTTAACGGTTCCCTGCATTTGAAAGGAGATGAGGATGCCTGAAGTCGCACTTAAATGAGGAATAGAAATAAGGAGATAAATAGATAAAGAAAAAGTAGAGAGAGAGTGAAATCACCAATCCTTCAATACTAAGAACTGTCCACCTGGATGTGTATCCGGTATGAGTTCCTTTAATCTCTTGGGGAGATGATTGATACAATCCAATGATGAGATGGTCTGATTCCATGCCTCCCCCCTTCCTCCCAACCCGGAGTTGAGAGTGAGGATAAGTCCTCCCTCTCAACCCTAACCTAAGTACACACGCAAATAACAGTATGACAAAGAAACAGAAAACAATCCCAAAACAGAAACCCTAGCCTCCTCTCCCCACCTCCGTACCAAACTCCCCCCAACGTCCATATGCAGTTCCGTCCATCCGGTTTGTCCTTCTCATGACGCGGTCCTTGCACCGCGCCCTACTCGGAGCCCCCTGCACCTGTCCGTATCCACTTGTCCACGCCCGTTGTGGATGTTGGGTATTATCCGGCATGATCTGCGCGCTCCATCCGATCCTTCATAGCCCGCCGATTGCTCCGCCCCTACGTATCCAAACCGGCGTGCCCGCAAACCTAGTCAAGCGCACTACCTTCCAAATCCAATCTCCAGGGCGGATTGCCACCCACGCTGCATTGGATTCTGAGCCCAACCTGTCCACTAGGTGCTGAGCCAAACAGCCGCTGCTGCTGAGCACTCTGCATACCCTAATGCTGGGCCCGCTTGCCTCCAATGCTGAGCGCGCAGCCGTGATGTAGTTTTCAATCGGTGTCTATAAATTGACACCACAACGGACGGAGGCAAGAGAGATGAAGGGATGAAAAAGATCCCACCCCAGACAGGGAGGCCAGATTTCCACCGGCCCGCGTGATCAATTTTTCTGATCATCTGAAATCAAAAAAAAAAAAAAAAAATCTGCTCCATTTGTAGAATCCTTTCTACATAGTCTAACAGGGCCTCCTTCCCATATAAGGAGGGCTCTCCCCCTGCCTTTTGGGGGGGGTATCATATGGCATCCTAACAGGAGGAGATTTTTTATCACCATCATCTTGAAATTAATTACCTGTGGGGTCTCATTCCCCTTTATCTGAGACTAAAATTTGGGTATATGTATGATTGCCCCTTGATCCTTGATCCTCCATACTCAAACCTTGATCCTTGATCTTTATCACCAACCAATAGCTTTTCTGGTTGAAGAAGAATTTGACTGATTGAATTCTTGAGTGTGTTACACGACTCCTAATCCCTTTATCCAATCATACTGGTCCTGATCATCCTTTGATTATCTTTCTGGAACCAGTAACGTTTGACTGAAGAGGTTTTATTAAGCTTAAAACCTGAAGTGTTAAACCTCCCTTCACTCCTTTTGAAGTTTAATTCTGCCACACCATTCTTGAGTGCCTTGAGAAGTGTTGGGTTATTCTTGTTTGAATAAGTTATTGTTTTGCTTCTAGAGCGTCATCAAACAATTAGCTTTGTCTTGTGCAGCCACCCAAAGTTATCTGGTACCCTTCAACTGCTTGATTGCGGAGAGTTGGGAAGGTTCATTGAGAACATGGAGGTTGTTTGGGGTTGAGTTGATCTTTCCTAAGCTTCTGCTGACGACCAGAGCTATTAGCTTGTGGGCATTGTCACTTACAATTGCCTTGTCTTTGTGAACTCTGAAAAATCCTTGACTTCTTCTATTCAAGTTTTCCCCGCATCATCTTGCCTCAGATAGTGTTGTTTCCCCAGCTACCAACTACTACCATCTTTATCCTCTTACATTTGGTCCCTTGTTTACCAAGTTCTGGACTTTGCTCTTGGTTAAATTTAAATATTTTTGTAACACTCAGGAGGGCAGCCTAAACAGCACCTTTCCCCTCCACAGAACTTCCACGGCCTAGCACCGTTTGGAGTCTTACATTTGGTCCCCTGGGCCAGGATTGAACCAGCAACCTTTGAATTTACAGTCCCAGCAAGCAATCATCAACTTTGAAATCTGATCTCTTTCTTTTTTGTGTCATCATCTAGATCCGTGGAGGCAACTTGTTCTAGAAGTAAATCCTCCCAATTAGGCACCATCTGGGAAAGATACTTGTTGTTTTTTGAGAAACCCTACTCTTGCCACATTTTTGAGCCACTTTGGAAATCTGCTCCTTGGATCTTTTAGGAAACTTTGTCAAAATGGAATCTACCAGCGACTCTTCTACTTGTCCTAAGATGGTTAAGATCAAGCCCCAGAACAAGAACTTAGTTTTCAATGGGACAAATGTGGAACGCTTCTTGGACTCTACAAGATGGCTGCTTTTGTGGACGGGGCTAGCAAATTTGATATGGCCTACCAGTTACAATTTTTTATCTCCTCTGATGAATTTATGGAAATCATCAAGCTATTTGAAGGTTTCAAACGTCATAAATGGGCCCTGCTGCGGGAAGCAATGTTGGCCTATTGGGGAAAAATAGATTTAGAACGATTTACTTTGCAGGATCTAGATAACCTTGTCTCCCAGTGGATCTCCAATGGTGGTTTGGCTTCAGCTTCTGATTATCAGTCCTTTAGGTAATCTTGGGATCCCATCCAATCCTACCTTGTCCAAAACAATCACATCAACACAGTGGACAAAATTTGAGTCCGATTTTTCCAATATTTTTCTCTTGGAGTGCAGGAAAAGATCAAGGAAAAACTGGTCAAGTCTGGATCCATGATCACTACCAGGGATAATTGATTCAAGCTCATTGGTTTCCTTATCCTTAGGGGAGTGGTTGATAAAGTCATGAAAGGTCAAACAGCCCTCACTTTTGAAAAATCTAAAACCACTGAAACAGTTCATGCTTGCTCTTTCAAAGAGGCAAACAAGATTATGAAAAAAAGGAATCTGATTGCAGGCCCAAGAACCCTCAGCCTAACCAAGAAACCGCTACAATGGACAAGATCACTAAACTGCTCAAAGCCTTTGAGAAAAAAATGGATCAAAAGATTTCATCTCTTGTTGTTCCTAAACCTTCTAGTGCTGTTCCTAAAAATACTCTAGTCTGCTATTATTGCCACAGGGAAGGCCATGGAACTGGTTGGTGTCTCAAACTCCAGAAGGACAAAGACAAGAAATTGCTAGAGAAGAAAGGGAATAATTTTTTCCTTCCTAATGGTGCCCTAATCCCCTTTGATTCATCTTGCCCCATTTGTCATGTGGTGGCTTCTTACCAGCCACCCCCTTCTATGAAGGCATCCTTGGCTTCTGTGGATTTCCAATCTTCTTGTGGTAATCTTCAACCCTGGTATCACCCAGCTATTTCCTCCTCCTCTCTGGTTGGTACTTACCAATCTGATCCAGCTAGGAAGTGACATGAGGAGCCCAAACCTCATAAATCTCCTTCCTTGCAAACCTTGATCCTCCAAAAACCACCCAAACGACAATCCTCACCTGAGCCCTCTTCTGATGTAGAAGACATGGAGGTGGAAAAGGAACCACTCATGGAAAGATCTCAAGATCACCCTTATCCTCATCCCTCATTGATTAAACCTCCTCAATTCCCTGATCCTGTTCCTGCTTCACCCAATCTTCCTCCCTCCACCCAGCCCAAAGTTTGGGTTGAGAGGGGAATTTCCAAAGATAACCCCAATGCTGTGGAAGGGGTATTCAAGAAAATCTCTGATCTTAAAATTCCTGATCTATCTGTGGCTGAACTCCTGTTGATCTCTCCATCTGTTGCTGAAGGAATGAAGAAATGGGTTTACCGTTGACATGTGGAAATTGGTCCTGAAGAACTCATGGTCTCCTCTGGAACTTTGATGGAGGATTCTGGTGGAACAAATCCCTCTCCTGAGTCTAGTCTTTACTCTTGTCCTCTTGGTTTTTCTTCCCTGCTATCTTGGTGAATAAGCAAAAACAGTCTCACTCCTTTTTGACTCTGGCTCACAGCTCAACTTGATCTCAGATGCTATGGCCTGCAAACTTAAACTCAGTCCTGGGGTCAGCTTCACCTCTTCAGTGTATGGAATAGGAAACCAGTCTTGCAAATTGGTTGGAATCGTTGAAGAAGTTTGAGTACAGATTGGCCAAAACATTTTTGGAACTTGTCATTTCTGGATCACATTCTTGGATGGACCTATGATCTTGGGTTGACCTTTCTTAATCAATTTTGGAGCAACTCTTATTTTTTCTGATCAAGTTGGGGAGAGAATCCTCCTCCCTGATTCTGAGGGTAGAAAAATTGAGGTTCCTCTTTTTTCTTTGGATTCTGGTTGCTGGGCAAGAAATTTCCCTGGTCATTTTCCTAAGTCATCTCTAAAAGGGAATCAGAAGGATAATTCTAGTTTCTCTCATTTTTTATGGGAGTAGTTGATCCTACTAATAGTTGTAGTTCTTTTCAGCCTCAAAATTCAACTCAATGGTCAAATCTCATCCCAGAGGCTTATTTCTCTTCCTTTTCAACGTTTTCTCCTGATATCAAAAATATCAAAAATCAAAAACAAATCAAAATTGAAAAACCCAAAAATATGTCTTCTTCATCTTTTTTTTCTTCTTTTCCTTGTACTCTTATTCCTAATCAACCTTCTCTCAGTTCTGGTTCAAATCTCTGCAATTAGTCTAAACTAGATCCCAATCTCAATCCTATTTTCAGTGGCTTTGGTATGGAAGAATATGGGCTTCAGTGGAGGCAAATTGGGGTAGAAGTAAGTCCTCCCAATTGTGCACCACCAGGGTATCCTACTACTATCATTTTCAAAACCCTACCTTTTGCCACACGTGAGCAATATATTATCCCCTGGGACTTCTTTTATGGAAAAGGAACCTTTCAAAGACCTTGCGGAACATTGAACTTGGAAGGAGTTAGAACTTGGTCTCAATCCTTGAAGTCAGATCTCTCTGGTCAACTCTTGGCAAAAACAAGAACCGCTCTCATTTGCCTCCAAATATAAACCAGTTGCCAGGAAAATCCAACCAGTCAACCTACCAATGCCTCTCAATCTCAACCCTCCTCTTAGGCGTCCTCCTCTATCCCGCAACCCTTACTGTGGTTTAACTTGATCTCTCACTGGTCCATTCATCCCCTCTGGCCGTGTCACTGAAGAACGTCAGGGAGTAGTCAACTTTGGACCAGATGGATGGCTTCTACCTGATGAGTTGGATTTGATCAAAAATTTCTTGGCTCTTAGGGAAAAAGCTATTGCTTTCTGTGAAGAAGAGAGAGGTTTCTTGAAAGAATCCTATGGTCTGCCTTATATCATTCCTGTAGTAGAACATGATCCCTGGCAAAAGAAAAAGATCCCAATCCCTTCTGCCTAAGTCAACAAGTTCATCAAGTTGGTCCACAAACGAGTCTGTAACGGTCTATACAAACAGTCAACTTCTAGCTATTCCAGTCCTGTTTTCTGTGTCCTTATAATTAATGGTAAACTTAGAATAGTTCATGATCTCCAGCGGCTAGATAAGGTTACTATTAAAGAATCTGGTCTTCCCCCTGCTACTGAAAAATTTGTTGAATCCTTCTCTGGGAGAGCTTGCTATGGTCTAGGTGACATTATGGGTGGCTATGAAAAACGGTCCTTACATCTGATTTCTTGCCCTCTCACTACATTCAATACTCCACTTGGTTGTTTCCAACTTACTCGATTGCCTCAAGGTGCCACCAACTTGGTTGCAGTCTATCAGGCTCAGATGGTTTGGATCCTCCAGGATGAAATCCCTGATCATGCTGGTATCTTTATTGACGATGGCGGAATTAAAGGACCATTTTCTGATTATAAAAATGAGCTCTTACCCTGGCATTCAGGAATCCGTTGATTTATCTGGGAATATGCAACCACTTTGCAAAGGATCTTGTTCTGAATCAAAGAATCTGGCCTCACTGTCTCTGGATCCAAATTGGCTGCCTGTGTCCCTGCTCTGGAAATTGTTGGTCATGTGGTCTGCAAGGAAGGAAGAAGGATGGCTCCATCCAAAGTCAACAAAATCCTCTTTTGGCCTACTCCCATCAATCCAACTGAAGTCAGGGGTTTTCTAGGCATTGTTACTTATGTTCAAATCTTCATCCCATCTCTATCCAAAATCTTTGCTCCTCTAGGTTGCCTAACCAGAAAAGATGCTGAGTGGATCTGGACCCAAGATTTTGAACAATCTTTTCAGCTACTTAAAGTGATGGTTGGCAAAGACATATTCTTGAAAAAGATTGCTTATGGACCTGGAGCTGGCAAGATCAAAATGGCTGTTTATTATAGTTAGCAATATGTTGGGGCTGTCCTCAGTCAGTAAGATGAAAATGGTTGGGACCGTCCTTCTCTCTATGAATCCTTGTTATTTTCAGATGTAGAATCCAGGTAATCCCAACCAAAACTGGAACTCTGTGGCGTGGCTTGAATTTTGAAGAAACTCCAAACTGTCATCTGGGTCAAAATTTGAGTTACATGTTGACGCACAATCCATCATTGAAATGATCAATTCCCCCAGCCTCCCAAAAGCTCCTATGACTTTTTGGGTGGCCTTTATCCAACTTTTCTCTTTTTATATTTTTCATAGGCCTGGAAAATCCTTCACCATTACTGATTTTTTATCTTGACACCCCCTTGGAGATGAAGAATTGGATGTTGGAGTGGACTTTGATGAGGAGGAGCCTTTAATTTTTTCAGTCTTCACCTTTTCCTCCCAAGATTATTCTGTCTTCCAACATGGTTTCTGGCTATAATGAGAGCATTATCTTTCCACTCTCCAAAGGCCTCCTGATCTCTCTGCTAAACATTTTTGATCACTCAAAAGGATGTCCTCCAATTTCTTTGTCCAAGATACTAGGCTTATGAAAAGAGGCAATCCTTGTGCTCTAATTGTTGTCACAATCCTCTCTAAACAAGATTCAATCCTCAAAAGTCTCCATGAAGGTCTTGGGCATTGTGGGGAAACCAAAACCTATTGACGTATACCCAAACAATTCTGGTGGCCCTCTTTGAAGAAATCAGTATCTCAATGGTGCAAGAGTTGTGAGGTATGTCAGAAACGTGATCTTAGGCGCCCGGCTGAAATTGGTTATCCCACTGGAGAGTCCACTGTCTTTGGAACGATTGCTATGGATGTGGTTCACATTAAGGCTGGTGGAGCTAAGCACCTCATTGTGGCTAGAGATGATTGTTCTGGATGGGTTGAAGCAAAATTTCTTAAGAAACTCAGCTCTGAATCAGTAGCAGCCTTCCTTTATGAGACTTGGACAATGTGTTATTGCTTGGCTCAATCTTATCCAACTGATGGTGGCTCTGGGTTTGGTTGCAAACTGGACAAAATGATCCAATTTCTTCCTGCTCAACATAGGGTGAAAACTCCTTATTATCCTGAAGGACAAGGCATGATGGAAAGAGGCCATGCCCCTTTGAAGGCTGCTCTTGTCAAGTTGGCTGGTGAAAGTGGAAAGAATTGTTGCAAATTTCTTCCTCTGGTCCTCTTCTCTGATTGAATTTCAACTAAACAAACCACTGGCTACTCACCTTACAAAATCCTCTTTGGTCAAAGGGCTTTCCTTCCTCTTGATCTGGAAATGGAATCTTTCTTAGGTATTTCTTGGGAAAAGGTTTCTTCCACCACTGATCTATTAGTTGCCAGATCCAAGCAACTGGAGCAAAGTGAAGATGTTCGTGACAAATCTTATCAGAAAATGATGGAGTCAAGGGATAAATCAGTCCAGCATTGGGAGGATAAGCATTAAAATTGATTCAGGGATCCCTTGAATTCTGGTGATCTAGTTTTAGCTTATAATCAATCCTTGGAAACTCAGTGGGGAAAGCTTTTTTCCAATTGCTGGAATGGTCCTTATCAAGTGGTCCATCAAGTCAGAGGTGGATCATATGTTTTGGAAGAACTGGATGGTACTCAGATGACAAGAAGGTTCTCTGCTGATAAGGTCAATAAATTTCATTGTTGTGGAGGCAACTTTGATCAGAAGTAAGTCCTCCCAATTGTGCACCACCAGGGTCATCTGCTGTGTTTTTTTGTGAAACTCTACTGTATGCCACATACGTGAGCACCTGGGACGCCTTCTTGATTTTATCGCAGTCAACTCTAGGATTTTCTTTGGTTGGATTAAGATATTCTTTTCAATCACCCTCAAGATCAAATGGCCATTCCTTGTGTCAATCATGTTTCCCTTTGTTGTTTTTTATGACATCAAGCTCAGATGCAGACTAGGGAAAGTCTGTAAGTTGGGGAGAGATGTGGTGACCAAATCTGGATACCCTGGACCAGATGCAGAAAATTCAAGGTTAAATTAAGTGTGAAATGTTTAATTGACCAAAAGCTCAATAGTTGAGCCGTAGTATTTTGGTCTTTCTTTCCTTAATTATTTAAAAATATAAGTAATTGGATTGCAAGGGTGGGTTCAGTGAGTGACCCTACCTTATTTTGGGTGAAGAATCTATTTCTGTAATAATATTCATGTTTTTCCTACTATTTCTTAGGTTAATTATATTATTATTATTTTCATGTTATTTTGTTATTTTTGCAGCTTGCTTTGCAATAGTAGCAATCTGACATGATTACTGGAGTAGTGATATCTACTTGTTCATTGTGTCCTACTTTCCTTAAGACTTTTAGTTCAACCAACTCTTGAATATGAGTTTCCAGAGCAGCTCTAGATTTTGGACTAGAAGGGTAAGCAGGTCTCCTGAGGTTAAGTGGGTAAGGAGGCTTAATGGTTAGAGTCAGAATCATATCATGTCCTTTGATGTTACCAATGGGGTGATCCTTGGTACAGAAAGCATTCTGATTTTCAAAGCATACTTGTAGGATGTCCCATCTTTATTCTTCATTGAGCAGAGGATTCAAAGAAGCTTGAGAGAAGTATTCCTGATTGAAACTCTCTAAGTGTTTTTCATAAGTTGAATCAGAAGTTGAGCATTGACATGGCATATTTGAAACTTCTTGTTCCAGTCTCCCCCTATGGTGAAGTATCTACCCTTGCTTTGGAATACATCTATACCATACAAGCAAAGAGAATCATTACCAAGGATAAAGTAATCACATTTGGAGCACTAAAAATTCAATGTTCAGTTTGAGTGATCCTTTAGAGTGAGGGAGTATGATATCAGGGGACCATACTCCAACAGCATTGAGAGAAGAATTACAACTGCTGAAGTTAGCCTGAGGTACTGTTAATAAGTTCAGTTTCCAGTTTGAGTCTTGTTTCTCCAAATAAGTTGAACCAACACAAGAGCAAAAGGCTCCATTTCCTAGAAGTAACTTAACAGGGGAACCTTGAATTAAACCAGTAGCATAGTATGTTTTTGCTGAAGTGTAACTTTTACCTGAAGAAGGTTTTTAGAGTCAAGGACTGATCCTCAGAGATGTGGTGAATCTTCATGTTGGGATTCCATTTTTGAGGTAAGTTAGAATCCTCATTAACAGAATTTATGTCTAGAGAACACTCAATACTTCCTTCAATGACATTGATGGGGTTAGTGATCATCAAATCACACTCAGAAAGTGATCCATCAGTATCATCTAGGTGAGGGTCAAGATTATCATACTCTTCTCCTTCAATAGGATTAATCCTTTTCCTAGGTAGAGGACAATCAGGTTTTACATGTCCTGTTTGGTTACAGTTCCAACATACTTTTTCCTTTGACTCTGGAGTCTTCATGACCTCCAATGTAGTTGGATTAGTGGCAGGGGATTTCTTAGTTTTGGCAGTATAATCTTCCCTATTCCTAGTATTTTGCTCCCTGGGGAGTCTGTTGACTCTCTTATCTAGACCATTCATATCAATAGTCTCTTCCAACACACCTATCAGGGTAGAAAGGTCAGAATCCATAGGCATCCTGCACCTTACACTGTGATTGATTTGTCCAGGACATAAGTTGAGAAGTCTTTCATTGACTTCTTCTTTATCAGCATCCGGATAAAACCAGTATAACCTCCTTTTCTGGTCTAAGCACCACTTATGAGGTTTGTCCTTGGATGGATCAAACTGGGAGGTTTCAAAATTTTTCATCATCTTTCTTTTCCAAATCCTAGTACCAAATTGTACTCTGATCAATTCTTTCCAAGAACTCCAGGATAAAGATCCAACTTCTTCCCTTTTGTTGATAAACCAATCAAGAGCCACTCTTTCAAATATTCTGGGCAGTCTTACTACAACTATTGTATCAGGTAGTTCATAAGAAGCAAGGGTATAATCAATAAATTTAATGAAACTGACATGGTTGTATTCTCCTTCTGCAGAGAATTTACGCCATTCAGTGATGGGAGGAAGTAACTTCAAATCCTGCTCTATTTCATTTCAGCTCTCTGATACGAGGAACCTTGCAGTCCTTTGGCTACAGAGAGTGATAAAAATGCTGGAATGATAATAATAATTATCATTCCAATGATAAACGCTTAGAAGCTCAAATAAATGATTTAATAAGAGAAGTTGCAAGGTTTAATTGGTTTGGTAGTAAGTGGTTTTCAATATAATATAAAAGAGGGGCCACAGTATTATAATACTGGGGATATTTACAGACTAGAAACCTCTCTTCAGGGGGCCTCCTTAGGCAGTTTAAGAACCTTGGAATAAATATGGGTGCCTTAGAAAGGACTTATTCCACTAATGGCCGGGCTTAACAGCACAAATGGCCTAGACAGGAAGGGTAACACTCATTCTTAGCACTTCACCACAAAAATCCTGGAATAATTGGAAGGGTTTCAGAGCAGATGGGGTAGATTGCTTGACTAAACTTCAATGGTTGATTGGTTAATAGAGGTAAATAATACTACTGCAGACTAATTCATAAAGCCCTTCCTTATCTTCATATAAGGACTTGATTAAAAATGACACGGTGTCTGATTGATAATAAATAATTCCTGGTAACTGATGGTGGAATAATGGATCCAAAGAGGTCTTTATAAATACCTTTTTGGGGTTATTTTTGGTCTTCTCAGGGCACATAGAGAGGTTTCTGCTTGCGGGCTGAGACTGGCAAGCCAGTCAGGTAACAATTGGCACGTCCAATTTGTGATGTCAATCAGCTGTCCTTAGATCTGCAGGATTTCTGTACTATTTTAGCCACAGGATCTGTTAATCTGTTATGGCGTAAATTTGATCATTCTGTACTCATCCTTCATTTTTACTATTGGTATTGCTTTGAAACGGACAGATGTGGACGTTTACTGATTTGCCGTCATCTTCTGATCACGTAGATAACTTTTAATAATTTTTATGAACACTCCTAGTAGTGTTTTGTGATCTTCAAAGATCAGGGTCAGTGATTTACGTGGTAATCCTTGATCTTTGATTTATTATGAAAAAATTTTTTACACTTGATTTTCATTAATTTTATTCAAGTTTTGATCTTTTTAGATCATTAGTAATTCATATGTCCATTTGTTACATATACTAGGCAAACCTAACTAGGTTGTAGCTCTTCTGAGCGGTACCTGGTTTTCAGATTAGTCACAACTGATCCAGGCGGGGGGATCAGTTAGTACAGATGTGCGCGGGGTAGGATCCCCTGTGTGCGTGGCAGAATCAGCTGCACGCGGGTCTCTAGTACGCGGGATCCTGCTGCTACTAGTACTTAGGGTTATGTAATGATGCGGGGCTGCGCGCGGGAATTGTGACATAACACATTTCCGCATTTAACTCCTGAAATATACAGAAAACCTCAATTCTGAGTGAATTTTAGGTGTAAACCGTATACGTGACAATATGTGTGAAATATTAGAATGGCCAAAAAGTGCCATACAGGTGTTGTAATTTTTAGTACTTTTCTTTTTCATTATTTTAAAAATATAAGGACTTGGAATTCAAGGGTGGGGTCAGTGAGTGACCCTACCTAATGTTGGGTGAGGAATCCATTCCTGTAATAATATCTCTGGATTTCTCACTCCTTATTTTGTTAATTGAGTTATTCTTATTTTTCATAGTTTGTGTTACTATTTGACAGTTTTGCTCTGTACATAGTAGCAAGCTGACATTTCAGGAGTAGGAATGGGCCTAAAAGATTCATTCCTAGTTGTCATGGGTCTGGGAGGAACACTAGGAGTACTGGTGAACCTAGCAGGTCTAGTTTCTTCCAGGTCAATGAATGGGGAGTTAGTAGAATTGACTTTAAGATCTCTGAGATCATTCTTAATCATACCTAACTCCAAATCACGTTTGTTGATTATTAAATCAATTTTGTTAATCAGGTGAGCTGAAGGAGTAGGACAAGTTTTCTAAATTCTTCCTTAAACTGGTTCATGGTTTCAAGAATATCTTCCTGAAGAATTTATTGGTTATCATCAATATGTTTCATCAGGTTCAACTTACTAGATTTTATACTATCCTTGATTTGTTGTATTTATAACTCATCAATTCTCATATTCTGAGACTGGTTATCAATCACTCTGAAAATACTCAGGCTCAATTTGTCCAATTTTTCATAAACTTTGTCAAAACACTGGCTGATAACCGTAAAATTGTGAGACACATTTACCAAAAAGCTATTAAGAGCTTCTACATCTAATTGTGGTACACCTTTTTCCACTTCTGGGCTAGGAATATTATGCTGTCCCAATCCTTTGGGTTCCTTAACGTCTGATGGGCTGAGGACCTCTTCTTTTTGGGGTACTTTCCCTTTAAGGAAGCTAACTGATCCCAAGGATTCCAGTTCTGCACGTAGCCTTCTACCTCTTTCTTTGGGATCAACCTTTGCAGAGAAATCTGAGATTTCTTTGCATGAGAAATAGCTCTTCTCATACCTGGCTGATCCTCCTGGGTCTGAGCCAGTTGGAATTGTTCTCAATAGCTCATGTGCTCTTTCACTAATACCTTGACTCTTTCCTCCTTGGTTGAGTCCAGCTGGGGTGGCATAGGAGGACCGGTATCCTCCTGGGATAACTTGTTGGTCAATGGATGGTTCTCCAACGCTCTGTTGGTCGAGTTGGTGGCCGCTTTAGAGACTACAAGGGATGATGGGATTATTTAGCAAATAGCTTTCTGGCAGTCACTAGAAGGGGAATTTAGTTTACTACTAGTCTTGAATAGATAGAGCTAAGCTAAGGTGGTTTTGAATTGCCTGCCCTTCTGAACTAAAATAAGTCTGCACAATAATTTTTTTAATTAGTGGCTGGTTTCTTTCATACTTAAAATAGGTCTCTTATCAGACCTAGATTAATTATAAATAGAGATTTTCAGGAATTTCAAGACTATTCCAGGTTGGATTGGATTATTGGAAAGCTTCCACCAATCAATAGTCAAGAATTTTCAACTTTTTCTGACTATTTTTCTAATTCCTTTTAAAGGATTTAGGGGTTGACCAAAAGGTGTTTAACCAGTAGGAGGACCCAAAGATTGGCTTGCCCACAGGGGGCTGGGCGTAAAAAAAGCTTGGTTGGTTCTTCTGTTGTGCTCTACCTCTTTTATGAATTTACTAATCAAAAATAAGTTTCTTTTCCCTCTTAAAAGATAGGTTCTGAACAACAGGCCTTTTCTCAAGAATCCTTCTTTAAAACCACCAGGAGTTTTGGGTCAAATGGTTGATGATAACTTTGTTTTTGATTGTTTATTTACTTTTCACTTGATTCTGGTTCACTTATAACTGGTTACTGGTAATTAACTGGTCAGGCTGATGCCATATTTCACACACTGGGCAGAAGCCATACTCTGGGCAGAAGCCATGCTTCTGGGGCTGATGCCATGCTTACAACTAGGATAGGGAAAGAGAGCCCTCCTTAAATGGACAAATACTTTCTCAGGGGATGCTCAGTGCTCCCCTGAGTTTGGTTCTGATCCTCTCTCTGCACTGTTGAAGCACAGGAGGTTACAGTTACATGAAAATAATCATTCTGGTGATAAAACATGTAAATCAGGCTGAGAGATAACTGTATTTTTTTTAGTTCAATCTTTGAGAGTCAGGCTAAGATATGAGATAAGAGATAATAATGGTGTGATCTGGAAGCTTCTGAGTGCTGATCTTGTATAAAAAATGATGCAGAAGTTGCCTGCAGCTTGAGTTAATTTTTCTGGTTGGGAAAAGCATGAAACATGCTTGGCAGCTGCAAGCCCTCTTTGGTAGCTTGAATGGTGTGACCTGCACAATTTTGGGGGTGGAAATTCATGTGCTGGGTTTTTCTTAGGAAGCCTCTGAGCCCTTATCATGTATAAAATGTTTCAGGAACTACCTGCATGCTGTTTCAATGTAATTAGTTGTGGAGATATGAGGTATGCTGTTTTACCGCATGTCCCCTTGGGTAACTTGAGAGTGTGGCTTTGGGTGTTGTATGGGTGATATGGTGGCAAACTGAGTTTCAGAGCGCTTTAGAGGAAGCTTCAGAGCTCTTATCTGGTGGTGAAAGTTCCAGAAAAGTCATGTGTACTGAGTTTTTATTTCTGGTTGGTGAGAATTGAGATATACTTGGCCGCATGAGCCCCTACTCCTGTTGGTGCATGTGCGTGTGCTGTATGGTTGGAATGGTGGCAAACTGAGTATCAGAGTGCTTGAGAGGAAGCTTCAGAGGGCTTATCTGGTTGTGAAAGTTCCAGAAAAGTCATGTGTACTGAGTTGTTATTGCTGGTTAGTGAGAATTAAGAGATACTTAGCTGCATGAGCCCCTACTTCTGTTGGTGCTTGTGTGTGTGTTCCATGGTTGGAATGGTGGCAAAATGAGTATCAGAGTGCTTGATAGGAAGCTTCTGAGGGCTTATCTGGTGGTGAAAGTTCCAGAAAAGTCATGTGTACTGCTGGTAGGGGTATGTTGTTTTGTTGTGTGGTTATTTTGAGCATTATCTTTTGATTATATATTCAATTAAGACTTTTCATTAATCCATGTGACATAATCCAGTCTGTGCCAGGTGTTGGGTTGTTTTTGTGAAAGGTGTTGATATGGTTGAAGGGGTTTATCTGGTAATTGATTTGGTTTTTCAGGTTGGTTTGAGTTTAGAGTATATTTTATGAGGGTTTTGGAATTGATTGAGTATTTTCTTGACTTTAATTTGATATAAGAATTATAATTAATAAGACAAAATGAGTTTGATGGCTATAGGACAAATTTTGTTTACCAAATCCCCCCCAGACTTAATGCTGTCCACAGTATTTCCACATATAGACATCAGACTTCTCCTCCTTCTTCTGTCATCCTGCTACTTAGCACAGAGCAACCTGACAAATCAACAACAATAATAATATTAACAAAAATAAAAAGAACAAAAAAATAAATAAATAAATAAAATTATTATAAAATGAAGGAGTAGGAAATCCATAAATATTATTGCAGAAATGAATTTCCCACCCAAAAAAAGGTAGGGTCACTCATTGACCCCACCCTTGAATACTTACTCCTTATATTTTTGAATTAATTTTAAAGAAAATGGTAAAAGACCACGGCACCAATATGGCACCTCTTGGCCATTTTAATATTTCACATGATATGTCATGTTTAGGTTTCACACCTAAATTTCAGTCAAAATCCAGGTGTTTTGTGTAGTTTAGGAGTTACACAGGGAAATGTGTTTTGTCACAATTCCCGCACGCAGCCGCGCGTCCCTACAGCGCTGGACTCCCGCGCGCAGTTGATCCCTCCCGCGTGCAGGTAATTCCGTGACCTAGTCACGCGCGCAGCGGATCAGTCCCCGCGCGCATCTGAATGGACTGATCCCTGCGCCTAACCTGCCGTGATCATGTGCACAGCGGATCAGTCCCCACGCGCATCTGAATGGACTGATCCCTGCGCCTAGCCTGCCATGATCAGTCTGACAGCCAGGTACCGCTCAGAGGAGCTACAACATAGTAGGATCTACTCTACACCTGTAAAGCTACCACACAAGCGTAGATCATAGTTTAAAAACCTTAAAATTTAATTAAAATTAGTTATTAACTAATTTTTAGTATTTTTTATTAATTAAATAAAGATCCAGACTCACCACGTCATGAGCTGATCAGAACCTTCAAAGACCACAAAACTACACAAGGAGTGGTCGTAAAAATTATTAAAAATCACATACAGGATCAGCAGAGAATGGAAAATCAATAAACATCCACGTCTGCTCACTTTGAACCAGTACTTACAGTACAAATTGAGGATCAGTGCAGGATCAGCAAAATGATTAATCTGTTGATTAACAGATCCTGCAGCTAAAAAGGAGCTGTTCCTTGACAGATCTAAGGCCAGAAGTCTAACAGCACCTTGAGGACGTGCCAATTTTGCCCTGACTGCCCCTCTAGCCTCAGCCCATTGCTAATACCCCTTCTAGAGGCCCTCAAGCACCCAAAAAGGAATATTTAAACAGGCTCTTTTTGCCCTTTTGTTCCCAATCATCAATCAGTTATCAGAAATATTATTATTATCAATCAGACATTGTGTCATTGTTAGTCAAGTGCTTATCAAGAAGAAAGCAAGTGATTTATGATCTAGTCTGAAGTATTATTATTATTATTTTCTAAATAACTATCAAGAACCAGAAGTTTGAACCAGTCACCAACCCCATCTGTTCTGAAGCTTCTTACCTGAATCTTTGCAGGATTTCTGTGGATTACTTCCCAAGTAAGTTTTTCCCTTCCTGCTCTGGGTTTTTGTGCTGTTTTGCCCGCCCAAATTAGTGGATAAGGCCTTAGAAGGCACCCATCTTCATTCCAAGGTAATAAACTGCCTAAGGAGGCCCCTTGAGGAGAGGTTGCCAAGTCTGTAAAGACCCCCAGTATTATATTACTGTGGCCCCTCTTTTTATATTATATTTAAAATATTTATAACCAAACCAATTAAACCTTGCACTTGCTCTTACCATATTATTATTGGAGCTGTAAAGTGTTTATTCTTTGGAATATTATTGCTCCAAATTCTTTTATCACTCTTTGTAGCTAAAGGACTGCAAGGTTCCTGGTATCAAAGAGCTGACAACTGGGGGTCTGGCCAGGAAGTATCCTTAATAATTAATTGTTTAATCGATTATATCCTGGACCAGTTATTTATATTTAAAAATTATATATATATAAGTAGAAATACTTATTATTTTTCTTTATCTTTTGATTTATCCAGTGGATTTAAAAACCAACGGAGAATTATCAATTATTATTTGAATCTTCTTAAACAGAAAAAAGAAGAAAATTTACGTAACTTTTTGCCTGTTGTTATAACTCCTGAACAAGAACAAGAGAGACTTGTTTATTATAAACAACAAATCTTAAAAGAAAAGGAAAAAGAGTTAGAAAGAATTATTAATTCTAACTCCTTGTTAAGACAGCACAAATAGTGGAAAATCTATCAAAGAAAGCTTTCTGCTTTTAAGAGACGGTATCCAAATTATAAAAGTGAGCTTTAATCTCCTTTTTATTATTTTTTTCATAAAAAATCATAAAAAACTCGAAAATTATAAAAAAAATTATTAAATATATAACTTATATTTTTTTAATATTTTATCCTTTCTAGTGGACTTTGTTTTTGGTGATCTTATTGACCAAGACCTCTTAGAGGATGTCCCAGACTGTGAACCCTTGGATTTGTCCCAAGATCTTATTGGAACCCACTCAGATCCCATTGGAATACCCTCCAAGGACGGTCCTGACCCCAACAAGGACCTAGTACCTTTTAACCTAGATATAAGTAAGTCATAAAAAAATATAAAAACCAAAAATTACTCAAAAAAATTATTTTTTTGATTTTTTTACAAAGTTTTCAACAAAGACTTACATAATTTGTAACATGTATCAAAACAGACGCAACACCCGCGCCAGTGGACGCGCCCCTTCATATGGATCTTTGCCCGGAGGAACCCGCGCGCGCAAGGACGCCAGTTGCAAACGCAATGCAGATTGAGCCAGTGATTGCTCCAATCCAAGCAACAATGACAATGACCGCGACCGCCAACTCAACCAACTCAGCGTTGGAGAGCCGTCCCTTGTCCAACGTGATATCCCAGGAGGATACCATTCCACCTACGCCACCCCAGCTGGACTCCTCCAAGGAGGACAAAATAAAGGTATTGGTGAAAGAACACGTGGGTCATTGGGAACTGTTCAAACAGGCTCAGACCCAGGAAGAACAGCAAGGTACAAGAAAAGCCATATCTTTGGCAAAGAATACTCAAATAACCCTCCAAAAATTGATTCCCAAGATAGAAGTATAAGGCTACGTGCAGAATTGGAATCCTTGGGACCAATTAGCTTCCTTAAGAGGAAACAACAACAACAGGAATAAGAGATCTCTAGCCCATCAGAAATTAAAGAATCCCAAAGAGTGGGACAATATAATATCTTTGGCAAGAAAATGGAAGAAAGTGTACCACAATTAGATGTAGAAACTTTCAACTTGTTTTCCATAAATGTTTCTCATAACTTTGATATCATTAGCAAATGTTTTGACAAATTATATGAAAACTTGGATAAAGTAAATAACAATTTTGGTAAAGTCATGCAATCCCAATCCAACTTGACCAAAATCAACAAGTTAGAAGTAAAACAAATAAGAGACAGCATCAGCTTGAGTAAGGGAGAACTAATGAAGTACCTAGAAAACAATACTTCAGCTATCCAAGGAGAAATTCTTCTATCTATTGAACAAATCAAAGAAGGTATTAATAAGACAGACCACGCTTCCCCTACTCATATCATTAATAAAATTGATTCATTAAGTAACAAACTTGACCTGGAATTAGGTATGATTAAGAATGATCTCAGAGATCTAAAGGTAAACTTAACTCAACCCATTGCAGACTCTGATGAAATCAGACCTTCCAGGTACCCCAGTACTCCCCAATTACCTTTTAGACCAAGACCAATCAGGCATGAATCTTTCAGGCCTAGTCCCACTCCTGAAGTAGAACAAGCATTAAAATTACTTCCCCCTATCACTGAGTGGCCTAAATTCTCAGGAGAAGGAGAATATAATCATGTCAGTTTTATTAAGTTCATTGACTATACTCTGGCCTCTTATGAACTTCCTGATAACATAGCTGTAGTAAGACTACCTAGACTGTTTGAAGGAGTAGCCCTTGACTGGTTCATCAATAAGAGAGAAGAGGTAGGATCTTTGTCATGGAACTTGTGGAAAGACTTGATTAAGGAACAATTTGGTACCAGAATTTGGAAAAGAAAAATGATGAAGACTTTCAAGATTTCTTTGTTTGATCCATCCAAGGACAAACCTCACAAATGGTGCCTTGACCAGAAGAGAAGACTAGACTGCTTCTACCCAAATGCTGATAAAGAAGAAGTCAATGAAAGACTCCTCAACCTATGTCCAGGACAACTTAACCATAGCGTAAGATGCAGAATGCCCATGAACTCTGACCTTTCCACTCTCATAGGAGTATTAGAAGAAACTATTGACATGAATGGCTTAAACAAAAGGCTTGATAAACCCAGAGAACCAACTACTAGGAATAAGGAAGAATATAATAACAAGAATAAAGAACCTCTACCTATCAACTCAGAAGCCAAGAATACTTTGGTTACCAAAGAAAAGACATGTTGGAATTGCAACCAAACGGGGCATGTAAGACCTGACTGTCCTTTACCCAGGAGAAAGATTAATCCTATTGAAGGAGAAGAGGATGACACTAATCCTGAACCCCAACTAGATGACACTGATGGTTCCATCTCTGAGTGTGACTTAATGATCACTAATACCATTAATGTCATTGAAGGTAACATAGAATATTCCCTGGATATTAACCCTGTTGATGAAGATAGCAATTTGCCTCAACAATGGACACCCAACATGAAAATCCAACATGTTTCTGAAGCCAAGACTTTAACCCTTAAACCTTCTATTGGAAAAGGTTACACCTGTGGTAAAACTTGTTATGCTACTGGCTTGATACAAGGTTCTGCTGTAAAATTACTTCTAGAAAGTGGAGCCTTCTGCTCTTGTGTTGGAACTGACTATTTAGATAAACAGGATTCTAACTGGAAGAAAAACTTACTACCAGTACCAAGAGCTGGCTCAGCAGCTGTAACTCACCTCTTAATGCTATTGGAGTATGGCCAACAGAAATCATACTTCCCCACTCTAAAGGATCAATCAAGATAAAGATTGAATTTGGATTACTTCAAAATGGAGTATGTGATTATTTTATTGTAGGAAATGATTCTCTTTGCCTGTATGGGATAGATGTCTTCCAGAGTAAAGGGCAATATTTCACTATAGGAGGTGATTGGAACAAGAAGTTCCAAATATGCCATGTCAATGCTAAAGCTACTGATTCCACTTATGAGAGACCCTTAGAGACTTTAAAACAGGAATAATTTTCCCAAGCTGCCCTGAATTCCCAGCTTAGTGAAGACCAGAAAAGAGAGATTCTCCAAGTATGCTTTGAGAACCAGAAGGATTTTTGCACTAAAGACCATCGCATTGGTAATATTGAAGGTCATGATATGGTCTTAACTTTGACTATTAAGCCTCCTTACCCTCCTAACCTCAGAAGGCCAGCTTACCCTTCTAGTCCAAAATCTAGGACTGCTCTAGAAGACCACAACCAAGAACTAGTGGACTTACAAGTCTTAAGGAAAGTAGGGCATAATGAGCACGTGGACGTAACTACACCTGTGATAATAGCCTGGCACAATGATAAGTCTAGGATGGTTGGAGACTTGAGAATGCTCAACAACTACACCCAAGCTGACTATTATCCTATCCCAAGGATTGACCATGCTCTACATAATCTTTCTAAAGCTAAGTTCATTACTACTATGGACATGTTGAAAGGCTTTCACCAAATACCTATCAGTCCTGATAGTAGGAAATTTTTGAGAATCATATGTCATTTAGGCATATATGAGTATCTCAGAATGCCCTTTGGTATTAAAAATGCTCCTTCCCACTTCCAAAGAATGATGGATACAGTCTTAGGAATGTTCATTAGGCAACGTTGGATGATGGTATACATAGATGATGTTATCATTTATACAGACGATTGGGATACTCACATGGATAAAGTAAGTCTAGTGCTTAAAACCATCTCCACAGTAGGATTAAAAGTATCTATGAAAAAGTGCAACTTTGGATATGGAGAACTTAAAGCTCTAGGACATATTGTTTCTGGACTCACTTTAACTGCTGACCAAAGTAAGATAGCAGCAGTAATGAACAGACCTATGCCCCAGAACAAAAGTGAACTCTTATCCTTTATAAGCTTCTGCAGCTACTACAGGAAGTAAATACCTAAATTTGCTAACCTCACCAAGTGTTTATATGAGATCTGCAACAACAAAACTTTGTTCAAAATGACTCATGAAAGATTTAAGAATTATGAGGAACTCAAAGTAGCTATGAAGACTGCCCCAGTGTTGATACAACCAGATTATTCTAAACCTTTCAAACTTTACAAAGATTCCAGCATGGAAGGATTAGGAGCTGAATTATACCAAGAAGTAATAGAAGAGGATAAACCAGTAGAAAAACCTATACTCTTCATATCTAGACAAGTCAAAGATACTGAGAAGAGATATGGTGCCAGCCAAATGGAATGCCTTGCTCTAGTATGGGCATTAGAAAAACTCCACTATTATTTGGAAGGTACAAATTTTGTGGTGATCACTGATTGCAATGCTTTTAGAACTCTCATGAACATGAAAACTCCTAGCAGGCATATGTTAAGATGGCAGATAGCCATACAAAAGTATAGAGGTCAGATGACTATAGTCCACCAAGCTGGGGTTAAACATCAGAATGCTGACAGTCTTAGCAGAAATGCTCTACCAAATGATACTAGCAATCCTGCTCATGAACCAGAAGATCATGATATATTTCCTATACTAAACATTAACCTGTTTAATCTTGAAGCTCCCATCATAGGAATTCACATATGTGAACTAGATGAATCACTGTTCAGCTCCATCAGAGAAGCATATAACTCCAACATGAAGACTTTGGTTCACATCATAGAAAGTGCTTCACCTCCATCTGAACTCATCAACAGTTTACCTGAACCCCTGCTGAAATCCTATAAAGAAGGAAGATTCACACTGTGGGATGGCCTAGTATATTACCAGCATAAACACTCTAGTGTTATAGTCTTGACCAAAACAGAGCATATCAAACTTGTTTTAGCTGAATGTCATGATAATTGCTCTTCTGGTCACCTGTCTACTGATAGAACCCTAGATAAAGTAAAGCAGACTGCCTGTTGTATCAACTGGAGAGACTCCACTATCAAGTATGTATCAAGCTTTGAAATTTGTCAGAAGTCCAAAAGGACCACTGGGAGAAGGTTTGGACTACTCCAAAGGATTTCTGAGCCCAGGAAAAGATGGGAAGTTATCAACATAGACTTTGTAACTGGACTGCCCCCTGGAGGAGCTTACCCTTACAACTCAGTCCTGGTTATTGTAGACAGATTTTCTAAGAAAGCCAAGTTTCTACCTAACCATAAGGAAGAAACAGCTATGGAAGCAGCCTTACTCTTCTGGAACAGACTAATTGCTGATGTAGGAATTCCTAAGATTATTATCAGTGATAGAGACCCCAAATTCACGTCTGAATTCTGGAGAAACCTCCATGATATGCTAGGAACTACCTTAGCCTTTTCTACAGCTTATCACCCTCAGACTGATGGATTAGCTGAAATAATGATCCAGACCCTAGAGGACATGCTCAGAAGGTACTGTTGCTTTGGGATGGAGTACAAGAATACAGATGGATACTGCCATGACTGGGTTAGCCTTTTACCTGCACTAGAAATGGCCTATAACAGTAGTAAACACTCTACTACCAAAGAGGCACCTTACGGACTGGAAAGAGGATGGATCCCCAAATTACCCAAGGATAACCTCAATCAGGAGTTAACTAATATACATCCAACATCACTGGACTCAAAAAGCATGATAGATATGGCAAATAAGCACGCTGCCAAGTGTGTACAAGATGCTGTTGAATACAACCAACAGAGGTGGGATAAAACTCACAAAGAACCGGATTTCAGAATAGGAGATTAAGTTCTAATTTCAACCACCAATTTCAATAACTTGGCTGGAAACAGAAAACTCAGATCAGCCTTTGTTGGGCCTTTCACTATCAAGAAACTCCATGGTAAGAATGCTGTAGAAGTCATCCTCAGTAATGAACTCTCTAGGAAACACCCAGTCTTCCCAGTTAGCCTTGTCAAACACTACCATCCCAGAGAAGGTGAAAAGACCCCTTCACCTGAAATACCAGTGTAAGATGAGCCTGAGAAGGACAAAGGAAAAGTCAGTAAAATCCTTAAAGATAAAAAATAAAGGATCCAAGCAAAAGATGTTAGACTTTACTTAGTCAGATACAAAGGAGAATCAGCTGATAAAGATGAATGGCTACCTGAAAACAACATTCCAGATGGACCTATACACCTGAGAAACTACAGAGCCAGTAAAAGACACTGAGCCCCAGAATTTTTATTCAGATATAGTTATATCTTGGAGTGGGGGAATTTCAGCCTGCTACTTAGCACAGAGCAACCTGACAAAGCAACAAACAATAATAATATTAACAAAAATAAAAAGAACAAAAAAATAAATAAATAAATAAAATTATTATAAAATGAAGGAGTAGGAAATCCAAAAATGTTATTTCAGAAATGGATTCCCCACCCAAAATAAGGCAGGGTCACTCACTGACCCCACCCTTGAATTCTTACTCCTTATATTTTTTAATTAATTTAAAAGAAAATGGTAAATGACCACGGCACCAATTTGGCACCTCTCGGCCCTTTTAATCTTTCACATGATATGTCATGTATAGGTTTCACACCTAAATTTCAGTCAAAATCCAGGTGTTGTGTTTAGTTTAGGAGTTACACAGGTAATTGTGTTTTGTCACAATTCCCGCATGCAGCCGCGCGTCCCTACAGCGCTGGACTCCCGCGCACCCAAACTCCTGCGCGCAGTTGATCCCTCCCGTGTGCAGGTAATTCCGTGACCTAGTCACGCGCGCAGCGGATCAATCCCCGCGCGCATCTTAATGGACTGATTCCCACGCCTAACCTGCCGTGATCATGCGCACAGCGGATCAGTCCCCGCGTGCATCTGAATGGACTGATCCCCGCGCCTAGCCTGCCATGATCAGTCTGACACCCAGGTACCGCTCAGAGGAGCTACAACTTAGTAGGATCTACTCTACACCTGTAAAGCTACCACACAAGCGTAGATCATAGTTTAAAAACCTTAACAGTTAATTAAAATTAGTTATTAACTAATTTTTAGTATTTTTTATTAATAAAATAAAGATCCAGACTCACCACGTCATGAGCTGATCAGAACCTTCAAAGACCACAACACTACACAAGGAGTGGTCCTAATAATTATTAAAAATCACATACAGGATCAGCAGAGAATGGGAAATCAATAAACATCCACGTCTGCTCACTTTGGACCAGTACTTACAGTACAAATTGAGGATCAGTGCAGGATCAGCAAAATGATTAATCTGTTGATTAACAGATCCTGCAGCTAAAAAGGAGCTGTTCCTTGACAGATCTAAGGCCAGCAGTCTAACAGAACCTTGAGGACGTGCCAATCTTGCCCTGACTGCCCCCCTAGCCTCAGCCCATGGCTAATACCCCTTCTAGAGGCCCTCAAGCACCCAAAAAGGAATATTTAAACAGGCTCTTTTTGCCCTTTTGTTCCCAATCATCAATCAGTTATCAGAAATATTATTATTATAAATCAGACATTGTTTCATTTTTATTCAAGTGCTTATCAAGAAGAAAGCAAGTGATTTATGATCTAGTCTGAAGTATTATTATTATTATTTTCTAAATAACTATCAAGAACCAGAAGTTTGAACCAGTCACCAACCCCATCTGTTCTGAAGCTTCTTACCTGAATCTTTGCAGGATTTCTGTGGATTACTTCCCAAGTAAGTTTTTCCCTTCCTGCTCTGGGTTTGTGTGCTGTTTTGACCGCCCAAATTAGTGGATAAGGCCTTAGAAGGCACCCATCTTCATTCCAAGTTTATAAACTGCCGAAGGAGGCCCCTTGAGGAGAGGTTGCCAAGTCTGTAAAGACCCCCAGTATTATATTACTGTGGCCCCTCTTTTTATATTATATTTAAAATATTTATAACCAAACCAATTAAACCTTGCACTTGCTCTTACCATATTATTATTGGAGCTGTAAAGTGTTTATTCTTTGGAATATTATTGCTCCAAATTCTTTTATCACTCTTTGTAGCTAAAGGACTGCAAGGTTCCTGGTATCAGAGAGCTGACATCTTCCTCCTTTTAATTTTTGGCTTAATAATTTTGATTAATTTTTTTATCATTATTCTTTCCTAGTTTGTTAATTGTTCAGATATAGTAAAAGTAATGGGATCAAAAGATCCAAAAAGTCCTATGTGCTCCAGTTGTCCCTGTCAAAATCTTGATGGTTTACCTCTAAGTTATCTCTTCTTCATTCATATTGTTGTAATCCTTTTAGCAATTGAAAACTTCTAATTAATCTTCTTTCTTCCTCCTAGATTGTTGAATTATAGTTGGTTTCATGTGGGAAAATACAGGTTTTTTTTTATATCTTGTGTATGGGTTATTAATTCTCTTTAATTGGTTTTTTTTAGGTTTTCTGTCTTGATCTTCCCTACCCCATTTTCTCCTATGGGTCTGGCTGTTTAAGTACAGATCATATTTCCTCTTTTTTCCTTTTTCTTCCTTTCCCTTCTCCATATTCTTTGTATAGTCCTTCCTGGATAAAGGCAGACTTCTTCTTTTAATTTCATCATCCATTACTTTATATTTACCCTGTTTTCATCTATTCAAACTTGATAGATACCTTTTCCTCATATGCCTACTATAATGTCTTCATTCTTTATTTTCTGGCCAAAGGCTAATTCTTCTATCTTTCCTTGCTACCTTGACATTTCTTCAATCTTGAATTGGATCCAATTTGGATTTAAAGTATTGTTTATATCTTCAGGCCCTTCTTTCTTCATAGTATTTCTTGATTCCTTGGTCCCAAGACTTGCATACTGAGCATCAAATCCTTAGTAAAGTATAACTTTTTTTAATTTATATTATTTTTATATGGTTTGGCTTAGTTTAGTTTAGGCAGTTTAAGGTCTTACCAAGGACCTTATTCCTTGGCCTGAGGATTGCATCAAAAAGATTGTAAATTTTTTTGAGCTTATTTCCAGGAGCTTGAGTAAAAACATCCTGATTTTCATATTTCATTTCCTAGTATTTTTTAATTTAGGCAGTTTAAGGTCTTACCAAGGACCATATTCCTTTTCCTGAGAATTGAGTTGAAATGATTATTATTTTTTTTAAAAAATGTTTAGGCCCAATTTCCAGGGGCATTCTTGGTTTTTGTGGGTAGTTTAAGGTGTTACCAAGGCCCATATTCCTTTTCCTGAGAATCGAGTCAAAATGTTTCTTTTTTTTTCAAAAAAAGGTTAAGGCCCAATGTCCAGGGGCATTCTTAATTTTCTTTTTTGTGTTGGTGGTGTCAGCCTGCTACTTAGCACAGAGCAACCTGACAAAGCAACAACAATAATAATATTAACAAAATTAAAAGGAACAAAGATAAATGAATAAATAAAATTATTTTAAAATGAAGGAGTAGGAAATCCATAAATATTATTGCAGAAATGGACTCCCCACCCAAAATAAGGTAGGGTCACTCACTGACCCCACCCTTGAATTCTTACTCCTTATATTTTTTAATTAATTTAATACAAAATGGTAAATGACCACAGCACCAGTATGGCCCCTTTTAGCCATTTTAATATTTCACATGATATGTCATGTATAGGTTTCACACCTAAATTTCAGTCAAAATCCAGGTGTTGTGTGTAGTTTAGGAGTTACACGGGAAATTGTGTTTTGTCACAATTCCCGCACGCAGCCCCGCGTTCCTACAGCGTTGGACTCCCGCGTACGCCAACTCCCGCACGCAGCCCCGCGTCCCTACAGCGCTGAACTCCCCCGCAACTGAATTCCCGCGCAGGTAATCCTGTGACCTAGTCAAGCGCGCAGCGGTACAGTCCCCCGCGCGCATCTGAGCAGCGGATCAGTCCCCGCGCGCATTTGAATGGAGTGATCCCCGCGCCTCCTATGACATCCAGGTACCGCTCAGAGAAGCTACAATATAGTAGGATCTACGCTACATATGTAAAGCTACCACACGAGCATAGATTATGGTTCAAAAACCTTAAAAATCAAATAAAATTAGTTAGTAACTAATTTTTAGTATTTTTTATTAATAAAATAAAGATCCAGACTCACCACAAAATAAGTTGATCAGAATCTTCAAAGACCACGAAAATACATAAGGAGTGGTCGTAAAAATTATTAAAAATTACATACAGGATCAGCAGAGGATGGAGAATCAATAAACATCCACGTCTGTTCACTTTGGACCAGCACTTACTGTACAAATTGAGGATCAGTGCAGGATCAGCAAAATGACTAATATATTGATTAACAGATCCTGCAGCTAAAAAGGAGCTGTTCCTTGACAGATCTAAGGCCAGCAGGCTAACAGCACCTTGAAGACGGGCCAATCTTGCCCTGATTGCCCCCTTAGCCTCAGCCCATGGCTAGTACTCCTTCTAGAGGTCCTCAAGCACCCAAAAAGAATATTTAAACAGGCTCTTTTTGCCCTTCTGTTTGAAAGAAGTTAATCAGTTATCAGGAATTATTTATTATCAATCAGACACGGTGTCATTGTTAATCAAGTGCTTATATGAAAATAAGCAAGTGATTTATGACTTAGTCTGTAGTAGTATTATTTACCTTTATTAACCAATCAACCATTGAAGTTTAGTCAAGCAATCTACCCCATCTGCTCTGAAAACCTTCCAATTATTCCAGGATTTTCGTGGTCAAGTGCTCAGAGTGAGTGTTTCCCTTCCTTTCTAGGCCACTTGTGCTGTTAAGCCCGGCCATTAGTGGAATAAGTCCTTTCTAAGGCACCCACATTTATTCCAAGGTTCTTAAACTGCCTAAGGAGGCCCCTTGAAGAGAGGTTGCTAGTCTGTAAAGATCCCCAGTAGTATAATACTGTGGCCCCTCTTTATATATTATATTCAAAATATTTATAACCAAACCAAATAAACCTTGCACTTGCTCTTACCATACCATTATTGGAGCTTTAAAGCGTTTATTCTTTGGAATATTATTGCTCCAAGTTCTTTTATCACTCTCTGTAGCTAAAGGACTGCAAGGTTCCTGGTATCAGAGAGCTGACAACTGGGGGTCTGGCCGGGAAATATCCTCAATAATTAATTGTTTAATTAATTATCTCCTGGACCAGTTATTTATATAAAAAAAATTATATATATAAGTAGAAATACTTATTATTTATCTTGATCTTTTGATTTGTCCAGTGGATTTAAAAACCAACAGAGAATTGATCAATTATTATTTAAATCTTCTTAAACAGAAAAAAGAAGAAAAATTACGTAACTTTGTGCCTGTTGTTATAACTCCTGAACAGAAACAAGAGAGACTTCTTTATTATAAAAAACAAATCTTAAAAGAAAAGGAACAAGAGTTAGAAAGAATTATCAATTTTAACTCCTTGTTAAGACAGCACAAAGAGTGGAAAACCTATCAAAGAAAGCTTTCTGATTTTAAGAGACGGTATCCAAATTATAAAAGTGAGCTTTGATCTCCTTTTTATTTTTTTTTTTATAAAAAAAATCACAAAAACTCGAAAATTATAATAAAAATTATTATAAAATAAATAAATATATAACTTATATTTTTTTATTATTTTATCCAAATTATAAAATGGACTTTGTCTCTGGTGATCTTATTGACCAAGACCTCTTAGAGGACGTCCCAGACTGTGGACCCTTGGATTTGTCCCAAGATTTGATTGGAACCCACTCAGATCCCGTTGGAATACCCTCCAAGGACAATCCTGACCCCCAACTAGATGACACTGATGGTTCCATCTCTGAATGTGACCTAATTATCACTAATCCCATTAATGTCATCGAAGGTAACATAGAATCTTCCCTAGATATTAACCCTGTTAATGAAGATAGCAATTTGCCTCAAAAATGGACACCCAACATGAAAATCCAACATGTTTCTGAAGCTAAGACCTTAACCCTTAAACCTTCTATTGGAAAAGGGTACACCGGTGGTAAAACTTGTTATGCCACTGGCTTGATACAAGGTTCCCCCGTAAAATTACTTCTAGACAGTGGAGCCTTCTGCTCTTGTGTTGGAACTGACTACTTAGATAAACAGGATTCCAACTGGAAGAAAAACTTACTACCTGTACCTCAAGCTAAGTTCAGCAGCTGTAACTCACCTCTCAATGCTATTGGAGTATGGCAAACAGAAATCATACTCCCCCACTCTAAAGGATCAATCAAGATAAAGATTGAATTTGTAGTACTTCAAAATGGAGTATGTGATTATTTTATTATAGGAAATGATTCTCTTTGCCTGTACGGGATAGATGTCTTCCAGAGTAAAGGGAGATATTTCACTATAGGAGGAGATTGGAACAAGAAGTTCCAAATATGCCATATCAATGCTAAAGCTACTGATTCCACTTATGAGAGACACTTAGAAACTTTTAACCAGGAATACTTTTCCCAAGCTGCCTTGAATTCCCAGCTTAGTGAAAACCAGAAAAGAGATATGCTCCAAGCATGCTTTGAGAACCAGAATGCTTTTTGCACTAAAGACCATCCCATTGGTAATATCAAAGGTCATGATATGGTCTTAACTTTGACTATTAAGCCTCCTTACCCTCCTAACCTCAGGAGACCAGCTTACCCTTCTAGTCAAAAATCTAGGACTGCTCTAGAAAGCCACATCCAAGAACTAGTGGACTTACAGGTCTTACGGAAAGTAGGGCATAATGAGCAAGTAGACGTAACTACCCCCTTGATAATATCCTGGCACAATGATAAGTCTAGGATGGTTGGAGACTTTAGAATGCTCAACAACTACACCCAAGCTGACTATTATCCTATCCCAAGGATTGACCACGCTCTACATAATCTTTCTAAAGCTAAGTTCATTACTACTATGGACATGTTGAAAGGCTTTCACCAAATACCTATCAGTCCGGATAGTAGGAAATTTATGAGAATTATATGTCATTTAGGCATATATGAGTATCTCAGAATGCCCTTTGGTATTAAAAATGCTCCTTCCCACTTCCAAAGAATGATGGATACAGTCTTAGGAATGTTCATCAGGCAAGGTTGGATGATGGCATACATAGATGATGTTATCATTTATTCAGACGAGTGGGATACTCACATGGATAAAGTAAGGCTAGTGCTTAAAACAATTGCCACAGTAGGATTAAAAGTATCTATGAAAAAGTGCAACTTTGGATACGGAGAACTCAAAGCTCTAGGACACATTGTTTCTGGACTAACTTTAACTGCTGACCAAAGTAAGATAGCAGCAGTAATGAACGGACACTGAGCCCCAGAATTTTTTTCAGATATAGTCATATCTTGGAGTGGTGAATGTCAGCCTGCTACTTAGCACAGAGCAACCTGAAAAAGCAACAACAATAATAATATTAACAAAATTAAAAGGAACAAAGATAAATGAATAAATAAAATTATTTTAAAATGAAGGAGTAGGAAATCCATAAATATTATTGCAGAAATGGACTCCCCACCCAAAATAAGGTAGGGTCACTCACTGACCCCACCCTTGAATTCTTACTCCTTATATTTTTTAATTAATTTAATACAAAATGGTAAATGACCACGGCACCAGTATGGCACCTTTTAGCCATTTTAATATTTCACATGATATGTCATGTATAGGTTTCACACCTAAATTTCAGTCGAAATCCAGGTGTTGTGTGTAGTTTAGGAGTTACACGGGAAATTGTGTTTTGTCACAATTCCCGCACGCAGCCCCGCGTCCCTGCAGCGTTGGACTCCCGCGTACGCCAACTCCCGCACGCAGCCCCGCGTCCCTACAGCGCTGAACTCCCGCGCAGGTAATCCTGTGACCTAGTCAAGCGCGCAGCGGTACAGTCCCCCGCGCGCATCTGAGCAGCGGATCAGTCCCCGCGCGCATTTGAATGGACTGATCCCCGCGCCTCCTATGACATCCAGGTACCGCTCAGAGAAGCTACAATATAGTAGGATCTACGCTACATATGTAAAGCTACCACACGAGCATAGATTATGGTTCAAAAACCTTAAAAATCAAATAAAATTAGTTAGTAACTAATTTTTAGTATTTTTTATTAATAAAATAAAGATCCAGACTCACCACAAAATAAGTTGATCAGAATCTTCAAAGACCACGAAAATACATAAGGAGTGGTCGTAAAAATTATTAAAAATTACATACAGGATCAGCAGAGGATGGAGAATCAATAAACATCCACGTCTGTTCACTTTGGACCAGCACTTACTGTACAAATTGAGGATCAGTGCAGGATCAGCAAAATGACTAATATATTGATTAACAGATCCTGCAGCTAAAAAGGAGCTGTTCCTTGACAGATCTAAGGCCAGCAGGCTAACAGCACCTTGAAGACGGGCCAATCTTGCCCTGATTGCCCCCTTAGCCTTAGCCCATGGCTAGTACTCCTTCTAGAGGTCCTCAAGCACCCAAAAAGAATATTTAAACAGGCTCTTTTTGCCCTTCTGTTTGAAAGAAGTTAATCAGTTATCAGGAATTATTTATTATCAATCAGACACGGTGTCATTGTTAATCAAGTGCTTATATGAAGATAAGCAAGTGATTTATGACTTAGTCTGTAGTAGTATTATTTACCTTTATTAACCAATCAACCATTGAAGTTTAGTCAAGCAATCAACCCCATCTGCTCTGAAAACCTTCCAATTATTCCAGGATTTTCGTGGTCAAGTGCTCAGAGTGAGTGTTTCCCTTCCTTTCTAGGCCACTTGTGCTGTTAAGCCCGGCCATTAGTGGAATAAGTCCTTTCTAAGGCACCCATATTTATTCCAAGGTTCTTAAACTGCCTAAGGAGGCCCCTTGAAGAGGGGTTGCTAGTCTGTAAAGATCCCCAGTAGTATAATACTGTGGCCCCTCTTTATATATTATATTCAAAATATTTATAACCAAACCAAATAAACCTTGCAATTGCTCTTACCATACCATTATTGGAGCTTTAAAGCGTTTATTCTTTGGAATATTATTGCTCCAAGTTCTTTTATCACTCTCTGTACCTAAAGGACTGCAAGGTTCCTGGTATCAGAGAGCTGACAGGTGGAGGGATTTTTTCTTTTTTTTTCTTTTGGTTTTTTTTATCTTTTTGTTCTTTTTCTTGTGTTTCAGCAGTTCAAACTCTTGATCAGGACTTGTTTCACCATTTTGCCTTCTTTCAGAGGCAATACACCTGCATTTTCTGGGTTGTGGTAGTGTAAAATTATTCTTCTGATGTTTCAGGCTGAGTTTCATTTTGTACAGTTTAAGGTCATGTGGGACCATCCTGCAGTTTAGGGTCATGCAGAAGACCCTGATGCAGTTTATGGTCATGCTGGACCAATCCTGCAGTTTAAAGTCTTGCAGAGGAACATCCTGATACTGGCCTTCCGTCGGAAATCTGCGCGGACGGCGCGATCGCTCCTTCCCGGGTGTTGGGAAGGAGTGGGTGGCGTTGTTGGAGGCAATAAGGGTTCCAGCCCTTTGCTTTTTTTTTGTTTCTTCTTTCTTCTTTTTCTTCTTCTCTTTTTTTTGTTGTTTCATACTTGACAGTGGCGATCCCGCGAAAGGCCGCAATTGCAATTGCTTTGATCATGGGTGGATGGCCAACGCATGCAGATCCGCAATCGCGATCGCAGGAAGGAGCGGGCCGGACAAAGCTTGTGGTTAATTGTCGCTACCATTGGCGCAATACGATCGGATCGCGATGAGGGGTTGTTTTGGCAAGTCAATCGATTGATCAATTGATTGCAAAATTGAGCCTTGAGTTTGAGTGCGAAGAAAGAAAGGGGCGCCCTCGTTTGCCATGAGCAGTGGGTTGGAATGGAGATAGCAATAGATAGGGGCTGCAGCGCTCATGGGACAATGTTTCCTTCATTTGTATTCCTTTTTGCATGTCCGTCTATTTGCCAACGCTACACTTAAGGCACGGCATGTGGCCCATAAATATCATCGTTCATTGATCCATTGTGTTTTCACCGCAATTGTGCGCTACCAACTTATAGGAACAAGTCTTGTTGTTTTCTTGTCACCTCCGGCTCTAGCATTCTAAATTCTGCAATTATAATTGCCTAACTTGAGCAGCGTCCAACGCCCCTAAATCTATCACTGTTAATGGTCGTGACCATCGGCGCGGCCAAGTTTCTGGCCATCGGCGTCGTTGTCCAATTGGATTTGGCCCCGTCGTTTTTTTTTTTTTTTTTTTTTTTTTATCCATGCTTCAATGGCAAGCGACTTGCCGCGATTAATTGCCCTTCCGCGTATCGCTCGCAAATAACCTTCCAATTGCCCTTTTCGACGTTTTTTTTTTTTTTTTTTTTTTAATCCTGGAGAAAGGAATACTATTAATTCTTTTTTTTTGTAAGTGCTTTTCTAGGAATAATAAGAATAAAATTAAGATGGCGAGTTTGATATCTATTCATGTTTTGAGGAGGGATTACTGATCTCTCTCTTTTCCTTTTTTTTAGGATTTTTTTTTTGTATATATGTTTTTTTTGGATTTATTTTATGATTTTTACAGTTTTTCCAGTGATTGGTGATAGAGAGAGAGATCTGGTATTGCAAGTATGGTGAGCATTCATTACGTATATTATTTTTGTTGGAGGTACCAACAGTATCACTGATACCCCCTTTTTTATTTTTTATAGGATTTTTATGAATTTTTTTTTTGCTTTTATTTTGTGATCTTGATGGTTTTTCTAGGATTGATGGTAGGAGAAAGATTTGATCCTAAAAAAAGTGGTGAGTATATTTTTCTTTTTGTTTTTGTTTTTGTTTTTGTTTTTTTTTTTTTTGGAAGTAAAAAAGAGTGACAAAGATAACTGATACCTCTGTTTTTTCTTTTTTTTAGTATATAGATATTTATTATTCTTGTGGAAATGACATCAGCTTCAATGTGAAAAAACTTACAATAAATATTACAGTGGTGGTGCTGCCCACCCTTTCCCTCAGCTCACCAAAGGAAACTGAAGGCTTACTTCTTCATCAATCTTAATAAAATAGGAGAAGGGACTCACTCCTCCAAATACCCTGACCATCTCATGTGGTCTGGTATTACCTGGTACATTACAACCAAACATTTCATCCAATCCTTGGCCCATTCTTCACCATAGTAAAAGCTGTACCTGAAGACCCAAGGAACTCTTCCATAATGAGATGGCCAATCCCCATCAATCAGAAGAACATTAGTGGCTTGGGTATTGAGTAACTCAATAAATTCAGAGTTGTCCAAGCCTGCTCCAGGTAACTCCTCCCAGTTTTCTCCCTCCATGTCTTCAAGGTTGGTCCAGAACCCTCCAAACAATCTTTGGAAATTTTCCTGGTTCTCTTCAGCTTCCATTTTATCAAGGAGATCATTCCAGGTCCTGTCAATTGGTTCTTCTGCATAGATTGATGGGGTAAGAATATTATTTTCCCAAGGATCTGGCAAGCCTTCCAAGTTCATTTCAGGTATATCCTGTCCACTGGTCCAATCTTCTTCCTGGTATTCTTGGGCCTCCAGATTTGCTGTGATGTTGTTCATCCCCAGTGGTCTTCTTGGTGGTGTCACCTGCCATCCTGCTTGATTTGTTGAACAGATTGGGATGCATAACCTCTCTTCTTCTGCTATTTCATAGCTTAAGACTTCTCCTTTATGCTTGGATAATTCCAACCTGACTTTATGATCCACCAAAAAGGGTCTTCCCAGAACTATATGCATTGATCCTTTGGCTATGAAGAAGTGAGCAGATTTGGGTTCCCCAGGAGTTATCTCAAAAATTGTTCTTTCAGCCAAACCAATTAGTGGATTTGAGTGGCCTCCAATTCCTGTAACCCTCATGAATAATTCCCTGGAAACCAAGCCTGCCTGGATTGCCACATGTTCAGGTATGAAATTTAATTCAGCACCAGTATCCACCAGGGCCTTTATCTTTTTTCCTTTTATCCAAATGTCTATGAATCCCAATGGGCAAGCATAGGTAAGATTGCTGCTAATGGAACATGGGTATTCTTCATCAGAATAGTCTTCAAAATGGTGTTGACATCCATTAATCCTCTTATTGTTTTTGCTGGCTGATGATTTAGAGGCTTTCTTCAAGTCCAAGGTTCCTTCAAGGGTTATATCTTTTATATGCTGGAAGAAATTTGGTGCAACTGAAAGGAGCTCCTCCAAGGTAAGGTTAAAGCTTTGTTTTAATATTTTCTTCTTCAGGATTTCTTCAATCTTGGTTCCTCCTTCAGTATATACTGGTTCTGACCTTTCCTTGTTCACTTCCACAGGTTCAGTTTCAGGTTTCTTCACAGGTTCTTCTTCGGGGTCTTCTTCTTCATCTGAGTCCTGGCCATCCTCCTCAACCCATGCTCCTGGATAACTTACTCTTCTCTTCCTGGATCCAACCTCCTTGGCTGGTTCATTCTCTGGCTCTGGGTGGTCTTGGTTTACTGGTTTGGAACTTCCTTTGGACTTGTCAGCCAATCTCTGGGACTTCCTCATTCCCCATTGTACCTGGGATTCTTTCACATTGACTTCTGGTGATGTCCAAGCTTCCCAATTTTCAATCTCCAAGAATTCTGAAAAATTGGATGGTTTCTCCTTCTTCTGGGGTTCTTCAACCTTAAGGCTCTTTTGGTTTCCTGAAAACTTCTTCACTTGATCTCTGGGGGTTTCCTGGCTACTCAGTGGTACTGGTTACCCATTTGGATAGAAGAAACTGGATCCTTGCTTGAACACTCTCTTGTTCTTGAGGTCCTCTGAGAGATCTGGACAGGTGAACTGGGTATGGTACTCATCCTTGCAGTAGTTGCATCTGACTGGCCATCTGGTTCCTGCATTGGTAACTGGGGGTCTGAAGTTTGGTGCCATTCCTTGGTTGGTCCTTTCAAGATGTGGTTGTGCCTGCTTCTGATTTAAGGCCATGGTGAGCTTGGTGATTTCTTCTTTCATTTTTAAGAGTTCATCCATTCCTGCTTGCTGAAACTTGACTTCTTTCTTGGTTTCCACTGGGTTCTTGATGATAGGTCTAGGTGCTTCTTCTTCATCCACATCCCATAAGGCCAAAGTCATTTCCACAAATTCCTTCAAGGTTTCCAGGTCAGGGGGAAGGTATCTTCCATCCCTTGCAATCTTGATTCTACCTGCATGGGCCAATTCTCTGTTAACCTCCCTCCTAAGATCAGTGGAAAAGGCTTTCCCAAGGTTCTCTCCACTTTCCCAGTTGGTGTTGTCATACCCCATCTTAATGAAATAGAGGACCATCTCCTCATAATTACCAATAAACTTTTGGAAGTCCTTTTTGGTCTTGATTCCTCCCTGATCTTGAGTAAGTCTGAGCAATCTAGGTATGGATTCCTCATTAAACCTTCCATGGGGGGTAGCTGTGCCCCATTTCCTCTTCAACTCCTTCTTCAAAAGGTCCTAATCTCCATATTCATGTCCTTCCATATCCTCAATAGATTCTCTAATCTTTTTGTCTTGGACTAAAAAAGGTAATTGCAGAGCTATATCTATTCCTCCTGCCTTTTGAATTCTAGCCAGTTTCTCAATTCTTTTAATAGATTGTTCCACCTCTGTTCCATCAAATTCAATATCTACCTATTTTCCATCTAATAATACTCCATTTTGTTCATCATTCTTGATGATTGAATTATCCTGGGATGGTCCTCTGGCTGGGATTCTTTCAGTGTACTGACTCCTTATTGCTTCTCTTCTTTCCTCTCTAGGTTGAGAAAAATATTTTTATTCCTGGACTAATGGAGGGGGCTTCAGATTCTTCAGTATTCCTTTTTTGAATTCTTTCAAATGGTGACCTTGGGGTGGAGGTCTGAAATTTGGTTCTTTGTTGAGTATAAGGAGTTTCTGGGATGCCTTGTGCTGTTCTTTCTTCAAGGATTTGGTTTAGGACTTTGGAAATGTTGGCAAGATTCTCTCTCATTTCTGATGCCATGTCTTGCTGATTTTGAATTCTCTCCTGGTCTTCATCTGGTTTTTCTTGGGTTCCACTGGATGGTTTGGTTTTGTCTTTCAGTTCTTGCTCCATCCTGGTTATTGAGGAAAGTGCTACTTGGTTATTATCTTCAAAACCTTTAAGTTGGTCCTTGAGGTCCTCTAATATCTGGTGAATATGTCTTCCTTTAGTTTCCTGAATTTCTAATAGACTAAAGGGGGCTAATTTTCCAAAAATCCTGTCTTTTATAGGTAATAACTAATCATTCCAAAGGAAATTGGCCACTGTTGGGACACCAATTGAAGAGAATCCAAGGGATAATGGGATTATTTAGCAAATGGCTTGCTGGCAGTCACTAGAAGGGGAATTTAGTTTACTACTAGTCTTGAATAGATCGAGGTAATCTAAGGTGGTTTTGAATTGCCTGCCCTTCTGAACTAAAATAAGTCTGCACAATAATTTTTTTTAATTAGTGACTGGTTTCTTTGAGACTTAAAATAGGTCTCTTATCAGACCTAGATTAATTATTACTAGAGATTTTCAGGAATTTCAAGACTATTCCAGGTTGGATTGGATTATTGGCAAGCTTCCACCAATTAATAATCAAGAATTTTCTACTTTTTCTGACTATTTTTCCAATTCCTTTTAAAGGATTTAGGGGTTGACTAAAAGTTGTTTAACCAGTAGGAGGACCCAAAGATGGGCTTGCCCACAGGGGGCTTGCCGTAAAAAAAGCTTGGTTGGTTCTTCTGTTGTGCTCTTCCTCGTTTATGAATTTACTAATGAAAAATAAGGTGTTTTTCCCTCTTAAAGGATAGGTGCTGAATAACAGGCCTTTTCTCAAGAATCCTTCTTCAAAAACCCCAGGAGTTTTGGGTCAAATAGTCAATGATAAGTTTGTGTTTGATCCTTTATTTCCTTTTCACTTGATCTGGTTCACTTATAACTGGGTACTGGTAAGTAACCGGTCAGGCTGATTCCATATTTCACACACTGGTCAGAAGCCATACTCTGGGCAAAAGCCATGCTTCTGGGGCTGATGCCATGCTTACAACTTGGATAGGTAAAGAGAGCCCTCCTTAAATGGAGAAATACTTTCTCAGGGGATGCTCAGGGCTCCCCTGAGTGCGGTTCTTAGCCTCTCTCTGCACTTTTGAAGCACAGGAGGGTACAGTTACATGAGACGAATCATTCTGGTGATAAAACATGTAAATCAGGCTGAAAGATAACTGTATTTTTTTTAGTTCATGTCAGCCTGCTACTTAGCACAGAGCAACCTGACAAAGCAGCAACAATAATAATATTAACAAAATAAAGATAAATGAATAAATAAAATTATTATAAAATGAAGGAGTAGGAAATCCATAAATATTACTGCAGAAATGGATTCCCCACCCAAAATAAGGTAGGGTCACTCACTGACCCCACCCTTGAATTCGTACTCCTTATATTTTTTTTAATTAATTTAATACAGAATGGTAAATGACCACGGCACCAGTATGGCACCTTTTAGCCATTTTAATATTTCACATGATATGTCATGTATAGGTTTCACACCTAAATTTCAGTCAAAATCCAGGTGTTGTGTGTATTTTAGGAGTTACACGGGAAATTGTGTTTTGTCACAATTCCTGCACGCAGCCCCGCGTCCCTACAGCGCTGGTCTCCCGCGTACGCAAACTCCCGCACGCAGCTCCGCGTCCCTACAGCGTTGGACTCCCGCGTACGCTGAATTCCCGCACGCAGCCCCGCGTCCCTACAGCGCTGGTCTCCCGCGTACGCAAACTCCCGCACGCAGCTCCGCGTCCCTACAGCGTTGGACTCCCGCGTACGCCAACTCCCGCACGCAGCCCCGCGTCCCTACAGCGCTGAACTCCCGCGCGCATCTGAGCAGCGGATCAGTCCCCGCGCGCATTTGAATGGACTGATCCCCGCGCCTCCTATGACATCCAGGTACCGCTCAGAGAAGCTACAACATAGTAGGATCTACACTACATATGTAAAGCTAACACACAAGCATAGATTATGGTTCAAAAACCTTAAAAATCAATTGAAATTAGTTAATAACTAATTTTTAGTATTTTTTATTAATTAAATAAAGATCCAGACTCACCACGAAGTAAGTTAATCAGAACCTTCAAAGACCACGAAACTACATAAGGAGTGGTCGTAAAAATTATTAAAAATTACATACAGGATCAGCAGAGGATGGAGAATCAATAAAAATCTACGTCTGCTCACTTTGGACCAGTACTTACTGTACAAATTGAGGATCAGTGCAGGATCAGCAAAATGACTAATCTATTGATTAACAGATCCTGCAGCTAAAAAGGAGCTGTTCCTTGACAGATCTAAGGCCAGCAGGCTAACAGCACCTTGAGGACGTGCCAATCTTGCCCTGATTGCCCCCCTAGCCTCAGCCCATGGCTAGTACCTCTTCTAGAGGTCCTCAAGCACCCAAAAAGGAATATTTAAACAGGCTCTTTTGCTCTTCTGTTTCCAAAGGAGTTAATCAGTTATCAGGAATTATTTATTATCAATCAGACACGGTGTCATTGTTAATCAAGTGCTTATATGAAGATAAGCAAGTGATTTATGACTTAGTCTGTAGTAGTATTATTTACCTTTATTAACCAATCAACCATTGAAGTTTAGTCAGGAAATCAACCCCATCTGCTCTGAAACCCTTCCAATTACTCCAGGATTTTTGTGGTCAAGTACTCAGAGTGAGTGTTTCCCTTCCTGTCTAGGCCACGTGTGCTGTTAAGCCCGCCATTAGTGGAATAAGTCCTTTATAAGGCACCCATATTTATTCCAAGGTTCTTAAACTGCCTAAGGAGGCCCCTTGAAGAGAGGTTGCTAGTCTGTAAAGATCCCCAGTAGTATAATACTGTGGCCCCTCTTTATATTTTATATTTAAAATATTTATAACCAAACCAAATAAACCTTGCACTTGCTCTTACCATACCATTATTGGAGCTTTAAAGTGTTTATTCTTTGGAATATTATTGCTCCAAGTTCTTTTATCACTCTCTGTAGCTAAAGGACTGCAAGGTTCCTGGTATCAGAGAGCTGACAACTGGGGGTCTGGCCGGGAAATATCCTCAATAATTAATTATTTAATTAATTATCTCCTGGCCCAGTTATTTATATAAAAATTATATAAGTAGAAATACTTATCATTTATCTTGATCTTTTGATTCGTCCAGTGGATTTAAAAACCAACGGAGAATTGATCAATTATTATTTAAATCTTCTTAAACAGAAAAAAGAAGAAAAATTACGTAACTTTGTGCCTGTTGTTATAACTCCTGAACAGAGACAAGAGAGACTTCTTTATTATAGAGAACAAATCTCAAAAGAAAAGGAACAAGAGTTAGAAAGAATTATCAATTTTAACTCCTTGTTAAGACAGCACAAAGAGTGGAAAACCTATCAAAGAAAGCTTTCTGCTTTTAAGAGACGGTATCCAAATTATAAAAGTGAGCTTTGATCTCCTTTTTATTTTTTTTTTTATAAAAAAAAATCACAAAAACTCGAAAATTATAATAAAAATTATTATAAAATAAATAAATATATAACTTATATTTTTTATTATTTTATCCTTTCTAGTGGACTTTGTCTTTGGTGATCTTATTGACCAAGACCTCTTAGAGGACGTCCCAGACTGTGGACCCTTGGATTTGTCCCAAGATTTAATTGGAACCCACTCAGATCCCGTTGGAATACCCTCCAAGGACGGACCTGACCCCAACAAGGACTTAGTGCCTTTAAACCTTCATATAAGTAAGAAATATTTTTTTGAAAAAAATTATTACTCGAAAAAAAAAAAAAAAAAATTATTTTTTTATAAAGTTTCGACAAAAACTTATATAATCTTTAAAATGCATCAAAACAGACGCAACACCCGTGCCAGTGGACGCGCCCCGTCATATGGATCTTTGCCCGGAGGAACCCGTGTGCGCAAGGACGCCAGTCGCGAACGCAATGAGGATCGAGCCAGTGATCACTCCGATCCGAGCGACCGTGACAACAACCGCAGCCGCCGACTCGACCAACTCACCGTTGGAGGGCCGTCCCTTGTTGAACGTGAAATCCCAGGAGGATACCGTTCCACCTACGCCACCCCAGCCGGACTCCTCCAAGGAGGAGAAAATAAAGGTATTAGTGAAAGAACACGTGGGTCATTGGGAACTGTTCAAACAGGCTCAGACCCAGGAAGACCATCAGGGTATGAGAAAAGCCATATATTTGGCAAAGAAGACTCAAATAACCCTCCAAAAATTAATTCCCAAGAAAGAAGTAGAAAGTTACATGAAGAATTGGAATCCTTGGGACCAATTAGTTTCCTTAAGAGGAAACAACAACAACAAGAAGAAGAGATCTCTAGCCCATCAGAAGTTAAAGAGTCCCAAAGAGTGGGACAACATAATATCTTTGGCAAGAAAATGGAAGAAAGTTTACCGCAATTAGACGTAGAAACTTTCAACTTGTTTTCCATAAATGTTTCTCATAACTTTGATATCATTGGCAAATGTTTTGATAAAGTATATGAGCAATTGGATAAAGTAAATACCAATTTTGGTAAAGTCATGCAATCCCAATCCAACTTGATCAAAATCAATGAGTTAGAAGTAAAACAAATAAGAGACAGCATTAGTTTGAGTAAAGGAGAACTAATAAATTACCTAGAAAACAATACTTCAGCTATCCAAGAAGAAATTCTTCTATCTATTGAACAAATCAAAGAAGGTATTAATAAAACAGACCACACTTCACCCACCCATATTATTAATAAAATTGATTTATTAAGTAACAAACTTGACCTTGAATTAGGTATGATTAAGAATGATCTCAGAGATCTAAAGATAAACTTATCTCAACCCATTGCAGACTCTGATGAAATCAGACCTTCCAGGTACCACAGTACGCCCCAAATACCTTCTAGACCAAGACTAACAAGGCTTGAATCTTTCAGACCTAGTACCACTCCTGAAGTAGAACAAGCATTAAAATTACTTCCCCCTATCAGGGAGTGGCCTAAATTCTCCGGAGAAGGAGAATACAATCATGTCAGTTTTATTAATTTTATTGACTATACTCTGGCCTCTTATGAACTTCCTGATAACATAGCCGTAGTAAGACTACCTAGACTATTTGAAGGAGTAGCCCTTGACTGGTTCATCAATAAGAGAGAAGAGGTAGGATCTTTGTCATGGAATTCATGGAAAGATTTGATTAAGGAACAATTTGGTACCAGAATTTGGAAAAGAAAAATGATGAAAACTTTCAAAACTTCTTTTTTTGATCCATCTAAGGACAAACCTCACAAATGGTGCCTTGACCAGAAGAGAAGACTAGACTGCTTCTACCCAAATGCTGATAAAGAAGAAGTCAATGAAAGACTCCTCAACCTATGTCCAGGACAACTTAACCATAGCGTAAGGTGCAGAATGCCCATGAACTCTGACCTTTCCACTCTCATAGGAGTATTAGAAGAAACTATTGACATGAATGGCTCCAAATGCTGATAAAGAAGAAGTCAATGAAAGACTCCTCAACCTATGTCCAGGACAACTTAACCATAGCGTAAGGTGCAGAATGCCCATGAACTCTGACCTTTCCACTCTCATAGGAGTATTAGAAGAAACTATTGACATGAATGGCTTAGACAAAAAGCTTAATAAACCCAGAGAACCAACTACTAGGAATAAGGAAGATTATAATAACAAGAACAAAGAACTTCTACCTAACAACTCAGAAGCCAAGAATACTTTGGTGACCAAAGAAAAGACATGTTGGAATTGCAACCAAACAGGGCATGTAAGACCTGACTGTCCTTTACCCAGGAGAAAGATTAATCCTATTGAAGGAGAAGAGGATGACACTAATCCTGACCCTCAACTGATGACACTGATGGTTCCATCTCTGAATGTGACCTAATTATCACTAATCCCATTAATGTCATCGAAGGTAACATAGAATCTTCCCTAGATATTAACCCTGTTAATGAAGATAGCAATTTGCCTCAAAAATGGACACCCAACATGAAAATCCAACATGTTTCTGAAGCTAAGACCTTAACCCTCAAACCTTCTATTGGAAAAGGGTACACCGGTGGTAAAACTTGTTATGCCACTGGCTTGATACAAGGTTCCCCCGTAAAATTACTTCTAGACAGTGGAGCCTTCTGCTCTTGTGTTGGAACTGACTACTTAGATAAACAGGATTCCAACTGGAAGAAAAACTTACTACCTGTACCTCGAGCTAAGTTCAGCAGCTGTAACTCACCTCTCAATGCTATTGGAGTATGGCCAACAGAAATCATACTCCCCCACTCTAAAGGATCAATCAAGATAAAGATTGAATTTGTAGTACTTCAAAATGGAGTATGTGATTATTTTATTATAGGAAATGATTCTCTTTGCCTGTACGGGATAGATGTCTTCCAGAGTAAAGGGAGATATTTCACTATAGGAGGAGATTGGAACAAGAAGTTCCAAATATGCCATATCAATGCTAAAGCTACTGATTCCACTTATGAGAGACACTTAGAAACTTTTAACCAGGAATACTTTTCCCAAGCTGCCTTGAATTCCCAGCTTAGTGGAAACCAGAAAAGAGATATTCTCCAAGCATGCTTTGAGAACCAGAATGCTTTTTGCACTAAAGACCATCCCATTGGTAATATTAAAGGTCATGATATGGTCTTAACTTTGACTATTAAGCCTCCTTACCCTCCTAACCTCAGGAGACCAGCTTACCCTTCTAGTCCAAAATCTAGGACCGCTCTAGAAAGCCACATCCAAGAACTAGTGGACTTACAAGTCTTACGGAAAGTAGGGCATAATGAGCAAGTAGACGTAACTACCCCCGTGATAATAGCCTGGCACAATGATAAGTCTAGGATGGTTGGAGACTTTAGAATGCTCAACAACTACACCCAAGCTGACTATTATCCTATCCCAAGGATTGACCACGCTCTACATAATCTTTCTAAAGCTAAGTTCATTACTACTATGGACATGTTGAAAGGCTTTCACCAAATACCTATCAGTCCGGATAGTAGGAAATTTATGAGAATTATATGTCATTTAGGCATATATGAGTATCTCAGAATGCCATTTGGTATTAAAAATGCTCCTTCCCACTTCCAAAGAATGATGGATACAGTCTTAGGAATGTTCATCAGACAAGGTTGGATGATGGTATACATAGATGATGTTATCATTTATTCAGACGATTGGGATACTCATATGGATAAAGTAAGGCTAGTGCTTAAAACAATTGCCACAGTAGGATTAAAAGTATCCATGAAAAAGTGCAACTTTGGATACGGAGAACTCAAAGCTCTAGGACACATTGTTTCTGGACTAACTTTAACTGCTGACCAAAGTAAGATAGCAGCAGTAATGAACAGACCTATGCCCCAGAACAAAACGGAACTCTTATCCTTTATAAGCTTCTGCAGCTATTACAGGAAGTACATACCTAAATTTGCTAACCTCACCAAGTGTTTATATGAGATCTGCAACAACAACACTTTGTTCGAAATGACTCATGAAAGATTGAAGAATTATGAGGAACTCAAAGTAGCTATGACTACTGCCCCAGTATTGATACAACCAGATTATTCTAAACCCTTCAAACTTTACATAGATGCTAGCATGGAAGGATTAGGAGCTGCATTACACCAAGAAGTAATAGAAGAGGATAAACCAGTAAAGAAACCTATACTCTTCATATCTAGACAAGTCAAAGATACTGAAAAGAGATATGGTGCCAGCCAAATGGAATGCCTTGCTCTAGTATGGGCATTAGAAAAACTCCACTATTATTTGGAAGGTACAAACTTCGTGGTAATCACTGATTGCAATGCTGTTAGGACTCTCATGAACATGAAAACTCCTAGCAGGCATATGTTAAGATGGCAGATAGCCATACAACAGTACAGAGGTCAGATGACAATAGTCCACCAAGCTGGAGTTAAACATCAGAATGCTGACAGTCTTAGCAGAAATGCTCTACCAAATGATACTAGCAATCCTGCTCATGACCCAGAAGATCATGATATATTTCCTATACTAAACATTAACCTGTTTAATCGGGAAGCTCCCATCATAGGAATTCACATATGTGAACTAGAGGAACCACTGTTCAGCTCCATCAGAGAAGCATACAACTCTGACATGAAGACTTTGATTAACATCATAGAAAGTACTTCCCCTCCATCTGAACTCATAAACAGTTTACCTGAACCCCTACTGAAGTCCTATAAAGAAGGAAGATTCACACTGTGGGATGGCATATTATATTACCGGCATAAACACTCTAGTGTTATAGTCTTGACCAAAGCAGAGCATATCAAACTTGTTTTAGCTGAATGTCATGATAATTGCTCATCGGGTCACCTGTCTATTGATAGAACTCTAGATAAAGTAAAACAGACTGCCTGGTGGATCAACTGGAGAGACTCCACTATCAAGTATGTTTCAAGCTGTGAAATCTGTCAGAAGTCCAACAGGACCACTGGGAAAAGGTTTGGACTACTCCAAAGGATAGCTGAGCCTAGGAAAAGATGGGAAGTTATCAACATGGACTTCGTAACAGGACTGCCCCCTGGTGGAGCTTACTCTTACAACTCAGTCCTGGTTATTGTAGACAGATTTTCTAAGAAAGCCAAGTTTCTACCTAACCATAAGGAAGACACCGCTATGGAAGTAGCCTTACTCTTCTGGAACAGACTAATTGCTGATGTAGGAATTCCTAAGATTATTATCAGTGATAGAGACCCCAAATTCACGTCTGAATTCTGGAGAAACCTCCATGATATGTTAGGAACTACCTTAGCCTTTTCTACAGCTTATCACCCTCAGACAGATGGATTAGCTGAAAGAATGATCCAGACTCTAGAGGATATGCTCAGAAGGTTCTGTTGCTTTGGGATGGAGTACAAAAATACAGACGGATATTGCCATGACTGGGTTAGCCTTTTACCTGCACTAGAAATGGCCTATAACAGTAGTAAACACTCTACTACCAAAGAAGCTCCTTACATACTGGAAAGAGGATGGATCCCCAAATTGCCCAAAGATAACCTCAATCAGGAGTTGACTAATATCCATCCAACATCACTGGACTTCAAAAACATGATAGATATGGCAAACAAGCACGCTGCCAAGTGTGTACAAGATGCTGTTGAATACAACCAACAGAGGTGGGATAAAACTCACAAAGAACCTGATTTCAGAATAGGAGATCAAGTTCTAATTTCAACCGCCAATTTCAACAATTTGGCTGGAAACAGAAAACTCAGACCAGCCTTTGTAGGGCCTTTCACTATCAAAAAACTCCATGGGAAAAATGCCGTAGAAGTCATCCTCAGTAATGAACTCTCTAGGAAACACCCAGTCTTCCCAGTTAGCCTTGTCAAACACTACCATCCCAGAGAAGGAGAAAAGACCCCTTCACTTAAAATACCAGTCTTAGATGAGCCTGAGAAGGACAAAGGAAAAGTTAGTAAAATCCTTAAAGATAAAAAAGAAAGGATCCAAGGAAAAGATGTTAGACTTTACTTAGTCAGATACAAAGGAGAATCAGCTGATAAAGATGAATGGCTACCTGAAAACAACATCCCAGATGGACCGATACACCTGAGAAACTACAGAGCCAGTAAAAGACACTGAACCCCAAAAATTTTTTTCAGATATAGTCATATCTTGGAGTGGGGGAATGTCAGCCTGCTACTTAGCACAGAGCAACCTGACAAAGCAGCAACAATAATAATATTAACAAAATAAAGATAAATGAATAAATAAAATTATTATAAAATGAAGGAGTAGGAAATCCATAAATATTACTGCAGAAATGGATTCCCCACCCAAAATAAGGTAGGGTCACTCACTGACCCCACCCTTGAATTCGTACTCCTTATATTTTTTTTAATTAATTTAATACAGAATGGTAAATGACCACGGCACCAGTATGGCACCTTTTAGCCATTTTAATATTTCACATGATATGTCATGTATAGGTTTCACACCTAAATTTCAGTCAAAATCCAGGTGTTGTGTGTATTTTAGGAGTTACACGGGAAATTGTGTTTTGTCACAATTCCCGCACGCAGCCCCGCGTCCCTACAGCGCTGGTCTCCCGCGTACGCAAACTCCCGCACGCAGCTCCGCGTCCCTACAGCGTTGGACTCCCGCGTACGCTGAATTCCCGCACGCAGCCCCGCGTCCCTACAGCGCTGGTCTCCCGCGTACGCAAACTCCCGCACGCAGCTCCGCATCCCTACAGCGTTGGACTCCCGCGTACGCCAACTCCCGCACGCAGCCCCGCGTCCCTACAGCGCTGAACTCCCGCGCGCATCTGAGCAGCGGATCAGTCCCCGCGCGCATTTGAATGGACTGATCCCCGCGCCTCCTATGACATCCAGGTACCGCTCAGAGAAGCTACAACATAGTAGGATCTACACTACATATGTAAAGCTAACACACGAGCATAGATTATGGTTCAAAAACCTTAAAAATCAATTGAAATTAGTTAATAACTAATTTTTAGTATTTTTTATTAATTAAATAAAGATCCAGACTCACCACGAAGTAAGTTAATCAGAACCTTCAAAGACCACGAAACTACATAAGGAGTGGTCGTAAAAATTATTAAAAATTACATACAGGATCAGCAGAGGATGGAGAATCAATAAAAATCTACGTCTGCTCACTTTGGACCAGTACTTACTGTACAAATTGAGGATCAGTGCAGGATCAGCAAAATGACTAATCTATTGATTAACAGATCCTGCAGCTAAAAAGGAGCTGTTCCTTGACAGATCTAAGGCCAGCAGGCTAACAGCACCTTGAGGACGTGCCAATCTTGCCCTGATTGCCCCCCTAGCCTCAGCCCATGGCTAGTACCTCTTCTAGAGGTCCTCAAGCACCCAAAAAGGAATATTTAAACAGGCTCTTTTGCTCTTCTGTTTCCAAAGGAGTTAATCAGTTATCAGGAATTATTTATTATCAATCAGACACGGTGTCATTGTTAATCAAGTGCTTATATGAAGATAAGCAAGTGATTTATGACTTAGTCTGTAGTAGTATTATTTACCTTTATTAACCAATCAACCATTGAAGTTTAGTCAGGCAATCAACCCCATCTGCTCTGAAACCCTTCCAATTACTCCAGGATCTTCGTGGTCAAGTACTCAGAGTGAGTGTTTCCCTTCCTGTCTAGGCCACGTGTGCTGTTAAGCCCGGCCATTAGTGGAATAAGTCCTTTATAAGGCACCCATATTTATTCCAAGGTTCTTAAACTGCCTAAGGAGGCCCCTTGAAGAGAGGTTGCTAGTCTGTAAAGATCCCCAGTAGTATAATACTGTGGCCCCTCTTTATATTTTATATTTAAAATATTTATAACCAAACCAAATAAACCTTGCACTTGCTCTTACCATACCATTATTGGAGCTTTAAAGTGTTTATTCTTTGGAATATTATTGCTCCAAGTTCTTTTATCACTCTCTGTAGCTAAAGGACTGCAAGGTTCCTGGTATCAGAGAGCTGACAGTTCAATCTTTGAGATTCATGCTAAGATATGAGATAAGAGATAAGAATGGTGTGATCTGGACGCTTCTGATTGCTTATCTTGTATAAAAAATGATGCAGAAGTTGCCTGCAGCTTGATTTAATTTTGCTGGTTGGGAAAAGCATGAAACATGCTTGGCAGCTGCAAGCCCTCTTTGGTAGCTTGAATGGTGTGACCTGCATGAGTTTGGTGGTGGAAAGTCATGTGCTGGGTTTTTTGTAGGACGCTTCTGAGCCCTTATCATGTATAAACTTTTTCAAGGACTACCTGCATGCTGTTTCAATGTAATTAGTTGTGGAGATATGAGGTATGCTGTTTTACCGCATGTCCCCTTGGGTAACTTGAGAGTGTGGCTTTGGGTGTTTTAGCGTTGATATGGTGGCAAACTGAGTATCAGAGCACTTTAGAGGAAGCTTCAGAGCTCTTATCTGGTGGTGAAAGTTCCAGAAAAGTCATGTGTACTGAGTTTTTATTTCTGGATGGTGAGAATTGAGATATACTTGGCCACATGAGCCCCTACTTCTGTTGGTGCATGTGTGTGTGTTGTATGGTTGGAATGGTGGCAAACTGAGTATCAGAGTGCTTGAGAGGACGCTTCAGAGGCCTTATCTGGTGGTGAAAGTTCCAGTAAAGTCATTTTTACTGAGTTGTTATTGCTGGTTGGTGAGAATTAAGAGATACTTGGCTGCATGATCCCCTACTTCTGTTGGTGTATGTGTGTGTGCTGTATGGTTGGAATGGTGGCAAACTGAGTATCAGATTCCTTATCTGGTGGTGAAAGTTCCCGAAAAGTCATGTGTACTGAGTTGTTATTGCTGTTTGGTGAGAATTAAGAGATACTTGGCTGCATGAGCCCCTACTTCTGTTGGTGCTTGTGTGTGTTTTGTATGGTTGGAATGGTGGCAAACTGAGTATCAGAGTGCTTGAGAGGACGCTTCTGAGGGCTTATCTGGTGGTGAAAATTCCAGAAAAGTCATGTGTACTTGCTTTCATAGTACTGGTTGTAGTGTAACATTGGTACTGATATGGTTTAAGTCCTGCTGGTATGGGGTATGTTGTTTTGTTGTGTGTTTATTTTGAGCATAATCTTTTGATTATATATTCAATTAAGACTTTTAATTAATCCATGTGACATAATCCAGTCTGTGCCAGGTGTTGGATTGGTTTTGTGACAGGTGTTGATATGGTTGAAGGGGTTTATCTGGTGATTGATTTAGGTTTTCAGGTTGGTTTGAGTTTGGAGTATATTTTATGAGGGGTTTGGAATTGATTTAGTATTTTCTTGACTTTAATTTGATATAAGAATAATAATTAATAAGAAAAAATGAGTCTGAGGGCTATAGGACAGGTTTGGTTTACCACACCGCGGTTGTTGCCGTTGTTGTCCCGTGTGACGCTATGGTCACTGGTTCAAGCCCCTTATTGCACTCGCAACTGGAGTCCTTGGGCGTATGGGTTCCTCCAGGCAGAGATCCATACTGTCATCTTTCTAATATGTACCGCGCAACCTGTCATAGCAGCACAAAACTATAAAAATAAAGAATGTCAGCTTGCTACTATGTACAGAGCAACCTGTCAAAAGCAACTCAAAACTATGAAAAATAAGAATATCTCAATTATCAAAATAATGAGTGAGAAATCCATGAATATTATTACAGAAATGGATTCCTCACCCAAAATTGGGTAGGCTCACTCACTGACCCCACCCTTGAATTCCAAGTCCTTATATTTTTAAAATAATTAAAAAGAAAAGTACTAAAAATTACAACACCAGTATGGCACTTTTTGGCCATTCTAATATTTCACACGTATTGTGACGTATAGGGTTTACACCTAAAATTCACTCAGAATTCAAGTGTTGTGTATATTTTAGGAGTTACACGCGGAAATGTGTTATGTCACAATTCCCACGCGCAGCCCCGCATCATTACATATCCCTATGTACTAGTAGTAGCAGATTCCCCCATACTAGAGACCCGCGCGCAGCTGATTCTGCCACGCATGCAGTGGATCCTACCCCACACGCATCTGTACTAACTGATCCCCGCGTCTGGATCAGTTGTGACTAATCTGACAACCAGGTACCGCTCAGGAGAGCTACAACCTAGTTAGGGTTGCATAGTATATGTAACAAACTGACAGATGCATTACTAATGATCTCAAAAGATCAAAACTTCAATAAAATTAATGAAAATTAAGTTTAAAAAATTTTTTAATAATAAATCAAAGATCAAGGATTATCACGTAAATCACTGATCCTGATCTTTGAAGACCACAAAACACTACAAGGAGTGTTCATAAAAATTTCCAAATATTTTCTACATTATCAGCAGATGATGGAAAATCAGTAAGCATTCATATCTGAACGATTTGAAGAAATCTCAATAGTACAAATGAAGCATGAGTACATAATGATCAAATTTACCCCATAACAGATTAACAGATCCTGTGGCTAAAATAGTACAGAAATCCAGCAGATCTAAGTACAGCTGATTGACAGCACCAGGCGGAAGTGCTAATCTTGCCCTGACTGCCTTGCCAGCCTCAGACCACGAGCAAAACCCTCTCTACGTGCCCTGAGAAGATCAAAATCACCCCATAAAGGTATTTATACAGACCTCTTTGGATCCATTATTCCATCGTCAGTTACCAGTAATTATTTATCATCAATCAGAATTACTACCAAACCAATTAAACCTTGCAACTGCTCTTATTAAATCAATTATTTGAGCTTCTAAGTGTTTGTCATTGGAATAATAATTTTTATTATCATTCCAGCATTTTTATCACTCTCTGTAGCTAAAGGACTGCAAGGTTCCTGTTATCAGAGAGCTGACAAAGAATATCTCAATTAACAAAATAAGGATTGAGAAATCTATAAATATTATTAAAGAAATGAATTCCTCACCCAAAAATAGGTAGGGACACTCACTGACCCCACCCTTGAATTCCAAGTCCTTATATTTTTAAAATAATTAAAAAGAAAAGTACTAAAAATTACAACACCAGTATGGCACTTTTTGGCCATTCTAATATTTCACACGTATTGTCACATATAGGATTTACACCTAAAATTCACTTAGAATTGAGGTTTTGTGTATATTTTAGGAGTTACACGCGGAAATGTGTTATGTCACAATTCCCACGCGCAGCCCCGCATCATTACATATCCCTACGTACTAGAAGTAGCAGATTCCCACATACTAGACACCTGCCTGCAGCTGATTCTGCCATGCACGCAGTGGATCCTACCCTGCGTGCATCTGTACTAACTGATCCCCGCGTCTTGATCAGTCGTGACTAATCTGACAACCAGGTACCGCTCAGAAGAGCTACAACCTTGTTAGGGTTGCCTAGTATATGTAAAAAACTGACATATGCATTACTAATGATCTAAAAAGATCAAAACTTAAAGAAAATTAATGAAAATTAAGTTTAAAACATTTTTTCATAATAAATCAAAGATCAAGGATTATCATGTAAATCACTGGTCCTGACCTTTGAAGACCACAAAACACTACAAGGAGTGTTCATAAAAATCATTAAAAATTATCTATATGATCAGCAGATAATGGAAAATCAGTAGATTCCCACATCTTCCCGCTTCAAACCAATCTCAATAGTACAAATGAAGGATGAGTACAGAATGATCAAATTTATGCTGTAACAGATTAACAGAACCTGTGGCTAAAATAGTACAGAAATCCAGCAGATGTAAGGACAGCTGATTGACAGCACCAAGTGGACGTGCAAATTTTGATCTGACTGGTTTGCCAGCCTCAGCCCACAAGCAGAACCCTCTCTAAATGCCTTGAGAAGCTCAAAATCACCCCAAAAAGGTATTTATACAGACCGTTTTGGATCCATTATTTAAGGATAGTTACCAGGAATTATTTATTATCAATCAGACAACGTGTCATTGTTGATCAAATGCTTATATGAAGATAAGCAAGTGATTTATGACTTATTCTTTAGTAGTATTATTTACCCTTATTAACCAATCAACCATTGAAGTTTAGTCAAGCAATCTACCCCATCTGCTCTGAAACCCTTCTAATTATTCCAGGATTTTCGTGGTAAAGTGCTCAGAGTGAGTTTTACCCTTCCTGTCTTTGCCATTTGTGCTTTTAAGCCTGGCCATGAGTGGAATAAGTCCTTTCTAAGGCACCCATCTTTATTCCAAGGTCCTTAAACTGCCTAAGGAGGCCCCTTGAAGGGAGGTTGCTAGTCTGTAAAGATTCCCAGTAGTATAATACTGTGGCCCCTCTTTTATATTATATTGAAATCCATTTACTACCAAACCAATTAAACCTTTCAAATTCTCTCATTATATCATTTATTTGAGCTTCTAAGCGTTAATTATTGGAATAATAATTATTATTATCATTCCAGCATTTTTATCACTCTCTGTAGCTAAAGGACTGCAAGATTCCTGGTATCAGAGAGCTGACAAGTTTACTGCATACTAGAGACCCATGCGCAGCCAATTCTGCCACGCACGCAGTGGATCCTACCCCGCGCAAATCTGAACTGACTGATCCCTGTGTTTGGATCTGTCATGACTAATCTGACAACCAGGTACCGCTCAAAAGAGCTACAATCTAATTAGGGTTGCCTGGCATATGTAACAAGTTGAAATCTTAATTATTAATGATCTAAAAGGATCAGAACTTAATTAAAATTAATAAAAATTAAGCTTCCAAAATTTTTTAATAATAAATTAAACATCAAGGATTACCAGGTAAAGCATTGACTCTTATCTTAAAAGACCACAAAACACTACAAGGAGTGTTCACAAAAGTTAAGAAAAATTATCTAAGTGATCGGCAGATGATGGAAAATCAGTAAATGTCCACATCTGTTCAATTCAAAGAAATACTAATAGTACAAATAAAGGATGAGTTCAGAATGATTAAATTTAGGCCATGATAGATTAACAGATCCTGTGGCTAAAATAGTACAGAAATCCAGCAGATCCAAGGTCAGCCAATTAACAGCACCAAGCGGACGTGCCAATCTTGCTCTGACTGGCTTGCCAGCCTCATCCCATGAGCAGAACCCTCTCTATGCCCCCTGAGAAGCTCAAAATCACCCCAAAAAGGAATTTTCACAGAACTCGTTGGATCCATCATTCCATCATCAGTTTACCAGGAATTATTATTATCAATCGGACACCATGTCATTGTTAGTCAATTTCTTCTTAAGATTCTAAGCAAGTGAGTTATGACCAAGTCTGTAGTATTATTTTTCATTTCTTAAAACCAATCAACCCTTGAAGTTTAGTCAGGCAATCCACCCCATCTGCTCTGAAACCCTTCCCATTATTGCAGGATTTTTGTGATAAATTGCTGAGAGTGAGTGTTGCCCTTCCTGTCTAGGCCAGTGTGCTGCTATGCCTGGCGATTAGTGGAATAAGCCCTTTCTAAGGCACCCATCTTCATTCCAAGGTTCTTAAACTGCCTAAGGAGGCCCCTTGAAGAGAGGTTGCTTTGTCTGTAAAGAACCCCAGTAGTATAATACTGTGGCCCCTCTTTTATATACATATTGAAAAACTTTTATCACCAAACCATTTTAACCTTGCAACTGCTCTTATTATATTATTTATTTGAGCCTCTAAGGGTTTATTTTTGGAATTATTATTATTATTATTATTCCAGTATTTTTATCACTGTCTGTAGCTAAAGGACTGCAAGGTTCCTGGTATCAGAGAGCTGACACATAGGATGGGGCTGTACCTGTTGCAAGGGCGTTGCGCCTGTTTTGGTACATGGCGCCAAGATAAATGAGTAAGTCTTTTTGTCAAAACTTTTGAGAAAAAACTTAAAAATATAAAAAATAATATTTTTTGTGTATTTATATCTTTAATAATTATATATATATATTTTAACTTACTTAAAGTTAAATTCAAAGGTTCCAACACTTGGTTGGGATCACAACTGTCCTTGGGGGGTATTCCAACAGGGTCTGAGTGATTTCCAATCAGATCCTGGCATAAATCCAAGGGTAAGTCCAAGGGTACACTTTCTGGGACGTCCTCTAGGAGGTCCTGGTTAATGAGATCACCAAAAACCAAATCCACTGAGATGGATAAAGACAAAAAAATAAAAGTTTAATATTTTTGTATTTTTTCGTGGCAAGATGATGTTTTTAAAAAAATAAGCACTCTTATGAGTTTTGGATTTTTCTTTATCTTCATGATTATTTATTTTATAAATATAAAGCTTCCTTTGATAAATTTTCCACTCCTTATGTTGCCTTAATGAAGAATTGAAATTGATAATTCTTTTAAGCTCAAGTTCTTTGTCCTTTGTAAACTGCTGTTTATAATAACGCAATTTCTTTTGTTTTTTCTCAGGAGTTATAATAACAGGGACAATGTTACAGAGTTTTTCTTCTTGTTTCTTTTTAAGAAGGTTAAAATAATAATTGATCAATTCTCCATTGGTCTTAAGATCCACTAGAGAAAAAAAGGATCAAAAATATATGGTATAAGTATTTTAACTTATTTTTTTAAAAAAAATAGACTGGTCCAAGGAATAAATAATCAAAGATTAATTATTTAAGGATATTTCCGGGCCAGACACCCAGTTGTCAGCTCTCTGATACCAGGAACCTTGCAGTCCTTTAGCTACAGAGAGCAATAAAAATACTGGAATAATAATAATAATAATTATTCCAAAAATAAACGCTTAGAGGCTCAAATAAATAATATAATAAGATCAGTTGCAAGGTTTAATTGGTTTGATAATAAAAGGTTTTCAATATGTATATAAAAGAGGGGCCACAGTATTATACTACTGGGGGTATTTAAAGACAAAGAAACCTCTCTTCAAGGGCCCTCCTTAGGCAGTTTAAGAACCTTGGAATGAAGATGGGTGCCTCAGAAAGGGCTTATTCCACTAATGGCTGGGCATAACAGCACAATGGCCTAGACAGGAAGGGAAACACTCACCCTGAGCACTTTACCACAAAAATCCTGCAATAATAGGAAGGGTTTCAGAGCAGATGGGGTGGATTGCCTGACTTAAATTCAAGGGTTGATTTTTCAGCCTTCTAGATGCCAAGGACCTCACTCCTTCTAGCTACTAGAGGTGATAGAAAGTTTGGATCAAAAATAAGATAAAATGCCAGGTATCTGATTTGGCTAAAAGGGTTAAATTGATTTATATATTTATAAAATAAATTTAAATGGAGGGGCCAAGACCTCAATGGGGTTGTTGAGCCCTCCGGAACACAGGTATATGTCTTTTAAGGACAATATAGTAGCAATTGTGGTGCCTGTGGGGTTTACAAGGATTCCTTTCAAGAAGGGTGTGTGTAATTTCCTTGGGGCATTGTAAGACTCCAAACGGTGCTAAGCCGTGGCAGTTCTGTGGAGGGGAAAGGTGCTGTTTAGGCTGCCCTCCTAGGAGTTACAATAATATTTAAATGTAACCGGAATCAAGGTCCAGAACCTTATGGATGAGAAATCAAAGTAAGGGAAGAGGATAAGAGTTGTCGGTAGCGATGGAAACAACACTATCTGAGGCAAGATGGTGCAGGTAAAGACTTGAACAAATAAGTCAAGGTTTGTTCAGAGTTCAATAGAACAAGGCAGTTGTAAGTAACAATGCCCACAAGCTAATAACTCTGGTCATCAGCAGCTGATTAGGAAAAATCAACTCAATCCCAACCAACCTCAAGGTTCTTAATGAACCTGCCCAACTCTCCGCAATCAAGCGCTTGAAGGGTACCAGATAACTGTGGGAGGCTGAACAAAACAAAAGCAATTTGTTTATGAAGCTCTAGAAGCAAATCAATAACGAATTCAAGCAAGAATATCCCAACACTTCTCAAGGGACTCAAGAATAGTGTGGTGAAATTCAACCTTAAAGAAGAAGGGAGGTTTAACACTCCAGGTTTTAAGCTTAATAAAACCTCTTCAATCAAACGTGATTGGCTCCAGAAAGATGATCAAGGAGAGATCAAGACCAGTATGGTCGGAAAAAGGGATCAGAGTGGTATAACACACTCAAGAATTCAGACAGACAGGAATTCTTCTTCAACCAGCAAGGCTATTGGTTGGTGATAAGGATCAAGGTCTCAAGGGACAGAGTTTGAGTATGGAGGCTCAAAGGATCAAGGGGGAAATCATGGATATACCCAGATAAATTGCTCAGATAGGTGGGGAAGGATGCCCACAGATAAGTTGATTACTGAAGATGGTCTCCTAGAATGGATGGGATCCTCCAATGCTGGGCCAAAAGGCAGGGGAGAGCCCCTCCTTTTATAGACATGAGGCCCTGTAAACTATGTACAAGTGATACTACACATAGGTGCGGAAAAATGAAAACATAAAAAAAAAAAAAAAAAAATTACATGAGAGGAAAAAACAAATGTCGCCCGCGTCGAGAATGACCGCGGGCAACCAGATGGACACCCGCGACAGCGGTTGCGGGTGTTGACAACAGCTGTTGTCGCCCGATCGGCGGCGAAAACGGGGTGAAAGTTCCGACGGCTGCGAGCGATTGCTTGCAGTCATTGGTTGGATCGGGTGATGGGCGATGGATTTGAGTAGATGGTTGAGAGATGAGGAGGATTAGGAGGATGAGGAGGTTGAGTTGGAGGGAGTGAGATCGAATCTGAAGAAACCATTGAGGAGGAGGGAGAGGTTAGAGAGCCAAGAGGGAGATTTGGGATGACAGATCTGATCAAATTCGAGTTGATCAATGAGGGAGATCTTGAGGGAGCTAGAGAGATAACGACTGAGGGTGATCCATAGATCGTAGTACTTGTCAATCGTGATCAGGTTCCAAGTGATTGAATCAGTCGATCTATGAGGCTGTTGGGGATCATCCTGGGAGGAGGATCAAATGTTGAGTGCGTGACGGGTGAAGAGGGGATGGTAAGATGATCATTGAGGGCGTATCAAGTTTGGGTTGGTTGTAGTATGACTTAGGCTGGGCTGGGATGATGGATGGGATCTATGCAAGCTAGAGGGGGTGATGGGTGAAGGAATCCCCTGGGATGATGAGATTGAAGTTTGAGGGATGAATGTAGAGTTGGATGGATTTAAGATTCTGGGTTTGATGACTTGAATCGAGATTGGTTTGAAGAAGATGATGAGAGAGGTGATGAAGGTACCCATAGGGGTACAACTGAAAAAAATATATATTATTATTATTTTTTTTTTTTTTTTTCCGTGGTGTCCCGGATTGGTCACCACATCTCTCCCCAACTTACAGACTGTCCCTAGTCTGCATCTAAAATTTGAAGGGATTAAAAAAATCAGGGAACAAAGAAATTGAAGCAAAGATTGGCCATTTCTTGATCTTGAGAGCAATTGACGAGTTGAGGAAAATATCTTGATTCTTCCAAATGAGCCCTAGAAGAGGCAGGAATAGAACAAAGAGGGCGTCCCAGGTGCTCACATATGTGGCATGCAGTAGAGTTTTACAAAAAAAAACGCAGCAAATGACCCTGGTGGTGCACAAATTGGGAGGACTTACTTCTGAGATAAGTTGCCCCCACGACAATGAAACTTCTTGACTTGATCAGCAGAGAACCTTCTGGCCAACCAAGTACCATCCAGCTCCTCCCAAACATAAGATCCACCTCTAACTTGATGAATCACTTCATAAGGGCCATTCCAACAATTAGAGAAAAGCTTGCCCCACTGGGTCTCCAAAGATCAATTATAAGCTAAAACTAGGTCACCAGGGTTCAAGGGCTCCCTGATTTGATTAGAGTGCTTGTCCTCCCAATACTGGATGTATTTTGCTCTGGACTCCATCATCTTTTGATAAGCTTCATCACAAACGTCTTCACTTTGCTCCAGTTGCTTGGATCTAGCAACTAACAGATCAGTGGTTGAGGAAACCTCTTCCCAAGAGATACCCAAGAAAGATTCCATTTCCAGATCCAAAGGAAGGACTGCTCTTTGACCAAAGATGATTTCATAAGGTGAGTAGCCAGTAGTCCTTTTGGTTGAGATTTGATCAGAGAAGAGAACAAGAGGAAGGAATTTGCGACAATTCTTGCCACTTTCACCAGCCAGTTTAACAAGTGCAGCCTTCAAAGGGGCATGGCCTCGTTTCACCATGCCTTGGCCTTCAGGATAATAAGGATTAGTAACTCTATGTTGTCCAGGAAGGGATCGGATCATTTCAGCAAGCTTGCCCCCAAATTCAGAGCCACCATCAGTAGAGTAAGATCGAGCCAGGCCATAACGCATTGTCCAGGTCTTGTAGAGGAAAGCTGCCACTGATTCAGAGCTAAGGTTCTTAAGAAATTTTGCTTCAACCCATCCGGAAAAATCATCTCTAGCCACAATGAGGTACTTAGCACCACCTGCCTTAATATGAACCACATCCATAGCAATCCTTCAAAAGAAAGTGGACTCCCCAGTAGAATAACGAATTTTGGCTGGGCGCCTAAGATCACGTTTTTGACAAACTTCACAACTCTTGCACCATTGGGAGACGGATTTCTTCAAAGATGGCCACCAGAACCGTTTGGATAATCATTGATAAGTTTTGGTTTCCCCACGATGACCAAGGCCTTCATGGAGACTTTCAAGGATAGAATCTTGTTTAGAGGGAATAGTAACAACAATAAGAGCACAAGGATTGCCTCTCTTCATAAGTCTAGAACCTTGAACAAATAAAAATTAGAAGACTTTTGTTTAAGAGATCAAAATTCCTTAGCAGAGAGATCAGGAGGTTTTTGAAGAGTTGAAAGGTACTGCTCTAATTTAAACCAGAAGCCTTGTTCAAAGCCAGAATAATTTTGAGAAGAAAAAGAGAAAATAGGTTGAATTAAAGGTTCCTCTTCATTGAAATCGGTTCCAACATCAGATTTGTTGTCCCCAAGAGGTCGTCAAGATAAACCGTCAGGCATGGTAAAAGATTTTCCCGGCCTGTGAACAATATCAAAAGAGAAAAGCTGGATAAAGGCCACCCAACGAGTCATAGGAGCATTGGGAAGACTGGGAGCATTGATCATTTCAATGATGGATTGAGCATCAACTTGCAATTCGAAATGTTGGCCCCAGAGAACGGTTTGAAGTTTCTTCATCATTCGAGCCACACCACAGAGTTCCAGTTTGGGCTGGGAGTATCTAGATTCTACATCTGAAAACAACAAAGATTCATAAAGAGCAGGACGGTCCCAACCATTTTCATCTTCCTGAGTAAGGACGGCCCCAACAGATTGATAACTAGAATTGACAGCCAGCTTGATCTTGCCAGCTCCAGGTCCATAAGAGATCTTTTTCAAAACTATGTCTTTACCAACTATCCTTTTGAGTAGCTGGAAAGCACATTCACAATCTTGGGTCCAAATCCATTCATCATCTTTTCTGGTTAGACAACGCAAGGGTGCACAGATTTTGGATAAAGATGGGATAAAGATTCTAACATAAGTGACAACACCTAGAAAGCCCCTAACTTCAGTTGGATTGATTGGGGTAGGCCAAGAGATGATCTTGTTGACTTTGGCTGGTGCCATCCTTCTTCCTTCCTTGCAGACCACATGACCAACAATTTCCAGAGCAGGGACACAAGCCGCCAGTTTGTATCCAGAGACAGTAAGGCCAGATTCCTCAATTTGAAACAGAATCCTTTCCAAGGTAGTAGAATATTCCCAGATAAAACGACAAATTCCTGAATGCCAAGGTAAGAGCTCATTATCATAGTCAGATACTGGACCTTTAATTCCTCCATTTTCAATAAAGATACCAGCATGATCAGGGATTTCATCCTGGAGGATCCACATCATCTGAGCCTGATAGACTGCAACCGAGTTGGTGGCTCCTTGAGGTAATCGATTAAGTTGAAATCAACCAAGAGGAGTATTGAAAGTAGTGAGAGGACAATAAATAGGATGTAGGGATTGTTTGTCATAGCCACCCATAATATCCCCTAAACCATAGCAAGCTGTTCCTGCAAAGGATTCAACAAATTATTCAGTAGCAGGAGGGATACCAGAGTCTTTAATAGTAACTTTATTAAGAGGTTGAAGATCATGAACTATTCTAAGTTTACCATTACTCTTGAGGACACAGAAGACGGGGCTGGAGTAACTAGAAGTTGACTGTTCATACAGGCCAGTTCAAACTCGTTCCCGGACCAACTTGATGAATTTGTTGACTTTAGCAGCAGGGATAGGGATCTTTTTCTTTTGCCAAGGATCATGTTCAACTACAGGGATGATATAAGGGAGGCCATAGGATTCCCGCAAGAGACCTCTCTCTTCTTCACAGAAAGCAATAGATTTTTCCCTTAGAGATAAGACATTTTTGATTAAATTTAACTCATCAGGAAGAAGCCATCCATCTGGACCGAAGTTGACCACCTTCAGAAGTTCTTCAGTGACCCGTCCATTAGGCACAAAGGGACCAGTAAGAGATTGAGGAAGGCCACAGTAAGGATCGCGAGATAGAGGAGGACGCATAAGGGGAGGATTGATGTTGAGAGGCATAGGCTGGTTGACTGGTTGGATCTTCTTAGCAACTGGTTTATACTTAGTGGCAAAAGAGAGAAGTTCTTGTTTCCTCCAAGAGTTGACCAGAGAGACTTGATTACAAAAGCTGAGTCCAAGTTCCAACATCTTCCAAGTCCGATGTTCTGCAATATCTTTGAAGGGTGCCTTTTCCATAAAAGGGGAACCAAGAGATAATACGTTGCTCACATGTGTGGCACAAGGTAGGGTTTTGAAAATGACGGTAAAAGATTGCCCTGGCAGTGCACAATTGGGAGGACTTACTTGTACCCCAAATTGCCTCCACTGAAGACCATATTCCTTCATACCAAAACCACCAAAAATGGAATTGAAATTAGGATCTAGTTTAGACTCATTGCGAAGATTCAAACCGGAACTGAGAGAAGATTGATCAGACTCAAAAGTAGAAGGAAAAGAAGACATAACAGATCCAGAGAGAGAAGGAGAAGAAATATTTTTGGATTTTTCTATTTTGATATGTTTTTTTTTTTTAATGTTCTTGAGCTCAGAAGAGAATGATGAAAGGAATGAAAAATAAGCCTGAGGGATTGAAGTTGACCCTTGAGTTGCATTCTGAGGCTGAAAAGAGCTAAAACCATTAGTAGGATCAACTATTCCCCTAAAAAATGAGAGGAACTAGAGTTATCCTTCTGCTTCCCCTTAAAAGATGATTTGGGAGAATGACCAGGAAAATCTCTTTCCCAACAACCAGAATCCAAAGAGCAAAGAGGAACTTAAATTTTCCTGCCATCAGCATCAGGGAGAAGAATTCTCTCCCCAACTTGATCATAAAACATCAGGGTTGCACCAAAGTCCATTAAGAAGGGTCGTCCCAAGATCATAGGACTGTCCAAACAAGTGATCCAAAAGTGGCAGGTTCCAACAATATTTTGACCAATCCTGACCGGTACATCTTCAGCAATACCAACCATTTCACAAGCTTGATTTCCTATCCCATACACTGCAGAGTTGAAGCTGACCCTTGGACTAAGTTTGAGCTTGCAGGCCATAGCATCCGAGATTAAGTTAAGCTGAGATCCAGAATCCACAAGAGGAGAAACAGGTTTAGCTGAGTCACCAAGATAACAAGGAAGAAAACCAAGGGGACAGGAATAAAGGTTGGAGTCCAAAGAAGGACTGGTTCCACCAGAGTCCTCCATTAAAGTGCCAGAGGAGACTTTGAGTTCTTCAGGGCCAATTTCCACACGTCAACAAGAGACCCATTTCTTCATTCCTTCAGCAACAGATGGAGAGATAGATAGGAGTTCAGCCAAAGATAGATCAGGAATTTTGAGATCAGAAATTTTCTTTAATACTCCCTCCACAGCATTGGGGTGATCCTTTGAGATGCCCCTTTCAAATCAAACTTTGGGCTGGGTGGGGGGAGGAAGTTCAGGTGACGCAGAATCTAAGATAGGATTAGAAGGTTGAGGTGGGGGAGAAGGATCAGGGTGATCTGGGAACCTTTCCATGAGTGGTTCCTTTTCCACCTCCATGTCTTCTACATCAGAGGAAGGAGGCTCAAGTGATGATCGACGTTTAACGGGTTTTTGAAGAATTGAAGTTGTCAAGGAAGGAGCCTTATGAGGTTTAGGTTCCTCATGTTGTTTCCTGGCTGGATCAGATTGATAAGTAGTCCCAGCAAGACTAGAGGAATAAATAGCTGGAGGATACCAAGGTTGGAGGGTACCACAGGATGATCAAAATTCAAAGGAAGCAAGAGATGCTTTCACAGGAGGTGATGGCTGGTAAGAGGCCACCACATGTTGGATAGGATGAGACGAGTCAAAAGGGATTAGGGCACCATTAGGGAGGAAGTAATTGTTCCCCCTCTGCTCTACCAATTTTTCTGTCAGCTCTCTGATACCAGGAACCTTGCAGTCCTTTAGCTACAGAGAGTGATAAAAGAACTTGGAGCAATAATATTCCAAAGAATAAACACTTTAAGGCTCCAATAATGGTATGGTAAGAGCAAGTGCAAGGTTTATTTGGTTTGGTTATAAATATTTTAAATATAATATAAAAATAGGGGCCACAGTATTATACTACTGGGGATCTATACAGACTAGCAACCTCTCTTCAAGGGGCCTCCTTAGGCAGTTTAAGAACCTTGGAATAAATATGGGTGCCTTAGAAAGGACTTATTCCACTAATGGCCGGGCTTAACAGCACAAGTGGCCTAGACAGGAAGGGAAACACTCACTCTGAGTACTTGACCACGAAAATCCTGGAATAATTGGAAGGGTTTCAGAGCAGATGGGGTAGATTGCTCGACTAAACTTCAATGGTTGATTGGTTAATAAAGGTGAATTATACTACTACAGACTAAGTCATAAATCACTTGCTTATCTTCATATAAGCACTTGATTAACAATGACACCGTGTCTGATTGATAATAAATAATTCCTGATAACTGATTAACTTATTGGAAACAGAAGGGCAGAAGAGCCTGTTTAAATATTCCTTTTTGGGTGCTTGAGGACCTCTAGAAGGGGTACTAGCCATGGGCTGAGGCTAGGGGGGCAATCAGGGCAAGATTGGCACGTCCTCAAGGTGCTGTTAGCCTGCTGGCCTTAGATCTGTCAAGGAACAGCTCCTTTTTAGCTGCAGGATCTGTTAATCAATAGATTAGTCATTGTGCTGATCCTGCACTGATCCTCAATTTGTACAGGCAGTACTGGTCCAAAGTGAGCAGACGTGGATGTTTATTGATTCTCCATCCTCTGCTGATCCTGTATGTAATTTTTAATAATTTTTACGACTACTCCTTATGTAGTTTCGTGGTCTTTGAAGATTCTGATCAACTTATTTCGTGGTGAGTCTGGATCTTTATTTAATTAATAAAAAATACTAAAAATTAGTTACTAACTAATTTTATTTGATTTTTAAGGTTTTTGAACCATAATCTATTCTCGTGTGGTAGCTTTACATATGTAGTGTAGATCCTACTATATTGTAGCTTCTCTGAGCGGTACCTGGATGTCATAGGAGGCGCGGGGATCAGTCCATTCAAATGCGTGCGGGGACTGATCCGCTGCTCAGATGCGCGCGGGGGACTGTACCGCTGCGCGCTGTAGAGACTCCTGAGGGATTATATAAATAAAGTAGCAAATAGCTTGCTGGCAGTCCTTGAAGGGGAATTTAGTATTGCTTCTACTCCTTTGGAGTAATAGTATATACTAAGAGTGGTTTTTAATTGCCTGCCCGTCTAGTACTATAGTAAGTCTGCACAATAATTTATTTAAATTAATGGCTGGTTTCTTTGAGACTTAAAATAGGTCTCAGATCAGAGCTAGGTTAGTTATTAATTGTTATTGGTAGGGTTTGTTGAAGAATAGACCAGATGTATTGGATTATTGGTTAATTATTGATCAGATATATGTGATCTTAACCAGTATCCCAATATCAAAGGGTTCAAGGGTTTTATCAAAGGGATGGTTCAGGAGAGGACCCAAGGATGGGTTTACCCACAGGGGGCTGGGTAGAGGAAAGGTTGAAAGTTTCTTTTTGTTGTGCTCTCTTTCTTTGTAAGGGTTATTTATTAATTAATGGGTGGGTTTTCTTTAATCTGGTGCTGAATATTTAGGTCACAGAAGAACCCTTATCCAAGCACCTGTTGGGTGGTTTAACTGGTTAAATATGGTTAATAAATTGGTTTCTGATTTCCTGTTTCTTTATAGTTGGTTCACTACTAATATGTATCTGGGTAGGTACCACAGATGGATGGGTTGATGGGGTGGATGGATAGATGATGAGATGGGTCGTAATGATTAGGTGAGTAGGTATACAACTTGGATAGGGCAGAGAGGCCCTCCTTAAATAGACAAATCCTGCCCCCAGGGGTGCTCAAGGCTGCCCCTGAGGGTTCTCCCTGTTCTGGTGAGGACAGTGAGATACAGTTACATGAGGCATTTCTGCTGGTTGGGAAAAGTTTGTACAGTTACATGAGGCATTTCTGCTGGTTGGGAAAAGCTTGTACAGGGGTTTCATGAATGCACAGCCTTGCATAGATTGCTGTGTAGTTCAGATAAGGTATATTGCTGTGCTGTACTGGTAGTTTATTCAGTGATTCTTGCTTCTACCTACATGTATTGCTGTGCAATACTGTTGGTTTGTTTGGTTCTGGTTAAGGCTGGTTCCACTTTCTCCTGCATATATTGCTCCTGTATACTTCTGCACAGCCTCTTGTATGTGTATTTGCTGCATGTTTGTTGGGTTCAGGTGACCAGATCTGACATGCTTCACTGCCTCCTGTATCTGTATTGCTGTATTCTGGCTGTGGTGACTGGATCTGGACTGGTTGCACTGCCTCCTGGATCTGTATACTGTATGCTGGATGAGGTGACTGGATCTGGCATGCTGCACTGCCTCCTGTATCTGTATGCTGTATTCTAGATGAGGTGACTGGATCTGGCATGCTGCACTGCCTCCTGTATCTGTATGCTGTATTCTGGATGAGGTGACTGGATCTGGCATGCTGCACTGCCTCCTGTATCTGTATGCTGTATTCTGGATGAGGTGACTGGATCTGGCATGCTGCACTGCCTCCTGTATCTGTATGCTGTATTCTGGATGGACTGGTTGTTGTGTGGTCCTGGTCTTGAGGATAAGCTGCCACTGGTATGTACTTGAGGGTTTACTAGGTATGCCTTATGTCTTCCACAGAGATGTGACACCTGGGTGGGTATGAGTTTGCCACAGTTGAAGGTTTCTTGGGCTGTATCTTCTAATCCATGAGAGATAGAGGGGTATGTTGGCTGAGTGACTATGGGTTATTTTCAATGTAGAATCCATTTCTGAGGTTAATTTGAGGTTTTGAGCTGTTGTTACACTAGAAAAGTGAGTCTGATGGCTATAGGACAGGTTTGGACTACCACAGCGCTTGACTAGGTCACAGGATTACCTGCGCGGGAATTCAGTTGCGCAGGAGTTCAGCGCTGTAGGGACGCGGGGCTGCGTGCGGGAGTTGGCATACGCGGGAGTCCAACGCTGTAGGGACGCGGGGCTGCGTGCGGGAATTGTGACAAAACACAATTTCCCGTGTAACTCCTAAACTACACACAACACCTGGATTTCGACTGAAATTTAGGTGTGAAACCTATACATGACATATCATGTGAAATATTAAAATGGCTAAAAGGTGCCATACTGGTGCCGTGGTCATTTACCATCTTGTATTAAATTAATTAAAAAATATAAGGAGTAAGAATTCAAGGGTGGGGTCAGTGAGTGACCCTACCTTATTTTGGGTGGGGAATCCATTTCTGCAATAATATTTATGGATTTCCTACTCCTTCATTTTATAATAATTTTATTTATTCATTTATCTTTGTTCCTTTGAATTTTGTTAATATTATTATTGTTGTTGCTTTGTCAGGTTGCTCTGTGCTAAGTAGCAGGCTGACATTTTCCTTTAGGTCCTTCTGAAGTTCTTGGCATCGTCCGGTTCCATGGCCTTCCCTATGACAGTAGTAACAGACCAGAGTTGATTTGGGGACAGAAGAAGGAGTTTTAGGAGTAGCTAGCAAAGAAATCTTTTGATCTATTTTTTTCTCAAAGGCTCTAAGTAACTTGTTGATTTCATCTATAGTAGTAGGTTCTTGATTGGAATTAGGATCTGCTTTAGGCCTACAATCTGCCTCCGTTTTAATCATAATATTGTTTGACTCTTTAAAAGAAGGAGCATGGACCGGTTCAGTAGTTCTAGGCTTTTCAAAGGTAAGAGCAGTTTGACCTTTCATGACTTTATCCACAGTACTCCTAAGGGTGAGAAAAACAGGGAGCTTGAATCAATTATCCCTGGTGGTAATCATGGATCCAGATTTGACCAGTTCTTCTTTAATCCTTTCCTGCACAGCCAAAGAAAAATATTGGAAGAACTTTGCTCAAATTTTGTCCACTGTGTCAATGTGATCGTTTTGGATAAGATAGTTTTGAATGGGATCCCAAGACTTCCTAAAATCTGATAGTCAGAGGCTGAAGAAATACCACCATTGGAGATCCACTGAGAAACCAGAGCATCCAAATCCTGCAGAGTAAACCTAGCCACATCTATTTTACCCCAGTATGCCAACATAGCCTTCCTGAGAAGCATCCTGTTATGGGATTCAAATCCCTCGAAAGACTTGATTACCTCCATAACTTCATCAGAGGAGATAATGAATTGCAACTGATAAGCCATATCAAATTCACTAGCTCCATCCACTTCAGCTGCCATTTCGTAGGAGTCCAAGAATCGCTCAACATTTGTACCGTTGAAGCCTAAGTTCTGGTTCTGAGGTTTGATCTTTACCATCTTAGTTCGGACAGGGGTGGTTGGAGTAGCGGAAGATTACATATTGAATAACAGAGTTCCTAGGGGATCCAAAGAGCAGATTTCCAAAGTGGCTCACAAGTGTGGCAAGAGTAGGGTTTTTTCAAAATTGACAAGTATCTTGCCCAAGCGGTGCACAAATTGGGAGGACTTACTTCTAGGATAAGTTGCCTCCACGGATCAGATTTGAGGAGAGAAAAAAATAGGAAAAAAAAATTGGATTTCAAGGTTGATTTTAAATGTCTTGGGACTGTAAATCCCAAGGTTGCTGGTTTGATCCCGGCCCGGGGGAACAAATGTAAGACTCCAAACGGTGCTAAGCCGTGGCAGTTCTGTGGAGGGGAAAGGTGCTGTCTAGGCTGCCCTCCTAGGAGTTACAATAATATTTAAATGTAACCGGAATCAAGGTCCAGAACCTTATGGATGAGAAATCAAAGTAAGGGAAGAGGATAAGAGTTGTCGGTAGCAATGGAAACAACACTATCTGAGGCAAGATGGTGCAGGTAAAGACTTGAACAAATAAGTCAAGGTTTGTTCAGAGTTCAATAGAACAAGGCAGTTGTAAGTAACAACGCCCACAAGCTAATAACTCTGGTCATCAGCAGCTGATTAGGAAAGATCAACTCAATCCCAACCAACCTCCAGGTTCTCAATGAACCTGCCCAACTCTCCGCAATCAAGCGCTTGAAGGGTACCAGATAACTGTGGGAGGCTGAACAAAACAAAAGCAATTTGTTTATGAAGCTCTAGAAGCAAATCAATAACGAATTCAAGCAAGAATATCCCAACACTTCTCAAGGGACTCAAGAATAGCGTGGCAAAATTCAACCTTAAAGAAGAAGGGAGGTATAACACTCCAGGTTTTAAGCTTAATAAAACCTCTTCAATCAAACGTGATTTGCTCCAGAAAGATGATCAAGGAGAGATCAAGACCAGTATGGTCGGAAAAAGGGATCAGAGTGGTATAACACCCTCAAGAATTCAGACAGACAGGAATTCTTCTTCAACCAGCAAGGCTATTGGTTGGTGATAAGGATCAAGGTCTCAAGGGACAGAGTTTGAGTATTGAGGCTCAAAGGATCAAGGGGGAAATCATGGATATACCCGGATAAATTGCTCAGATAGGTGGGGAAGGATGCCCACAGATAAGTTGATTACTGAAGATGGTCTCCTAGAATGGATGGGATCCTCCGATGCTGGGCCCAAAGGCAGGGGAGAGCCCCTCCTTTTATAGACATGAGGCCCTGTAAACTATGTACAAGTGATACTACACATAGGTGCGGAAAAATGAAAACATAAAAAAAAAAGAAAAAGAAAAAAGAAAATTACATGAGAGGAAAAAAAAAATGTTGCCCGCGTTGAGAATGACCGCGGGCAACCAGATGGACACCCGCGACAGCGGTCGCGGGTGTCGACAACAGCTGTCGTCGCCCGATCGGCGGCGACAATGGGGTGAAAGTTCCGACGGCCGCGAGCGATTGCTTGCGGTCATCAGTTGGATTGGGTGATGGGCGATGGATTCGAGTAGATGGTTGAGAGATGAGGAGGTTGAGGAGGTTGAGTTGGAGGGAGTGAGATTGAATCTGAAGAAACCATTGAGGAGGAGGGAGAGGTTAGAGAGCCAAGAGGGAGATTCGGGACGACAGATCTGATTGAATTCGAGTTGATCAATGAGGGAGATCTTGAGGGAGCTAGAGAGATAACGACTGAGGGTGATCCATAGATTGTAGTACTTGTTGATTGTGATCAGGTTCCAAGTGATCAAATTGGTCAATCCATGAGGCTGTTGGGGATCATTCTGGGAGGAGGATTGAATGTTGAGTGCGTGACGGGTGAAGAGGGGATGGTAAGATGATCATTGAGGGCGTATCAAGTTTGGGTTGGTTGTAGTATGACTTAGGCTGGGCTGGGATGATGGATGGGATCTATGCAAGCTAGAGGGGGTGATGGGTGAAGGAATCCCCTGGGATGATGAGATTGAAGTTTGAGGGATGAATGTAGAGTTGGATGGATTTAAGATTCTGGGTTTGATGACTTGAATTGAGATTGGTTTGAAGAAGATGATGAGAGAGGTGATGAAGGTACCCATAGGGGTACAACTGAAAAAAATATATATTATTTTTTTTTTTTTTTCCGTGGTGTCCCGGATTGGTCACCACAGCATAGGTTATGCAAAACCTACAAAAAGGGGTATAAGTCAGCAGGATCACTTACTAGGTCTAGATCCGGACTTATTCTTGATGAATTTGATAGAATTGTGGCCAGCAATTAGCTTAGGCAAATGAGCATTATTTAAAGCAAAAGAAATGCTGGACACTGGGTGTCAATATTGTCTAATGGGGCTCTCACAATGGGGCAATATCTTGGATGAATTTGATTGGAATGATGAATGAATGGATGGAAAACAGCAGGGAGGGGAGCTCCTTAAGTACAAAAGATTGGCCTCTTGTGAGCCCATGATACAACAAGCCAAAAGGCAAATTTTCCGCCCCAAAAGAGCTCTACAGGCTCTACTGGCCTTGTTACTTGGTTTGGACTACATCAGCCCACATGGCATCAGTCCCTGTACCCTTACAACCAGCCTATTCTGGTTATTTCTGGTGTTTCCACCTCAATGGGGCTGAACCATCCCCTTAACTGTTCAATCCCCTTGGCTGGTTGTCCTTTACAACCAGCCATGATGACCTTTATTGCCTTTTTTACGGGCTGGTTGCCTCATGCAGCCAGCCCCTGGCCCCTCAAATGGGCCAGGTGGGACCCAGGGCACACCTGGGTCCGGTCTCAGACTCACATGGGGGGGGGGTGACCAGCGGACATGCTTTCCCCCCCTCTTTCTCTCAAATCCCTGGTGGGGGTGGTCAAATCCCCTCACCAGGGGCCCTGGGGGTTGATACCCCCAGGGTGTTGTTAAGTACGTTGGCCTGGGAGGTGATCAAGTCCCCTCAGGCCCATTGCTCCTCCCCCTCGGTAAAGGGGGGGGGAGAGTGCCCCTGCCCTGTTTGGTTGCCTCAAACAATTGATGGTGGGGGGGTGATGAATTTCCCCCCACCTGCCGGTTGCTACCCTTGCGGCCGGCGCCGCCACCTCCTTGGGCAAGGGGTGGTCAGGTCCCCCCTGCCCTGACCGACCGCGCTGTTGCGGTTGGTCGCTGGCTGGTTCAACCCAGCCAGCTCGCCCCCATCCCCCTTGCAACGGCGAGCAAGGGGAGGATGTGAGATTTTTAGAGCTGGTGCTCGAGATGAAGGGATCAAAGGATGATGAGCTCCGGATGGAAGGGTCAGAGAGATGATAGGGAGATGTCTTGTGTTGCCAAGAGGAGGGCGGATCCAAGGAGTCAAGAGGGGAGCACTCTGGTTCAATGTAAGGTAAAAATGGATGAGTGTTCATTCACTTGAGGTTCAGCTGGCTTAAGTAGACTAAGTACAAAAGAGGCTGACAAGTGGTTGAACAAATAACTGGAAATGAATAAGAAATATTCAATACTTGGCCATCAGAGACCGCACAAGGTGAAGGACTACAAGACAGGTTGCACTCAAGATTCAGGCAACACTAACAGTAGACAAAAATTCTAACACACCCCCTTGACTGAAGCTTGAGGGAGGTTAAACAAAAATAATGAGGTGGGAACTTCAGGACTCTTGCATGTCTATTAAATCCAACATTACAACATAGAATGGAGAGATGTTTGAACTCTGCAATAAGTGTGTATTCCATTAGAGAGGAAGGAAAACTTGTGATTTTTGAACTACAGTTGAACTACAAAGGAGTCTATTACATCAACAAGTAACACAAATGTTCCAATCATAATTTTTGAACCCCAGTCTGATGGTAACAGCAATTATTTATAAGATTAGCTCACAAGGGAGCAATAATCATGGAAGACTTTAATAGGTAGCTACCGGACCAAAAATAGATGATTTGAGACAGTCGCGGCGAAGATGCAAAAAAATAAGTTGGTGGTGACCGACCGAGCGCAAGATCAATAAGGATGATCGAGGAAAGATGGTGAAGCTGTTGCTCGATTGTTTAGGAGATGGAGAAGGACTGACCGAGCTAGGAAACCAAGGCAAAGAGAACAAGGTCCACAACAGGAGAGATGACCAACCAATGAGGAAGCTGAGATGATAAACCAAGGTTGTTGAATGAATGCAACAACTTAAGTGGCAAACAGACGGACGGGTGCGAGTTTGATAATTGATGAGATTGAATTGATGATAATGGAGAGAGGATGAGTTTGAGCCAAAAAGTGAAGAGATCAATTGACCAAGTGTAACACAACCAGGCAATGATGGTGTGAGGGCGTCCAACCAAGCGAGTAAGGTGAATTGGAGGAACTAGAAGGTGTAAAGGTGAGCTTTGTCCTTCTTGTTTGAATCGGGAAGAGACATTGATTTGGGAGCCTTCTCCGGGTATTTCACCCAACAGTTCTTGGAAGGGTGTCCGGGCTTGTTGCAGTGAGGACAGTTGGTTGATTTTGAATAGAAGGCATGGTTGATGTCTCCGGGGGAGTTGTTGATGGGATTGATTTTAGCTTGGGCCTCATCTTTCTCTAATCGCTTGAGAATTTAATTGATAGTCTTTTTTTTGCATGCATTGTATTTCTTCAAGTAGTTGAATTCCAAGGGCAGTTTGGATAAGGTGAGGATGATAATCAGTTCTTCTTCTAACTTTAACCCCACAAGTTTCATCTTTTCGGTCAAGGCTTGGATTCTTGAGACAAAGTTGACAATGTTATTTTCAAGTTTGATCTTGTTGAATTGAGTAAAGGCAAGTCAGAGGGGAGTCTTTGGCTTTTAACCGTGTGAGATTTTTAGAGCTGGTGCTCAAGATGAAGGGATCAAAGGATGATGAGATCCGGATGGAAGGGTCAGAGAGATGATAGGGAGATGTCTTGTGTCGCCAAGAGGAGGGCGGATCCAAGGAGTCAAGAGGGGAGCACTCTGGTTCAATGTAAGGTAAAAATGGATGAGTGTTCATTCACTAGAGGTTCAGCTGGCTTAAGTAGACTAAGTACAAAAGAGGCTGACAAGTGGTTGAACAAATAACTGGAAATGAATAAGAAATATTCAATACTGGGCCATCAGAGACCGCACAAGGTGAAGGACTACAAGACAGGTTGCACTCAAGATTCAGGCAACACTAACAGTAGACAAAAATTCTAACAGAGGGGGAGCAAGCCGGGGCCGCAAGCCCCGGCTCCCTGTTGCTGGTCACCTAGCGCGACCAGCCGGGCCCGCGCAACAGCCCCGCTTGGGCCGTCTGGCCCCGCGTGGGGCTTACCAAGACACACAGGTGGCCCCAAACGGGACGCAACACGGGCAGCGGCCCCAAGCGGGCAGCGACACGGGCAGCGGCCCCTAGCGGGCCGCAACATAGGCAGCGACAGGGGCCACAGCCCCAATGGGCCGCCCCAAGCCCAAATTGTGAGAATTACATGCTTTGGCGGGCCAGCCCGTCTGGCCAAGTATGTCCATAATAATGCTTGGGCTCTTTTATGCCCAAATAAGCCCATCTGGCTTTGGTGGCACATCAACCCTGGCGGGCCCGTGAAGGCACGTGTCCCAAAAGACCATAAAAACGTGTTTTGGCACCCAAATGCCCAAAACCAATAGCACCCACATAGGCCCACATGGCCCACGTGATGTACAATGGGCCGTGGAGGCCCATTTTTGCATACCATTTGGATTACACACTCCTATGCACATTACCTGAGTGCATCCGCATTTTAACTGAATGGGCCAATTTTCAAGGATTCAGGGTTCTGGAAGTTGGTACTGGGGCAGGCTCAATGGTTGGTTGTTCAATTTGGCCAAAAAACAGGGATTCAAGAATTATGGTCTACAATTTTATCAGAAAGTGGTCCAGGATCACACACTTATTTCTTGTAAGGGTTTGATGGCTTGAGGACGAAAATATCTGAAGCAATAATGACTATATGACTGGATGAATGTTGTAGAAATAGCTGGGGGAAGGTCCTTTATTTATATTGTTTGGGTCCCCTCATGGTACAGTCCTTTTACCAGCCAAAGGAGGGTGACCCAGGCTAGTGCTGAGGCCAAGGAGCCATCAGTGTGTTTGTGTGGACCTGCTCTAGTCAATACAGAGGTACAGGAAGCCCTATGTCATCATGCTTGGGCTTGATACACGTTTCCAAGCCTCAAGTGATATTATTGTACCAGCCATGTATCCTGGTTTGAGGCTAATAATTTAAGTACAGGCCCTTGTTTACTGAGGCTAGGGACTTGGAAGTATGTCTTGACCTCTGAAACCTGTTCGAAACTTCGATTTTGAGGCCTTATTGGTCATTATTGGTTGTGTATGGGCTAATTTGTACTGTAAAAGCCACAAATACATACAGGGGCCTTTCTTCCTTAATTGGGTGATACAGGGTGTATCTGAGGTTTGGGGACTGTTTGGAGTGTTCTGAACCAAAGCAGGGCATCCACTGTAGCTATTGTGACTGTCTTGGGGTGTTACAGTATCTTCTTAGTACTGCAATAGGGCTGTAAAATTCCTTTTTGGGAAAATTACAGGAGCCCTGTATCTTCTAATGTGTACATATTACATTGAGGGTGATACAGGGTTTATCTGAGGTTTGGGGGCTTTGGGAGTGTTCTAGCCCGAAGCAGGACATCTGCTTTAGCTATAGTGGTTGTCCTGGGGTGCTACAGTATCCTCTTAGTACTGCAATAGGGCTGTAACATCCCTTTTTGGGAAAATTACAGGAGCCCTGTATCTGCTAATGGGTACATATCACAATGGGTAAATATTATATTAGGGTGCAGGGCCCTAAATTCCAAATTTTTGGTGGTTGAGCTTACATAATTATGGGTTTCTGACCAAACTTTTGGTCAGAAACCAGTACTTACGGATGTTACAAGCAAGGGTACATGAGTGAGCATAGTTCTACCTGAAGGAGTCGGAAATGGGTGGTGGTGCCAGTGGGTGATCCTACCTAAATTGGCACCACAAATCCATTTTTTTAATAATATTTTTGGATTTCTTACAAATTAAGGCTTTATTCCTTATTTTTATTTTATTTTATTATTTCCGTATTTATTTATTAATTCATTTATATTTTATTTGTTTTAGGCTTTAGTCAGTTGGTTCTGAATAGTAGCCAGCTGACATTATTTTTGGATTTCTTACAAATTAAGGCTTTATTCCTTATTTTTATTTTATTTTATTTTATTTTATTATTTCCGTATTTATTTACTAATTCATTTATATTTTATTTGTTTTAGGCTTTAGTCAGTTGGTTCTGAATAGTAGCCAGCTGACATGATTGTTTTTAAGAAATAAATAATAATACTACAGACTTGGTCATAAATCACTTGCTTAGATTCTTCATAAGCACTTGACTAACAATCAAACATTGTTTTATTGATAATAATAATTCCTGGTAAACTGATAATGGAATAATGGTTCCAAATAGGTCTGTATAAATACCTTTTTGGGGTGATTTTGAGCTTCTAAGGGCGCGTAGAGAGATTTCTGCTGATGAGCTGAGGCTGGAAAGCAGGTCAGAGCAAGATTAGCCCGTCCACTTGGTGCTGTCAATCAGCTGGCCTTAGATATGCTGGATTTCTGTACTATTTTAGCCACAGGATCTGTTAATGTATTATGGCATAAATTTGATCATTCTGCACTCATCCTTCATTTGTCCTATTAGTATTTATTTAAAGTGAATAGATGTGGACATTTACAGATTCTCCATCATTTGCTGATCACGTAGATCATTTTTAATAATTTTTATCAACACTCCTTGTAGTTTTTTGTGGTCTTCAAACATCAGAGTCAATGATTTAAGTGGTAATCCTTGATCTTTAATTTATTATTAAAAAATGTTCTAAACTTAATTTTTATTAATTTTAATTACGTTTTGATCTTTTTATATTATGACTAATGCATATGTCAACTTGTTACATATTCCAGGCAAACCTAATTAGGTTGTAGCTCTTTTGAGCGGTACCTGGTTTTCAGATTAGTCACAATGGAACCAGACGCGGGGATCAGTCAGTTCAGATGCGCGCGGGGTAGGATCCGCTGTGTGCATGGCAGAATTGGCTGCGCGCGGGTCTCTAGTACGCGGGAAACTGCTACTAGGGGTATGTAGGGGTATGTAATGATGCGGGTCTGCGCGCGGGAATTGTGACATAACACATTTCTGTGTGTAACTCCTAAAATATACACACCACCTCAATTCTGAGTGAATTTTAGGTGTAAAACCTATATGTGACAACACGTCTGAAATATTAGAATGGCCAAAAAGTGCCATACTGGTGTTGTAATTTTTGGTACTTTTCTTTTTAATTATTTTAAAAATATAAGGACTTGGATTTCAAGGGTGGGGTCAGTGAGTGTCCCTACCTAGTTTTGGGTGAGGAATCCATTTCTTCAATAATATTTATGGATTTCACACTCTTTCTTTTGTTAATTTAGATATTCTTATTTTTATAGTTTTGTGTTGCTATGACAGGTTGCTCTGTACAAAGTAGCAAGCTGACACCTATGGGGTCTTGGTTTGTCTCAATGAGGTCTTCATTGGTACAATCAATATTTTCAGGGCGTCCAGAGATATCTGGGAATTTGTGATCCAATATATCAGTTTCAGTGGTGGTGGTTTCTGGTATAGGAGGGTTCACTGATAGTAAAAGGTTATTTGATTTGTCAATAAAATATATGAATATTATTTTAATAAAAATAATATGGTAATACAAGTTTTATACTTACTTTTATGTTTTAAAAAGGAATTTATATTTTATTTCTTCCAAGCTTTATGTTTTCTTAATAGGGCCCGGAAGTTGATACGCCTCTCAAGATCTTCTTGTTCAAGGAGTTTATTTAAGTGTTTAAATGCAGAAGAGATATTAAGTTGCTCAGCTTGAGTTAAAGCTTCCCAACCAGTAGGTTTATATTTTTTAATATATTCTTCTTTTCTAATCTTTAAAAGATTTCAATAATATATTATTAATTCTGCATTGGTTTTTAAATTCACTGCAAAAGAATTTAATGATGAATCAAGTTTAAAAAGTCAGACAAATTTATCTTTGATTTAATTTTACGTGAAATGTCTGGTCCAAGGTATTAAATATAATAAAATGGAATAATTCCCGGCCAGACTCCCAATTTTCAGCCTCCTGGATGCCAAGACCCTTGTTATCCTTTAGCTACCAGAGGTGATAGAATAAATAATAAATATATTATTTAATAAATGTAGAAAAAATCTGTAAAATATTTGGATAAAGCTTATTGCAAGGTTAATTGGTTTGGATATGGTTTATTGTTATACATCAATATAAATACATTGATTATGAAATATTCTGATAGAGGGGCCACAATTATATTGGGGATCTTTAACACCTCTCTTCAGGGAATTCAGTATGAAAACATGTAGGCCTGGTTACTTTGGGACCTTTAGTTTAAAGGATATTTTGCCCAAAGATAATATGTATATAAAATACATGGTGGAGTGGCAGGGCTTTGTAACCCAGCTTCCACAACAGATAAAGGATAATAAGACTCACTGGTATATTATTAAATCCTTTGGTTAGCTGTTGGGGATGGGAACTGATGGGTTAAACCTGTATAATGGGGTTATAAGGTTGTTCAGCAGTTTAAATTGATAAAAGAGTGTTGAGGATGGATATTATTAATCAGACTAAAGCCATAAATCACTAACTTATTCTTATAAGTATTTGATTGCCTTGGCACGGTTTCTGGATGTAAATATAACTGGGTCTCTGAGTATCAATATCCTCTAAAGAGCTCTTTATTTATAGATTTTGGAGTCCCAATATTGTCTTTCTGAGGGGACAGGGGCTCAAAGTGACGGAAACTGAGGCTGGGAGGGAAACCAGTGGTAGCCTGTCACATTTTCTTGGTGCTGTAACACGGGTAGCATCTAATTCCACAGGGTATGGGAATTATTCTACTTTATAATTGATGTTTGGACGTGCAAATAACACTAATTTGTCCTTTTTGTTTATTATTTAATTAATGATATTCCTAAAGATATTTTGATTTCAGGTGAATTCTCATTATGTATTAAATAATCAGAGTAAATTCATGATATTGATTTTACTCCTTATTTTCCAAATTCAGCTGATTTACTAAGATAATTACTTAAAAATGTAAGTCATGGGTATTCATGTAATATTTTTACATCATAAGTTTGCTTAGTATGTCACCAAAATATTTATGTCTAGAAATTCTGATCATAGTATATTAAAGTATTTTAATATAATTTTAGAAGTAGTCATTATCTTATTTTCAACATTTTTGGTACTTTGAATTATATTTAATAAAAAAATACGTATAAAGGTTATTTAAGTATTTTTTAAATAATTCTATGTATTTTTAGACTACCTACTATTCACAGGAACATCTATTACATATGGAGAATGTTCCCGTGTAGTTTGTAGCATGTTTATGCAATACCTAGGTTTCTCAGGCCGCATGTCACTTTGTCAACCCCTAGCCCCGCGGTTGCATACTTGTCAGAGGCCTGGGGCTGCGTACATGGCTTTGACAGAGTGAAAGAGCTGTATCTCAGCCACACGCGAGTGCATTGGCTGCCACAGCTGCGTGTGGGAATTGTGACAGAACAAATTTCCATCTGTAACTCCTAAAATATACACAACACCTCAATTCTGACTGAAGTTTAGGTGTGAAATCTATACGTGAGAATATATGTGAAATATTTAATTGACCAAAAAGTTCAATAGTGGTGCCGTGGTATTTTGGTCTTTCTTTTCTTTAATTATTTCAAAATATAAGGAGTTGGATTTCAAGGGTGGGGTCAGGGAGTGACCCTACCTAATTTTGGGTGGAGTATCCATTTTTTCAATTATATTTATGGTTTTCCTACTCCTTCTTAGGTTTGTTTTATTATTATTGTTTTTATGTTATTTCTGTTACTTTTGCAACTTGCTCTGCAATAGTAGCAAGCTGACAATAATGATGATTCTGACTATGTTCCATTATTGAGCATCACTAGCTCTGATTTTGAGTCTGAGAAGGTTGATGGCAAAATAATTCCAACATTAGCATTCAACTCACAAACTCTGAAAAAAATCCCAATCTTGATTTATAAAACACCCATTCCCTCCAATTGGACCAGGGTGCCAAAGAATCTTGTTGTGGCCACTCATGGTAGCTTGAAAGCTGCAGAATGTCCCTTGGTATATAAACTTTATCTTCCCCTCTTATTTATAACAAGATACAAAGGGGGAAATCCACTTCCTGCAGAGATTGTTGAAAACACTTTCCACCTTGTGAGTGCACTCAAAATAGCTATAAGCTGGGTTTTTACTCAACATTCTTCTCCAGAATTTACCAAGCATTGGAAAAAATATCAAAATAGTTGTCAGAAGCTTTTTCCTGCATGTAAATCCAAACCAAACCATCACCTTTTCACACATATACCTGAGCTCCTAATGCAATGGGGTTCTGCTCCTTGTTCTGCAACATGGCCAAATGAAAGAATAAATGGCCTTTTTTCCTTTATTAACCATAAAAACTCAACAGGTACAAGATAAGCTAAAATTTTGAATCATATTAATCATGAAAAACTAATTTTCATTTCTTTCTGATTGCAGCAAATATACCCTTGAACCTTTTTCAGAGATTCTCCCAATCTAACAACTTGAAGAACATTTTGAATAACCCTGAAGCCCCCCCCAGAAGTGAGAATTATCACCTCATATTCAAAAAGAAAAGATGCAAATGACAATAAGATTAATTCAAAACCAAACCCGGCAGAAAGGAAAGATTACACTGATTTCCTTGATCATTTGAGGAAGGTAAAAACACATATTAAATGGACTGATCATAATTCTTGAACTAATTCATGCAACTCTTGGAACATCATCTGGTCCCCCTAGTGGAGATACCACCATCATATTAACTGGAAGAATTCAACCTTAACCACACACAATAAACATATGGGCAATAGCATTGTTTTTTTATCTAGATAATACTCCACATTTTGGTAAGATTACAAAAATAATCAATATAGTTGATCCTGTTCATGATTTTTCTGATTTTTATATTTTTATCAATTTGTTTGAAAAAAATATGAAATTCCTTTAAATTTGAGAACATCTCAATGTTTTTCAAGTCAGAGAAATCAATAATTGGCAGCTCATAACTTGTGGTGATATTGATTGTCATGCTGCACTGTCTGAAAAAGATGGCCTGTCTATATTGGTTTGGCTCCACTCAATGGATTTGGGATGATAAAAAGCATTTTTATATATTTAAAGGCATACCAAAATCTTCATGATATTTTTGAAATAAATAAAATCAAGTGAAAACCACCTTGAATTTGCATGATTTTCCTGTGAAACTAAGGTTCCTTGACAAACGGTTGGGTGAATGTTAAAACTTCACCCGGTGAAACATCCAGTGTTTTTTTGTTGGGGTGACACTCATTTATGAGTAGATGAAAATAAAATTGAAAAAAACTGCACAAAAAAAACTGCCCATGCAATTCAAAAAAAATTGGTCCAATTTTGAACATATTCAAATTTATTAAATTTTGTCCAGTGATGTGATCTTGAAATCAAGGTTGATCATTGGGTAAATCAGTTTGACTTTCATTTTCCACAAAGGTGAAAACACACTGAATTTGATTTTCAACCAAGGTGAAAACCAGTTGAATTTCATTTTCCATCAAGGTGAAATCAGCAATCAACCCTGTATATGTTATGGTGTCAGCTTGCTACTATGTAGAGAGAAACCTGTCAATAGCAAAACTATGAAAAATAAGAATATCTCAATTAACAAAATAAGGATTGAAAAATCCATAAATATTACTATATAAATGAATTCCTCACCCAAAACTAGGTAGGTTCACTCACTGGCCCCTCCCTTGAATTCCAAGTCCTTACATTTTTAAAATAATTAAAAAGAAAAGTACCAAAAATCACAACACCAGTATGGCACTTTTTGGCCATTCTAATATTTCACACGTGTTGTCACATATAGGGTTTAAACCTAGAATTCACTCAGAATGGAGGTGTTGTGTATATTTTAGGAGTTACACACGCAAATGTGTTATGTCACAATTCCCGCGCGCAGCCCTGCATCATTACATATCCCTACATACTTGTAGTAGCAGATTCCTGCGTACTAGAGACCCGCGTGCAGCAAAATCTTCCACGCACACAGCGGATCCTACCCCGCGCGCATCTGTACTATCTGATCCCCGCGTCTGGATCAGTTGTGACTAATCTGACAACCAGGTACCGCTCAGAAGAGCTGCAACCTAGTTAGAGTTGCCTAGCATATGTAAAAAATTGACATATGCATTACTAATAATTGAAAAGGATCAAAACTTAAATAAAATTAATGAAAATTAAGTGTAAAGTATTTTTTAATAATAAATCAAAGATCAAGGATTACCACGCAAATCACTGACTCTGATCTCTGAATACCACAAAACACTACAAGGAGTGTTCATAAAAATTATTAAAAATGATGTACGTGATCAGCAGATGATTAAAAATCAGTAAAAATCCACATTTGCCTGCTTTAATGCAATACCAATAGTAAAAATGAAGGATGAGTACAGAATGATCAAATTTAAGCCATAACAGATTAACAGATCCTGTGGCTAAAATAGTACAGAAATCCAGCAGATCTAAGATCAGCTGATTGAAAGCACCAAGTGGAAGTGCCAATCTTTCCCTGACTGGCTTTCAAGCCTCCGCCCACAAGCAGAACCCTCTCTACGTGCCCTGAGAAGCTCAAAAATCACCCCAAAAAGGTATTTATACAGACCTCTTTGGATCCATTATTCCAGATCAGTTAATCAGTTTACCAGGAATTATTATTATCAATCAGACACCATGTCATTGTTAATAAAGTGCTTAGATGAAGATAAGCAAGTGATTTATGACTTAGTCTGCAGTAGTATCATTTATTCTTATTAACCAATCAACCCTTGAAGTTTAGTCAAGCAATCCACCCCATCTGCTCCAAAACCCTTCCAATTATTTCAGGATTCTCGTGGTAAAGTGCTCAGAGCAAGTGTTACCCTTCCTTTCTTGGCCATTTGTGCTGTTACGCCCGGCCATTAGTGGAATAAGTCCTTTCTAAGGCACCCATCTTCATTCCAAGGTTCTTAAACTGCCTAAGAAGGCCCCTTGAAGAGAGGTTGCTAGTCTGTAAAGATCCCCAGTAGTATAATACTGTGGCCCCTCTTTTATATTATATTGAAAACCATTTATTACCAAACCAATTAAACCTTGCAACTTCTCTTATTATATCATTTATTTGAGCTTCTAAGTGTTTATTATTGGAATAATAATTATTATTATCATTCCAGCATTTTTATCGCTCTCTGTAGCTAAAGGACTGCAAGGTTCCTGGTATCAGAGAGCTGACATATGCTGAATCCCAGGATCCATCATTGTCTTTTCATGGGGAAATTTTTGATATGGTGTGTAAAGCGCGTCTGGGTGCCTGTCCAAGTTTTACTTGGCATGCACCTAGTGGGACTTGGATTAGCCCCCAGGGAGGTTGATTAGGTTGGGCTTGCAGGGGTTAAATCTTGGCACCTAATCAAGCTCCCCTTGATGCCAATCAAAGCATTTTGCACCAAAATTGACCAGCCTCCCTCCCCCAAAATTTGAGCCATTTTTTTTTCAATCTTGGTCTTGTTGGTGGTTCTCTTCATCTGGTCTAGTACCTTACAAACCTTGGTACACCTCAAGAAGGAATGCCCTTCAACGTTGCAGTGAGTGCAGATCCTGTTGGTCATCTTGGTACATTGGGTGTCTGGTACTATGGCCATCCTGGCCTCTGGTGATGTGCAGTAATCTACGCAAAACCTTGCAAAGTGCATCCAAATACATATGGTGTATCAAGCGCATCTGGGTGCCTGTCCAAGTTTGACTTGGCATGCGCCTAGCGGGGCTTGGGCAGGTGCCCAGGGGGCTTGATTGGGTAGGGTTTGTGGGGGTTTGAACTTGGCGCCCAACCAAGCTTTTCTTGACCCAGATCAAGCTCTGGTTGCACCCCTTCCTCAACCTCTTGACCTTCCACATCTCATTGTTTTGATTTTTTTTGTCTTGACCCAGATCAAGCTCTGGTTGCACCCCTTCCTCAACCTCTCAACCTTCCACATCTCATTGTTTTGATTTTTTTTTTTCAACGGTAAGTTTTTTTTTTAAACTCTTAATATTTTTTATTGTTGTTCTTTAAATATTGTTATTAATTTTTTTTTTCCCTACAGATGGCCAAAAATGTGAATATTGTTGATCCAGGAACTTGTACAACATATTAAGAATGGGATCAACAAGGCTATTACTCAAGAAAAAAGTCATAATTTTTTTTCTCACATTAAAAAGTTTTATAGAAACTGCCTTGAAATGCAGCCTATCACAGGCCCTCTCTTGGCCAATCCTTGATTTTTTTTAATTTTTTTTTTTTTCATTATTCTATGTATAATTATTTATTTGAAAAAATTGCCCCAAAAGAAACAGAAAAATTGCTCAAAGAAAAAAAAAAGAATTCATTGCTTCTGTTTCGTACATACATTTAAATCTACGGACAAGAAATATATACATGATTTTTTATAATTTTCACACTTGAAACTTTTACTGCAACTTTTTTTTTAGGGTTGGTCGATGCCCAGCTTTGATCGGCGCCCAAACCGACTTGGCCAGGCGCCAACGTCATTTGGCTATGTGCCAAGTTGCGCTTGGCAAGGCGCCCAAAGTCCTTGCTTATGTGCCAAGGTGGCTTGTGCGGGCGCCACGCGCGTTTTACAAAAAAACCAATAACTTGGCCTGCCGCCCAGACGGGCCCGATACACCATACCTTGGACAGTGAAGATAGTCAAAAGCCGACCCCGATGGGAGCGATGACATTCGACAAGTTGACAAATTTGTGGGTACTGACTCAAAGCTAGAATGTGTCCAGTTGTTGCTCACAGAAACTTGGCAAGCTGATGCTTAAGGAGCGAAAATTCCGAAACAAAAATAACTACGAGGAATGGAATGTACAAATGGTCTCAAAAGTCTCATATTATTAACATCATCGATGGAGTGAAACCAAGATTCATATGCCGGAGTTTGAGATCAGGGTTGTTACGATAGATGATCATGATGGCCAGTTGGCTGAAGGAGATTCAGATTGGCCAACAAGATATTGCAATATTTGAAAAGCGGCTCGGGGTTGGTATTGAGGAACCATGTGGCCGGCTTTTTCTACCTCGATGAAGGTAAGTCCTCGCTCGGTTGTCTAAAGGATTCTCCATCAGATTCAGACTCCACTTCTATTGTTTCGAGGCTGGCTCATGCTTACAAATCGACCTGTATAACCTTGGCCGCTAACTATGAAATCCGTCTCAATCGGACTACGAAATCCTTGAGCGTTGCCCCACGTCACGTTTCTAGACATTCCTGGTTTGAATCAAATATGAAAGCAATAGGGGGTCGAGGAGGTATCAAGTTCACTCAACTGTAAAATTACTTTTGCCCCTTCGTTAATCATTACCATGTCGGTTTGGCCGGAGGCTAAGTGAAGAAAGAAAATGGAAAGGTTAGCTGGAATGCGAACATTTGGGGGACTAGTTATCTCACCAATGACAGATCTCCTGCTACGATCGATAACGCTGGCGAGCACAGTGACCGCAGGCGGCAAGGAGGAATCTCCGTCGGGAAAAACCTTCAAGAACAATATGGGCAGGTCGGTTGATCGTTAGTTCGAGGCGTCTGAAGAACCAAGTGGAAGGGAAACATCTTACTCCCGCCGAACATTCTATCCAGTGTGTTGAAGTTGGAACATGAAGGGCTTCTTTGACGTCGTCTCGATTGAAGTACACAGCATCGCCCTCCATTCCTGGCCACCGTTGAGGGGCATCGAGGACGTCCCAGTATGATGGGGGAATATCTAAAATTTGACTTCCAAAATGCAAAATTCATGCTGGATTAGAAAACTTGAACCAGCGGATATGAAGGCGAAGCGAGGTTACGAGACGTACTAAACATTGAACGCTGGACGGGAGTGGGGGGACAAGAACAGAAATGTATTAGAGCGGCAAGGAGCAAAGCCCCACATCTAGTCTCGGTTCGGACTGACCTGGGTTGGCCAGCGTTGCTGCTTGATAAACCTGGGGGATTATAGTCAGCTTTCGTGGCACTTGCGGCAGTCGATCATGTCGCCCCGCTTACCATGCCAAAAGTGTCACACGTCTGGTTGAAATTCATGGTCGTAGGGTCACCCGAATCTTTGATGATGATGGCAAGCAAAAATTGGCAGGCAGAGGAGTATTGGGGGACGGGCACAAGAAAGAGCCTGAATGAGAAAGACGTTTCACTCTTCGATTGCAAAACTGCAAAGCTTACACAATCCGGCGATCGGAGAAGGAAATGGCCCGGGTGGCGGAGGGTAAGTTTCGTACTACATTAGTTCAAGCAAAAGCGATTAGTGAGTAAGTTTGGCGCCCCTGAGCGGTTTGTGAGTTTCTCAAAAACCTTGGCAAGGTAATCGGCATATCCACATGCATGGTGCAGGCGGTCGAGCTGCGCCATGAACGTTTGATTGAATGCGAAAACGTGCTCGTATCGCTTGACAAATGGAGCAACGGGCATTTGTTCATGAAACACCACCCTGAAAGGGCAGCAAAGTGCAATGTGAGATTACAATCTCTGCAAGGTCTGAAGGGTGGTTTACGAACCATGATAGGGTGGGATTGACAAGATAGATTCCTTGAAGTTTCAAACTCAGGTGGGATTGATAAGTGTAGATGAAATCAGCTAGATAGGGGACATAATAGCCGGCATACGACTCCCCGGATACTGTTTGAGTGGATAGGGAGTTTGAGGCCAGACACGTCAAGAATGGCCAGCTCCAGGCAGACTGCAATCCGTAACAAGGACCGTGTGCTCACACCAAAAGTTTTTGCCTTTCATCTCCGGGAAGACCTGAGAGAGCGGGTAGGGGTTAGTACATCGTGAACACGGAAACCTCCAATGACAGTTTGCTGACTTCTAACCACTGTTGAAAAAAGGCGAACAAGTACCGCGAAATGTCGGTCTGGTCCTTGGCCGTTGGGGTTCCGACCGAATACCCGGTGCCGATGGGATGTTCGACATAGAGCATCGAGGTAGCATTGGTCCATGAGCTGATTAGATGAGGAAAACTAGTCAGTCTCTGGCGCCAAAACTGTTGCGCCTGCGGGCAATACAACCGTAGAGTGTACGTACTAAGGATTAATTGTAGGGCGTGCTTGACCGAATTTCCATGAAATCTGGGTCCGGATGGATTTGGAGTAAATGACTTCTTCCCAGACTTTTAGGATAATTTTTGTGTAGGAAGAGAACTGACTGGGCCAGTTTCTTGAAGCATGGACTCAAGAGAACTGCAACCAGGGCCACCGTTGGTCTGAGAAGTGCAACTTCAAAAGTCAAATCTAGTCAAACGATCAAGTTCAAGTTACGGTTTCGTAGTCTCACCCAAAATGTCAAATCGTCATTTCCAACCAGTTGCCGAGATGGCCAAAACCAAAAGAAAAATTTGCGGTTTTCGTTGGGATCCGAAGTGAGTGGAAGCAAGCCGGCATAGCTAACATTGAGAGCGATATCTTCAGGGTGAGTTGGGCCTTGGGGTCGGACAGTATGTACAAAGAGCAAAATTACTAATTACCTAGGCCCGGCGTCAAATTCTACAAACGGTAATTTGCTACCATCGACGTAGAATTTTCGGGCAGCAGCTGATGAAAAACTTAGGGGTCCTTGGAAACCTGAATTGGTACCGGCTTCAGAACTGTACGGCTGGTTAGATCGGTAGTTTGCACCAGACGGCTGGTTGGATTGGAATTGAGGATTGTAGGGCTGATTGCCACCCGCTCCCGCGACACTGGCAAAACTTGGACTACTATTGTCCGGTGCGCCATTGGGGTATCTATTTGAATTTCCGAAAGGACTCTTCAAGAAGTCACGAAGGCTCCATGCCGATGCATCGGAAAAGACGCTGACAAGGAGCAAGCTCAGAATTACAGCATGGTTATCACGTCGGACTGTTGAGGCAAATCCGGTCAACATTGCTCTAAGAGAAAACGGCTCGGCCGGAACCGCAAAAAATGAGGAAGAATTGGGGGCAGTGTGGGGTGAACAGTGGCTGGGAATAGTGTTCTTAAATGCCAATCAATGCTTAGACCTCTCTTGCCGAGACAGCCAGCTTTCCCACCGCCAATCACTGGCTTTCACCTTCCGCTTGGGTCCATTCGCGTCACATTCGGAGAGGTTTCTCTTGACAGTTGAGAGCATTCTGACAAGCGTTGGTGTCTGCACCGACCTCGGGTTTTTCATTTTTCAATATTTCAATTCCAGTTGTGTTATTTTTCTACCTTCTGAGCTTTGTTTTGTTTTTACGGTGTCAGAGTCGCAATGTTTCCAAGCGTCTGTGACTGCCCTCTTAACCAACATTCTCACCGGTTGTGTTTGCTGGCCAATTCCTTTGTTGGTAGTTGTGTGAGCCTCAGAGAGGAACGCGTGCATCCTTGACGACGCGACGCGTTTCCTTGCTCGATATAACGAGGACTTGTCTCGCTATTTTGACAAGACTGTTTCTCCAATAGAAGTCTTTTGTTTTCATTTCTTTCTATCGGCAATCCTACCGTGTCGAATTTCCTGTTTTCCCCTGCCCACTCCCCGTCCTGCTGAAAAAGAATCCCTGGGGTAAAAACCCCGACTTGACATGACTATTGGAGCGTAAATATAGTATAAAACACAATCTTCTCCATAGTGAGCTTAAATTAATATGTACAACAATTTCTGAGCCACAGTAGAGGAAGGTTACGAATAAAGTCGCCGCGGAAGTGCGACTACAACACTGACGTGCCAACCTGCACCCAAAAATCGGTCAAATCTTTGTTGAGTTCTTTTGTGAATTCACTTCACAACTTTCACACGACCTTATTGCAGTCATACTTCCGAACTACGGGGTGAAGGTGAGATAGTACATTATCCCAATTAAACGGAGGTCTCATTGTCGAGTTTAAGTTTGAGTTGCAGGGCTCAGCACGTATGTCCCGAGTGGGAGACGAGTCATCCAGCGTTGGCCTGCCGTCAAGTCAATCAATCATTTTACCCAGCTCCGGCATCAGGTGATAGCTTTGAGAATGGGTTCCATCGTGAAATTGCACTTAAAAAAAAAAAGGGTTCCATATGTGCATTGTGTAGTGACACCGTATGTGTCGGCTCCGACCCCTAGTTTTCTCCAGTTTTGGATTCTTCCGTTTCAACCCAACGTTCTTTTCAGTTTGGTTTCACATTTTGATCTCCCAAGGCATGTTGATAGATGTTCCCAAGTGTGGTTTCTGTTAAGCGGCAAGGTAAGACACAATTATGTCACCAAACTTAAACCCGCACATTTCACAGATTCCTCACACATCACATACTTGTAGATAGTTATATAACTGGGCATCCACCCGCCCCAGGAATCCTTCTATCTCCTCACCGAGATTTGGATCCCGGGATAGGCTTAACCTTGAGGCCGTCGGCTGATGCGGTGGATGGTCAGGAATTAAACTTTACAGGTTAAAAGCCGGTGAACCGACTGATTGGATGGAAGGCAGATACCATAAACACAAGGAAGACTGGATAAATAACCAGGCAAATTAACAAAAGGAGACCAATACCACCGGAGAAATGCAGGACTTGGCAACAGACAAGGTAACAATGGAGGAGACATCTACACCAAATTTTTTTGTGTCAAAGGGTGAGTTTGAGTCACAATTTGAAAGCTTACAGACCACACCCACAATGCAATTCCAGAAGATGGAATCTGCAATGGATTGGATGACAACGCAACGTGAATCCTCCAGTCCCAGCATACCACCCTGCATGGACCTGCCTACTCATTGGTTTGGGAATCCCCTTTGTGTCAAATTTTTCAAAGACCCTATGTAATTTCACTGGAATATAAACACAAAGCAACCAGTCCTAGTCTTTGATGGCTCTAACTTCAACACATGGGAAAGTGCTGTCAATCATACCCTAAGACAGGCCTTCAATTGAGATCCCAGCTTCCTGAGCAATGCATCAAACTTTGACATACTGACCAACACGGAGAACAGAGCTGTTGTCAATCTCTTGCATAACTCAGTACACAACAAACTATACTCCATCATTGATGCATCTAGAGTTGAGCTTGCAAGAACAATCTATGAAACCCTTGGGGGCACATGCAAAAAATCAGATGGCCAACACAAGCTAGCAGTGGCGGAGAGGATGATTGGCTTAATTTCATCTCCTGAGGCCAATATGACTTGGATAACAGGTTTACACACACTACTGGCAGACTTGAACAAGCTAGACATCTTGCAGAACAAACCAGTTGGTCTTTTGGTTCAATCTGTTGCGGTGGCACCGCCTGGGATCAACCATAAAACCTATGAATAATTGGTATCCCAGCAGCTCAACAACACAAAGGAGCCTCCACAATTCCTCAATGTTGCCAATATCTTACAGGGGGCCATTTGTAAATTGCAACCAAAAGCCACAACAAGCCTGGGCCTCATGGAGCTGGATTGTATCAACATGGTTAGAGGGTGGTAGGTACCTCCACAACAAAGACACCAGGCTCCAGGTGACTCAACCAATAAGTTGTTACGGAAGCCACACCTATCCGTTGATCAAGCAGCCTACTATGCAGGCAGGCGTAAATTGGAGAATTTACTTGATACCTATGGCTGCAAGTGCAGATACCGCAGGGAGGAGGGCCACTGGTATGATGACTGTGGGACCTTTTGGAAGGACGTTTGGATGGGTAATATCCCTACTCCTCCCAATGACCACACCAACAAACATTCACAATACTTGCCCCCACCATGCCCAACCTATGCCACTTGACAAGACAACTGGATCCAAGTCATTGACATGCTGGAAGTTTATGGTGGCAAGATCCTGCTGGATTCTGGGGCCAGCGCACATGTGAGTGGCCCCTTGCAATATTTTCACCCTACCTTTAATCTTGCCAAATCCAAAAGATTCTTTCTGGCAGCTAAAAATCACCTCATGGATGCCTCCACTGTTGGCAGACTCAATATTCTGACCAAGACCAACCGGATGACAATTGATGGGGTCTACCGGTGTCCAATGGTCAATTGAATAATTCTGTCTACGGGGAGACTCTTGGCCAAAGGTTGGCAGTTAGTCTAGGATGGTCTGGAGGCTACATTGGTGGATCCAAAGGGAAATACTTACAAGAAATCCTTTTGGAATTTCTGTTGAATGATACCTACATGTAATACCAAGTGTGCCGCAATGAAGATTACATCTAGTCCTTCTTTTGACCCATACAAATGGCATTTCTGCCTTTGGAAGGCTTCTGAGGAAGTGGTGAGAGTCTTTCTGAAAAGCCACTACCCAGAGGAAATAAGTGGCCTGTGGAAATCATTCTTCTGCAAGTGCTGTGCTATCTCCAAGAGTCTCAACAAGAAAACTCCTGGAGCTGTGTTGGGCATAGTTAGAGAGGAGCCCCTAGACCTGTTTGTCACAATTGTAGCTGGACCCTTTGAGGAAGACCCCATTGGGGCACGCTTCTTATTAAAATTCCGCAATCACATGCCTACCTACACTTTCATTTCAATACTAAAGTCTTGGTCAGAGGTCCCTGGGAAAATACTAGGGTGGTTGGAGAATCTAAAGGTGACTCAAGGTAGATACCCAAAATTTATCCCAAGTGTTGAATTACTGTGAAAAGCTTAAAAGATTTAAGAACTAAGAGGGCTGAGACATAGATAGCATCAGTTAAGAGAAAAGAAAACAAGAAATAAAAAGTGAAAAATAATAAAGCTGAGAAAGATTTAAAAGAAGAACAAACATCAAGCAATAGACAACGGTCAAGAATTTGTCAAGATCTTCAGTAGATGGAGTTGAGTTTTGATAAGAGATGGGATGGCGGTAATGTAACACTTTGAAAGAGATTCAGAAGAGGAGTTAGACTTTATTGATTAGAAAGAGGTGCAACAAGTATAAGTCTTACCAGTCAGAAATTGACAAGATGAGTGATTGAGAGTTCAGTTTGAAGAGTTTTGATTAGTCGAGTAAAGGTTAGAAAAGAAGAAGAAAAGAGAAGAAAGAAGAAGAAGAGGAAAAGAGACAAGAGTTGAAGAAGGAAAGAGTTTAGTCAATTGAGTAAGATAGTTGTGTTGAGCTGGAGTTGGGTTAACGTGGTTAAGATCATTGTCCATCAGTAGCATAGTAGAGAAGAGGGTTGAGATGATGTTTGTAGGGAGACATTGATGTGACATGTAGAAGACTACACGTGACAGAGATCAGAGATGTGCAGATGAGACTGTAAGAGTAAAAAAAAATGACCAGAAAGAAAGGAGTGAAAGAGACAAAAAGGAGAAAGGAGTGAAAGAGACAGTGTCAGCCTGCTACTTAGCACAGAGCAACCTGACAAAGCAGCAACAATAATAATATTAACAAAATAAAAATAAATGAATAAATAAAATTATTATAAAATGAAGGAGTAGGAAATCCATAAATATTATTGCAGAAATGGATTCCCCACCCAAAATAAGGTAGGGTCACTCACTGACCCCACCCTTGAATTCGTACTCCTTATATTTTTTAATTAATTTAATACAGAATGGTAAATGACCACGGTACCAGTATGGCACCTTTTAGCCATTTTAATATTTCACATGATATGTCATGTATAGGTTTCACACCTAAATTTCAGTCGAAATCCAGGTGTTGTGTGTAGTTTAGGAGTTACACGGGAAATTGTGTTTTTGTCACAATTCCCGCACGCAGCCCCGCGTCCCTAGCTCCGGTCTCCCGCATACGCAAACTCCCGCACGCAGCTCCGCGTCCCTACAGCGTTGGACTCCCGCGTACGCCAACTCCCGCACGCAGCCCCGCGTCCCTACAGCGCTGAACTCCCGCGCGCATCTGAGCAGCGGATCAGTCCCCGCGCGCATTTGAATGGACTGATCCCCGCGCCTCCTATGACATCCAGGTACCGCTCAGAGAAGCTACAACATAGTAGGATATACACCACATATGTAAAGCCAACACACGAGCATAGATTAAGGTTCAAAAACCTTAAAAATCAATTGAAATTAGTTAATAACTAATTTTTAGTATTTTTTATTAATTAAATAAAGATCCAGACTCACCACGAAGTAAGTTGATCAGAACCTTCAAAGACCACGAAACTACATAAGGAGTGGTCGTAAAAATTATTAAAAATTACATACAGGATCAGCAGAGGATGGAGAATCAATAAAAATCTACGTCTGCTCACTTTGGACCAGTACTTACTGTACAAATTAAGGATCAGTGCAGGATCAGCAAAATGACTAATCTATTGATTAACAGATCCTGCAGCTAAAAAGGAGCTGTTCCTTGACAGATCTAAGGCCAGCAGGCTAACAGCACCTTGAGGACGTGCCAATCTTGCCCTGATTGCCCCCCTAGCCTCAGCCCACGGCTAGTACCCCTTCTAGAGGTCCTCAAGCACCCAAAAAAGGAATATTTAAACAGGCTCTTTTGCCCTTCTGTTCCCAAAAAAATCAGTTAATCAGTTATCAGGAATTATTTATTATCAATCAGACACGGTGTCATTGTTAATCAAGTGCTTATATGAAGATAAGCAAGTGATTTATGACTTAGTCTGTAGTAGTATTATTTACCTTTATTAACCAATCAACCATTGAAGTTTAGTCAGGCAATCAACCCCATCTGTTCTGAAACCCTTCCAATTACTCCAGGATTTTCGTGGTCAAGTACTCAGAGTGAGTGTTTCCCTTCCTTTCTAGGCCACGTGTGCTGTTAAGCCCGGCCATTAGTGGAATAAGTCCTTTCTAAGGCACCCATATTAATTCCAAGGTTCTTAAACTGCCTAAGTAGGCCCCTTGAAGAGAGGTTGTTAGTCTGTAAAGACCCCCAGTAGTATAATACTGTGGCCCCTCTTTATATTTTATATTTAAAATATTTATAACCAAACCAAATAAACCTTGCACTTGCTCATACCGTACCATTATTGGAGCTTTAAAGTGTATATTCTTTGGAATATTATTGCTCCAAGTTCTTTTATCACTCTCTGTAGCTAAAGGACTGCAAGGTTCCTGGTATCAGAGAGCTGACAGACAGAAGTGGAGAAAAGAAAAAAAGAATAGAGAGAGCAAATTATTTGACACCAATCAACAATGCCTCCAAGTTCACAGGACCCCTCAAATGTAAACTGGAACCATTGTGCATTCAAATGGCCCCTATAATGCCTTATCACCTTGAGAAGAATGGAGAGGCGGAGAGGGTAAATAGAACTCTGGGAAACATGGCACAGACAATGATCAATGAGAGTGGTATGGACCCCAAATTTTGGTCCCTCTCATATCAAGTGGCGGCCTATATCATCAACAGGTTTCCGAATTCCAGGACGGGTAACAAGTCTCCACTGGAGATCCTATCAGGCACTACTCCCAACCTGCCCATCTTATACCCCTTTGGGGTGGAGGCAATTGTACATATCCTGGCCAAGAAAAGAGGAAAGCTGGTGGAAAGAGGGCAGCGGTGCAGCCTCCTGGGGTTTCTGCCGGGGGGTTCTGGATGGCTGTTTAGGTCCAAGAAGGAGAAACAAGTGATCCATTCAAAATCCATGATCTTCCCTTTCTTCCAAGCGTTACCAGTCCAGGAATTGCCGGTGCAGCCTATAGATATCATCCAGAATCTCTGCCTGGGAGAAGAGCACACCAAAGGCATTGCAGCCAGAGAACAGGCTGCCATTGATCCCCTCCTGCAGACCATTGAGAGGACAGTACCAAGATCAATTCTGGAGGCACTCAGGGGAAAATAGGCAGCGGAGTGGAAAGAGTTGGGCAAGGCAGAAATCCAGAAATTCAACAACTTTCAGCTCTCCAATACCAGGAACCTTGCAGTCCTTTAGCTACAAAGAGTGATAAAAGAATTTGGAGCAATAATATTCCAAAGAATAAACACTTTACAGCTCCAATGATAATATGGTAAGACCAAGTGCAAGGTTTAATTGGTTTGGTTATAAATATTTTAAATATAATATAAAAAGAGGGGCCACAGTAATATACGACTGGGGGTCTTTACAGAATTGGCAACCTCTCCTCAAGGGGCCTCCTTAGGCATTTTATAACCTTGGAATGATGATGGGTGCCTTCTAAGGCCTTATCCACTAATTTGGGCGGGCAAAACAGAACACAAACCCAGAGCAGGAAGGGAAAAACTTACTTGGGAAGTAATCCACAGAAATCCTGCAAAGATTCAGGTAAGAAGCTTCAGAACAGATGGGCTTGGTGGCTGGTTCAAACTTCTGGTTGTTGATAGTTATTTAGAAAACAATAATAATAATACTTCAGACTAGATCATAAATCACTTGCTTTCTTCTTGATAAGCACTTGACTAAAAATGACACAATGTCTGATTGATAATAATAATATTTCTGATAAATGATTACTGATTGATGATTGGGAACAAAAGAGCCTGTTTAAATATTCCTTTTTGGGTGCTTGAGGGCCTCTAGAAGGGGTATTAGCCATGGGCTGAGGCTAGTGGGGCAGTCAGGGCAAGAGTGGCACGTCTTCAAGGTGCTGTTAGCCTGCTGGCCTTAGATCTGTCAAGGAACAGCTCCTTTTTAGCTGCAGGATCTGTTAATCAACAGATTAATCATTTTTCTGATCCTGCACTGATCCTCAATTTGTACCGTAAGTACTGGTTTAAAGTGAGCAAACGTGGATGTTAATTGATTTTCCATCATCTGCTGATCCTGTATGTAATTTTTAATAATTTTTACGACCACTCCTTGTGTAGTTTTGTGGTCTTTGAAGGTTCTGATCAGCTCATGACGTGGTGAGTCTGGATCTTTATTTTATTAATAAAAAATACTAAAAATTAGTTAATAACTAATTTTAATTGACTTTTAAGGTTTTTAAAATATGACCTACACTTGTGTGGTAGCTTTACATGTGTAGAGTAGATCCTACTATGTTGTATCTCCTCTGAGCGGTACCTGGCTGTCAGACTGATCACAGCAGGCTAGGCGCGGGGATCAGTCCATTCAGATGCGTGCGGGGACTGATCCGCTGCGCGCGTGATCAAGGAAGGTTAGGCGCGGGGATCAGTCCATTCAGATGCGCGCGGGGACTGATCCGCTGCGCGCGTGATCACGGCAGGTTAGGCGCGGGGATCAGTCCATTCAGATGCGAGCGGGGACTGATCCGCTGCGCGCGTGACTAGGTCACGGGATTACCTACGCGCGGGAGTTTGGGTGCGCGGGAGTCCAGCGCTGTAGGGACGCGGGGCTGCGTGCTGGAATTGTGACAAAAAACAATTCCCTGTGTAACTCCTAAACTACACACAACACCTGGATTTCGACTGAAATTTAGGTGTGAAACCTATACATGACATATCATGTGAAATATTAAAATGGCCAAGAGGTGCCATATTGATGCCGTGGTCATTTACCATTTTCTTTTAAATTAATTAAAAAATATAAGGAGTAAGAATTCAAGGGTGGGGTCAGTGAGTGACCCTACCTTATTTTGGGTGGGAAATTCATTTCTGCAATAACATTTTTTGGATTTCCTACTCCTTCATTTTATAATAATTTTATTTATTTATTTATTTTTTTGTTCTTTTTATTTTTTTGTTCTTTTTATTTTTTTTTATATTATTATTGTTTGTTGCTTTGTCAGGTTGCTCTGTGCTAAGTAGCAGGCTGAAAACAACATGGACGTCTGGAAACCATTCTGACAGCATAAAGGGATGAAAGTGCTGGGGGAAAAAGTTGTGCTGGCACACAAATGGGATGCGGAAGGTGACATGATTCAACAGAAGTCCTGGCACATTTTCAAGGGCTGCAGCCAGAGGATGGGAGTCATCCTGTATGAGACCTACGCACCTACTGCCTCCCTCAATATGTTGAGACTCCTACTGGAAATAGCTCACAATGGTTTTTTTCCCTCAGCAAGTTTTGATGTCAGTGCGGCTTATCTTTATGGTCTCATTGAAGAGGAGATTTAAATCCAGCCTCCATTTTTTCCCTGAACTCAATGGAAAGGCTTTGTGATGAAACTCAAGAGATTGATGCATGGAACTTGTCAGGGGGAAGGGGCTCCTGGCGGAAACATTTCAGAACGGTAGGTGGATGGGTGGGTTTGGTGGCCAGTGAACTGGGGGAATTGTTGTATCTGTGCCAGGTAGGCAAGGAATTTGTCATTGTGTGGCTCCACGTTGATGAAAGGGTTTTGTTGGCATCTTTGGAGGGGATGATGAGGCCTTTCTGAGATGGAGTGAAGAAGGAGCTGAAATTGAAATGGAAATCAGGGGTTGAAAAGATTGTTGGTATCAGGGTGAAGGAAATGGAGGGGGTAATGACACTTGAAAAACAATTATTTTCCAAGGAGATTGTGGCAGACTATCCCAGGCCAACTTACACAAAAATTTTGCCATTGACTGGAAAGGCGCTGGAGTTGGACGGTGGGGAAGAGGTGGCAACAACAGATTTACAATCAATCCTGGGTTCATTGATGTACCTATCCTGCGGCACCCAACCTGATATTACCTATGCAGTGAATCTACTGGCAAGGTTCAACTCCTGCCCCTCCTCTACGCACTGGGAGGAACTTGACCACTTGATAGGGTACCTTTGGGGTCCCTACAGCCAATGTCTCTGCTACCAGCGTGGTGGGTCTGGTGGGCTATCCATGTGGGTAGACACAAACTTTGGCAGCAAACACAAAAGGTCTACCAGTGGATATGTCATCCAACACAAAGGGAATAAACTTGCTTTGGGAGCCCAGAGACAAACTGTGGTGATGCTATCCACATGTGCAGCCAAGTATGTGGCCTTATTGGAATTGTTGCAAGTCCTTGCACATCTTTGACTAACATTGGCCAACATCAACTTTGAACTGCCATTGACAATAAACTACAACAATAGGACGGTGTGGTAGGCCAAACCTGTCCTATAACCATCAGACTCACTTTTCCCGTATGATAACAGCTCAAACCCTCAGATTAACCTCAGGAATGGATGCTACATCACAAATAATCTATAGTCACTCAGCCAAAGTACCCCACTATCTCCCATGGATTAGAAGATAAAGCCCAATAAACCTCCAACTGTGGCAAACTCATGCCCAACCAGGTGTCACAGCTCTGTGGAAGGCAAAAAGACATGCCTTGGAAACCCTCAAATACATACCAGCAACAGCTTACCCTCAACACCAGGACCATACACCAACCCTGTCACCTCACCCAGAATACAAGCAAATATACATACAGGAGGCTGTGCAGAAGTAAACAGGAACAGTATAGGCAGGAGAAAGTGGAACCAGTCTCAACCAGAACAAAAAAAATAAGCAAATGTACATACAGAAAGCTGTGCAGAAGTATACAGGATCAGTATAGGCAGGAGATAGTGGGACTGGTCTCAACCAGAACAAAACAAACTACCAGTACCAACCCACCCCAGCACCACACAGAAATTTATGCAGCAAGTAGCATGGGGGACCAAAAATAGTACCAGTAACAACAACCCCCAGCACCACAGAGAGGTGCTTATCATTATATGCATTAAATACAGTAATTGAAAAGTATTAAATACTGTATTACTTTGGTAATGATTTGACGGATTTTAAGAAATTCCTGTGGCATTTTGAAGCAGAAATGTTGAATATTATTGGATCTATGGGTTTGGAGATGATATAAAAATTGGAATGAAGTTTCCTTGGTTGATTCATTTCTTAAGAAATGAATGATTGGTTGATAAATGAAGGTATTGTGAATCACTGATGTTGATAACCAAAAAAAATTACAGCTAAACTTAAAATTAGGAAAGAGAGATATTTGCATGGATTTGGATATATTTATTTATTTGATTAATATGATGTATACTAAAAACAGCCATGATATGATCCCTTGCTTTGTTTTATTTCCTTTAAGAAACCAATCATAATATTGAAAAGCAGTTTTTTTAGATATCCAGTAATTTTTCAGCAGGGTGCCGTTCCAACTTGGTTTGAGTTGCACATCACCTTTTTATGAGTGTTTGAGCAACACACAGAATCAATGCTGTTGGGGCAAACTAAACATGATATTTTAATATGGAAGGCACAAAATATTGGATCAATTCAATTTTCCATTTATGGTGTTTTTAATATACAACATAATGCAATTCTTCATTGAGTGGTTGTTGACTCCCATAAAATCATAATATCTAATTAATTTGTAAACAAAAACTCTGCTATTCTTGATTTAAAGAAAAATTTTGAAGATTTTTTAACAATTTTTATGCTTTGCAGCAGATGATGGAAGGAAATATGTAATGGGAAAATAATCTAATTATCTTCCAAAAATCTAGGGTTTGGTTTGAAATTAAAGGGCTACACTTAATCTTTTTTCAATTTCAAATCAGCAACTTAGTCAATAAGCTTCAAGGGCAGTATGATCATGAAGCATTCAATCATCCAAAAGAACCATGTTTCCAAGTCAAGAATTTGATTATCTCAGGATCAGAAAAAAATTGAAATAAAGAATTATCCATTGGGAAAAACTAACAGTCTAATTTCCTAAAATGTCAACGGAATTAACTATGGGAAGCTTGGGGTTGTGAGGTAACTTCAACTGAATTAGAAGAGGTAGTTGTTTCAACAGCCCAGAAAGTATTAAAGTGGCTACCCAGATCATAGTCAGTAACCAGCACAATATCCTCCAGAAGAACCTCAGCCAATTTTTAATAAGAAAATCTTTCAGTAAAAATTCTAAGTACATCTCTCCAGTTTATTTTTTGGTCTTTAATAAAGCCCATATCTTGCAAGGCAGTAAGAATATATGCCCTTGTGTTACCAAGTTGGCCCCAGAGTGGATCAGCAGGCAAGCCAGCCTTCAACCTTGACTCAAGCACAAGACTGCCAAAATCAAGGAGCATGCCAGACTTCCACTTGGGAATGACTTGTTGATTTCCTTGACATACCCATATAGCAGCAGGATCAAAAACTAACATGTTTGAAACACATGCTAGAGAATTGGTTGCCCATCAATTCTTCTCCTCTTCCAAGTCCTTTGACATAAAAGGCTGCTTGTTATTTTTTTTTTCATCAAGCCATAAGTTGATGATCCCAGTGACTAGGGAGACAAAATATTCAAAAACAGTATTAAGGCCACCTCTTCCAGCATTCATCTTGGCTTCCTGGTTAGCACCTGACCTCTTGTGTTGAGAAAAGGTGAAATAATTGATTACAGCTGCTTGCAGGTTGGAAAAGAAACTTTGTGCTTTGAGTAAAGCTTCATCTGAAGTCCCGTCAATACCTTCCATCAAGAAGAGGACATTTTGTGATATTTTGTGTGAGACTACATCTATGATGTCATTCAAGGTGTTCTTCAGTTTCATGTAAGCCCCATGTATTGGCTCTCTGGTATAAGTTAGGATCTCAGAGAGGGGATGCATATTGAGCTGCACTGTCTTCTTGGAACAAGAGAGGGAGTTTGTGTTTAGGAAGGTGCTTCCAACAAAAACATCATCATCTTTTCCCAGCAAAATCTTTTCTGATAAATCAAAAAGTAAGAATCAGTTTATTTTCATAGGAGTGGAAGACAGCATCATGAAAATTTACCCTCTTTTCACCGTGTCAAACAGAGATCCAATGATTTTAAGATTGTTGATGACTTGGGGGGTTTGACAGGATCCTTCTGCCAAGAAGGTTAAGGGTATTGGTAATTAAAAACTGGGTACTGCTGATAATTTTGGAATAGGTGAAAGGTGTTGCATTGTCCTTTAATTTTTCCCAGTATGACAAACTCAACAGGTCTTCCTTAGTCAAGCCAAAAAAAAGTTCTAGACAATGCAATAGAATTAGCTGCCATGATTTTCATTTCATCACAAAATAATTCCACTGACCAGGCTGATTTGAGCCAGGATTTGATGTTAGCCCAATGATTTGGGACTGGGTTTCATTTTGGCTACTAGCCTACTTCCAGGATGAGATGACTGGGTCAATGAAGGGTTCTCAATCCTTGGCCTCAAAGTTCTCTGTTCCATATCCCTAGTAATGAGTCCGGCATCAGATGCATTCCGTTTTTGGAGTGTTGAAGATGGGCCACTCTGATTCAGAAAAGGAAGATTAATTTGGAAGTCAATTTTGGGTTGATAATCCAGAATAGCCTTAAAAATAGGAAACTGATTGGCTCAGGGGATGTTGGGACTAGGGTGGGTGCAGGTGTGGGACTCCTGGGTGATGGTTCAATAACAATGACTTTGGGTTGCTCTGGTTGGCCATCACTTGAGCGAGTGAATTCTGTGCTGGAATCAGAGGAGTCAGAGGATGCTTGAGAGCTAGAGGGTGGCCTTGATTGGGATTGTCTAGCTGTTTGTTGAGCAGCTTGGGCAACCAGCCGGGCAGATGCCCTGGTTCCTGGAGCAATCCGGGGTCCTTCAGCTGGTGTTTCTGGGTGCAGAACTGGGGTATTTTCAGAGACCTGGACGGGGGCAATATCAAGGGCAATAACCCCAGCTTCTTGAACTGGACGCTCCACAGGCACAGCTTCAGTTAATGTTTCAGGTTCACCTGGAGATATGGGAATGTATGAGCTTTGCATATTTGGATAATTTTTGATAAACACTTTGTTGCATCAAATGATTCTCTTGACTCACTGGTTTGGTTGGCTGGGAGCTCTTCTGGAACCACTGTAAGCTGGAGGGCAGTATTGTCAGCTGGCTACTATTCAGGACCAACTGACTAAAGCCTAAAAAAAAAATAAAATATAAATGAATTAATAAATAAATAGGGAAATAATAAAATAAAATAAAAATAAGGAATAAAGCCTTAATTTGTAAGAAATCCAAAAATATTATTAAAAAAATGGATTTTTGGTTCCAATTTAGGTAGGGTCACCCACTGGCACCACCACCCATTTCCAACTCCTTCAGGTAGAACTATGCTCACTCATGTACCCTTGCTTGTAACATCCGCAAGTACTGGTTTCTGACCAAAAGTTTGGTCAGAAACCCATAATTATGTAATCTTAACCACCACAATATTGGAATTTTTGTGATATGTACCCATTAGCAGATACAAGGCTCCTGTAATTTTCTCAAAAAGGGATGTTACAGCCCTATTACAGTACTAAGAGGATACTGTAACACCCCAGGACTGTAAGATACCCTGATAATCCACCACCACCGGCCGTCAGCAGGGTTTGGCCATTCCGGGATCCAATCTCAATGAGGAGAGAGAGGGATCCCGGGGCGGGTGGATTCTGGCTATAAGACTATCTACAACTGCTGTGACATGTATGGTTATGTGACATATTTATGTATTTAGGCTAGTGACATATTTGTGTCTTACCGTGTATTCCAACATCCCCCCCCACAATTATGTCACCATATACCCCTATGGCACATGCCCCGACGGAGTGTTTGTTGGGGCCCAGCGGTTTTGTCATGATTTCAGCAAGTTGTGTTGATGAGCTAGTCCATTGCAGGCCTATGTTGTCTTTCCGGATGAGGTCATTGACAAAATAGAATGCCCTGTCCAAGTATTTGGTCCTCTTCCTGGAACCATTGCTAGTGGCAATCAGGATAGCAGCCTTTTTGTCACAGTAGATGGTGGATTGGCAATGAAAATTGATGTTTGATAAGGTCAGCCGTAGGTGAGCCAGCAATTGAGATGCTTCAGAGAGGGCAATATACTCCGCGGCACAAGTAGATAACGCCACAACTGTTTGCCGTTTGGCACCCCATGCTATGGTGTTCCTGGTATATCGGATGACATACCCACTTGTCAATCGCTCATGTTTGCCACCAAAGTTGGCGTCCACCCACATACAAAGGCCACCCAAGCCTCTGCGTTCATATCAGAGACATTGCCGAGTAGAGCCCTTCAGATAACCAATGAGGTGATCCAACTGGAGCCAGTGGCTGATGGATGGATTAGAGCTAAATATTGCTAATTGATTCACCGCATAAGCAATATCTGGTTGCGTTCCGCAAGCGAGGTACATCAGCAAGCCTACAAAGTGCTGATATGCCTTTGTGTCCATGCCATCACCCAAGTTTGTCTCCATCCTCAATTCGGCCAACGGTGCGCACTTGGGATGCGCCACCCAAGTGTAGTTGTCCACAATTTCCTGAGCAAAAAGAGATTGGTCCAGTTTCATCTCATCCCCAGCAGCCCTCACCCTGATCCCCACTATCTTTTCCACCTCCAATTTCCGCTTGATTTTCAGCTGACTCAAAACCCTGTCCCTAAACCGTGAAAGCATTCTCTCCAAGGATGCCATCACTACCCCGTTGTCAACGTGGAGCCCGAATATCACAAATTCACCACCATCCCGGCAGAGGTATAGCAAATCCTCTAGTTCACTAGCTCGTAGACCTGCCTTTTCCACAACCAATTTGAAATGCTTCCACCAGCATCTCGCCGCCTGCCGCGTCCCGTACATGGCTTTCTTCAATCTCATGACAAAACCCTTCCATTGCAGCCAAACCAACACTGGCGGTTGGACTTAAAGTTCCTCTTCAATAGGTCTGTAGAGGTATGCTGCGCTCACATTGAAGCTAGCGAGTGGAAACCGTCCGTGATGCGCCATGGCAAGGAGCAGGCAGAGCGTATTGAGTGAAGCTGTAGGTGCGTAGATTTTGTATAGGTCAACCCCCTTTCTTTGGCTGCATCCTTTAGCAACATACCTGGACTTGCGCTGTACTAACTTGCCATGTGCGTTTCTCTTGTGCGCCAGGACAAATTTGGCCCCCAGCACTTTCATCCCCGCATGTGGTCTAACCCATTCCCATATGTCTAAATCATCAAACTGCTGGATTTCTTCTTCCCCAGATATCATCCATTCAGCCGCCCATTAGCCTTTCAGCACCTCTGGCATCAAGCCCGGAACCGCCATCTCAACGGTACGTGGTAGGGTATTCATGGCCGTTTCCTCCTTGGCTGCCATCCGCTTCGTTGCTACCTCTCCTAGATGTAACTGATTGATTATATCCATTGGTTTGTCCTCCACAGGTTGGACCGGAAGTGCTTGAAAAAAGGGAATATTGCTGAAGCCAAAGGTATCACCCTCCTCTTGCTTTCTGACCAAAACAGCCATCCTGCGCCCCCGGACGGGAAACCCAATAAGCGCAAATGCTGTGCTCTCTCCTCTAGCTTCCCCCGGCGCTCCAACGGCGTATGTACAATCTCTTCCGCCCCAAATGGGTACAGTATTGCGGGATTTGGGGCAGTCCCACATAGCAACTCCAAGGGGGTTTTGCTCCCGGTCCTCAAATTTGGTAAGCGGTTCATTATGTACGCTGCTACTTGGTATGCAAAGGACCAAAATTTACAATCCATTCCACTTTCATGCAGCATTGTCCTCGCAAGATCTCCCAGCTTTTGGTTGACCCTCTCAGCCTTGCCGTTTTGTTCCGGGTGGCAAGGCGGAATAGTTGCCATCAGGATTCCTAAGGGCTCAACTTTCTGTCTGAGTGGACCCGTGTATTCCACCGCATTGTTGCTACGGATGTAATTTGGGTAGCATCCCTTGGTAAGTCTGATGTTCTCCAGCCAACCCATGATCTTGCCAGGTACCTCTGATCTTTACTTCAGGATGGCAATAAAGGTGTAAGTGGTTGCGTGATCCCTGAAGGTCATGAGGAATCTTGCTCCTATCAAATCCTCCTTGAAGGGACCTGCTACTTCCATCACAAAAAGATTGAGAGCATTCTCTCTGACTATACTGGATTCAGCACCAGTAGCCTTCTGATTGAGGCTCTTGGAGATAGCACACCTCTTGCAAAAAAATGACCGCCAGGGGCCCTTAATCTTGTCAGGGTAGTGAGTTCTAAGGAACATTTGCACCACTGCCTCCAATGCATGGCCCAGGAAAAAATGCCATTTATAGGGATCAAAAGAAGGCTTTTCCAAGACTTTCATTGCAGTATGTGGTATATCACAGGTAGGAATTGACCAGCAATAGTTGCAGAAGGATGTCTTGTAATTGTTGCCCAAAGGGTCTGCCAGAAAATCCCGTAATCCTGAGTAAGCTAGCCTCCATCCCTCAGATATCAGGCGTCCCGTTGAAAAAATGATTCCGCCAACTTCTGGGCACAGATACACGTCTTTAATTTTCATTGTTCCATTCTTTGTTGGGATGGTCAAGCTGCCAATGGTTGAGGCGGTAACTTGATGTTTGTCAGCCGCCAGAAAGAACATTTTTGGCTGTGACAGATGTTGCGTCAGAGAAAAATATTGAGAGGTGCCACTCACATGTGCGCTGGCCCCAGAATCCAGAAGAATCTCGCCTCTGTCAAACTCCGGCATGTCGACAACCCTGAGACAATTTTTCCGCCTAGCTTCTCTTGCCGGGCATTGAGGAGGTAAGTACCGTGAGGTATGATTAACGTGGTCTGATGGGGGAGTTTGTATCTTGCCCATCCTAACATTGGCCCAAAATAACAAGCAGTCTGCGTACCAATGGCCTTTGGCACCATAGTACCGGCACGTGCATCCGTACGTGTCAATAAGAGTTTTGGATTTCTGCTTTCCAGCATAATATGCGGTGTGATCAACTGATAAGTTATGTTTGTTCTGGGGCTGGCCCTGGCCCCAACGGTGCGGAGGTATATATTGTCCCCTGATGGCCTGAATCTTATCCAGTTCCATCAAGTCAACTCCCCCAACGGCCTTTGGTTGCAGTTTGCCAATAGCCCCTTGGAGGACATTGGCCACATCAAGGAATTGGGGCGTCCACTTGGTATCATTCAGCTTCTGGGAAACCAAATATATGTAAGTCTTTTAGTTGATCCCTGGCGGCGCGACCGCAACTGATTGCATCAATAGTCCGACCAACTCATTCAGCAATATTTATAATTTGTTTAGTTTGGCCATGATGGTGTGGAAAGAGGTTATCCAGGCCATGCCTGCCTCAGATGAGGTGAGAAGTGCCATCATTTTCTCAGCAACCGCTAGCTTATGACGCCTGTCTGATCCTTTGCAGGTATCCACAAGCATCTTGTAAATGCTCCTTCCTAGCTCCACCTGGGACGCTTTGATGATTGAAAAGAGTTCATCGTCAACGGAGTTCCTCAAAAGGTTGACAATTGCTTGGTTCTCCGTCGTGGTCAGACTAGCAAAGTTTTCCGGCTTGCCCAGGAAGGTGGGGTCAGAGTTGAATGCTTGTCAGAGAGTACAATCAATGGCCCCTCCCAGACGTTGAAGTTGGATCCATCAAAGGCAAGTACAGGTCTCTTTGTGTTTATGTTCCAATGAAAGGACATTAGATCCTTGACAAAATTCAAGCTAAGCGGGTTGTTGTTGTGTTGCGCAGGTAGGTCTGTATGGGGTGGCACGGGGTTGGCCATGGTTTCTTGTTGGGTTGAAATTCTGCTAATTGCAGCCTTGACCCTCTGGAATTGTTGGGTGAGAGTTGTTTGCAGCGTCTCAAATCTGGTTTTGAATTTGCCTTTCAACACAAAATTTGTAGGGGGGGTAGCAGAGTCTCCCATGGTTGGATCAGATGTGGATGTACCTGGTCCGTCGTCACTGGTATGTTTTTGTATCCAGTCTTCCTTTTTCTTGTAATACCGTTTGTCCATAAGCCTCTCCCAGGCTTTCAAAAGAGCTGGCTTTTAACCTGTAAGATACCCTGATAATCCACCACCACCGGCCGTCAGCAGGGTTTGGCCATTCCGGGATCCAATCTTGATTATATTGCATAACCAAATACTTACCTGATAATCAACCACCACCGGCCGTCAGCAGGGTTCGGCCATTCCAGGATCCAATCTCAATGAGGAGAGAGAGGGATCCCGGGGCAGGTGGATTCTGGCTATAAGACTATCTACAACTGCTGTGACATGTATGGGTTTGTGACATATTTAGGTATTTAGGCTAGTGACATATTTGTGTCTTACCGTGAATTCCAACAAGGATGACCACTATAGCTACAGCCAATTTCCTGCTTTGGGCTAGAACACTCCCAAAGCCCCTGAACCTCAGATAAACCCTGTAACACCCTAAATGTGATATGTACACATTAGAAGATACAGGGCTCCTGTAATTTTCCAAAAAGGGATGTTACAGCACTATTGCAGTACTAAGAGGATATTGTAGCACCCCAGGAAAACCACTATAGCTACAGCAGATGTCCTTCTTTGGGCTAGAACACTCCCAAAGCCCCCAAAACTCAGATAAACCCTGTATCACCCTAAATGTAATATGTACACATTAGAAGATACAGGGCTCCTGTAATTTTCCCAAAAAGGAATGTTACAGCCCTATCGCAGTACTAAGAAGATACTATAGCACCCCAAGACAGTCACAATAGCTACAGTAGATGCCCTGCTTTGGGCCAGAACACTCCAAACAGTCCCCAAACCTCAGATACACCCTGTATCACCCAATTAAGGAAGAAAAGTCCCTGTATGTATTTGTGGCTGTTACAGTACAAATTAGCCCATACACAACCAATAATGACCAATAAGGCCTCAAAATCAAAGTTGCGAACAGGTGTCAGAGGTCTAGGACATACTTCCAAGTCCCTAGCCTCAGTAAACAAGGGCCTGTACTTAAATTATTAGCCTCAAATCAAGATACATGGCTGGTATAATGATATCACTTGAGGCTTGGAAACGTGTATCAAGCCCCAAGAATGATGACATAGGGCTTCCTGTAGCTCTGTAGTAACTTAAGCAGGTCCACAAGAACACACTGATGGCTCCTTGGCCTCAGAACTAGCCTGGGTCACCCTACTTTGGCTGGTAAAAGGACTGTACCATGAGGGGACCCAAACAATATAAATAAAGGACGTTCCCCCAGCTATTTCTACCAGATTCATCCATTCATATAGTCATTATTGCTTCAGATATTTTCGTCCTCAAGCCATCAAACCCTTATAAGAAATAAGTGCGTGATCCTGGACCACTTTCTGATAAAATTGTAGACCATAATTCTTGAATCCCTGTTTTTTAGCCAAATTGAACAACCAACCATTCAGCCTGACCCAGTACCAACTTCCAGCACCCTGAATACTTCAATATTGGCTCATTCATCAAGAATAAGTCCGGATCTAGACCTAGTAAGTGATCCTGCTGACTTATACCCCTTTTTGTAGGTTTTGCATAACCTATGCCCCAAGGAAATTACACACACCCTTCTTGAAAGGAATCCTTGTCAACCCCACAGGCACCACAACTGCTCCTATTTCGTCCTTAAAAGAAATATACCTGTGTTCCAAAGGGCTCAACAACCCCATTAAGGTCTTGGCCCCTCCATTTAAATTTATTTTATAAATATATAAATAAATTTAACCCTTTTAGCCAAATCATATACCTGGCATTTTATCTTATTTTTGATCCAAAATTTCTATCACCTCTAGTAGCTAGAAGGAGTGAGGTCCTTGGCATCTAGTAGGCTGACAAGGATGATCTTGTGAAGTTTGTGTTTCACCATTCACCAATGGTATGTTGTGATTTGATTGGACAGTTGAACTATCAGCTATTGTTGGCTGTTGTTGTTCTTCAGTTGAAGGCTCAAGCAGACCAAGATCTCTGGAGGTTTGTAACCTCATCTTTTCCACCTTTTCATTGTAATTTTTTGGATAAAAATCAAGCATTGACTGCAATACTTGTTTATGGGATCTTTCAACCTATTCCTCATTAAGGAGTGCAGTCAATTGATTAAGAGCACGTCATTCTAAAAATTGATCATACCAGTTCAAATAAGTATTAGAACACAAGGGACCCAGGGAATTTGAACACTTACCTTGGAAATCAGCCATGGTATAATCAAGAAAGTTTCCAAGGTGAAGGAGCTGGAGATGATGCGGTTGAAATCTGACGGGGACAATGAGGTTAAGATCAGAATGAACTGAGACCTCTTGGTTAAGTAGCTGTGGCTTATATACCCTGAAAAACCTAGTCACATGTTACATGTGTGTAATATGAATGAAAGTTGCTCATTATTTAGAATCTACATAGTACAATTTGTGTAAATAGCATGGGGCATTCTCAAAGTTTTTGCTCTCCTGCATACCAGATATACATATAAATGTCATTTCAAGGGAGGTGGAAAACTTATGATAAGTTGTCCACCTCCCTGGAAATAAAACATGTGACATGGGAAAATCATGTGGAAAAGATGGGGAGGTGGACAACTTGTGCTAAGTCGTCCACTTCCCTTCAATTATGTGTAGCATGATTTTGAATATGCAAATCAATTGATTATTGCTGGGACAGTGGACAACTTAGCATAAGTCCTCCACCTCCCCCAAATGATCCCATCTTGCATTCCAACAAGTAGGAATATTGTACAAGTCATGAAAACTTTGACATCAGTTCATGAATTAAATGGTAAGTGTTTTGGCACAAGGAGGTGATATTTGAATTATATACATTGAAGCACATCTTAAACCATATCTAGCCTTCTTTCCATTTACTCTAGTTACAATTTCAGAAGGAGAACAATTTTGAAGTTTAAGAGCAGCCATTGCTAGTTTTTTTTATTTGGAAGGAGCAACCAAAATGAGGGTGATGTTCAGGTGTTTGAAGGCTCAGTGGAGGAAAAGTAGTTTGATGAGTAAAAACAGAATTTTGCCATGAAATTTCTAATATGCCCCCAGCTTTTGCATAATCAACTATGAAACCAAGAGTTGGAAAGGAGAGACCATGGTCAGTAGGTGTTTCAATATAAGAGAACAAACTGTAAGTATAACCATTCAAGTCTTCTTGATTGGTATGAGGAACATTGGAAAAGTCATCACAAGTGACAATAAAATTAGAAGCATGAAGAAAAGAATCCCTTTGGTCATTCCACTCTGGAGATTTCCAGTTTGGAATTTTGAACTCCTCTGATACTTCCTTGTTCTTCACATGAGTAGTGTTGGATAAACATTGGATTCTATTGAAAATCAGTTGGTTATGTACTGGAAGCTTAGACCACAACAGATCATAATTTGCTATTTGGTCTGGGTTAATATCCTGTATCCTTGCATATATTCCTATTTAGAAATATAGTTGGATGGTAATCAGTCAACAAAGACATGATTAGCAATTTTGTGGTGATTCCCAATTACCTGCAGAATATCCTTGGTCAGTGCCCTGACAAAAGCAAATCCCAAACATAGATCCTGTTTTAGTGTTTTTGTTGGTTTTGTTCAGGTTCTGTCCATTTTTTGCCATAAAATAGAGATCTTACACCATCTCTGAAAATTGAGTTTCTAGCCATTTATATGTTCTTTGCTGCAATGAATGATACTTGAGCACCACATAGGGTTGGTACTTTCTGTTGCAAACCACTTGTAGATTTACTGGGAGTCCTACTTTTGGTACTACTACTTGGCATGGACTTAGACCATTCTTCAGGGTGATTAAGTAGATTAACTCCAATACACACTCCTTATTTCCATAATCAGGCTTAGCTTTTCAATGCTTTTTATGTGCTCTGGATGAGGATGGGATGGATGGAATTAAGGGTTGTGGTGGTGGCCTAAGAACAGAACAATCTTGGCTTGATTCATGATGATGCTTTAGATTCAAGGGCTCATCATCACTACAAATTTTGTCTCAAAAGCACCAACAGGAATGAAAGTGACAAGGATTGAGATTAAAGAAAAAGGGCAAAGTCAATAATATGAAACCTTTTATGATGATTAAAGTACCATACATGTTGCTAAGTTTAACCACTTTTGAACACTCATCCTCATTATGTATTTTCAATGGCCACAGGTGAGCTTGAGGTTGGGTGAAGGCATTGGAGTTGACTTGATCCATGGTAAAATTTCAAAGATGATGATGAGGACGTGATGAATGGTTTACAGATGGGTTCAAGTAAAAGAAGGAATCAATTGAGGAGCAGTGGATGTTAAGCTGATTTCTTCATTGCTGCTTACATTCAAGATGAATAAAAGTTAGATGGTGTCTAGATTAATATGTGATGATCAAAGTTAAGTTGAGTGGTTCAAATCAGAGGTCCTGATTGGAAGAGGAAAAAAATTATGGTGGGGGAAGAGAAGGATTGAAGTCATTCTGTGATTGATGATGATGAATGAGAAAATAATTGAAAGTAGTTTGATGAAAACTTACACTTGAAATGGATTGATGATGAGGATGAAGTTGAAGAGGGGTTTTCAGTCAATGGGAAGGAGGAAGAGTCCAATAGGTGGTTTGCTTTGGAAGGTGGGTTGATTGTTCTAGAGTTGGATGATTGGTTACTTGAGAGAGGATTGAATCAGTGAACAAGGGTGGTAGAACACAAAATAAATGAGCTAGTAGTCCATATTATCAAAAATTGAAAAGCAGGCTTGAAACTTACCTGGATGAGTGTGCTGGGTGATATCTGAAGGGCTGTATTCTATTTCCTTGCTGGAGTGTTTGAAGAAAAGGGCACCAAGGCACTGGCCGTTGTGCAAGGCTTGTTTTTTCGCTTGCAAACGGCCGAGCAAAGCTTGCTGAAGTGCTTGCGTCAGAAATTTTGCAACAGCTTGAAAACTTGCTTACGCGTTTGCCAACGCGTTTGCCGCAAGGGGGATTTTTAAGCAGGGTTTCAGGGCTCATTGACACGCACAGATATCTCCCAGGGCCCTGGCAACGTGGGAGAGAGCAACAGGGTCGCGTTTGGCAACCCTGTTGCAAAGAAAAGAAATTTTTCTTGCTTGTATTGTTTGGCGACAGAAAACAAGCAAATGGGGCATTGCCCCAGGAGCTCCAGGCCCATTTGTAGCTTCTCCAGAGCCTGGAGCTCTTGAAAGGGCTCTGGGCCATTTTCATGGAGAGATGAGGGCAAGTGCCCATGGGTTTTGGCCTCATGGAAAGGCCAAAACCCCTGATAGTGAGTTGGGGCCCTTGCAAAAAAAAACACATGGCATGGATATAACATACCATGTGTTTTCTTTTCCATGTGTTTGTGCTTCAAGCCAGAAGGTGTAAATAAGCCTTGCATAAGATGTGTGTGTGAATTTTATCATGAGAAGTATGTGTGAATTTAACAAGTATTCATCTGCACAATGTGAGATGGAAAGATCCAGGGGATGCTTTTGAATTTCAATAGCATTGTTTTCAGTATTTCATTTTGGTACTTTTGAGGATATTTTGGTAGAATTCCTGAGGATGAAAAAGGAGTGGAGAGCAATGCCTTTCATGTTTGATAATTGAAGGTATCTATTGATTATCCCTTGTCAATTCCACTCTTGAAAAGGTTGAAAATGATACTTTCAACTTTGAAGGAAATATCTGATGAAACCAACAGTCCCTGTTTGTCTCAAAGTAATGGTGACAGTAAGCAATAATTTTTGTATTTTGGTGCATTCCTGTGAAAATTGATTTATAATCATGATTTTTGTTTCACTAAAGAAAAGGTGTTTTTTGAATACTTTTTTCTAAAGAAAATTTTTTCCAATGGATATTTCACTTTTTTAAACTTTAAATGAATAACTGGAACTAGTTCCCTAAATTTGATGATATGAATATTTCAATAAATCCTATATCCTTATATTTTTTTACTCTAAATGTTTGGAATAAAAAATACATGAAATTTTCCATGGTTGTTGGTGTCTGTGCATCTGCCTGATTACAAAATTCATAAAGAGTAATGGGATTGCTCAATTTACCATTAAATTTGGGCAATAGGTCTATTGATCAAGGCGGGGATGTAATGTACAGAACAACAATGTAAAATTGATTCAGAATTCTTTCAATGACCCTTGAGGATAAAAATATGGCTATTCAAAATACATGTTATGATTTATATTCATTGAAAAAACTGGAGAACCTTTTATATTGCATGATGATGATTCATGCATAAAAACCTCTGGGGTCATGGTGCACTTAGTCTAGTGCACCATGTCCCTTCAGACAACCAGTTGGTGGTGGTTGTGGGTGGACACAAACCTACACAACACGGTTGCCAGCATTGATCCTCTTAGCCCTCATGCTGGAAAGCTTTTTCTTTAAGTATAGACATGGTCACTTCCCACTGTGACCAGGTGGATGTAATTTATCAACAATTACCAACATATCTGGGACCTTTGGGACATGAGAAATATGGAATATTTTGGGTTATGGGAAGTTTCTTCAACCAATGAGAAAGATGAATAAAATATATTCAGGGCCATGCAAGAGCCACAAAATCATTTATTTCTACCAAATCTCTTTCTAATATTTCCATGTAATTTATCTTTTTGGATGAAAGGTATGTGCCAAAATGTGCATTCCAGTAACAACTAGTTACTGGAACAAACATGGTGGACAAATTAGCATAAATTGTCCACTTTGCCATACCAATTACTAAGAGCCAACAATTTTTTGGAAATTGGATCATGATGGCTCAGGGAGGTGGACAACTTAGCCTAAGTCGTCCACCTCCCTGAGCCATCACACACTTTATAATGTGAAAATTGATGTTATTTTTTTGTATCATTTCTGGGTGTTTCAGAAAATGAGTATGTGTGTGATTCTGCAGGGTGAGAACAATCAATTTTGCTCTGTGATTTTCAAATGTGCTGATTCATTCATGTGTCCACCAAAACTGCCACTGTGACAGAAAATCAATTTTATCTTAAAAAATAATTACCATTAATAACTTTAGGGTCTTTTTAAATCCATGTCACAATGAACTCTCAAAATTTATAATTGATAAGCCAGCATACCCAATCATACCCAAGATATTTACCTGGGACAGAAATATTTCAGTGTTTATCCTTCCACTGATGAATATTTTTCACCACATTTAATTCTTGGAGCCTTGTTCCTACCATCATTTTTTCAGGATGGGTTCAATGACTAAGCAAGGTGAAGAAAATATTGTCAGGGACATGCAAGGATCAGAAAAACTTGTACCTCTACACATTTTATTTTAAATGTGTCCATGTTTTCATTCATTCTCTTGGATAAAAGATATTTTCCAGCATGGGCATTTCAGTACCAGGAAGTTTTTCCCAGAATTAAACATGCTGGACTAGTTATGAAAAATTGTTCACTTCCCCACAATATGCACTGAGACCAAGCTCATTTGGGGAAATCGGGAAATATTCATTGGGAGGTGGAAAAATTAGGCTAAGTTGTCCACCTCCCTAGGCCACCATCCAGTTGGTCATGTGGGTATTGATGTTTTTTGGTGCATCTCTGGGTTTTTCAGGAAATAATAATATGTGGCAATCTGTAGTTTGAAAACCAATGATTTCTTTCAGTCATTTTTTAATCTGGTGAATCTTCCATAACTCACAAACACCATGGAATTTATAATCACCCTCATCCTTCACCTCCACCCCTGCTTGGTATTCTCTGAATTTCCTAGGTACAGCAATGGATGATAGTAATGTTACTCCACCAGAAGCTGATGAGAATTTCAAAATGGACTGTCTCTCACAACAACACAAAAGATCTCCTCATGCTTATCAGTTGAGAATGGCCTTAAAAAGATAGACACTCCAAACCAGATGAAGTGAACTTATTTATAATTTCAAACCAAGCAGGTCATGACCACTTGAAGAAATGCACAACTTCAGAAGGGAAAGATACTTTGCAGGCACTTTCAGAGACCCCAGAAAGTTGAATTCAGCCACTGCTGTTGAAACTTTTGAGAGGTTGATTAGTTCTGTATGCCTTGACCCAAAATCTTGTGGGATGTTTTGAGCTCTTGATTGGAAAATGACTGATGATTTTCAGTGAAAATCATAGTCATATGTCATGCAAAACCTGTTTTTTTATTCTTTTATCTAGAAAATTCATTCATTCTGATCATCTATGTTCCTTGGAATCCCCCACTCCCACTCAAAAATGTTTACAACAACAAAAAGATGCAAAGCTATGGTTTTTTGGAACCCTTTGAATAAGCCATGCTGATTTAAGTTTATTTGAAAGGTTTTTACCAGTACAAATTTCCCCTTGATAGCTTGCAGAACAGCCAAATAAAAGCAAAACAGCCTAGAATACATGGTAAACTTCATGAAAAGGCCTAAAAAAGATGGTGGGGGGACCAATTGGTCATTCAAATTTTCTCAAGAGTGGAGACGGGGTTTCCAACTTTCTGTATTAATTTTTAATGATTCAGGGAAATTCTTAGCCCCAAGCCAGTAATTTTATTGAAGATGGAAGGATGATGACAATGAATTAAATCCCAAATTTATATCAATGTTTCATTTGCACACCTAGATACATCCTTTAAGTTTGCTAATTTAGCATATGATATTCTGCAAGGGTTTGTATGGTTGAATCAAGTTGAGATTCCAGAATAATCACTTGAAGTTCTACAACCCAATTTTGGGAAAAGGGCACCAAGAGAGCCAGAAAAAACCAGATAATATAAACAAAAAGATATAAGGGTTACAGGCAGAAATCATTGGGGCAATGGAGATTTGGCTCATTACCAGAGATTTGTTTTCAGGGTAGGATTGAGACCACCATGGCATGGGATTGATTTAAACTGATCTTTTGCTAATTCAATTGAGATGGAGTTTATGATTCTGTCTAATGATTCATTCAAAACTTTTGGTGTAAAACCTTTGTTTTTAAATTCTTGTCAAATTACAGGACAATAAATCCTTTTTGGGGCCCTTTTTATTTTAGAGACACACAAACATTCTGAATCATAACCAATTGTAAAAAGTTACTAAGTTGAGAGGTTTTCCATATAGTTAGAGACTGGGTACAAATTTCTTTTTTTGGAAAGTGGCATTAGGGTTTGGAATCATTGGATTTTATCTTGAAAAATACGCATGTTCTGAAAAGAATCAAGAAAATATGATGTATTTGTTGCACATGCAATTCAGTTGCAATACTACTCAATATAAATTTCTTGCAAGTTCAAACTCTTCAAAATTTAATTTTTCCTCAAGCATGAATGGGAACAAAACCTTATTTTGTTGCAGAAAAATGACTTCTAACTTTTCTCAGAGGGTGGCACAGTAAGACTAAGTGCCTTCCCATATCAGCAGTTTATATGTTGATAGAGGCAGGGAGGGAACAAGGTGAAATCATTTGAATGCACAAAATTCCAAGACAGATCTTCAGAAAGTCAATGACCAGTAATTGAAAAAGAATTCATCATTCAAAGCAACTCACCAACAATGCTATCCAGTTTTTCCTGGTAAGGTGGTCCACTTGAGCTAAGTGCACCACCTCACCAGGAGGAACCACCCCTCAATCGCAGATTTAACAGCAGTTGGTAGCCCAAAGGTTTCAGTCAGGTTGATCTTGTTTTGCACATACAACTACATTCCTTCCAGTGGCTATCTAATCATCAGAACAACCTAATAATTTTGCTTGCTCATTAATTCCCAAAGAAATGGTTTCCAGTGCCTCTGTTCAACTCCAAAATTGTCCTCCTTTTTAACTTTTCACTAGATCACGTGGTTAAAAATCCAGATATGGTTAAACATGTCCTTCAATGTATATAATTCAAACATCACCTCTTTGTGCCAAAATGCTTACCAGTTATTTCATGAAATGATGTCAAAGTGTGCATGAGTTGTACAAAATTTGTACTGGTTGGAATGTAAGATGGGATGAATTTGGATTGATGGATAACTTATGCTAAGTTGTCCACCTTCGCATTAAATTAGAAGTGGCTTTACTGCATGGTAAATGTATAGGTAATGTCCAGGGAGGTGGACAACTTATGATAACTTGTCCACCTCCCTGGGCCTGTGTGCATACAGGAATCAGATGTCAAGGGAAAATCATGTGGGAAAGCTGGGCAGGTGGACAACTTGTGCTAAGTTGTCCACTGTCCCAGAAATCATCAATCTTTTGGCATATTCAATATCCTGCTACCATGTAGTTGAAGGGAAGTGGAATACTTATCACAAGTTGTCCACCTCCCCAGTGTTCCAACATGATTTTCCCTTGAAATCTGATTCCTGTATGGACACAGGTCCAGGGAGTTGGACAAATTATGATAAGTTGTCCACCTCCCTGGACATTTCTCACATTCATTTGGTGTGGTGAAGCAGACACTTTGGTGATATACACCTGCCTATCCCAACAAATCAATCAGGTGAATCCTGCACAATGTAATCTCCCCATGATATTATGCACCCCTGTTACATTTTTCTTTATTCTTTTGAGCTAAGTGATCCAGGCATGTTGAATTCTCATATATTCTTTTGGAATGATGATTGAGAAATGTTAGTTATGTCATTGATCCTAATTACTGGTGTAAGAAGAGCCAGTAATTACACAACACTCTGCCTTCTTCACAAGACGTAGCAGGAATTCATATCACACCCTTTTTAAAAGAATGAAATTGAAAACCATGCATTGTTCTTCTTGCCCTTTATTATTTATCTAATATGATCTGGTCAGATTTAGTCAAAATCAATTCAGGAAAGAGGAAAATTATAATCCTCATTTCCAAGAATTTTCACCATGCAAAATCTGACACCCAATTCAACATATTTCTCTATTATTCACTTTCCAAAATTGAACTCTGAACAATCAATTACCACTGAATATCAATCCATGCAGTAAACCTGCATCTGTGTGGTACCCAGCATTGCATTTTTGCATCTTTGGGTATTTCAAGAATCTTATAATAAAAACACAGCAATGCAACATGCTATTGGACCTGTGCCAGTATCATCCATGTCTATGTGATATATTAGTCAATTAGCACTTCAACCAAATCAATAAGATTGGCAAGGAGTAGTCTGAAGTTCATATTATGGAAAATTGGATCTTGGTATATTTCAACTCCAGCTCTTCCTCATGTTGGCTGGAATTCTTGAGCTCATTTTCTCATTCAATAATTATTGGTTAATTCCATAGATATGAGAATGAGGAATTTTTTGGAAACATACAATGGTCAAGATAGCTTTCTGTGGAAATTTTTCTGATAATTAAAATCATGAAATGCAATGGGAAGCTCTTCCTATTTATTATCTTAAGAAATTCCCAGAATGAATAACTCAAATTTGTCTGCATGATCCCTATATATTTCTATGAATGATGCATAAGTGCCACAAAAAAAAAAGATCACACTTTTTGGGGAAGATGGCAGCCACAGAGTCTCTTTTCTATGTCAATCATGAATTGATTTCTAATTGAGCTCTTCCCTTGTTGAAGAATATTCCATTCAAATCTCCAAGTATACTTATGTCCATACTCTTTGCCCACTTGAAAGAAAAATTTGAGAACAAAGGGGAATCATAATATATAATATCTTGATTTCTGAAAATTTTTCAAACGTCAATAAAAGGAAATCTGACTTCCTATTTATCAGTTTGTGAAAAATTAATGCAAAATCAAAAAATAAGAAACATTGTCATCTGGTTACTAAGTTGGAAAATTAGACATGGAACCCAGTAAGAACTAATCCCCCCAGCATAAGATCTCCATGACAATAATACAAACCCATTGCTAAATCATGGTGTTTATTTTATGTTACTAAAATGCAAAAACCCCAGCCAACCCAACATCACCAACCCCTGAGCCATCAAGAGTTCCCCTTCCAGATGACCAAGTTAATATGCCTGGTGTTGAGGAAGATGAAGATTTTGACAAATCTGCTGCCCCATCCTACTTCATGATTGCACAACAACTCTCTCAAACCCACCAAAACCAAAAGAAGCAAAAAATCTTGGCCCAAAAACAATATTATCTCTCTTGCCATGCACACAATCCTGGAATCCCTGCTTCTTTAAGTGGTATTTCCAAGTCCTTGCTTGATTGGACAAAATCAATTCTTGGAATGGATTTGAACAACAACAAACTTCCTAATCCTCCAACTGAAAATGAACTAGAATACCTAAAAAATTACGTGGCAATGAAGAAGGCAACCATTAATGATGCAAAGCATCAAGCATTGGCCCCCCAAACCAGTACAGCTCCAATTCAAAACTGCAAGAAAAGGAGCTCAAACTTGTGAAGAAGGATGCCTTAAGCCAATTACAAAAAAATATTACTTCAACATCTTGATCCCTGGAAACTAATGCTTTGGGCCAAATTCAGTCTCATGATGAGACATGGATAGCCCATGCCAAGGCCTTGATCCAAAATTCTGCCATTCCCAGATTCACCTATCCTGGGAACAGAATGCAACATCTTGCTGGAATTTCTCTCTGACTGCAATAATCATCAGAGAATGGGAGATGTGCCTCACACGGGGGGAACTGCTTCCTATTCAATAAATGAGAATGAAAACACCCCAGCCAACAGGGTTGCAATAATAAATTGTTGGCTTGTCTCAAAGAAGGCTATTTAGAAGAAGGAGCACAAGGCAGAAACAGGCTCCAGCAGCAGAAAATCTAATGTTTCTGCATCTCAAAGTCTCAACAAGAAGAAAGTTTGTCAAATCAATCTTTTTTAATTTTCTCTTCATGATCAATGACTAACTGCTTATCATGTTTTGAAATACAGAATAACAAAAAAGAAATTTGTAAGACCACAGCAGTTGAGCTGGACATGATGGAAAAGTTCCCAGAAAATTCTGCTCTTTTCTTGGACAGTGGATTCATATCTGATGTTGAGGGTGAAGATGAGGAATAGTTCAATCATGAAAATGTTTGGAGGGCTCAACATGTATCCCAAATATATCACTACCTGGATGAAGCATACATTCAACTTGCCAAAAACCCGCGCATCAAGAGGGATAGACAATTGAAAATTAGTCAACTTGCTAAACCAAATAATTCACCAAGAGGTGATCACCCACCAACACTTCCTACTTCAATACCTCAAAACTGGTTAAGTAAGGAAGCTCTGGAGGATATAACTCCAGTTAAAAAAAGAGCTTTGGGTTTACTTCCAGATGTTGATCTCACAGAGGCAGTTTCATATCTCAGAAAACAAGTTTCCAAGCCCTCTATCTTAATGGAAACCACACAAAAATTTTAAATATATTACAAATAGTGTAATTTTTATATCAGTACTTTAAAAAATATGGAGGAGTATGTTTGGATGAAACATTGACTTTGGTGAAATTTTTCTTGAGTACTATATGTATTTTTATTTTCATCCCATTCTTGTTTTGTCAACCAGAAACTTGTAATTATATTTAAAGCTATATTTACTGAATGTAAAAAATCCAATGATGTGGGTTCACCCTGACTTGAAGAGGTTAAAAATGTAGGTTACACTCTAAATCTCTTGAAATTTTCAAATAAATAAATCTCTAAAAATTTGTTACATCCAAACAGATATTGAAGTAAGAGTGGACAAAACCAACATCCACATGTGGACAGAATACACAATATGATTGAAAAATTCTGAGTAAATTATATTTGATGCACCACCTTTTGGAAAGCTATATGATATCTTTTTTCAATTGTAATATCCTGAATACATTTTCTTTCACTGTGCGGAATTCAAGTTGAGATCACCCAATTTTTAACCATTCCCAAATATATTCTTATGAAAGAAATATATATAAAATACACATTCCCAGATGTGAATTGTGTAATTTACAAAAATCCCACTAACTTTAGGCATATGGATTTTCCTTGTAAAATGGTGCATCATTAAAATTTTGTAACACAAGAAGATGATTAGAAATCATGGTTTTGTAATAAGATAATTCCTTTGAAGATAGAATATGTGACGTTCCATCAAGGCAATTGAACTTTCATTTGAATCCAAACACAATGGGATAGGCTAAGTATTTTAGGTGGGCTAACCATGAGCAGTTGATATGATGTATTAGTTTGAAAGCTTTTTGAAAATGAAAAATCTACTGTTCCATGCCTTGCCCATTGAAGTGAATGTGAAAATTCAAAATAGAATTTTTTTTTTGGAATACTTAAGCTCACCAGGAGGTATAAGATCAAATCAAAAGTTCCATTCAGATTCATTTCTATTTCCCTTTGATATAATAAATCTCAGACAACCTCCAAAAATATGATTACCACAACATCCAAATCAATTAAAACTATTGAGAACACTACCAGAGTTGGAAAAATTTGGATATGCCCATGTCCTAAATCTTCTCAAAGAACTTTTTAACATGGCAGGAATATATAAAATGGTGTTTGAAGGTCCAAAAAAGCAAATCAAACCCTTATCATGCAGTCAAATGATTCTACAAATGTATGTGACTGAATTTTTCCTGCATTTTTTCAATATTATCAAGGCCACTGATGAATTTTTATTGTTGTAAAACATAAACCCCAAAGAAACCAAACATTTTCCAATCCACTACCAGAAGAAACTCCACCAGGGAACCACAAGAAGCAAAAATCAGGGCTGTAAGTGAAAATCTTGCACAAGAGTAAATTCCTTGATTTATACTGCAATTGGCATGCAATTTCTTATTTATCCTATCATTTTTCACATTCAAGCCACCAATTGAAGATTCCAATCAACAGCCAAACCTTGAAAGAGATCCTTGCTATGGTGAAATACAACAATACTCCCCACCAGCAAATATGGAAATTAACAATACCTCTGAGATGAAACCTCTTCAATTTCTATATCACACTCCAAGTGCCCTAATCTCATCACTCCAAATCCTTCATCAAAGTATTGAGGAAAACATTGGTGACCATGCATGTCAGAAATACATCAAGATGGAACATGAGAAAATATGCATGAACTCAATTCTCAGTGGCCAGTCCAACTATTCAGCAGAAATACCCAAAAGTCTTTCAACATTGAAAAAAAGATTTTTAATTACAAATGATCTACTGGAAAATGTCTGTTGTGAAAATTGTTACCAACTTTATCCTTTGAATGAAGTAATTTCTTCTTCAGAAGCCCAAACTGATGAAGAAAGGGAACAAAACAGGCATTATCTGTCAGCCTACTAGATGCCAAGGACCTCACTCCTTGTAGTTACTAGAGGTGATAGAAAGTTTGGATCAAAAATAAGATAAAATGCCAGGTATATGATTTGGCTAAAAGGGTTAAATTTATTTATATATTTGTAAAATAAATTTAAATGGAGGGGCCAAGACCTTTATGGGGTTGTTGAGCCCTCCGGAACACAGGTATATGTTTTTCAAGGACAATATAGGAGCAATTGTGGTGCCTGTGGGGTTGAAAAAGATTCCTTTCTGCAAGAAGGGTGTGTGTAATTTCCTTGGGGCATAGGTTATGCAAAACCTACAAAAAAGGGGTATAGGTCAGCAGGATCACTTACTAGGTCTAGATCCCGACTAATTCTTGATGAATGGGCCAAAATTCAAGGATTCAGGGTGCTGGAAGTGGTTACTGGGGCAGGCTGAATGGTTGGTTGTTCAATTTGGCCAAAAAACAGGGATTCAAGAATTATGGTCTACAATTTTATCAGAAAGTGGTCCAGGATCACACAGTTTTTTCTTATAAGGGTTTAATGGCTTGAGGAAGAAAATATCTGAAGCAATAATGACTATATGACTGGATGAATGTGGTAGAAATAGCTGGGGGAAGGTCCTTTATTTATATTGTTTGGGTCCCCTCATGGTACAGTCCTTTTACCAGCAAAAGGAGGGTGACCCAGGCTAGTGCTGAGGCCAAGGAGCCATCAGTGTGTTTGTGTAGACCTGCTCTAGTCACTACAGAGGTACAGGAAGCACTATGCCATCATGCTTGGGGCTTGATACATGTTTCCAAGCCTCAAGTGATATCATTGTACCAGCCAGGAGCAAGGGTACATGAGTGAGCATATTTCTACCTGAAGGAGTCAGAAATGGGTGGTGGTGCCAGTGAGTGACCCTACCTGAATTGGCACCACAAATCCATTTTTATAATAATATTTTTGGATTTCTTACAAATTAAGGCTTTATTCCTTATTTTTATTTTATTTTATTATTTCCCTATTTATTAATTAATTCATTTATATTTTATTTGTTTTAGGCTTTAGTCAGTTGGTTCTGAATAGTCGCCAGCTGACATTCCCCACTTCCAAGATTGGTGTACCCAAAAAAAGGTTTTTGGGGTGGAGAATTTTAGTCTTTCCTCTTTGCAGCTCTGAAATTCCTCAGAAGGATGGGGCCATCTGGTATATTATTTTCTAGTAGCCACTCATCTTTGGCTTCTGATTCTCCTCTGTATCTGACAAGGTAAAACCTGACATCCTTTCCATTCACTCTTTCCTTCTTTTCTTTGAGGATTTTGCTTACCTTGTTCTTGCTCCCTTCCTGGGCGATTTCTAAGGGAATATTCTGGGCAGGTGGGTCTTTACATTCCCTAGGGCTATAGTGCTTAATCAGACTAACCAGAAAGACTGGCTGTTTCTTGGAAATATACTCACTGAGGATAAATTCAACTGCGTTCTTTCCATGGAGCATTTTAATGCAGAAAGGGCCTATAAAGGCTGGTTTCAGTTTCTTATTTCACCCTAGGTTGTTGAGGTTCACCATGGATAGTAAGACCTTGTCCCCTACCTTAAAGTCAGGTTCCTTGTGGCTTTTGTCCCATCTAGTTTTATTATACTCAACAGCTTTCTGTACACATTCTTGGGCATGATGATTAGCTTTGTCCAACATTTTCTTGAAGTCCAGGGCTGTTGGGTTGACATTGACAAGGTTTTGGTTAACGCTCTCTTTGGGCATCCTAGGTATCCATCCCCTCTCTAGAATATAAGGAACTTCTTGAGTATTTGAGTGCATACTGCTGTTGTAAGCTATTTCTAGGGCTGGCAGGAGGCTTACCCAATTGTGAGTGTACCCATCATGGTTTTTAAACTATAAACCAAAAGAGCAAAACCTTCTTAACATGTCTTCCAAAGTTTGGATCATGCGCTCAGCTAGACCATCAGTTTGGGGATGATAAGCTGTGGAGAAAGCCAATTTTTTTCCTAGCATATCACTGAGGTTCCTCCAGAATTCAGAAGTAAACTTTGGGTCTCTGTTGCTGATTATTATTTTGGGTATACCAACAGCAGCCATGACTCTGTTCCAGAACAGCAGAGCTACTTCCATAGCTGTGTTGTCTTTGTGATTAGGTATAAATTTTGCTCTCTTGGAGAATCTGTCCACAATAACTACCACAGAGTTATAGGAGTATGGTCCTCCTGGCAGTAAACCGGTGACAAAGTTCATGTTTATTATTTCCCATCTATTGGTGGGTTCTGATATATTCTGGAGAAGACCAAATCTCTTTCCTGTTTGTTTGTTAACCTTCTGGCAGGTGTCACAGGATTTGACTTAGTCAGTGGTCTACTCTCTCAAGTCAATCCACCAGGCTGTCTGCTTTACCTTTTCAATGGTCCTCTCTAATGAGAAGTGCCCCAAAGTGCAGTTATCATGGCATTCATGCAGTATAGTTTTAATATGTGTTTCTGAGTTGAGGACTATCACACTTGAATGTTTATGAAGGAAGTATAGCAGACCATCTAAGCTTGAAAACTTCCCTCTTTTATACAGAATAGAGAGTTCCTTTTCTAGACTCTGTATTAATTCATTAGAAGCGTTTTCACTTTTCATAATCTCTAGCAGTTTAAGATGCTCAGGGTCATAACTCTCTTGGAAAGAATCAAAGAAAGCTAAATCTAGATTGCAAACGTGGATTCCCAAGATTGGGAAGATGTCATTCTCATCTGGATCATATGCAGGGTTACTAGGGTCATTAGGGAGAGCCCATCTACTGAGTCCGTCTGCATTCTGATGTTTGGTTCCAGGTTTGTGCATAATGGTCATCTGTCCTCTATACTGCTGGATGGCTATTTGCCATCTAAGCATGTGGCGGTTAGGGGTTTTCATGTTCATGAGCGTCCTTACTGCCGTGCAGTTGGTTATCACTTCAAAGGTACTTCCTTCCAGGTAATAGTGAAATTTCTCCAAGGACCAGACCAATGCTAAGCAATCCAACTGGCTTGCTCCATACCTCTTTTCTGTGTCTTTAATCTGTCTAAATATGAATAGGATAGGTTTTTCAACGGGGATATAATTTTCTACTTTGGATTGGTGAAGAGCAGCTCCTAGTCCATCAAGACTAAGCGGAAACGCTTAGAGTAGTCAGGTTGAGTTAGAACAGGGGCGGTAGTCATGGCTTCCTTCAAGCTTTCATAACTCTGAACTCTTCCATGGGTCATTTCAAATATAGAAGTCTTGTTACCTATCTCATACAGGTTTTTGGCTATGGTAGCAAAGCTGGGTATAAACTGCCAATAATAACTACAAAAACAGACAAATGATAGTAACTCAGTCTTATTTTGAGGCATTGGCCTATTGATTACTGCAGCAACTTTGTTCTGATCCACTGCTAGGGACAATCCTGAGCCTACATGTCCTAAGGCTTTCAGTTCAGCATAACCAAAGTTGCATTTCCTCATAGATATGTTTAGTCCAACAACTGCTATGGTTCTCAGCACGAGACCTATCTTCTCCAAGTGTGTTTCCCAATCATCAGAGTAGATGATAATATCATCAATATACACCATCATCCACCCTTTCAAAAAGAAAGTTCCAAAGACTGTGTCCATCATTCTTTGAAAATGGGAAGGAGCATTCTTTATCCCAAAAGGAATCCTCAGGTACTCATAGATGCCTAAGTGACAGATAATCCTCATATATTTTTGACTTTTAGCTTCAATGGGTATCTGGTGGAAGAATTTCAGCACATCCATTGTAGTAATGTACTTTGCTTTTGAAAGATTACGGAGGGAATGATCTATTCTTGGAATAGGGTAGTAATCTGCTTTAGTGTAGTTGTTAAAAATTTGGAAATCTCCAACCATCCTAGACTTGTTGTTATGCCAAGCTATTATGACCGGAGTGGTGATTTCTACTTGCTCATTATGTCCTACTTTCCTAAGGACTCCTAAATCCATGAGCTCAGTTATGTGTTCTTCCAATGCCACTTGGGACTTAGGGCTTGCTGGGTAAGCAGGTCTCCTCAAGATAGGGCAAAAAGGAGGTTCTATGGTCAGAGTTAGTACCAAGTCATGTCCCTTGATGTTACCTATGGGATGATCCTTGGTGCAAAAGGCACCCATGTTTTCAAAACATAAGTTGACTAGGTTGTCTTTCTGATCAGAGTTGAGTTGATAATTAAGAGAAGCTTGAGAGAAATATTCACTTTGAGAAGACTCTAAAGGTTTGTTTTCCATGGAGGTTGATATGTGACAGATCTGGAATTTCCTTTTCCATTCTCCTACAATGGTGAAGTATTGGTCCTTGCTCTGGATCACATCTATCCCATACAAGCAGAAAGCATCATTTCCTAGTATTAAGTAATTAAATAGGCTATTTTCCAAGACTACAAGTTCAAGTTGAAGTATTATAGATCTTTTACTTTGTGGGAAAACAATGGGAATGTTTACAACTCCTAAGGTGTCCATAGTTGAATTGCAACTAATGAACTTGGCCTTGGGCACAGGAAGTAAGTTTTCTTTCCACTTGGGGTAGTGGTGATTTAAGGAATCAGTGCTGGTGCATGAGCAGAAGGCTCCCCTATCAAGCAAAATTCTGACCGGTTTCTTTTCAAAAAAACCAGTGGCAAAGCAGTTTTTACCCAGAGTGTAGCTCCCTCCAGTAACTGGCTTTACCGTCAAGGTTTTGGCATCAGAGAATTTGTCTAGTTTCATGGATTCATCCCAATTCTGAGGTAGTTGGGACTCTCCTTTGAAGTGATTAGTTTCCATTCTAGAACCTATATCTACTGAAATGAAATTGACAGGGCACAAATCTGGTTCTTCATTGTGTTGTTGGATGACTAGGTTCAATACGTCACCTTCTTCCTCACTATCAGAGTTTCCATTGATATTATTTATCCTTTTCCTAAGATGAGGACAGTCAGGTTGTCTGTGCCCGTTCTCTCCACAGTTCCAGCATTCAAGAGAGGAGTTGGCTTTAACAACATCATTCCCTTGGGGTGCAGCCAGGATTAGTTCCTTACCAACCTCTTTTGTCTCTCTGGGTCAGGTTTGAAGCTCTCTGGGCCTGTCTCTGGGCTTTTTCTTAAGTTCCATCATCTCAATTATTTCTTCCATGACTCCTATAAGAGTGGGAAGATCAGCATCAATTGATATCCTACACTGGACATTATGTTCTAGGGGTCCTTTGCATTGTCCTAGTAGTTGCTCATTGATCTCTTCTACTGAAGCTTGAGGATAGACACAGTCAATTCTCTTTTTCTGAGTCAAACACCATTGGTGAGGTTGATCTCTAACCGGATGAAAGAAATCCTGCTCAAAAGCTTTGAGCATTTTATTTTTCCAAACTCAAGTACCAAAATTTTCTTTGATCAGTTCTTTCCAATCCTCCCAAGGAACATCTCCTACCAATTCTCTTTTGGAGATAAACCAATCTAAAGCTACCCCTTCAAAAAGTCTGGGCAACCTTACTAGGGCTATTGTCTCTGGTAAACCAGAAGAAAGGATATGGTGATCAATATTTTTCATAAAACTTATATGATCATATTCTCCTTCTCCAGAGAACTTAGGCCAACCTGTGATAGGGGGCAAAAATTTGATAGCTTTCTCCATGTCAGGAGAATAATTTGGGTGAGGAGGAGAAAGATTAAACCTAGGGTTGAGTAATCTAGGCGGAATAGGGCGCTCAGAATGGTTATTAGCTTCAGATTGTGAAATCTGAGACAATTTCACGTCCCTGATATCATTCTTAATCATATTAAGCTGCATATACATTGGAGGTTTGAGCTCATTGATGGAATTATCCAACTGGTTTTTTTGTTCTCTCAAAATGTTTTCAAAGGAAACATTATTTGTAGAAGATTGGTGTTGAATTACATCTTCTCTTAAGGTGGGAAATGATTTCTCATAGTTGATCTTGTTCTTAGTTCTATCCTCTAAGATCAGGGTATTAATTTCTTCTAGATCAGAAGAAACTCCATTCTTAATGAGGGCAGTTTTCACTACCATGTTCAGCTCAAGGAGATACTCAGGACTGCTCAATTTCTCTTCCAATTGGTGGATCTTTTGGAGGCACAAACAAATGTTATTGTCTAAATCACTAAAGTTATTCCTAAGACTATTTGTAAAAGAACTATCTACAAATAGCTCTTGTAGGCCCCCTTTAAAGCTTGAGCTAGAGCTTTCACTTCTGCCCAAATTTTTGGATTGTTGAAATCCTCCTTTAGTTTCCTGTGATTGGAGAACCTTTGCTTTCCCTTTTTGTTGGAAGGAGGTTGGATCTTCTTGAGGTGATCCCAAGGATTCAACCCCTTAACATACTCCTCTAGCTCTTGCTTGGTTATAAACTTTTGCAGAGCCTTTTGAGAGATCCGGGCCTGTCTGCAATAGAAGACCTGGATCTTCACGTTGGCCTCTTTCTCTGCCTGCATTATCTTTTGCCACAAGGACATGTGTTCCTTGATCATCATTTTCCAGGACTCCTCTTGCTGTCCTTGAGAGGGAGCTTGGGAGGAGAAACTGGGTAGAGGAGCTGGGGATGTGATCCTCTGGGCTGGTTGGATACCTAAGTCCTTCATTCTTTGTAGATTCAAGGGATGGATTATTCCGCTTGGCTCTGGAGTGGGAGAGAGCGGTGAAGCATCCATCTGGTCCTCTGAGTCTAGACATGGTTATTGCAAGAAATCAGTAACTTATAAAAATGCTTGGAATAGATGAGATAATATGGCTTACTCTCCAAGTTGGGAGTGGCCACAGATTCCTCTCTAGTTGGGGACATAAGTTGGTTGGGAGCTTCTATGACAGGGTAGTTTGGTACTATCACTGGAGTGGTAACTGGTGGGGCTGCTACTTCAGCAGTGGCAGCAGTTAGAGTGAATGGGGCAGTGTGCGGTCCAGAAACTACAAAGTACCAGATATAAAAATTATAAGTTAATTTATAATTAAAAATGTTTCAAAGAAATTTTCGGAAAAATCTCACTTTTTAATAGCTTGAATCTGATATGAGAAGGGGGTTGAGTCTTAGCCCAGTCTCTATAATACTTCAAGATGCGGTTGACACAAAATTGTTCTTCAAATTATTGTTCCTCCCTCAGTTTTGAGTGGAGATCAATCAATTCCTTCTGTTCTAAAGGAGATAGAAGTTCCCAATCAGTTGGTTTGTAATTTTTAATATACTCTTCTTTTCGGAGTTTTAAGAGTTTAAGATAGTATTCAATTAGTTCTGCGTTACTTTTTAGGTCCACTAAAATTTATAGAGTCCAGAAAAATATCAGAAAATAATTTTTCAGATTTTTTTTAGTATTTTTAAGTTATTTTTGAAGCTTGGCAATTAATAATGTTTTTTTTTCGGAATTTTTGGTTAATTTTTGAAAAATTACTAAAAAATTATTAATAATGGCACAGGATCAATAATTATATCAATTATTTCCCGGCGGGACCCCCAATTGTCAGCCTACTAGATGCCAAGTACCTCACTCCTTCTAGCTACTAGAGGTGATAGAAAGTTTGGATCAAAAATAAGATAAAATGCCAGGTATATGATTTGGCTAAAAGGGTTAAATTTATTTATATATTTATAAAATAAATTTAAATGGAGGGGCCAACACCTTAAAGGGATTGTTGAGCCCTCCGGAACACAGGTATATGTCTTCCAAGGACAATATAGGAGCAATTGTGGTGCCTGTGGGGTTGACAAGGATTCCTTTCAAGAAGGGTGTGTGTAATTTTCATGGGGCATAGGTTATGCAAAACCTACAAAAAAGGGGTATAAGTCAGCAGGATCACTTACTAGGTCTAGATCCGGACTTATTCTTGATGTATGGGCCAATATTGAAGGATTCAGGGTGCTGGAAGTTGGTACTGGGGCAGGCTGAATGGTTAGTTGTTTATTTTGGCCAAAAACAGGGATTCAGGAATTATGGTCTAAGATTTCATCAGAAAGTGGTCCAGGATCACACAATTATTTTTTATAAGGGTTTGATGGCTTGAGGAAGATAATATCTGAAGCAATAATGACTATATGACTGGATGAATGTGGTAGAAATAGCTGGGGGAAGGTCCTTTATTTATATTGTTTGGGTCCCCTGATGGTACATTCTTTTTACCAGCCAAAGGAGGGTGACCCAGGCTAGTGCTGAGGCCAAGGAGCCATAAGTGTGTTTTTGTGGACCTGCTCTAGTCACTAAAGAGGTACAGGAATCCCTATGTCATCATGCTTGGGGCTTGATACATGTTCCAAGCCTCAAGTGATATCATTGTACCAGCCGTGTATCATGATTTGAGGCTAATAATTTAAGTACAGGCCCTTGTTTACTGAGGCTAGGGACTTATGGGTATGTCCTAGACCTCTAAAACCTGTTCGAAACTTTGATTTTGAGGCTTTATTGGTCATTATTGGTTGTGTATGGGCTAATTTGTACTGTAACAGCCACAAATACATACAGGGGCCTTTCTTCCTTAATTGGGTGATACAGGGTGTATCTGAGGTTTGAGTACTGTTTAGAGTGTTCTGGCCCAAAGCAGGGAATCTACTTTAGCTATTGTGAATGTCTTGGGGTGCTACAGTATCTTCTTAGTACTGCAATAGGGCTGTAACATTCCTTTTTGGGAAAATTACAGGAGCCCAGTATCTTCTAATGTGTACATATTCCATTTAGGGTGATACAGGGTTTATCTGAGGTTTGGGGGCTTTGGGAGTGTTATAGCCCGAAGAAGGACATCTGCTGTAGCTATAGTGGTTGTCCTGGGGTGCTAAAGTATCCTCTTAGTACTGTAATAGGGCTGTAACATCCCTTTTTGGGAAAATTACAGGGCCCTGTATCTGCTAATGGGTACGTATCACAATGGGTAAATATTAAATTAGGTTGCAGGGCCCTAAATTCCGAATTTGTGGTGGTTAACCTTACATAAATATGGGTTTCTGACCAAAAGTTTGGTCAGAAACCAGTACTTGCGGATATTACAAGCAAGGGTACATGAGTGAGCATAGTTCTACCTGAAGGAGTCGGAAATGGGTGGTGGTGCCAGTGGGTGAACCTACCTAAATTGGCACCACAAATCCATTTTCTTAATAATATTTTTGAATTTCTTACAAATTAAGGCTTTATTCCTTATTTTTCTTTTATTTTATTATTTCCATATTTATTTATTAATTCATTTATATTTTATTTGTTATAGGCTTTGGTCAGTTGGTTCTGAATAGTAGCCAGCTGAAATTATCCAATATGCCATAATATAGGAAATTCAATAGCTGGGGATCCTGTTACATGTGGATCAAAAATTTGGAAAAGAGACAAGAACAAATCTAAAATTTATCCTCTGAAGCAGTTTGGGTACCAATTGCTCAAGAAGTGGATTGCCAGGAAATTGCTTCTCCCTTGGTTCAAAAAATTACTCAGTGCACCTCAAAAGCATCAAGCAATTAATCCTACCAAACTTTGTGATATTTGGGATGGAAATATGTGGAAAGAATTCAAGGATCAAACCAATAAGATTTACACAGCAGAACCAGGGAACCTTATCTTTGGAATTTACATTGATTGGATGAATCCCCATGGAATCAAGACCAGTGGGAAAAGCATCTCTCTTGTCGTAATATTCTCAATATTTTTTAATCTTCCACCTAGTGTGCTTTACAAGCCACACAATATTTTTGTGTATGTCTTCACACCAACACCCAAGGAATGCACCTCATTCCAACTGAATAATCTACTCAAGCCTCTTTCCTCTGAGCTACTGGATGCTTGGAATGGATTATTCTTCAAAAAAACTAAAAAATATCAACATGGAAGAGTAATACGTGCTGTCATATTACCACTGATTGGCAATACACCTGCCTTACATAACATGGGTGGATTTGCATCCCAATCAGCAACAATCTTCTGTGCCCACTGTAACCTCAAGCTGAATGATATCCAGAACACCAAAAAGGAGACTTGGCCATCAAAAAATAATGAAGATCACATCAAATTGGCAGAGAATTGGAATAATGCTCAATCATTCAATGAGAAAACCAACATTCTCAAGCTACATGGTGCCTGCACCATGTTTTTCCAGACTTTGCCATACTGGGCACCAACAAACATGACAAAAATTGATCCAATGCATACCTTAATCTTGGGAATGCTAAGGGATTACAGCATCACCTACCTTGGAATAATCAAGGCTGGCCAAAATCTTCAAAATTTGGAAAGGAGGAAAAACACTTACCCAAGAAGTGTAAAAATTAGTCAGGTCAGTAGCCTCAACTCTTGATCCAAAAGAAAGCGCTATTTATCACCCAAAAACACAAAAAGGGTCACCAGGAGGAGAGTTCAAACATTCCTAGATAGCTCCTCAAAAAAACTTGAATATATTTCTCCCAATCCAATTGAAAAGGTTCAAAATTGGGAAAATCAGCAGCAAGAAGGCTCATCAAATATTCAGCATAGAACTTCTGTACCCATTGTTGTAGTCCAGAAAATCCCAGGGCTCCATCCTCCCAGCTCCTCAAGAAGTTGGGAAAATTCTGCATCTGAACATCTTCAACCAAATTTAAGGCATTCTCCAAGGCTTCTTGAGAATGAATCCACAAGAAGCTCATGCAAATCTGGGCCTAAATCAAAGGATAAAGGAAAGCAAAAAGATACCTCACCAGCAAAAAATCCCATTAGATCTATTGGAAGCAAATCAGGAAGACAAAATGAATCTGGGAAGAGCAAGCAAAGCTCCCTTCAGGAAAGCTCCTACCACTCTTTTGAAGATCAAAGCAATCCACATCAAGAAGGCTCATTGATAGAAGAGACAAGTATTGCATCAAATTAATTGTGCCTTACAACTGAAGAGCTCAGAAGTCTTCAAGAGGGTACCAATTCAATCAAATTGCCATCTTGGATTACTATGTTGCCCAGAAACATTGTTTTGCCTGCTGCTGGTACTCCTAAGGCTGCTGAATGGTTGGTTCTGTACACCATTCATGTAGTTCTTGTTTTGATTCCAGAATGGAATTGAAACTCAGCCAGAAGCTTGCGGGAGCAAAAGCTTACCTCCATTACTTCCAAACTTATTGGTATCATCAACTTGGTAAGGTCTCATCAACTTAAAGATTACCAGTTGTGCCAATTGGATGAATTAATTCTGGCTTACCAGGAGGAATTATGGCTGCATTGGGGATCTGAAATCAAACCCAAGCCAAAAATCCATTTTTCTCAGCATATGACTAAGATGATCAAGCTCTATGGTCCTCCCTCTATATTTTCATGTTGTTCAGGAGAAAGGCTGAATCACATCTTGACATTAGTTAAAAAAAATAAAAATACACGTAAGTTACACAGATTTCTGAAAAGTAGATTCTTGGTGGCAAACTTTGAATTTAATTTTTTTTAAATTTTAAGGTTTCCTTGATAAGTCCCTCTTGAATGGATTCCTTGAAAGGGTCAAAATTCAAGGCTTCGTTGACCAAATTGAATCCAGCTGGAATGTTTTGGGGATCGATTCTGACCAACTCCCAGATCTGAAAAGTTTTTTCTATCCTTTCAAGACAGGTGATGTTTTGAAGGCTAAAAAAGACATGAATGTTTTGGAAGAAGAAAAATTAAAACAATTCTTTGAAAATAACTCAACATACAATGTCTTGCCATGGGACCAGCTGGAGTGGTTGCCTTGAAAATCAATGCTCTTCCATGGTCATCACATAACACCCCATTGCTACAATAAAAGTAATTCTCAGATTTCCTTTTCATCAACATCAAATCAAGGCCCTTGTGAGATGGGGAAGGTATTGTCCATCTTTCATGAAAAAATCTGTGCACAATATTTCCTCACTGTTGAAACCTTTTTTCTTTGGAACAAATTGATACTTCAAGAAATCCCTACCTTGGCCTCAATTATCTCAATGCTCAAATGGTTTATCAATAAGGTGGATCAATATCTGTGATACATCAAGATAACATATTAGGTTTTTTTGGCAAGCATGTCTTATGAAGCAAAAAAAGCACAAACTTCCAAGGATGTTTATTGTGTTGTGGCAATTAACTTGTTGGTAAGTTGATATCAAAAATACTAGTTTCTGATGGACTGTCATTATTGATTTTTCTGACTGCTGATTCTTTAAAAAACAGGAGGAAATATAAAAAGACACATGGACTAATTTCTTATTGTACTACATATTGGTGAAAGATGAAATCAGAGGTATTGGTGTTGTGTCAAATATCTATCTAAAATATGTGGATAAGGTACAGAATTCAAAAATAGAAATCATATTTAATCTCAAAAAACTGAAGCATCAATCCTAACTGCAAATTGGAAATCTGTGTTTGCATCATTTATTTTAAATTGTAATTATCTAAAAATTTGACTCTTCTCATTTTGGAACTTTGTACCATTGGAAATCATGGCCCATGATTTACAACTCCAATCATAACCGCTGAAAAGTTGTTCAATCAAAGTAAGGTCTTACATTTAAATGAAGAACTCTCAATACTTCCTTTTATGTAATGAATTTCAATTCAATCTATGCATTGCATAAATATTCTGCATTAATATTCTGAGTTAATCCAGAAATCCATTTTATGTTTGACTCCAAAACCTCAACAAAGTCAAAAAAGGTTTCAATCACAAACCCAGGTGCTACTCCTGCTGGCAGGCGCCACCATTTTTTTCATGGTGATTGTTATCACTATCACGGCTGAAAAAAGATTAAATCTTGGAAATTCTCCATGAAGGACTTGTTCATTGTGGAGAAAGGGAAACTTATTGACCAATATCCAAATGGTTCTGGTGGCCATCATTGAAGAAATCTGTCTCTGAAGGGTGCAAGAGTTGTGAGGTCTGTCAGAAACGTGATCTTAGGTGCCCAGCTGAAATTTTCCATCCAACTGGGAGTGCACTGTCTTTGGGAGGATTGCTATGTATGTGGTTCATATTAAGGCTGGTGGAGCTAAGTACCTCATTGTGGCTAGAGATAATTCTTCTGGATGGGTTGAAGCAAAATTCCTTAAGAACCTCAGTTCTGAATCAGTAGCAGCTTTTCTCTATGAGACTTGGACAATGCGCTATAGGTTGGCCAAATCTTATTCAACTGATGGTGGCTCTGAGTTTGGTGGCAAATTGGCCAAAATGATCTGATTGCTTCCTGGTCAACATAGGGTGACTACTCCTTATTTTCCTGAAGACCAAGGCATGGTGGAAAGAGGCCATGCTCCTTTGAAAGGTGCTATTGTCAAACTGGCCGGTGAAAGTGGGAAGAATTTGTCAGCCTCCTGGATGCCAAGGCCCTTGCTATCCTTTAGCTACCAGAGGTGATAGAATAAATAATAAATATATTATTTAATAAATGCAGCAAAAATCCGTAAAATATTTGGATTAAGCTTATTGCAAGGTTAAGTGGTTTGGTTATGGGTTTTTGTTTAAATCAATAGGAATAAATTGATTATTAAATATTTTTATATAAGGGCCACAATTATATTGGGGATCTTTAACACCTCTCTTCAGGGATTTCAGTATGAAAACACGTAGTCCTGGTTACTTTGGGGTCTTTAGTTTAAAGAATATTTTACCCAAAGATAATATGTATATAAAATACACGGTGGAGTGGCAGGGCCTTATAGCCAAGCTGCCACGACAGAGAAAAGGATAATAAAACTCAATGGTATTTGGGTATCTGTTTAAGACGTGCTCTGATGGTTTAAACCCGTATACTGGGCTTATAAGGTTGATCAGCAGTTCCAATTGATAAAAAAGAGGTTGAGGACAGATATTATTGATCAAACTTAGCCATAAATCACTTACCTATCTCTTATAAGTACTTGATTACCTTGGCACGGTGTGGTGCTCTTTTATAGACGCAAGTTGGGAAAGGGCTGCGGGTGGCACGCTCAGCATTAGGTAGGGCCTTGCCACCGCTAGCCGCTCTGCGGGCTCAGCAGCAGTCAGGTAGGCTCAGCAGCAGTCAGGTTGTGCTCAGCACCTGGAGACGGGAGACAGACAGATTGCGCGGATTGCAGACTGGACGGATTGCGCGGATTGGAAGGCTCATACGGATTAGAAGGCTTGTGCGGATTGGAAAGCTTGCGCGGATCGGAAGGCTTGCCCAGATCGGAAGGATTGCACAGATTGGATGGCTTGCGCGGATCAGATGGCTTGCGCGGATCAAGCAGATCATGCATCACAAGACGCGCGGATTGGATCACGCAGATATGCCCCGCATACCTGGAACGGGTTGTCGGGCGGAGGCATCATGAGAAGGACAAACCAGCGGGCAACATGGAAGGGGCATGGGGCAGGGGGAGGTGGAGCATGGGTTATGGGACGGGGGACAAAGGGATAGGGTTGGGCTAGGGTTCTGTGGCTTAGGGGTTGTATTCCATCATTCTTGCTTACTTGTGGTTGTACTTTGGTTAGGGTTGAGAGGGAGGAATTGAATACTTCACTCTCAACTCCAGGTTTTAGGGATTATCATCTTTAATACATCAGATTGGATTGGATTGGAAAGGAAGGAATTCATCTTATTATCACTCTATCACTCTCTCTCTCTTTCTCTCTCTTTCTCTCTCTCTCTCTTGACCAGCTGCATCCAATCTCCTTACAGACCCTTCAATCAATAAATTCCAGAACTTGAGGACAACTTTGGGGGTATTGCACCTTTGGTTTCCACAATGTTGTCAGGATTTAAATATAACTGGGTCTCTGCCCATCAATATCCTCAAAAGAGCTCTTTATTTATAGCTTTTGGAGTCCCAAAATTGTCCTTCTGAGGGGTGCAGGGGCTCAAAGGGACAGACACTAAGGCTAGCAGGGTAACCAGGGGTAGTCTTTCATGTGTTCTTGGTGCTATAGCACGGGCAGCATCTAATTCCTCAGGGTATGGGAATTATTCTACTTCATAATAGATATTAGGACGTGTGAATAAAACTAATAAGTCCCATTTATGTATTATTTAATTAATTATCCTTAGTAGATGTTCCAAGTAATTTAATAATTATAAAAATAGACATTTTTAAGGACATCCTGATGTCAGGTGAGTACTCATTATGCACTATATAACTGGATTAAAAGTCATGATATTGATTATACTCCTTATTTTTGAGTTCCAGTTAATTTACTAAGATAATTACTTAAAACTATAAGTCATGGGAATTCATGTAATATTTTTATATAATTAGTTTTCTTAGTATGTCACAAAGATAGTTATGTCTAGAAATTCTTATAAAAGTATATTTAAGTATTTTAATATATTTTTAGAAGTTGTCATTGTCTTATTTTTGACATTCTTTGTACTTTGAATTATATTAAATAAAAAATATGTATAAGGATTATTTATATATTTTTATATAATATTATGTACTTTTAGACTATCTACTATCCACGGGAACATTTATTACAAATGTAGAATGTTCCCATGTGGGTTGTAGCATGTTTACATGGTACCTGAGCCTCTCAGGCCGCCTGTCACTCTGTCAAACCATAGTCCCGCGGCTGCATACTTGTCAGAGGCCTGGGGCTGCGTACACAACCTTGACTGAGTGACAGGGCTGTATGTCAGCCGCATGCGGGTGCATTGCCTGCCGCTGCTGCGTGAGGGAATTGTGACAAAACATATTTCCATCTGTAACTCCTAAAATATACACAACAGCTCAATTCTGACTGAATTTTAGGTGTGGAACCTATATGTGACAATGTGTGTGAAATATTTAATTGACCAAAAGCTCAATAGTGGAGCTTTAGTATTTTGGTCTTTCTTTCCTCAATTATTTAAAAATATAAGGAGTTGGATTTCAAGGGTAGGGTCAGTGAGTGACCCCACCTAATTTTGGGTAGGAAATCCATTTCTGTAATAATATTTATGGTTTTCCTACTCCTTCTTAGTTTAATGGTATTATTATTTATTTCTTTTATTTTTGTTACTTTTTTATCTTTCTCTGCAATAGTAGCAAGCTGACAGATTTGTTTCAAATTTCTTCCTCTGGTCCTTTTCTCTGATCAAATTTCAACTAAACAAACCCCTGGCTATTCACCCTAAAATATTTTCTTTAGTCAAAGGGCTGTCCCCCCCTGGATCTGGAAATGGAATCTTTCTTGGGTATTTCTTGGGAAAAAATTTCTTCTACCACTGATCTATTAGTTTCCCAATCTAAGAAACTGGAGCAGAGTGAGGTTTTTTGCGGTGAAGCTTATCAGAAGATGATGGAATCCAGAGAAAAATCAGTTCAGTATTGGGAAGATAAAAATTAAAAGAAGATCAGGGACACTTTGAATCCTGGGCATCTTGTTTTAGCTTAAAATTGATCCTTGGAAACTCAGTGGGGAAAGCTTTTGTCTAATCTCTGGAATGGTCCTTATTGGGTGGTCCGGCAATTCAGAGGTGGATCATATTCTTTGGAAGAACTGCATGGTACTCAGATGGCCAGGAGGTTCTCTGTTGATCAAGTCATGAAATTTCATTGTTGTGGAGGCAACTTAGATCAGAAATAAGTCCTCCCAATTTTGCACCACCAGGGTCATCTGCTGCATCTATGTTGTAAAAATCTACTTTGTGCCACATATTTGAGCACCTGAGACACCTCCTTTGTTTATCTCTTTCACTTCTAGGACTCTTTGTTTAATGGATCAAGATATTTTTTTCCAATCACCCTCAAGATCAAATGGCCATTCTTTGGTTCCAATCATCTTGCTCCTTTTTTTATATATTTCATCAAAATCAGATGAAGACTAGGAAAATTCTGTAAGTTGGGAAGAGATGAGGTGACCAAATCTGGACACCTCAGGACCACTGCAGAAAATTTAAAAATTTTTTATGATTTTTTTAATCACTTGTCATCAAAAAAAATAAAAAAATTTTTTTTTTCTCGAATGTTCCCCTATTTAGTTTGCAGTTTGCAGCCTTCCATTCTCCTAGTTGTCTAGGAATTTCCTATGTGGGTTTTCAAACCCCAGTTTTTGTGTTCAAATCCCCCTCTCTATGCTCAACTTTTGCCAGTTTTTTTTGGGGCCAGACGCCCACAACAATGACGGGCTTGGCTTTTCACCTGGCGCCGGGGACTAAAATTGACCCTGTCCTCCTCACCTCATCATCATCATTGCACCCTATCATCCTCCCTCATGGGTTGGCCAATCAAGAGATCCATCTATCCTCGACCACCTGTCCTACTCTCTTGGGCCAATCATCCAACCTAATGACCAGCCCCCCCTAGCTTCCCAATCCTCCCTGCAAGATTGGTAAGGGGAGCAAACATCATCACCTGACCCAATTGGTTATTCCCACAACCAATCTCACCACCCATCTCTATCTCATTGTTTGGAAAACCAACCAATCAACCATCCTCATCAGCCACCCAAGGCCCACTCCTCCTCCAATTATCCCCTCTCCCGGCCGCCCTATCTCTTCCACCCTATCATCACCTGATCCCTCACCATCACCACTTGCGCAAGAGAATGAATTTCTTCCCTCATCTGTGGAGGTCTCTGCTCTTTTGCAATCATTTGCGGGCCAGCAGTTGTCTGGGCCCATCAGCCTGCCCTTGCGGCTCCTCATCTGCAACTCTCCTGCCCATGCCCATCATTGGCATGGGCTGGTGTCTTTCCATTCCTGCTCATTGATTATTTTTTTCATTATTTCAATTTTTTTAGGTTGTTTTTTGTTTTCTCATGATTAAAAAAACCCAATTGATTTCTTTCCACTCTATCTGTTTCATCACTTGTAAATAGTCTACAGGGACCCATGGACCATAAAAGGAGGGGCTGTCCCCTACCTTTTTCAATGATCCATGGGAGTGTGTGCGTATGTCCCCCTGGGTATCATAGTAATTCATCATCATTATCCTGGGTATATCCTTGATTTCCCCCTGATCCATTAATCCTCAAGTCTTTGCCCCTCTGTGGCCTGATCATTATGACAAACCATAGCCTTGCTGGTTGAAGATAATGCTTTCTGGATAATTCTTGAGTTTGTTACACTACTCTTTGATCCCTTTCTCTGACCATACTGGTCTTGATCCTTCCCTGATCATCTTTCCAGAGTCAATCATGTTTGATTGAACAGGTTTCATTAAGATTAAAACCTGGAGTGTTATAACTCCTTCTATTTTTCAAATTTGCATTCTACAATCCTACTCTTGAGTTCCTTGAGAAATGTTGAGGTTATCCCTGTTCAAACAAGTTAATGTTTGCTTTTAGAGATTCTCAAAACATTGTTATTTGTCTTGTACGGCCACCCTCTGTTATCTGGTACCCTTCAAGCGCTTGATTACAGAGAGTTGGGCAGGTTGTTTGAGAAGCTGGAGGTTGGTTGGGGTTTCAGTTGATCATCCCCAATCTTCTGCTGACAACCAGAACTATTAGCTGGTGAGCATTTTTTACATAAAACAGCTTTGTTCTTTTTGGCTTTAAAAAAGCTTTAACTTCTTTGTTTAAATATCTCCCAAATAATCTTGCCTCAGATAGTGCTGGTCCATTGCTACAAAATATTATCAAATTTTATCCTTAACAACTAGATTCCTCACTTAAAAATTTCTTGAACTTGATCTTGGTTACATTTGAATATTTATGTAACACTCAGGAGGGCAGCCTTAACAGCACCTTTCCCCTCCAAGGAACTGCCACGGCCTAGCACTGTTTGGAGTCTTACACTGCGCCCTACTCAGAGCCCCATGATTTTTCTGTATCTTCCTGAAGTGCTGCATGATTTCCTGCCCCGTGGTTTTCCTGTGCTTGTGCAGGCCAGACCCGCTTCTCTCTACCTTCCAAAAATAGCCGCCCACAAACCCAGTTGGGCCAGCTCCATTCTTGGGTCCGCAATGTCCAAGCGGGCTGCGGCCCGCCACATCCAAATAAGCCTGACCCATGCCTGGAATGCTGAGCCTGGTGGTGCCTACTGCTGAGCCTGCAGCGGCCACTGCTGAGACCGTGTGAATCCCAAATGCTTTGACTGACCTACCAAATTCTGAGCACGCCAACCGTGGCGTGGTTCCCCACCCAAGGCTATATAATCACACCACATCCCCCCAACTTGAATTTTGTGCCTAGAGGTCTCCTCATTGCTTTCTCAACCATCTTTGCGCCCTCCCCATACCAACCAACCCCTTTGTGGAACTCCTCCTCACACACCATCAAAAGTTACTCTTGTCTGCTGTAAGACTCCAAACGGTGCTAGGCGGTGGCAGTTCTGCGGAGGGGAAAGGTGCTGTTTAGGCTGCCCTCCTGAGTGTTACAAAAATATTTAAATTTAACCAAGATCAAAGTCCAGAACCTGTAAAACGGGGGACCAAATGTAGGAGGGTAAAGATTATAGTGGTTGGTAGCTGGAAAACAACGCTATCTGAGGCAAGATGGTGCCGGGAAAAACTTGAATAGAAGAATTCAAGGTTTGTTCAGAGTTCAAAAAGACAAGGCAATTGTAAGTAACAACTCCAACAAGCAAATAGCTTTGATTGTCAGCAGAAGCTTAGGAAAGATCAACTCAATCCCAAAAAACCTCCAGGTTCTCAATGAACCTGCCCAATTCTTCGCAATCAAGCCCTTGAAGGGTACCAGATAACTGTGATTGGCTGCACAAGAAAAAGCTAATTGTTTGAAGAAGCTCTAGAAGAAAAACAAGAACTTATTCAAACAAGAATAAACCAACACTTCTCAAGGGACTCAAGAGTAGAGTAGCCAAATTCAACTTCAAAAGAGATGAAGGGAGGTTTAAAACTCCAGTTTTTAAGCTTAATAAAACCTCTTCAGTCAAACTTGACTGGTTCAAGAAAGATAATCAAAGGATGATCAGGACCAGTATGGCTGGATAAAGGGATCAGGAGTGGTGTAACACACTCAAGAATTAAATCAGTCCAATTATTCTTTAACCAGCAAAGCTATTGGTTGGTGATAAGGATCAAGGATCAAGGTTTTGAGTATGGAGGCTCAAGGATCAAGGGAAAATCATAGATATAACTGAATTTTCATCTCAGATAAAGGGGAATGTCGACCCCATGGATGATGTATTGCAAGGTGAAAAGTATGATGATACCCTGTGCTGATGTGATGTGGGGATAGGATGTGCTCCTATGGTGCTGATTGGTCCTCTGAAGATGAGATGTGATCCAAAAGGCAGGGGAGATCCCCTCTTTATGTGGGCAGGAGGCCCTGTTAGACTATGTTCAAGAGATACTACAAATGGAGCGGAAAAAAGAATTTTTTTTTTTGATTTCCAGATAAAGGTGATCAGAAAAATTTGATCATGCAGGCCCGTGGAAGTCCAGCTTGCCTAAATGGGGTGGGATCATTCATCCCTTCACCTATCCTGCGTCCGTCCATGGACAGACGCACACAAAAATACCGGATCACACCCACCCCTCGCCCAAAGGCAAAAGGGGTGGGAAAGGGGAAACAGATCAGGCTGCCCGTGGTGTCTGTTGGCGGCAGACAACATTTTCTCACCCCCACCCAAAGACAGAGGGGGGGTGGGAGTTATTGATGGATTGGCGTTGGCTGATTCACGGACCAAGGGGGGGGATCGAGTAAGAGAGAGAGAGCAATGGTGAGGGAGTGGTGGGAAGGATCAGGGGTTTCTGGGTTGGATTGAATTGGTAGGATTTTGATTGAGATGAGATCAGGGATGACACTCGTCAAGGGTCATTGTTGAGGTTTATCCAGATTGAGTTGAGATTGAGTTGATGAGCTGGGAGCAGTTGGATGATGGGCGTTTCAACTCTCACGCAAGGTAGGGGTAGGGAGGGTGATTAACCCAGGGTGGTTGAGGAGGTTTGACCATATCAACTGTCAGCCTACTAGATGCCAAGGAACTCACTTGTTCTAGCTACTAGAGGTGATAGAAAGTTTGGATCAAAAATAAGATAAAATGCCAGGTATATGATTTGTCTGAAAGGGTTAAATTTATTTATATATTTATAAAATAAATTTAAATGGAGGGGCCAAGACCTTAATGGGGCTGTTGAGCCCTCCAGAACACTGGTATATTTCTTTTAAGGAAAATATAGGAGCAATTGTGGTGCCTGTGGGATTAACAAGGATTCCTTTCAAAAAGGGTGTGTGTAATTTCCTTGGGGCATAGGTTATGCAAAACCTAAAAAAGGGGTATAAGTCAGCAGGATCACTTACTAGGTCTAGATCAGGACTTATTCTTGATTTATGGGCCAATATTGAAGGATTCAGGGTGCTGGAAGTTGGTACTGGGGTAGGCTGAATGGTTGGTTGTTGATTTTGGCCAAAAACAGGGATTCAGGAATTATGGTCTAAGATTTCATCAGAAAGTGGTCCAGGATCACACAATTATTTTTTATAAGGGTTTGATGGCTTGAGGAAGATAATATCTTAAGCAATAATGACTATATGACTGGATGAATGTGGTAGAAATAGCTGGGGGAAGGTTCTTTATTTATATTGTTTGGGTCCCCTCATGGTACAGTCTTTTTACCAGCCAAAGGAGGGTGACCCAGGCTAGTGCTGAGGCCAAGGAGCCATAAGTGTGTTTTTGTGGACCTGCTCTAGTCACTAAAGAGGTACAGGAAGCCCTATGTCATCATGCTTGGGGCTTGATACACGTTTCTGTGCCCTTAATGACCTCACTGTATCGACCAAAGAGGTTGTATTCAATTAATATTTATAAATATAAGCCATGGCTTCCTGAGGCCAGGGGCTTGAACACAGGCTATGAGGACCTTATTCTGCAAGGAAATTTTGAGTCTGAGGCTCTTCTTCTCATATTGGGGTGTCTTACAGTTCCTTAATTGGACAGTACACCCCTAGTTGTGACTAGTTACGTACAGTTTTAATTATAAGGGGTATGGAGAGTGTTGTATGAATTCCTGGTGTCTTGTGATCCATCTAGCACAAAGCTAGGCCCCTGTTTATGCTCAGTACACACTCTAAGGGTGTTAAAGTAACTCACAGATACCTTTTTAGGTACAAATCCTCCGTACAGGCCCTTTTACAGAGGCCCTGACAACCCTTTGGTATAGTTCCAAAAAGGGTGCAGGGCCCATTTTTCTGGATTTTTTGGTTGTTTATCCCCTTTCATACTATTCCCAACCACATGGTGGCGCTCTCTGGCCCCCATGTGTTGTGGAACAGGGCTATGAGGTGTATTGGAGGTACCCCACAGCCCGGTTTCTGCTTTGGGAGAGGGGAGGGCTGGCCAGTGAGCCAGCCAGTCACTTTTGCGTGGTGGCTTGGTTGGTCACTAGGGGCCCGCGCAGGGTAGTCGGTCAACTCCTCGCGGGGCCGGCAATAGGTAGCGGCAGCCATGCAAGGTGGTTGCTTGGCTACCCACGGGCTGGTAAGTGGCGACTACCTCGCGTGGTAGTCGCTCAACTACCCGCGAGGCTGGTTGCTCAACTACCCGCGAGGCTGGTTGGTAGCTGCCTCCTAGAGCCTGTGCGAGTTAGTCGGGCGACTACTCGCGGGGCCACTGCCTGTGCGCGACCTCTTTGGTCCTGCGCAAGGTAGTCGCTCAACTACTTGCGGGGCCGGTTGTACCGTGGCTCCTAAGAGCTGCGCGCCTAGCTGCAAAAAAATGACCTGCGGCTGTGCGGGGGGTTATGGACAAAACCAGTTTTCGTCCATAACTCCTAAACTAAACACAATTATGGGTTTCTGACCAAATTTGTGGTCAGAAACCTATACCTGCGGATGTGATGGGAGGGTGCACAGGTGAACCATGGTTCTACCTGAAGGAGTGGGATTTTGGGGGTGGTGCCAGTGGGTGAACCTACCTGAATTGGCTCTACAAATCCATTTCTTTTATAATATTCTTGAATTTCTTACAACTTAAGGTTCTTAATTTGATTTTATTTTATTATTTCCGTATTTGTTTATTATTAATTTATATTTTATTTGTTTTTAGGCTTTAGTCAGTTGGTTCTGAATAGTAGCCAGCTGACATTCCCCACTTCCAAGATTGGTGTACCCAGAAAAATGTTTTTGGGGTGGAGAATCTTATTCTTTCCTCTTTGCAGCTCTGAAATTCCTCAGAAGGATGGGGCCATCTGGTATGTTATTTTCTGGTAGCCACTCATCTTTGTCTTCTGATTCTCCTCTGTATCTGACAAGGTACAACCTGACATCCTTTCCATTCACTCTTTCCTTCTTTTCTTTGAGGATTTTGCTTACCTTGTTCTTGCTCCCTTCCTGGGGGATTTCTAAGGGAATATTCTGGGCAGGTGGGTCTTCAGATTCCCTAGGGCTATAGTGCTTAATCAGACTAACCGGAAAGACTGGGTGTTTCTTGGACAATTCCTTGCTGAGGATAACTTCAACTGCGTTCTTTCCATGGAGAATTTTAATGCAGAAAGGGCCTATGAAGGCTGGTTTCAGTTTCTTATTTCCCCCTAGGTTGTTGAAGTTCACCGTGGACAGTAAGACCTTGTCCCCGTCTTTAAAGTCAGGTTCCTTGTGGCTGTTGTCCCATCTAGTTTTATTATACTCAACAGCTTGCTGTACACATTCTTGGGCATGCTTATTAGCTTTGTCCAACATTTTCTTGAAGTCCAGGGCTGTTGGGTGGACATTGACAAGGTTTTGGTTAACACTCTCTTTGGGCATCCTAGGGATCCATCCCCTCTCTAGAGTATAAGGAACTTCTTGAGTAGTAGAGTGCATACTGCTGTTGTACGCTATTTCTAGGGATGGCAGCAGGCTTACCCAATTGTGAGTGTACCCATCATGGTTCTTAAACTCTAAACAAAAAGAGCAAAACCTTCTTAGCATGTTTTCCAAATTTTGGATCATGCGCTCAGCTAGACCATCCGTTTGGGGATGATAAGCTGTGGAGAAAGCCAATTTTGTTCCTAGCATATCATGGAGGTTCCTCCAGAATTCAGAAGTAAACTTTGGGTCTCTGTTGCTGATTATTATTTTGGGGATACCAACGTCAGCCATGACTCTGTTCCAGAACAACAGAGCTACTTCCATTGCTGTGTTGTCTTTGTGATTAGGTATAAATTTTGCTCTCTTGGAGAATCTGTCTACAATCACTACCACAGAGTTATAAGAGTATGGTCCCCCTGGCGGTAGACCGGTGACAAAGTCCATGTTTATTATCTCCCATCTATTGGTGGGTTCTGATATCTTTTGGAGAAGACCAAATCTCTTTCCTGTTTGTTTGTTAGCTCTCTGACAGTTGTCACAGGACTTGACATAGTCAGTGCTTTGCTCTCTCCATTCAATCCACCAAGCTGTCTGCTTGACCTTTTCAATAGTCCTTTCTAATGAGAAGTGCCCTGAAGTGCAGTTATCATGGCACTTGTGCAGTATAGTTTTAATGTGGGTTTCTGAGTTGAGGACTATCACACTAGAGTTCTTATGATGGAAGTATAACAGACCATCTAAGCTTGTAAACCTTCCTTCTTTATAGGGAATAGAGAGTTCCTTGTCTAAACTTTGTATTAAATCATTAGAAGGGTTTTTGCTTTTCATAATCTCTAGCAACTTAAGATGCTCCGGGTCATAACTCTCTTGGACAGAATCAAAGAACGCCAAATCTAGATCACAAAAATGGATGCCCAAGATTGGGAAGATGTCATTCTCATCTGGATCATATGCAGGGTTACTAGGGTCATTAGGGAGAGCCCATCTACCAAGTCCATCTGCATTCTGATGTTTGGTTCCAGGTTTGTGCATGATTGTCATGTGTCGTCTATACTTCTGGATGGCTATTTGCCATCTAAGCATGTGGTGGTTAGGTTTTTTCATGTTCATGAGTGTCCTTACCTCCGTGCAGTCTGTTATTACTTCAAAGGTACTTCCTTCCAGGTAAAAGTGAAATTTCTCTAAGGACCAGACCAACGCTAGGCATTCCATTTGGCTTGCTCCATACATTTCCTCCGTATCTTTAATCTGTCTAGATTTGAATACTATAGGTTTTTCCACAGGTACATCATTCTCTACTTTGGATTGGTGAAGAGCAGCTCCAAGTCCGTCAAGACAGGCATCAATATACAAGCAGAAAGGTTTAGAGTAGTCAGGTTGAGTTAGGAAGGGGGCGGTGGGCATGGCTTTCTTCAAGGTTTCATAGCTCTGTAATCTTTCATGAGTCATTTTGAATATAGAAGTCTTGTTACATATCTCATACAAGTTTTTGGCTATGGTAGGAAAGTTGGGTATGAGCTGCCAATAATAACTACAGAAACAGACAAATGAGAGTAACTCAGTCTTATTTTGAGGCATTGGCCTATTGATTACGGCAGCAACTTTGTTCTGGTCTACTGCTAGGGACAATCCTGAGACTACATGTCCTAAGGCTTTTAGTTCAGCATAACCAAAGTTGCATTTCTTCATAGATATCTTCAGTCCAACATCTGATACGGTTTTCAGAACCAGGCCTATCTTCTCTAAGTGAGTTTCCCAATCATCAGAGTAGATGATAATATCATCAATGTATACCATCATCCACCCTGGCCGGATAAAAGTTCCAAAGACTGTGTCCATCATTCTTTGAAAATGGGAAGGGGAATTCTTTATCCCAAAAGGCATCCTCAGGTACTCATAGATGCCTAAGTGGCAGATAATCCTCATATACTTTTGGCTTTTAGCTTCAATGGGTATCTGGTGGAATCCTTTCAGCATATCCATTGTAGTAATGTACTTGCCTTTGAAAAGATTATGGAGGGAATGATCTATCCTAGGGATAAGGTAGTACTCTTCTTTAGTGTAGTTGTTAAACATTTGGAAATCTCCAACCATCCCGGACTTGTTGTTATGCCAGGCTATGATGACGGGAGTGGTGATTTACACTTGCTCATTATGCCCTACTTTCCTGAGGACTCTTAAATCCATGAGCTCAGTTATGTGTTCTTCCAATACCGTTTGGGACTTAGGGCTTTCTGGGTAAGCATGTCTCCTCAAGATTGGGGGAAAAGGAGGTTCTATGGTCAGGGTTAGTCACAAGTCATGTCCCTTGATATTACCTATGGGGTGATCTTTGGTGCAAAAGGCACCCATATTTTCAAAACATAAGTTGACTAGGTTGTCTTGCTGATCAGACGTAAGTTGATCATTAAGAGAGGCTTGAGAAAAATATTCACTTTTAAAAGACTCTAGAGGTTTGTTTTCTATGGAGGTTGATATGTGACAGATCTGGAATTTCCTTTTCCATTCTCCTCCAACGGTGAAGTATCAGTCCTTGCTCTGGATCATATCTATCCCATATAAACAGAAAGCGTCATTACCTAGTATTAAGTAATAACATAGGCTATTCTTCAAGACCGTAAATTCAAGTTGAAGCCTTATGGATCCTTTACTGTGTGGGAAAACAATAGGCATAGCTATGACTCCTAAGGTATCCATAGCTGAATTGCAACTACTGAACTTGGCTTTGGGCACGGGAAGTAAGTGTTCTTTCCACATAGGGTGGTGACAATCTAAGAAATCAGTGCTGGTGCATGAGTAAAAAGCTCCACTATCAAGCAAAATTTTGACCGGTTTCTTTTCAAAAAAACCAGTGGAAAAGCAGTTTTTACCCAGAGTGTAGCTCCTGCCAGTGACTGGTTTTACTGTGAAAGTTTTGGCGTCAGAGATGTGGTCTAAGTTCATGGATTTATCCCACTTCTGAGGTAGTTGAGACTCTCCTTTAACATGATTAATTTCCATGCTAGAACCTATATCTCCTGAGATGACTTTGACAGGGCGCAAGTCTGGTTCTTCTTTGTGTTGTTGGATGACTAGGTCTAAGTCGTCACCTTCTTCCTCACTATCAGAGTTGCCATTGATATTATTTATCCTTTTTCTAGGATGAGAACAGTCAGGTTGTCTATGCCCCTTCTATCCGCAGTTCCAGCATTCAAGAGAGGGGTTGGCTTTAACAACAGCATTCCCTTCGGGAGCAGCTAGCACAAGTTCCTTACTGACTTCTTTTGTCTCTCTGGGTTGGGTTTGAAGCTCTCTGGGCCTGTCTCTGGGCTTTTTATTAAGTTCCATCGTGTCAATTATTTCTTCCATGTCTCCTATAAGAGTGGGAATATCAGCATCAATTGATATCCTACACCTGACATTATGTTCTATGTGTCCTTTGCATTTTCCTAGTAGTTGCTCATTGATCTCTTCTACGGAAGCTTGAGGATAGACACAGTCAATTCTCTTTTTCTGAGTCAAACACCATTGGTGAGGTTGATCTCTAACGGGATCAAAGAAATCCTGCTCAAAAGCTTTGAGCATTTTCTTTTTCCAAACTCGGGTACCAAACTGTTCTTTGATCAGTTCTTTCCAATCCTCCCAAGGAGCATCTCCTACCAGTTCTCTTTTGGAGATAAAACAATCTGAAGCTACCCCTTCAAAAAGTCTGGGCAACCTTACTAGGGCTATTGTTTCTGGTAAACCAGAAGAAATGATATGGTGATCAATATATTTAATAAAACTTATATGATCATATTCTCCTTCTCCAGAGAACTTAGGCCAATCTGTGATAGGGGGCAACAATTTGATAGCTTTCTCCATATCAGGAGAATAATTTTGGTGAGGAGGAGCAAGATTAAACCTAGGGTTGGGGAATCTAGGCAGAATAGGGCACTCAGAATGGTTATCAGCTTCAGATTGCAAAATCTGAAACAATTTCACATCCCTGATATCATTCTTAATCATATGAAGCTGCATACCTATTTGAGTTTTGAGCTCATTGATGGAATTATCCAACTGGTTTTTGTGTTCTCTCAAAATTTTTTCAAAGGAAACATTCTTTGCAAAAGATTGGTGTCAAATTACATCTTCTCTTAAGGTGGAAAATGATTTCTCATAGTTGATCCTGTTCTTAGTTCTATCCTCTAAGATCAGGGTCTTAATTTCTTCTAGATCAGAAGAAACTCCATTTTTGATAAGGGTAGTGGTTACTACCATGTTCAACTCAAGGAGATACTCAGGAATGCTCAATTTCTCTTCCAATTGGTGGATCTTTTGGAGGCACAAACAAATGTTATTGTCTAAAGCACTAAAGTTATTCCTAAGACTATTTGCAAAAGAACTATCTACAACTAGCTCTTGTAGGCCCCCTTTAAAGCTTGAGCTAGAGCTTTCACTTCTGCCCAAATTTTTGGATCATTGAAATCCTCCTTTGGTTTCATGTGATTGGAGGACCTTTGCTTTCCCTTTTTGTTGGGAGGAGGTTGGATATTCTTGAGGTGATCCCATGGATTCAACCCCTTAAAATACTCCTCTATCTCTTGCTTGGTTATAAACTTTTGCAGAGCCTTTTGAGAGATCTGGGCCTGCCTGCAATAGAAGACCTGGATCTTCACATTGGCCTCTTTCTCCGCTTGTACTACCTTTTGCCACAAGGACATGTGTTCCTTGATCAGAATTTTACAGGACTCCTCTTGCAGTCCTTGAGAAGGAGCTTGGGAGGAGGAGCTGGGAAGAGGATCTGGGGATGGGATCCTCTGGATTGGCTGGATACCCAAGTCTTTCATTCTTTGTAGAGTCAACGGATGGATTATTCTTCTTGGCTCTGGAGTGGGTGAGAGAGATGAAGCATCCATCTGGTCCTCTGAGTCTAGACATATTTTATTGAAAGCAATCAGTAAATTATATAGATGCTTAAAACAAGTGAGATAATTTGTCTTACCCTCTGAGTTTGGAGTGGCCACAGATTCCTCTCTAGTTGGTGACCTAGGTTGGATGGGAGCTTCTACAACAGGGTTGTTGGGAACTATTACTGGAGTGGTGACTGGTGGAGCTGGTACCTCTGTAGTGGCAGCAGTTGGAGTTGATGGGACAGTGGGCGGTCCAGAAACTAGAAAGTACCAGATATAAGATTTATAAGTTAGTTTATAATTCAAAACTTTTAAAGAGGTTTTTGGAAAAATCTCACTTTTTAATAGCTTGAATCTGATATGAGCAGGGGGTTGAGTCTTAGCCCAATCTCTGTGATACTTCAAGATGAGGTTGACACGAAACCTTTCTTCAAATTCTTGTTCCTCTCTGACTTTTGAGTGGAGAGCAATCAATTTCTTCTGTTCTAAAGGAGATAGAAGTTCCCAATCAGTTGGTTTGTAATTTTTGATATACTCTTCTTTTCGGAGTTTTAGGAGTTTAAGATAGTATTTGATAAGCTCTGCGTTTGTCTTTAAGGCCACTTCAGAGTAAGGAGTCCGGAAAAATATCAGAAAATAATTTTTCAGATTTTTCTTTGTATTTTTTAAGTATTTTTGAAGTTTGGTAATTTATAATTATTTTTTTGAATTTTTGGTTAATTTTTGAAAAATTATTAAAAATGGCACAGGATCAATAATTATATCAATTATTTCCCTGAAAAACACCCAATTGCCAGCCTAATAGATGCCAAGGACCTCAACCCTTCTAGCTACTAGAGGTGATTGAAAGTTTGGATCAAAAATAAGATAAAATGCCAGGTATATGATTTGGCTGAAGGGGTTAAATTTATTTATATCTTTATAAAATGAATTTAAATGGAGGGGCCAAGACCTTAATGAGGTTTTTGAGCCCTCCAGAACACTGGTATATGTCTTTTAAGGACAATATAGGAGCAATTTTGGTGCCTGTGGGGTTGACAAGGATTCCTTTTAAGAAGGGTGTGTGTAATTTCCTTGGGGCATAGGTTAGGAAAAACCTACAAAAGGGGTATAAGTCAGCACGATCACTTACTAGGTCTAGATCTGGACTTATTCTTGATGTATGGGCCAATATTCAAGGATTCAGGGTGCTGGAAGTTGGTACTGGGGCAGGCTGAATGGTTGGTTGTTGATTTTGGCCAAAAACAGGGATTCAGGAATTATGGTCTAAGATTTTATCAGAAAGTGGTCCAGGATCACACACTTATTTCTTATAAGGGTTTGATGGCTTGAGGAAGAAAATATCTGAAGCAATAATGACTATGTATATGGATGAATGTGGTAGAAATAGCTGGGGGAAGGGCCTTTATTTATATTGTTTGGGTCCCCTCATGGTACAGCCCTTTTTCCAGCCAAAGGAGGGTGACTCAGGCTAGTGCTGAGGCCAGGGAGCCATCAGTGTGTTCATGTGGACCTGCTCTAGTCACTAAAGAGGTACAGGAAGCCCTATGTCATCATGCTTTGGGCTTGATACACGTTTCTGTGCCCTTAATGACCTCACTGTATCAACCAAAGAGGTTGTATTCAATTAATATTTATAAATATAAGCCATGGCTTCCTGAGGCCAGGGGCTTGAACACAGGCTATGGGGACCTTATTCTGCAAGGACATTTTGAGTCTGAGGCTCTTCTTCTCATATTGGGGTGTCTTACAGTTCCTTAATTGGACAGTACACCCCTAGTTGTGACTAGTTACGTACAGTTTTAATTATAAGGGGTATGGAGAGTGTTGTATGAATTCCTGGTGTCTTGTGATCCATCTAGCACGAAGCTAGGCCCCTGTTTATGCTCAGTAAACATTCTCAGGGTGTTACAGTAACTCACAGATACCTTTTTGGGTACAAATCATCCATACAGGCCCTGTTACAGAGGCCCTGACAACCCTTTGGTATAGTTCCAAAAAGGGTGCAGGGCCCATTTTTCCGGATTTTTTGGTTGTTTATCCCCTTTCATACTATTCCCCACCACATGGTGGCGCTCTCTGGCCCCCATGTGATGTGGAACAGGGCTATGAGGTGTATTGGAGGTACCCCACAGCCCATTTTCCATTTTGGGAGAGGGGAGGGCTGGCCAGTGAGCCTGCCAGTCACTTTTGCGCGGTGGCTTGGTTGGTCACTAGGGGCCCGCGCAGGGTAGTTGGTTGACTGCTTGCGGGGCTGGCAATAGGTAGTGGCAGCCGCGCAAGGTGGTTGCTTGGCTACCCGCGGGCTGGTAAGTGGCGACTACCTTGCGTGGTAGTTGCTCAACTACCCACGAGGCTGGTCGCTCAACTACCCGCAAGGCTGGTCGGTAGCTGCCGCCTAGAGCCTGTGCAAGGTAGTTGGGCAACTACTTGCAGGGCCACTGCCTGTCGGCAACCTCTTTGGTCCTGCACAAGGTATTTGCTTGACTACTCGCGGGGCCGGTTGTGCCGTGGCTCCTAAGAGCTGCACGCCTAGCTGCAAAAAAAATGACCTGTGGCTGTGCGCGGGGTTATGGACGAAACCAGTTTTTGTCCATAACTCCTAAACTAAACACAATTATGGGTTTCTGACCTAATTTTTGGTCAGAAACCTATACCTGCAGATGTGATGGGAGGGTGCACAGGTGAAACATGGTTCTACCTGAAGGAGTGGGATTTTGGGGGTGGTGCCAGTGGGTGACCCTACCTGAATTGGCTCCACAAATCCATTTTTTTTCAATATTCTTGGATTTCTTATGACTTAAGGTTTTATTCCTTAATTTGATTTTATTTTATTATTTCCGTATTTGTTTATTATTGATTTATATTTTATTTGTTTTTAGGCTTTATTCAGTTGGTTCTGAATAGTAGCCAGCTGACATCAACCGAAGAGGATTTCTTCCGGAGGTTGGATGGTGGGACAGATGATGAGGATGATGGAGATGGGGAGAGTAGATGTGGGCCAAGCCGGTCTCGGCCCGCGCGTTTGGCCAAAAGGAAAGGGGGGGGAACAAAGAGAGAGGGGATTGAACCTGCTACCTAGATGGTTGCCAGTTCATGATCATAAGTAAGGATGCTTTCAAAATTATACAGGGGGTGTTGCTAATTCATGTATGATGTACCAAAAAGGGGGTTGCATGAGACTTTTAAGTAAAAACTAGACGCTAACTGATGTACACTGGAGGCATGAAAGAAGAACAAAAAAGGGGGAAAAGGGAGAGAGGGGGATTGGTCTTTGTTTTTTATTTCTTGACAAAAAAACATTTGAGCAAAGACGGTTCCCTCTAACTCCCCCCCAAAAAAGTACTGCAATCAAGTACATCAAATTTTCAAAAAGTGGCAAATAGTTTTCAGTGGGCGTCAAAGTTTCTTTAGGTCCTAGTTGACTTGATCAATTGCAATATGGTGGCCAGAAAATCAATCGTTATCTTTACAATGACTCATCATCCGGAAAAAAAAATCATCTCAGATTTTAACTTGTTACTGTTCAAGAGAGATAGCCTTCATTGCCTCACTCCCGGCCTGGTTCTTTTTTGCACCAACCTTGTTAGGCTGGTACTTGAAATGAATTGGATCCAAGGCCAGGTCAAAACATCTCTCCAAAGGTATACTTGAGACCGTGGGAGGGATGATTGCCGGTAAGATTGGTGCACTGAGGATTGAGTGGACTCTTGAGTCCATAAGTGGGCGATCAATCAAGGATCTTGAGGCTCAAGGGATGAGATTCCTCGGTTAGATCATCACCCAAATTGAAAAAAGATGGGAGGATGATGGGACTAGGATTGGAATGATCAGCTTGACCGTTGAGTTCAGGCCCCTCTTGCTCCTTGACAGATTCCATGACGGCCCTGGGGGATTGACTTACAACACTGGAGGTCTCATGATTGGATTGAAAGACTGCGGCAAAAAAATCACTCAATGAACAATGGTGGTGAGAGGAGGACAAGTGGGATGGCTGAGATCCCTTCTGAAGCTCAAATTGTCAAGGTTGCGTTTCAACTGCTGAACTTTGTGCTTTAAGAATGCAGAACCCAAGGCTCTCGACATCTTTTCACTATTGAGAGTAAGGGGAAGTAGGCCAGCGTTCTTGGTGATGGTGGTAGTGGTAGTGGTGGTTGATGATGATGAAGGATAAAGGATTGATGGATCAATGGGTAATTTTTTTTGATCAATTGGGAAAGGTTGCTGGACATTGTGCGATGGATGGTGGTTGAGGTTTGGAGATGAGATCTTGGGCCAAGCGGGTCTTGGTCCACGCGTTTGGCCAAAAGGAAGGGGGGGATTGACAAGAGAAGGAATCAAAAGCAGTGTCTAGATGGTGAGGGCAAGAGAGGCCTGTCCTAGACAAATGGGACAAAGGGATGTTTGACAGGACAAGGAAATTGGAGAAGTGATACTGAAAAAGAAATTCTGATTTTTTTTTTTTTGAATCAACCTAAATAAAAGAACTGTAAAATAAAATTTTGAATTTTTCCGCATCTGGTCCAGGGTGTCCAGATTTGCTCAACACATATCTCTCCAACTTACAGACTGTCCCCAGTCTGCATCTGAGGTTGATTTCATAAAAAAAGAAAGTAAAGATGATCAAACACAATAAATGGCCATTTGATCTTGAGAGTGATTGAAAAGAATATCTTGATCCATCCAAAGAAGATCTTCTAGAGTTGAATGCAATAAAATGAAGAAGGCGTCCCAGGTGCTCATGTATGTGGCATAAAGTAGAGTTCACAACCAAAATGCAGCTGATGAACCTGGTGGTGCACAATTGGGAGGACTTACTTCTACCCCAATTTGCCTCCACTGAAGCCCATATTCCTCCATACCAAGGCCACTGAAAATAGGATTGAGATTGGGATCTAGTTTAGACTCATTATGGAGATACAAATTGGAACTGAAAGAAGGTTGATTAGGAATAAGAGTACAAGGAAAAGAAGAAACAACAGATGAAGAAGAAATATTTTTGAATTTTTCTGTTTTGTTTTGTTTTTGATTTTCGATATTTTTGAAATCAGAGGAAAGGGTTAAAAAGAAAGAGAAATAGGCCTTGGGGATGAGGATTGACCCTTGAGTTGAAGTTTGAGGCTGAAAATAACCACAACTATTAGCAGGATCAACTACTCCCATAAAAAATGAGAAGAACTGGAATTATCCTTCTGTTAAGGAAAATGACCAGGGAAATCCCTTTCCCAGCAAGCAGAATCCAAAGAAAAAAGGGGAACCTCAATTTTTATACAATCTGAATTGGGGAGGAGGATTCTCTCCCCAAATTGATCCAAAAACATCAGAGTTGCTCCAAAATTGATTAGGAAAGGTCAACCCAAGATCATAGGTCCATCCAAGCGTGTAATCCAGAAGTGACAAGTTCCAATGATGTTTTGGCCAATCTGGACTGGAACGTCTTCAAAAATTCCAACCAATTTGCAAGACTGATGCACCATTCCATAAACTGAAGAGGTGAAACTGACCCTAGGGCTGAGTTTCATTTGCAGGCCATAGGATCCGGGATCAAGTTGAGCTGAGAGCCAGAGTTGATAAGGAGCAAGACCGTTTTAGCTGATTCACCAAGATTGCAGGGAAGAAAACCAAGAGGACATGAGTAAAGACTAGACTCAGAAGAGGTATCTGTTCCACCAGAGTCCTCTATCAAAGTTCCAGAGGAGAACTTGAGTTCCTCAGGACCAATTTCCACATGTTGACACAAAACCCATTTTTTCATTCCTTCAGCAATGGATAAAGAGATCAATAGGAGTTCAGCCACAGATAAATCAGGAATTTTAAGATCAGAAATTTTCTTCAATACCCCTTCCACAGCATTGGGTTAATCTTTAGAAATTCCCCCTCAAACCAAACTTTGGGTTGGGTGGAGGGAGGAAGATTGGGTGAAGCAGGAACAGGATTGGGGGATTGAGGAGGTTTAATAGATGAGGGAGGAGGATCAGGGAAATCTTGAGATCTTTCCATGAGTGGTTCTTTCTCCACCTCCATCTCTTCTACATCAGGAGAGGGCTCTGGTGAGGATTGTTGTTTGGGCGGTTTTTGGAGGATGAAGGTTGACAGGGATGGAGCTTTATGAGGTTTGGGCTCCTCACGTTGCTTCCTTGCTGGATTGGATTGGTAAGTACCAACCAGAGAAGACAAGGAAATAGCTGGGGGATACCAGGGTTGAAGAGTACCACAAGAAGATTGGAAATCTGCAGAAGTCAAGGATGCCTTCATAGGAGGGGGTGGCTGGTAAGAGTCCACAACATGAGGAATGGGGCAAGATGAATCAAAGAGGATTAGGGCACCATTAGGAAGAAAAAAGTTATTCCCTTTTTGCTCTACTAATTTCTTGTCTGTGTCCTCCTGGAGTTCAAGACATTGACTGGTTACATGGCCTTCCCTGTGGCAACCATAGCAGATTATAGTATTTTTAGGAACAGCACTAGAAATTTTAGGAACAGCAAGAGAGGAAATCTTTTGATCCATTTTGTTTTCAAAGGCTTTGAGAATTTTAGTGATCTTGTCCATTGTAGCAGTTTCTTGGTTAGGATGAGGGTTCTTGGGCCTGCAATCAGATTCCATTTCATTCATCATCTTGTTTGACTCTTTAAGAGAGGGGGCATGGACTGGTTCAGTGGTTTTAGACTTTTCAAAAGTGAGGGCTATTCAACCTTTCATGACTTTATCCACCACTCCCTTGAGGATAAGGAAACCAGGAATCTTGAATCAATTATCCCTGGTAGTGATCATGGATCCAGACTCAACCAGTTTTTCCTTGATTCTTTCCTGCACTCCAAGAGAGAAAGATTGGAAAAATTGGACTCAAATTTTGTATACTGTGTTGATATGATTGTTTTGGACAAGGTAGGATTGGAAGGGATCCAAAGCTTTCCAAAAAGGCTGATAATTGGAAGCGGAAGCCACACCACCATTTGAGATCCACTGGGAAACAAGGTTATCTAGATCCTGAAAAGTAAATTGTGCTACATCTATTTTTCCCCAATAAGCCAACATTCCTCCCCGTAGCAGGGTCCAGTTATGCCGTTTGAAGCCTTCAAACAACTTGATGATTTCTATAACTTCATCAGAGGAGATAAAAAACCATAACTGGTGGGCCATATTGAATTCGCTTGCCCCGTCCACCAAAGCAGCCATCTTGTACGAGTCCAAGAAGTGTTCCACGTTTGTCCCGTTGAATCCTAATTTCTTGTTCTGGGGCTTGATCTTAACCATCTTAGGACAAGTAGAAGAGTTTCTGGTGGATTCCATTTTCACAAAGTTTCCTAAAAGATCCAAGGAACGGATTTCCAAAGGGGCTCACAAATGTGGCAAGGGTAGGGTTTCTCAAAAAACAACAAGTATCTTGCCCAGGTGGTGCACAATTGGGAGGACTTACTTCTAGAGCAAGTTGCCTCCATGGATCTAGATTATGAAAGAAAAAAAATAAAGAGATTGGATTACAAAGTTGATGATTGATGATGGGACTTTAAATCCCAAGGTTTCTGGTTCAATACCGGCCCGGGGGACCAAATGTAAGACTCCAAACGGTTCTAGGCCGTGGCAGTTCTGCGGAGGGGAAAGGTGCTGTTTAGGCTGCGCTCCTGAGTGTTACAAAAATATTTAAATGTAACCAAGATCAAAGTCCAGAACCTGGTAAACGGGGGACCAAATGTAAGAGGGTAAAGATTATAGTGGTTGGGAGCTGGGAAACAACGCTATCTGAGGCAAGATGGTGCTGGGAAAAAGTTGAATACAAGAAGTCAAGGTTTGTTCAGAGTTCAACAAGACAAGGCAATTGTAAGTAAAAACGCCCAAAATCTAATAGCCCTGGCCATCAGCAGAAGCTTAGGAAAGATCAACTCAATCCCAAAAAACCTCCAGGTTCTCAATGAACCTGCCCAACTCTCCGCAATCAAGCGCTTGAAGGGTACCAGATAACTGTGGGTGGCTGCACAAGACAAAGCTAATCGTTTTAAAAAGCTCCAGAAGCAAAACAATAACTGATTCAAACAAGAATAACCCAACACTTTTCAAGGGACTCAAGAGTAGCGTAGCGGAATTCAACTTCAAAAGAGATGAAGGGAGGTTTAAAACTCCAGTTTTTAAGCTTAATAAAACCTCTTCAGTCAAACGTGACTGGTTCCAGAAAGATAATCAAAGGATGATCAGGACCATTATGGTTGGATAAAGGGATCAGGAGTGGTGTAACACACTCAAGAATTCAATCAGTCAAATTCTTCTTCAACCAGAAAAGCTATTGGTTGGTGATAAGGATCAAGGATCAAGGGGCAATCATAGATATACCTGATTTTTTTTCTCAGATAAAGGGGAATGTCAACCTCACGGATGATGTATTGCAAGGTGAAAATTATGATGATACCCTGTGCTGATGTGATGTGGGGATAGGATGTGCTCCTATGGTGCTCATGGGTCCTCCAATGATGGGATGTGCTGCAAAAGGCAGGGGAGAGCCCCTCCTTATATGGGCAGGAGGCCTTTTTAGACTATGTACAAGAGATACTACAAATAAAGCGTAAAAAAGATTTTTTTTTTTGATTTTCAGATAAAGGTGATCAGAAAAATTTGATCACAAAGTCTGGTGGAAGTACTGCCTGCCTGACTGGGGTGGGATCATTCAACCCTTCACCTATCCTGCGTCTGTCCGTGGACAGATGCGCGCAACAATACCGGATCACAACCACCCCTTGCCCAAAGGCAAAAGGGGTGGGAAAGGGGAAACATATCAGGCCTCCTGCGGGTGTCCGCGGGCAAAAGGCAACATTTTCCCACCCCCACCCAAAGACGGAGGGGGGTGGGAGTTATTCAAGGATTGGGGTTGGCCAATTCACAGACCAAGGGGGGGGGGATTGAGAGAGAGAGAGAGAGAGCAATGGTGAGGGAGTGGTGGGAAGGATCAGGGGTTTCTTGGGTTGGATTGAATTGGTAGGATTTTTATCAAACTGAAATCAGGGATGACGCTCGTCAAGGGTCATTGTTGAGGTTTATCCAGATTGAGTTGAGATTGAGTTGATGAGCTGGGAGCAGTTGGATGATGGGCGTTTCAAATCACACACAAGGTGGAGGTAGGGAGGGTGATGCACCCAGGGTGGTTGAGGAGGTTTGACCATATTGACTGAGGAGGATTTCTTCCGGAGGTTGGATGGTGGGACAGATGATGAGGATGATGGAGATGGGGAGATTAGATCTTGGGCTGAGCTGGTCTTGGCCTGCGCGTTTGGCCAAAAGGAAAGGGGGGAACAAAGAGAGAGGGGATCAAACATGCTACCTAGATGGTTGCCAGTTCATGATCATAAGTAAGGGTGCCTTGAAAATTATACAGGGGGTGTTGCTAATTCATGTATGATGTACCAAAAAGGGGGTTGCATGAGACTTTTAAGTAAAAACTAGACGCTAACTGATGTACACCGTAGGCATGAAAGAAGAACAAAAAAGGGGGAAAATGGAGAGAGGTGGATTGGTCTTTGGTTTCTATTTCTTGACAAAACAAAAAAAATTTGAGAAAAGACGGTTCCCTTTAACTCCCCCCAAAAAAGTACTTCAATAAAATACATCAAATTTTCACAAAGTGGCAACTAGTTTTCCGTGGGCGTCAAAGTTTCTTTAGTTCCTAGTTGACTTGATCAATTGCAATATGGTGGCCAGAAAATTGATCATTATCTCTACAATGACTCATCATCCGGAAACACCAACAATTACAGATGTTACCTTGTTACGGTTCAAGAGAGATAGCCTTCATTGCTTCACTCCCAACCTGGTTCTTTTCTGTGCCAACTTTGTTAGGCTGGTACTTGAAATGAATTGGATCCAAGGCCAGGTCAAAACATCTCTCCAAAGGTATACTTGAGACCGTGGGAGGGATGATCGCCGGTAAGATTAGTGCACTGAGGATTGAGTGGACTCTTGAGGCCATAATTGGGTGATTGATTGAGGATCTTGAGGCTCAAGGGATGAGATTCCTTGGTTAGATCATCACCTCAATCAAAACAAGATGGGAGGATGATGGGACTAGGATTGGAATGATCGGCTTGACCGTTGAGTTCAGGACCCTCTTGCTCCTTGATAGATTCCATGACGGCCCTGGGAGATTGACTTATGACGCTGGCTGTCTCATGATTGGATTCAAAGACTGAGGCCAACAAATCACTTGATGAACAATGGTGGTGAGAGGAGGACAAGTGGGATGGCTGAGATCCCTTCTGAAGCTCAAATTGTTGAGGTTGCTTTCAAACTGCTGAAATTTGTGCTGTAAGAATGCAGCACCCAAGGCTCTCAACATCTTTTCCCTATTGGGAGTAACAGGAAGTAGGCCAGCATTCTTGGTGGTAGTGGTAGTGGTAGTGGTGGTTGATGATGATGAAGGATCAAGGATTGATGCTCAATGGGTAATCTTTGTCAATCAATTGGGAAAGGTTGCTGGAAATTGTGCGATGGATGGTGGTTGAGGTTTTGAGATGAGATCTTGGGACAAGCGGGTCTTGGCTCACGCGTTTGGCCAAAAGGAAGGGGGGGATGGACAAGAGAAGGAATCAAACGCAGTGTCTAGATGGTGAGGGCAATAGAGGCCTGTCCTAGACCAATGGGAAAAAGGGATGTTTGACAGGATAAGGAAACTGGAGAAGTGATACTGAAAAAGAAATTCCAATTTGTTTTTTTGAATAAACCTAAACAAAAGGACCGTAATTTTTTTTTTTGAATTTTTCCGCATGTGGTCCAGGGTGTCCAGATTTGTTCACCACACCGCCAAAATGATACCCTGCAAGTTCTGCACCTGGAACGGCCACGTGTGTTTGATCATCCCCGGCCCATGCGCATGCACCCCCTGCCTTTGTGGCCACTGCCGCTGCTTGCTTAGCAAGGGAATTCCCCGGACTCCTGCTCCCAGGCCACAAAAGAGGGATTGACTGGACCCGTTTGTGGTTTGGAAAACAACATGATCTTGGAGGACTTGTGGACTCCGCCAGGCTTGCCCCTTTGCTGCACTCCTCCAAGGGAGAGTTGCAAATCTGCCCTGCAGGACTCCCCCTGAAGGAGGACTTCCCAACCTTTGGCGTTTACCGGGAGGCCCGGCAATACTGGGCTGATTGTGTGCAGGTTATCAAAGGCATGAGGGATCCATGAATTTAGGAGATACTTAGAAAGTGCGCAGCTCCCCCTCCGGCTCCTCCTCTTGCGCCTCCTTCAAGCCCAGGGCCTACTTCTGCTCCAGCATTGGGTGGTAGTCCAAACCTGTCCTATAGCCAGAAGACTCACTTTTCCTGTGTAGCAATAGCTCAAACCCTCAAAATAACCTCAGAATTGGATTCTACATCACAAATAACCTATAGTCACTCAGCCAAAGTACCCCACTATCTCTCATGGATTAGAAGATACAGTCCAAAAAACCTCCAACTGTGGAAAACTCATACCCAACCAGGTGCCACATCTCTTTAGAAGACACAAGAAGTACCTTGTAAAATCTCAAATACATGCCTGTAACAGCTTACCCTCAATACCAGGACCATACACCAACCCTGTCACCCCAACCAGAATACAGCAATGCAGATACAAGAGGCAGTACAGCTAGTTCACCACCTATCACCTCACCCAGGAAGCAAGCAAATATACATACAGGAGGCTGTGCAGAAGTGTACAGGAAAAGTTTAGGCAGGAGGAAGTGGAACCAGTTTCAACCAGGACCAAACAAATAAGCAAAGATACCTACAGAAGGCTGTGCAGAAGTATACAGGAGCAATATGTGCAGGAGGAAGTGGAACCAGGCTCAACCAGAACCATGCAGTACCAAACAACCTCAGCACCACACAGAAATTTATGCAGCCAGCAGCATGTGATACCAAACAAAGTACCAGTACCAACAACCTCAGCACCACACAGCAATTTACGCAGCCAGTATCATGTGATGCCAAAAAGACTACCAGTACAAGTACCACAGGCCTACCCAGCAATATATGCAGGCAGTCAGAACCGTGCAGTATCAACCCACCACAGCACCACACAGCAATTTATGTAGTCAGAAGCATGTGATACCCAGCAAACCACCAGTAACAACAACGCCCAGCACTACCCAGCAATATATGCAGGCAGTCAAGACCATGCAGCACCAAACAAATCACCAGTGAATGAACAGCAGCATATGTAGGGAGAATCAAGTAGCACCAGACCAACCATCAGTACTGCACAGGAATACATTGTATCTGCACTTCACAGAAGTTTATGTAGGGCTGTGCATGCATGGAACCCCTGTACCAGCTTTTCCCAACCAGAAGAAATGCCTCATGTAACTGTACAAGCCTTTTCCAACTAGCTAAAATGTCTCATGTAATTGTAGCTCACTTTTCCTCACCAGAACAGGGAGAACCCTCAGGCAAAACCTTGAGCACCCCTGGGGGAAGGATTTTCTATTGAAGGAGGGCCTCTCTGCCTTATCCAAGTTTTATAACCCAACTCATCATCCCTATCCAGCTATCCCCATCCACCCTATCAGGCCCTCTTTGCCCATCCATCTGTGGTACCTACCCAGATAAAATATTAGTAGTGAATCAATTATAAAAGGAAACAACAAATCATAAACCAAGTTATTACCCATCTTTAGCCAATTAAACCACCCAAAAGGTGCTTGAACAAGGGTTCTTCTGTGACCTAAATATTCAACACCATATTAAAGAAACCCCACCCATTAGTTAATAAATAAACCTTACAAAGAAAGATAGCACAACAAAAAGAAACTACCAACCTTTCCTCTGCCCAGCCCCCTGTGGGTAAACCCATTGTTGGGTCCTCTCCTGAACCAGCCCTTTGATAAACCCTGAACCCTTTAATGTTGGGGTATTGGTTAAGATAAAACATATCTGATCAATAAATTAAACAATAGTCCAATACATCTGGTCTATTCTTCAACAAACCCCACCAATATCACAGTCAATAATCAATCTAGGTCTGATCTGAGACCTATTTTAAGTCTCAAAGAAACCAGCCATTAATTTAAATAAATTATTGTGCAGACTTACTATAGTACTAGAAGGGAAGGCAATTTGAAACCACTCTTAGTATATACTAATTCTCCAAAGGAGTAGAAGTAATACTAAATTCCCCTTCAAAGACTGCCAGCAAGCTATTTGCTACATTTATTTCATATAATCCCACAGGAGTCTCTACACCAGAACCCAAACCTAGGTATTGATTGGACTTGGAAAAAAGGCCTGCAACCCTGCAGGTCACTCACCAGCCACCACAACCCCCAATTGTGATTGTTTCCTTGCCCCCTGAGTGGTTCTCTGGAAGTTCCCTCCTTGCCGCCTGCCTCACCTCCGCTGTGGGGCCCAATCTGGGAAACCTCTGGACAAGTACGGAAAAAGTAAAATTCTTTATGAAATTTTCTATAGCCTCCATTAGATCCAAAAAACAAAACTTTTTGATCCAGAATGATCCCCATATCCAGTTCCCAAACTTCCAGCTCCCACTCTCCTAGTTGTATAGGATCATCTCTTGGGTTCCTAGCTCCCGGTCCTACGTTCAATTTTCCCTTGCTTTGCGCTGCTATCCACCCTTTGTTTGGCAAATGCGCGGATGAAGACTGGCTTGGCTTGCGGGCTTCTATCCGGCAAGGGCATCCCAATTGGCCATCAACCTCCAATCTTATTTTCCATCAAATCCCATCCCATCTCACTCCTCTTTCCTCACTCCTCAGTCTTGTTCAACTAGATCCCATCCCAATCAATGGACTCTTGATCAGTTTGATTTACTTTAACCAAATCACCTCCACTCATTCATCTCCCTCATACCCACCAATCCCTATCAACTCATTCAAAATTCATTGTTTGATCCTATTGACCATCTTACTTGGTACCAAGTTCATCTCCAATCAATCAATCACCATTCTAAGATTATCCAAAGTCACCGGTCTATCCAAATTTGAATTAGACAACTTGGAACATGATCTGTTGAATAGATCAAAGTTAAAATTGTGTTGGTCAAACAAAGAACTCAATTGAATCATCCAACTCATCCTCAACCATCATCATCAACCCCAAAGAATCATCAACAATGACAACGACAACAACAACAACAATGATGACCACCACCACCTAGCCAACAATCTCCATCCTCCTCACCGTTTCCCACCACCATCACTGCCAGCCAATCTTTCTCAATTGGTCAGTTAATGCCCTCATTTCTCTGAGGTTCTGGCTGCGGCTGTTGCCTGTGCCCGTCAAACACCTGCTGGCCTTCATACACAATCTCAGCAGTTTCCCGGGACCGTCAGCTTTCCCGCGTGGGTCTCAACTGTTGCCCGGGCCCGTCAGCATGTCCGTGGGCGTCTCAATAGCTCCTCTCTTGCCCTTTCCCATCATTGGAACAGGCTGGGGTTTTGATTCAGTTCTTCTTTTTTTTTTGAGTGTTTTTTGTTTCTTTTTTTCACTTTTGTTTTCTGATGACAATCCTAAAAAAAAAAAAAACCTTTTTTTTCCACTCTATTTATAAATCTCTCTTTTAAATAGTCTACAGACCTCTTTTCTATAAAAGGAGGGGCTCTCCCCTGCATTTTTCCAAACATCCAGGGGAGTGTGTGCATATTCCCCCCCATTATGATTGAAATCAAATCCTCATCCTCATCCTGAGTATATCTATGATTGCCCCCTGATCCATTGATCCTTAGTCTTTGCCTCTCTGTGGCCTGATCCTTATCACCAACCAATAGCCTTGCTGGTTGAAGAGAATTCTGTCTGTTGAAATTCTTGAGTGTGTTATACCACTCCTTGATCCCTTTCTCTGACCATACTGGTCCTTATCCCTCCTTGATCATCTTTCTGGAGCCAATCACAATTGATTGAAGAGGTCTTATTAAGCTTAAGACCTGGAGTGTTATACCTCCCTTATTTTTTTTTTTTGGAGTTGCATTCTGCTAGCCTACTCTTGACTTCCTTGAGAAGTGTTGAGGTTGTCCTTTCTTCAAATCAGTTACTGTTTGCTTGTAGAGCTTCTTACACATAGTGCTTTTTCTTGTACAGCCACCCTCATTTATCTGGTACCCTTCAAGCGCTTGATTGCATAGTGTTGTGCAGGTTTGTTGAGAACCTGGAGGTGGGTGTGGTGCCCAATCTGGGACACCTCTGGACCAGTACGGAAAAAGTAAATTTTTTATGAACTTTTCTATTGCCTCCATTTAGATCCAAAAAAAAAAAAAACTTTTTGATCTGGAATGATTACCATATCCAGTTCCCAAACTTCCAGCTCCCACCCTCCTAGTTGTCTAGGATCATCTTTGGGTTCCTAGCGCCCGGTCCTATTTTCAATTTGTTGAATTTTGAGTTTGATGCTCCAGTTGAAAGTCTTAGAAGGATGAGGATGAGGTCTTATATTGCTAAGAGGAGCGGATCTAGGAGTCAGACAAGGGGCACTCAGGTTCAAGGATGAGTATGAAAGAATGATGAATCTCACTTGTTCAGGCAGCACTATAAATAGACTAAGTACAGCAAGGCTGAAAAGTGGTAGAAAGGAAGAGAAAAAATTGAATAGAAGATATTCTAGAGTCCGAACAACTTGGAGGACCACTTCAGGCTGGATTGAGACAGGGAATAGCATCAAGGATTCAAGATAAAGAACCCACTCAAACTGTGACTACCTAGCACAATATAAAGAGGTTCCTAGACAAGAATACTCATGAGAAAGATGATAGATACCCACTATGATTTAAGATAAAGATGCCACTAGATCTATAACAAGCCAATATAGAAACAAGAACACACTGAGCTTAAACACTCAAGAGGTGATGATAGGAAAAAGGATATAAAGCTTGTAGAATGATTGCGCTCAAGTATTAGGCAACACATATCACAAGACTAAAATTCCAACACAACCCCTTGCCTAATACTTGGGGGAATGAAAACAGTTTTAAGAGGAATTTAATTTATGACTTGAGGCAGCAATGAACCGGATGACTCTAGTAGCATCCTAACTGCTCAACTTGAGGTAGCAAGCAACCAGGACGTAAGGGAAGACAATCTCTGTGGTGAACCATTTGGGAAACTGTGGGAAAAGAATTCAAAAATTTTCCTTGCGCGTCGCGCGTCCCTCATCCTCATCCTCATCATCATTGTTGCCGCCGCACATTGTCTGTCATCCTTGCACCTCACGCTTCCCGGGTCGCTCATCATCATTGCGTGTCCCGCCTTGCTCATCCTTATCCTTGCCCTTTGTGCGTCGCTCATCCTTATCCTTGCCCGTTGCGCGTCGCTCATCCTTATCCTTGCCCGTCGCGCGTTGCTCATCCTTATTGTTATCGTTGTGCCGCGCTCATCCATGACTTATCAAACCCATCCTGAACGCACCTCCAAGCACTTGTCCAATCCTTGGATCCATCAATCTCCCACCTCACTCAATCTATCAGTTGCCAATCTCAAGCCCGTCAGGATTTACTCAATTGCCTCAAGCCAATCTCCTATTGGACCATCCGCGCTCTTGCAAACTTCATCTGTCGTCCTTCCTGGAACTCTCCAACCCCCTTTCCATCTCCTGGTGGGGGTGGAGAGTGTTGACTACCGCCCACGGACATCTGCCGCGGTCCAGTTCATTTTCCTTTCCCACCCCGTCTGCCTTGAGACAAGGGGTGCGTGATTCCAGTGTTGTTGCGCGCTCCCATCCACGGACGGACGCAAGACATGGTGAAGGGATGAGAAGGATTTCCACTGGCTTGCATGATCAAATTTATCCGGTCACCTGATTTTTTTTATTTTTCCGCTCTATTTGTAGAATCCGTTGTACATAGTCTAACAGGGCCTCCGGCCCATATAAGGAGAGCCTCTCACGGGCCTTTTGGAGCATCATCCAGCATCAAATGATCCAGCATGAAATCAGCACACCCTTGATCCTTGAGCCTCCATACTCAAACCCTTGATCCTTAAGCCTCCATACTCAAACCCTTGATCCTTATCACCAACCAATAGCTTTGCTGGTTGAAGAAGAATTTGCCTAATCAAATTCTTGAGTGTGTTACACCGCTCCTGAGACCTTTATCTGACCATACTGGTCCTGATCACCCTTTGATTATCTTTCTGGAACCAGTCACGTTTGTCTGAAGAGGTTTTATTAAGCTTAAAACCTGGAGTGTTAAACCTCCCTTCCCTTCTTTTGAATTTGAATTCCGCCACGCTACTCTTGAGTCCCTTGAGAAGTGTTGGGTTATTCTTGTTTGAATCAGTTATTGTTTTGCTTCTAGAACTTCTTCAAACAGTTAGCTTTGTCTTGTGCAGCCACCCACAGTTATCTGGTACCCTCCAAGCGCTTGATTGCGGAGAGTTGGGCAGGTTCATTGAGAACCTGGAGGTTGCTTGGGATTGAGTTGATCTTTCCCAAGCTCCTGCTGACAACCAGAGCTATTAGCTTGTGGGCGTTGTCACTTACAATTGCCTTGTCTTCTTGAACTCTGAACAATTCTTGACTCCTTCTATTCAAGTGTTTCCTGACATCATCTTGCCTCAGATAGTGTTGTCTCCCAGCTACCAAACACTACAATCTTTATCCTCTTACTTTTGGTTCCCCATTTACCAGGTTCTGAACTTTGATCTTGGTTATATTTAAATATTTTTGTAACACTCAGGAGAGCAGCCTAAAAAAGCACCTATCCCCTCCACAGAACTGCCAACGCCCCTGCGCTGTTTGAAGTCTTACATTTGGTCCCCCAGGCCGGCATCAAACCAGCAACCTTGGGATTTACAGTCCCAATATTGTGGAATCAACTCCCATCTTTTTCTCCTTTTTCTGTTTTCTTTTTTTTCTGTGTTTCTGTTATCATCTAGATCCAATCCGTGGAGGCAAATATCCAGAAGTAAGTCCTCCCAATTGTGCACCATAAAGGGGTTTGATCCTAGCCGTTTTTCAAAAACCCTACCCTTGCCACACCCGTGAGCCACTTTGGAAATCTGTTCTTTGGATCCCTTAGGAAATCTTTTGGCAAAATGGAACCTATCGGTACCTCTTCTACCCCAAAGATTATTCAATATAAACTTTATATAAGGTCTTGTTATGCAAGTATAATGGATATATATGTAAGTAATGCGGAGGGGGTGGTATAAAGATATTTTAACTCACAGACAATAGTAGGGTGCAACTGTTTAACACAAACACAGAGCCAGAAAATATTACATGGATTATCAACTGTGATTCTTTATCTTCTCTGATGAGGTCATGGAAGTGATTGAATCATTTGATGGGATTGAATCCCATGAATGGGTACTTCTTAAGGAGGCAATGATTGCCTACTGGGGCAAATTGATATAGCTAGGTTCACTCTCCAAGATCTTGATGCCCTAGTCTCTCAATGGAACTCAAATGGTGGTATCTCCTCAGCCTCTGATTATCAAGCTTTCAGAAAATCTTGGGACCCTATCCAATCCTATCTTATCCAAAACAATCACATTGATACATTGGACAAAATTTGAGTGCAATTTTTTCAGTCTTTCTCTCCAGGAGTTCAGGAAAGAATTAAGGATGAATTGGTGAAATCTGGATCCATGATCACCACAAGAGATAATCGGTTCAAGCTCCCTGCTTTCATGGTTCTTAGGAATACTGTGGATAAAGTGATGAAAGGTCAAAGAGCTCTCACTTTTGAAAAACCTAGAATGACTGAACCAGTCCTTGCCCCCTCTTTTCAAGCATCTAACAAAATCATGCATAAGATGGAAGCCAATCGCAGACCTAAATCAAATCCTCAGAACCACCGGGAAACACCTACTATTGATGAGATCACCAAAATCCTGCAAGCTTTCAAGAATAAAATGGATCAGAAATTCTCCTCTCTGGTTGTCCCCAAACCCTCCAAATCTGTTCCTAGGGCAAAAATAGTTTTCTATTATTGCCACAGAGAAGGTCATGGAACTGGTTGCTGTCCTGAGCTCCAGAAGGACAAGGAGAAAATGTTGGTGGAACAGAAAGGCAGTAACTTCTTTCTTCCTAATGGTGCACTTATCCCTTTTGATTCATCTTGTTCAATTTGTCATGTGGTGGCCTCTTTCCAGCCTTCTGCTCCCAAGAAGGCATCCTTGGCTTATTTGGATTTTTGATCTGCTTGTGGAACCCTTCAACCTTGGTATCCTCCTGCTTACTCTTCTTCCAGCTTTTCTGGAAGCTATCAATCTGATCCAGCTAGGAAACAACATGAAGAACCCAGACGTCATAAAGCCCCTCCTCTTCCATCTTCAATTCTTTGAAAACCGGTCAAAGGTCAATCTTCACCAGAGCCTCCTTCTTCTGAGGTAGAAGAAATGGAAGTAGAAAAGGAACCCCTCATGGATAGGTTCCCAGAATACTCTGATCCTGCTCCTCCACCATCCAAATCACCTTCACCAACTGATCCAGTTATAGCTCCACCCACACCTGAACTTCCTCTTCCAACTCAACCCAAGGTTCAATTTGAAAGGGGAATTTCCAAAGATCACCCCAATTCTGTGGAGGGGGTATTAAAGAAAATCTCTGATCTTAAAATCCCTTATCTAACCGTGGCTGAACTCCTTTCCATCTCACCATCTGTGGCTGAAGGCATGAAGAAATGGGTTTCTTGGCGACGTATGGAGATTGGTCCTGAAGAATTGAAAGTTTCCTCTGGAACCTTGATAGAAGACTCCGGTGGAACAGATCCTCCTTCTGATTCAAATCTTTATTCTTGTCCTCTTGGATTTTTACCATGCTCTCTAGGTGACTCCTCCAAGACGGTTTCTCTACTTGTTGATTCTGGGTCCCAACTAAACTTAATTTTGGATGCAATGGCCTGCAAGCTCAATCTTAGTCCAAGGGTCAGCTTCAACTCTGCTGTTTATGGAATTGGGAATCAATCTTGTGAGTTGGTGGGTATTTCTGAGGATGTGCCAGTTTGAATTGGTCAAAAAATTGCTGGAACCTGTCACTTTTGGATCACCTGTTTGGAAGGTCCTACAATTTTGGGTTGTCCTTTCTTAATAGACGTTGGAGCCACCCTGATGTTTTCCAATCAAGTTGGGGAGAGAATTCATCTTCCTGATGCTGATGGTAGGAAGATTGAAGTTCCTCTCTGTTCTTTGGATTCTGGTTGTTGGGAAAGAGATTTCCCTGGTTTTTCACCTAAATTGGTTCTGAAGGGGAAGCAGAAGGATTCTTCTAACTCCTCTCATTTTTTAGCAGAATAGTTAGTAATACTAATTGTTGTAGTTCTTCTAAGCCTCAGAATTCAACTACAGGGCCAAATTTTATCTCTGAGGCATATTCTTCATCCTTTTCATTTCTTTCTTCTTTTTCTTCTGATCTTGAAAATGTCCAAAATCAAAAACATGTTAAAACACAAAATTCCAAAAATTTTCTCTTCTCTCTGGTTCTGTTGTTTCTTCTTTTCCTTGTACTATTATCACTGATCAATCTTCCTCTAGCCCTGGTTTGATTCTCCGCAATGAGTATAAACTTGATCCTGATCTCAATTCTTTTCTTAATGGTTTTGGTATGGAGGAGTATGGGCTCCAGTGGAGAGACTTGGGGGTAAAAGTAAGTCCTCCCAATTGTGCACCATCAGGGCATTGTTCTACCATAGTTTTTGAAACTCAACATGTGCCACAAATGTGAGCAAAGCGTTATCTTTTGGATCCTCTTTTATGGAAAAGGCACCTTTCAAAAATTTTATGGAACATCAAACTTGGAGGATGTTGGAATCTGGTCTCAGTTTTTTTACTCAGGTCTTGCTGGTAAATGCTTGGAAGAAACAAGAAGTTCTCTCTTTTGAAACTAAGTATAAGCAAGTTGCAAAAAAGGTCCAGCCTGTCAACCAACCCATGCCTCTCAATCTCAATCCTCCTCTCATGCGTCCTCCTCTATCTTGTGATCCTTATTGTGGTCTATCTCACTCTCCTACTGGCCCCTTTGTACCTTGTGGTTGTGTCACTGAAGAATGATTGAAGGTTGTCAACTTTGGTCCAGATGGCGGGCTTTTACCTGATGAGTTGAATTTGATCAAGAATATCTTATCTCTAAGGGAAAAATCTATTGCATTCTGTGAAGAAGAGATAGGTCTCTTGAAAGAATCCTATGGTCTCCCTTATATAATCCCTTTAGTTGAACACAATCCTTTGCAAAATAAAAATATCCCTATTTCTGCTGCAAAAGTTGAAGAATTCATCAAGTTGGTCCCCACATGAGTCCGTACTGGTCTATATGAACATTCAACCTCCAGTAAATCTAGCCCTGTTTTCTGTGTTCTAAAGAGTAATGGTAAACTTAGAGTAGTTCATGATCTCCAACCTCTCAATAGAGTTAGTATTAAGGACTCTGGTGTTCCGCCTGCAACTGAAGAATTTGTTGAATCCTTCTTTGGGAGAGCCTGTTATGGTCTAGGAGACATCATGGGGGTTACGACAAACAATCCTTGCATCATATTTCTTGGCCGCTGACTACTTTCAATACTCCTCTTGGTCAATTTCAACTGACTCAATTGCCTTGAGGTGCCACCAACTTGGTTGCAGTCTATCAGGCTAAGATGATGTGGATTCTCCAAGACAAAATCCCGGATCATGCAGGTATCTTTATTGATGATGGTGGAATTAAAGGTCCAGTTTCTGACTATGATAATGAGCTCTTACCTTGGCACTCAGGAATTTGACAATTTATCTGGCAGTATGCTACTATCTTGGAGAGGATTTTGTTTTTAATTGAGGAATCTGGCCTTACTGTCTCTGGATCAAAACTTGCCGCCTGTGTCCCTGCCTTGGAAATTGTTGGTCATATAGTCTGCAAGGAAGGAAGAAGTATGGCACCCTCTAAAGTCAACAAAATCATCTCCTGGCCTACTACCATAAATCCAACTGAAGTTAGAGGTTTCCTAGGTGTTGTAACTTATTTCAGGATCTTCATTCCCTCTCTATCCAAAATCTGTGCACCCTTGCGTTGTCTAACCAGAAAGGAAGCTGAATGGATTTGGACCCAAGATTGCAAAAGATCATTTCAGTTGCTCAAAACGATTGTTGGCAATGACATAGTTTTGAAAAAGATCTCTTATGGGCCTGGAGCTGGCAAAATAAAATTGGCTTTCAACTCTAGTTATCAATCTGTTGGGGCTGTCCTTACCCAGGAGGATGAAAATGGTTTGGACCGCCATGTTCTTGATGAATCTTTCCTATTTTTGGATGTGGGATCTAGATACTCTCAGCCCAAACTGGAACTCTGTGGTGTGGCCAGAATGCTGAAGAAACTCCAAACAGTACTCTGGTGACAACATTTTGAATTGCAAGTTGACGCTCAATCCATTGTGGAAATGATCAATGCTCCCAGTCTTCCAAATGCTCAAATGAATTTCTGGGTAGCTTTCATCCTGCTTTTCTCTTTTGATATTGTCCATAGGCCTGGGAAATCTTTTACTATGCCTGATGGTTTATCTAGAAGACCTATTGGAGACAATGAATTGGATTTTGGAATGGATTTCAATGAGGAAGAACCCTTGGTCCGCCCTGTTTTTGCTTTCTCCTACCAAAATTACTCTGGTTTCCAACAAGGTTTCTGGCTTAAGTTAGAGCAGTACCTTTCAACTCTCCATAGACCCCCGGATCTCTCTTCCAAAGAATTTTGATCCCTTAAAAGAAAGTCCTCTAGTTTCTTTGTCCAAGGTTCTAGGCTTATGAAAAGAGGAACTCCTTGTGCGCTTGTTGTGGTTAATATCCCGGCTAAGCAAGATTTGATCCTTGAAAGTCTCCATGAGGGCCTTGGTCATTGTGGGGAAACCAAAGCTTATCAACAATTATCCAAACAATTCTGGTGGCCATCTCTGAAGAAATCTGTCTCTCAATGGTGCAAGAGTTGTGAAGTTTGTCAAAAACTTGATCTTAGGCATCCAGCTAAAATTTGCTATCCTACTGGGGAGTCCACTGTCTTCAAAAGGGTTGCTATGGGTGTGGTTCATATCAAGGCAGGTGGTGCTAAGTACCTCATTGTGGCTAGAGATGATTTTTCTGAATGGGTTGAAGCCAAATTCCTTAAGAACCTTAGTTCTGAATCTGTGGCAGCTTTCCTTCATGAGAATTGGACAATGCATTACAGTTTGGCTCAATCTTATTCTACTGATGGTGGCTTGGAATTTGGTGGAAAACTGGCTGAAATGATCCAATTGCTCCCTGGGCAACATAGGTTACTACTCCCTTTTATCCTGAAGGACAAGGCATGGTGGAGAGAGGCCATGCTCCCTTGAACGCTGCTCTGGTTAAACTGGCTGGTGAAAGTGGCAAGAATTGTTGGAAGTTTCTCCCCCTGGTCCTCTTCTCTGATCAAATTTCCACCAAAAAACCACTGGCTACTCTCCTTATGAAATCATCTTTGGTCAGAGGGCTATTCTTCCTCTTGATCTTGTAATGGAGTATTTCTTGGGCATCTCTTGGGAACAAGTTTCCTCAACTACTGACCTATTAGTTGCCAGATCAAAGCAACTGGAGCGGAGTGAAGATATTCGTAACAAAGCTTATCAGAAGATGATGGAATCAAGAGCAAAATCAGTTCAGTATTGGGAAGATAAACATCTAAATCAAATCAGGGATCCTTTAAACCCTGGTGATTTTGTTGTCTTATAAACAATCTTTAGAGACTCAGTAGGGAAAACTTTTTTCAAATCGTTGGAATAGTCCTTATAGAGTGGTTTGTCAAGTTAGAGGTGGATCTTATGTTTTGGGAAAACTGGATGGAACTAAGTTGGCTAGAAGGTTCTTTTCTGATCAAGTTAAGAGATTTTGTTGTTGTGGGGGCAATTTGGGTTCAAAGTAAGTACTCCCAATTGTGCACCACCGGGGTCTTCTGCTGCGTTTTGCTGTAAAAACTCTACTTTATGCCACATACGTGAGCACCTGGGACGCCTTTTCTTTTATCTTCTCCACATTTAGGCTCTTTTGGATGGATCAAGATGGGTTTCAATGTTTTTTTTGAAGGATCAAGAAACAACCAATTATTTTCTTTTTGATGTTTTAAAAATTATGATGCAGACTAGGGACATTCTGTAAGTTGGGGAGAGATGTGGTGAACCATTTGGGACACTGTGGGAAAAGAATTCAAAATTTTCCTTGCGCATCGCGCATCCCTCATCCTCATCCTCATCATCATTGTCGCCGCCGTGCATTGTCTGTCATCCTTGCTCCTCGTGCGTCCCGCATAGCTCATCATCATTGCCCGTCCCGCGTTGCTCATCCTTATCCTGGCCCTTTGCGCGTTGCTCATCCTTATCCTGGCCCTTTGCGCGTTGCTCATCCTTATCCTTGCCCGTTGTAAGACTCCAAACGGTTCTAAGCCGTGGCAGTTCTGTGGAGGGGAAAGGTGCTGTTTAGGCTGCCCTCCTAGGAGTTACAATAATATTTAAATGTAACCAGAATCAAGGTCCAGAACCTTATGGATGAGAAAACAAATTAAGGGAAGAGGATAAGAGTTGTTGGTAGCAATGGAAACAACACTATCTGAGGCAAGATGGTGCAGGTAAAGACTTGAACAAATAAGTCAAGGTTTGTTCAGAGTTCAATAGGACAAGGCAGTTGTAAGTAACAACACCCACAAGCTAATAACTCTGGTCATCAGCAGCTGATTAGGAAAGATCAACTCAATCCCAACCAACCTCCAGGTTCTCAATGAACCTGCCCAACTCTCCGCAATCAAGCGCTTGAAGGGTACCAGATAACTGTGGGAGGCTGAACAAAACAAAAGCAATTTTTTTATGAAGCTCTAGAAGCAAATCAATAACGGATTTGAGCAAGAATATCCCAACACTTCTCAAGGGACTCAAGAATAGCGTGGCAAATATTCAACCTTAAAGAAGAAGGGAGGTATAACACTCCAGGTTTTAAGCTTAATAAAACCTCTTCAATCAAACATGATTGGCTCCAGAAAGATGATCAAGGAGAGATCAAGACCAGTATGGTTGAAAAAAGGGATCAGAGTGGTATAACACACTCAAGAATTCAGAAAGACAGGAATTCTTCTTCAACCAGCAAGGCTATTGGTTAATGATAGGGATCAAGGTCACAAAGGACAGAGTTTGAGTATGGAGGCTCAAAGGATCAAGGGGGAAATCATGGATATACCCAGATAAATGGCTCAGATAGGTGGGGAAGGATGCCCACAGATAAGTTGATTACTGATGATGGTCTGATAGGATGGATGCTGGGCCAAAAGGCAGGGGAGAGCCCCTCCTTTTATAGACATGAGGCCCTGTATACTATGTACAAGTGATACTACAAATAGGTGCAGGAAAATGAAAACATAAAAAAAAAAAAAAAAAAAAAAAAAAAAAAAAAAATACATGAGAGGAAAAAAAGAAATGTTGCCCGCGTCAAGAATGACCGTGGGCAACCAGATGGACACCCGCGACAGCGGTTGTGGGTGTTGACAACGGCTTTTGTTGCCCGATCGGCGGCGACAACGGGGTGAAGGTTCCGACGGCTGCAAGCGGTCGCTCGCGGTCGTCGGTCGGATTGCATGATGGGCGATGGATTTGAGTAGATGGTTTGGGGTGGATGGATGGACTTGTTGGGGGTCATGAATCAATGAATCAGATGATGGATGGTGATTGTTGGAGTTGAGGGTAGAATTGTTATTCTTGGGGTATTGCGTTGTGGCTAGAGCGGCAGCGGCGGCAGATTCGATCTGACAATAGAGGTTGTTAGCGGTTGCCAGTACATCCTCCTGAGTCTGACGAGTAGCTGCAGCTAGGCTGGGATGCATGGTATGAGAGGTGATCCGATTGTTGTCATCCTCATTGGGAGAGATGCTACCAGTGGTCGTTCTCTGGGTGATTGAGACGGCATCCTTGGCTGGGTAGGCGCCAATCATATCCAAGCGACCAATCAGACTAGCCGGATCGCCATGATTGTTGGATGGGTCGAGATGGTTGATCGAATCAAGTAGACGGGCCCAAGCGGCCTTCTTCTTGTTCTTCTTCTTGGCAGCACCGGATGTTTTGGATTGGGAAGCGGTGGGGGGAGGAGATGAGGGTGGAGGGAATGAGAGGATGAGTTGGGAGGAGGAGAAGGGATTGTTGAAAGTGGTTCAACGATTGCTCGCATCGCCAAAAGTCACCGCCGCGAGCGCAACAAGTGGGAGTTGAACATAGGAAGAGGGGATCAAAGCGGAGAGACAGGCAAGAGGCCTGTCCTAGACTGCTAGGACAGGGAGAAGTTGAGAGATGGGGAGAAATGAAGGTACCCATAGGGGTACAACCAAAAAATATATATATTTTTTTTTTCGTGGTGTCCCAGATTGGTCACCACATCTCTCCCCAACTTACAGACTGTCCCTAGTCTGCATCTAAAATTTTAAGGGATTAAAAAAAAAAGCAGGGAACAAAGAAATTGAAGCAAGATTGGCCAGTTCTTGATCTTGAGAGCAATTGAAGAGTTGAAGAAAATATCTTGATTCTTCCAAATGAGCCCAAGAAGCGGCAGGAATAGAACAAGGAGGGCGTCCCAGGTGCTCACATATGTGGCATACAGTAGAGCTTTTACAACAAAAACGCAGCAAATGACCCTGGTGGTGCACAATTGGGAGGACTTACTTCTGAGATAAGTTGCCCCCATGACAATGAAACTTCTTGACTTGATCAGCAGAGAACCTTCTGGCCAACCGAGTACCATCCAGCTCCTCCAAAACATAAGATCCACCTCTAACTTGATGAACCACTCAATAAGGGCCATTCCAACGATTAGAGAAAAGCTTGCCCCACTGGGTCTCCAAAGATTGATTATAAGCTAAAACTAGGTCACCAGGTTTCAGGGGCTCCCTGATTTGATTAGAGTGCTTGTCCTCCCAATACTGGATGGATTTTGATCTGGACTCCATCATTGTTTGATAAGCTTCATCACGAAAATCTTCACTTCGCTCCAGTTGCTTGGATCTAGAAACTAACAGATCAGTGGTTGAGGACACCTCTTCCCAAGAGATGCCCAAGAAAGATTCCATTTCCAGATCCAAAGGAAGGACTGCTCTTTGACCAAAGATGATTTCATAAGGTGAGTAGCCAGTAGTCCTTTTGGTTGAGATTCTATCAGAGAAGAGAACAAGAGGAAGGAATTTGCAACAATTCTTGCCACTTTCACCAGCCAGTTTAACAAGTGCACCCTTCAAAGGGGCATGGCCTCGTTTCACCATGCCTTGGCCTTCAGGATAATAAGGAGTAGTAATTCTATGTTTTCCAGGAAGGGATTGGATCATTTCAGCAAGCTTGCCCCCAAATTCAGAGCCACCATCAGTAGAGTAAGATTGAGCCAGGCCATAACGCATTGTCCAGGTCTTGTAGAGGAAAGCTGCCACTGATTCAGAGCTAAGGTTCTTAAGAAATTTTGCTTCAACCCATCCGGAAAAATCATCTCTAGCCACAATGAGGTACTTAGCACCACCTGCCTTAATATGAACCACATCCATAGCAATCCTTCCAAAGACAGTGGACTCCCCAGTAGGATAAAAAATTTCAGCTGGGCGCCTAAGATCACGTTTTTGACAAACTTCACAACTCTTGCACCATTGGGAGACGGATTTCTTCAAAGATCTCCACCAGAACCGTTCGGATAGTTGTTGATAAGTTTCAGTTTCCCCACGATGACCAAGGCCTTCATGGAGACTTTCAAGGATAGAATCTTGTTTAGAGGGAATAGTAACAACAATAAGAGCACAAGGATTGCCTCTCTTCATAATTCTAGAACCCTGAACAAAAAAATTAGAAGACTTTTGTTTAAGAGATCAAAATTCCTTAGCAGAGAGATCAGGAGGTTTTTGAAGAGTTGAAAGGTACTGCTCTAATTTAAGCCAGAAGCCTTGTTGAAAGCCAGAATAATTTTGAGAAGAAAAAGAGAAAATAGGTTGGATTAAAGGTTCCTCTTCATTGAAATTGGTTCCAACATAAGATTTGTTTTCCCCAAGAGGTTGTCGAGATAAACCATCAGGCATGGTGAAAGATTTTCCCGGCCTGTGAACAATATCAAAAGAGAAAAGCTGGATAAAGGCCACCCAACGAGTCATAGGAGCATTGGGAAGGCTGGGAGCGTTTATCATTTCAATGATGGATTGAGCATCAACTTGCAATTCAAAATGTTGGCCCCAGAGAACGGTTTGAAGTTTCTTCATCATTTGAGCCACACCACAGAGTTCCAGTTTGGGCTGGGAGTATCTAGATTCTACATCTGAAAACAACAAAGATTCATAAAGAGCAGGACGGTCCCAACCATTTTTATCTTCCTGAGTAAGGACAGCCCCAACAGATTGATAACTAGAATCGACAGCCAGCTTGATCTTGCCAGCTCCAGGTCCATAAGAGATCTTTTTCAAAACTATGTCTTTACCAACTATCCTTTTGAGTAGCTGGAAAGCACATTCACATTCTTGGGTCCAAATCCATTCAGCATCTTTTCTGGTTAGACGACACAAGGGTGCACAGATTTTGGATAAAGATGGGATAAAGATTCTAACATAAGTGACAACACCTAGAAAGCCCCTAACTTCAGTTAGATTGATTGGGGTAGGCCAAGAGATGATCTTGTTGACTTTCGCTGGTGCCATCCTTCTTCCTTCCTTGCAGACCACATGACCAACAATTTCCAGAGCAGGGACACAAGCCGCCAGTTTAGATCCAGAGACAGTAAGGCCAGATTCCTTGATTCAAAACAGAATCCTCTCCAAGGTAGTAGCATATTCCCAGATAAAACAACAAATTCCTGGATGCCAAGGTAAGAGCTCATTATCATAGTCAGATACTGGACCTTTAATTCCGCCATTGTCAATAAAGATACCAGCATGATCAGGGATTTCATCCTGGAGGATCCACATCATCTGAGCCTGATAGACTGCAACCGAGTTGGTGGCTCCTTGAGGTAATCGAGTAAGTTGAAATCGACCAAGAGGAGTATTGAAAGTAGTGAGAGGACAAGAAATAGGATGTAAGGATTGTTCGTCATAGCCACCCATAATATCCCCTAGACCATAGCAAGCTCTTCCCGCAAAGGATTCAAAAAATTCTTCAGTAGCAGGAGGGATACCAGAGTCTTTAATAGTAACTTTATTAAGAGGTTGAAGATCATGAACTATTCTAAGTTTACCATTACTCTTGAGGACACAGAAGACGAGGCTGGAGTAACTAGAAGTTGACTGTTCATACAGGCCAGTTCAAACTTGTTCCCGGACTAACTTGATGAATTTGTCAACTTTAGCAGCAGGGATAGGGATCTTTTTCTTTTGCCAAGGATCATGTTCAACTACAGGGATGATATAAGGAAGGCCATAGGATTCCTGCAAGAGACCTCTCTCTTCTTCACAGAAAGAAATGGATTTTTACCTTAGAGATAAGACATTTTTGATTAAATTTAACTCATCAGGAAGAAGCCATCCATCTGGACCAAAGTTGACCACCTTCAGACGTTCTTCAGTGACCCGTCCATTAGGCACAAAGGGACCAGTAAGAGATTGAGGAAGACCACAGTAAGGATCGCGAGATAGAGGAGGACGCATAAGGGGAGGATTGAGGTTGAGAGGCATAGGCTGGTTGACTGGTTGGATCTTCTTAGCAACTGGTTTATACTTAGTGGCAAAAGAGAGAAGTTCTTGTTTCCTCCAAGAGTTGACCAGAGAGACTTGATTACAAAAGCTGAGTCCAAGTTCCAACATCTTCCAAGTCCGATGTTCTGCAATATCCTTGAAGGGTGCCTTTTCCATAAAAGGAGAACCAGGAGATAATACGTTGCTCACATGTGTGGCACAAGGTAGGGTTTCAAAAATGACGGTAAAAGATTGCCCTGGCAGTGCACAATTGGGAGGACTTACTTGTACCCCAAATTGCCTCCACTGAAGCCCATATTCCTTCATACCAAAACCACCAAAAACGGAATTGCAATTAGGATCTAGTTTAGACTCATTGTGGAGATTCGAACCGGAACTGTGAGAAGATTGATCAGACTCAAAAGTAGAAGGGAAAGAAGACACAACAGAACCAGAGAGAGAAGGAGATGGAGAAGAAATATTTTTGGATTTTGCTATTTTGATATGTTTTTGTTTTTTAATATTCTTGAGCTCAGAAGAGAATGCTGAAAGGAATGAAAAATAAGCCTGAGGGATGGGAGTTGACCCTTGAGTTGCAGTCTGAGGCTGAAAAGAACTACAACTATTAGTAGGATCAACTATTCCCCTAAAAAATGAGAGGAACTAGAGTTATCCTTCTGCTTCCCCTTGAAAGATGATTTGGGAGAATGACCAGGAAAATCTCTTTCCCAACAACCAGAATCCAAGGAGCAAAGAGGAACTCCAACTTTCCTGCCATCAGCATCAGGGAGAAGAATTATCTCCCCAACTTGATCAGAAAACATCAGGGTTGCACCAAAGCCCATTAAGAAGGGTTGTCCCAAGATCATAGGACTGTCCAAACGAGTGATCCAAAAGTGGCAGGTTCCAACAATATTTTGACCAATCCTGACCGGTACATCTTCAGCAATACCAACCAGTTCACAAGCTTGATTTCCTATCCCATACACTTCAGAGTTGAAGCTGACCCTAGGACTAAGTTTGAGCTTGCAGGCCATAGCATCCAAGATTAAGTTAAGCTGAGATCCAGAATCCACAAGAGGAGAAACAGTTTTAGCTGAGTCACCAAGATAACAAGGAAGAAAGCCAAGGGGACAGGAATAAAGGTTGGAGTCTAAAGAAGGACTGGTTCCACCAGAGTCCTCCATTAAAGTGCCAGAGGAGACTTTGAGTTCTTCAGGGCCAATTTCCACACGTCAACAAGAGACCCATTTCTTCATTCCTTCAGCAACAGATGGAGAGATCGATAGGAGTTCAGCCACAGATAGATCAGGAATTTTGAGATCAGAAATTTTCTTTAATACTCCCTCCACAGCATTGGGGTGATCCTTGGAGATGCCCCTTTCAAATCAAACTTTCGGCTGGGTGGGGGGAGGAAGTTCAGGTGACGCAGAATCTAAGATAGGATTAGAAGGTTGAGGTGGGGGAGAAGGATCAGGGTGATCTGGGAACCTTTCCATGAGTGGTTCCTTTTCTACCTCCATGTCTTCTACATCAGAGGAAGGAGACTCGAGTGATGATCGACGTTTAACGGGTTTTTGAAGGATTGAAGTTGGCAAGGAAGGAGCCTTATGAGGTTTAGGTTCCTCATGTCGTTTCCTGGCTGGATCAGATTGATAAGTAGTCCCAGCAAGACTAGAGGAAGAAATGGCTGGAGGATACCAAGGTTGGCGGGTACCACAGGATGATCGAAATTCAAAGGAAGCAAGAGATGCTTTCACAGGAGGTGATGGCTGTTAAGAGGCCACCACATGTTGGATAGGACGAGACGAGTCAAAAGGGATTAGGGAACCATTAGGGAGGAAGTAATTGTTTCCCCTCTGCTCTACCAATTTTTCCTTTAGGTCCTTCTGAAGTTCTTGGCATCGTCCGGTTCCATGGCCTTCCCTATGACAGTAGTAACAGACCAGAGTTGATTTGGGGACAGAAGAAGGAGTTTTAGGCGTAGCTAGCAAGGAAATCTTTTGATCTATTTTGTTCTCAAAGGCTCTAAGTAACTTGGTGATTTCATCCATAGTAGTAGGTTCTCAATTGGAATTAGGATCTGCTTTAGGCCTACGATCTGCCTCCATTTTAATCATAATATTGTTTGACTCTTTAAAAGAAGGAGCATGGACCTGTTCAGTAGTTCTAGGCTTTTCAAAGGTTAGAGCAGTTTGACCTTTCATGACTTTATCCACAGTACTCCTAAGGGTAAGAAAAACAGGGAGCTTGAATTGATTATCCCTGCTGGTAATTATGGATCCAGATTTGACCAGTTCTTCTTTAATCCTTTCCTGCACAGCCAACAAAAAAGATTGGAAGAACTTTGCTCAAATTTCGTCCACTGTGTCAATGTGATTGTTTTGGATAAGATAGTTTTGAATGGGATCCCAAGACTTCCTAAAAATCTGATAGTCAGAGGCTGAAGAAATACCACCATTGGAGATCCACTGAGAAACCAGAGCATCCAAATCCTGCAGAGTAAACCTAGCCACATCTATTTTACCCCAGTATGCCAACATAGCCTCCCTGAGAAGCGTCCAGTTGTGGGATTCAAATCCTTTGAAAGACTCAATTACCTCCATAACTTCATCAGAGGAGATAAAGAATCGCAACTGATAAGCCATATCAAATTCACTAGCTCCATCCACTTCAGCAGCCATTTCATAGGAGTCCAAGAATCACTCAACATTTGTACCGTTGAAGCCTAAGTTCTTGTTCTGAGGTTTGATCTTTACCATCTTAGGTCGGACAGGGGTGGTTGGAGTAGCGGAAGATGCCATATTGAATAACAGAGAATTCCTAGGGGATCCAAAGAGCAGATTTCCAAAGTGGCTCACGAGTGTGGCAAGAGTAGGGTTTTGCCAAAAACAACAAGTATCTTGCCCAAGCGGTGCACAAATTGGGAGGACTTACTTCTAGGATAAGTTGCCTCCACGGATCAGATTTGAGAAGAGAAAAAAAAATGGAAAAAAAAGATTGGATTTTGAGGTTGACTTTAAATGTCTTAGGACTGTAAATCCCAAGGTTGCTGGTTCGATCCCGGCCCGGGGGACCAAATGTAAGACTACAAACGGTGCTAAGCCGTGGCAGTTCTGTGGAGGGGAAAGGTGCTGTTTAGGCTGCCCTCCTAGGAGTTACAATAATATTTAAATGTAACCGGAATCAAGGTCCAGAACCTTATGGATGAGAAACCAAAGTAAGGGAAGAGGATAAGAGTTGTCGGTAGCAATGGAAACAACACTATCTGAGGCAAGATGGTGCAGGTAAAGACTTGAACAAATAAGTCAAGGTTTGTTCAGAGTTCAATAGGACAAGGCAGTTGTAAGTAACAACACCCACAAGCTAATAACTCTGGTCGTCAGCAGCTGATTAGGAAAGATCAACTCAATCCCAACCAACCTCCAGGTTCTCAATGAACCTGCCCAACTCTCCGCAATCAAGCGCTTGAAGGGTACCAGATAACTGTGGGAGGCTGAACAAAACAAAAGCAATTTTTTATGAAGCTCTAGAAGCAAATCAATAACGGATTTGAGCAAGAATATCCCAACACTTCTCAAGGGACTCAAGAATAGCGTGGCAAATATTCAACCTTAAAGAAGAAGGGAGGTATAAGACTCCAGGTTTTAAGCTTAATAAAACCTCTTCAATCAAACGTGATTGGCTCCAGAAAGATGATCAAGGAGAGATCAAGACCAGTATGGTCGAAAAAAGGGATCAGAGTGGTATAACACACTAAAGAATTCAGACAGACAGGAATTCTTCTTCAACCAGCAAGGCTATTGGTTGGTGATAGGGATCAAGGTCACAAAGTACAGAGTTTGAGTATGGAGGCTCAAAGGATCAAGGGGGAAATCATGGATATACCCGGATAAATGGCTCAGATAGGTGGGGAAGGATGCCCACAGATAAGTTGATTACTGATGATGGTCTGATAGGATGGATGCTGGGCCAAAAGGCAGGGGAGAGCCCCTCCTTTTATAGACATGAGGCCCTGTATACTATGTACAAGTGATACTACAAATAGGTGCGGGAAAATGAAAACATAAAAAAAAAAAAAAAAAAAAAAAAAAAATACATGAGAGGAAAAAAAGAAATGTCGCCCGCGTCAAGAATGACCGTGGGCAACCAGATGGACAACCGCGACAGCGGTCGCGGGTGTCGACAACGGCTGTCGTTGCCCAATCGGCGGCGACAACAGGGTGAAGGTTCCAACGGCCGCAAGCGGTCGCTTGCGGTTGTCGGTCGGATCGGATGATGGGCGATGGATTCGAGTAGATGGTTTGGGGTGGATGGATGGACTCGTTGGGGGTCATGAATCAATGAATCAGATGATGGATGGTGATTGTTGGAGTTAAGGGTAGAATTGTTATTCTTGGGGTATTGGGTTGTGGCTAGAGCGGCAGCGGCGGCAGATTCGATCTGACGATAGAGGTTGTTAGCGGTCCCCAGTAGATCCTCCTGAGTCTGACGAGTGGCTGCGGCTAGGCTGGGATGCATGGTATGAGAGGTGATCCAATCTTTGTCATCCTCATTGGGAGAGATGCTACCAGTGGTCGTTCTCTGGGTGATTGAGAAGGCATCCTTGGCTGGATAGGCGCCAATCATATCCAAGCAACCAATCAGACTAGCCGGATTGCCATGATTGTTGGATGGGTTGAGATGGTTGATTGAATCAAGTAGACGGGCCCGAGCGGCCTTCTTCTTGTTCTTCTTCTTGGCAGCACCGGATGTTTTGGATTGGGAAGCGGTGGGGGGAGGAGATGAGGGTGGAGGGAATGAGAGGATGAGTTGGGAGGAGGAGAAGGGATTGTTGAAAGTGGTTCAACGATTGCTTGCATTGCCAAAAGTCACGGCCGCAAGCGTGACAAGTGGGAGTTGAACATAGGAAGAGGGGATTGAAGCGGAGAGACAGGCAAGAGGCCTGTACTAGACCGCTAGGACAGGGAGAAGTTGAGAGATGGGGAGAAATGAAGGTACCCATAGGGGTACAACCAAAAAATATTTTTTTTTTCGTGGTTTCCCGGATTGGTAACCACACCGTTGCGCGTCGCTCATCCTTATCCTTGTCCGTTGCACATTGCTCATCCTTATTGTTATTGTCGCGCCGCGCTCATCCATGACTTATCAAACCCATTTTGACCGCACCTCCAAGCACTTGTCCAATCCTTGGATCCATCAATCTCCCACCTCACTCAATCTATCAGTTGCCAATCTCAAGCCTGTGAGGATTTACTCAATTTCCTCAAGCCAATCTCCTATTGGCCCATCTGCGCTCTCACAAACTTCATCCGTTGTCCTTCCTGGGACTCTCCAACCCCCTTTCTATCTCTGGGTGGGGGTGGAGAGTGTCAACTACCACCCGCAGAAATCTGCAGTGGTCCAGTTCATTTTCCTTTCCCACCCTGTCTGCATTTGTACAAGGGGTGGGTGATTCCGGTGTTGTTGCGCGCGCCCAGACGCAAGAGATGGTGAAGGTATGAGAAGGATTTCCACCGGTTTTGCCTGATCAAATTTTTCCAGTCACCTGATTTTTTTTTATTTTTACGCTCTATTTGTAGAATCCGTTGTACATAGTCTAACAGGGCCTCCAGCCCATATAAGGAGAGCCTCTCACGGGCCTTTTGGAGCATCATCCAGCATCACATGATCCAGCATGAAATCAGCACACCCTTGATCCTTGAGCCTCCATGGTCAAACCCTTGATCCTTGAGCCTCCATACTCAAACCCTTGATCCTTGATCCTTGATCCTTATCACCAACCAATAGCTTTGCTGGTTGAAGAAGAATTTTCCTAATCAAATTCTTGAGTGTGTTACACCACTCCTGAGCCCTTTATCCGACCATACTGGTCCTGATCACCCTTTGATTATCTTTCTGGAACCAGTCACGTTTGACTGAAGAGGTTTTATTAAGCTTAAAACCTGGAGTGTTAAACCTCCCTTCCCTTCTTTTGAAGTTGAATTCCGCCACGCTACTCTTGAGTCCCTTAAGAAGTGTTGGGTTATTCTTGTTTGAATCAGTTATTTTTTTGCTTCTAGAACTTCTTCAAACAGTTAGCTTTGTCTTGTGCAGCCACCCACAGTTATCTGGTACCCTTCAAGCGCTTGATTGCAGAGAGTTGGGCAGGTTCATTGAGAACCTGGAGGTTGCTTGGGATTGAGTTGATCTTTCCAAAGCTCCTGCTGATGACCAGAGCTATTAGCTTGTGGGCGTTGTCACTTACAATTTCCTTGTCTTCTTGAACTCTGAACAATTCTTGACTCCTTCTATTCAAGTGTTCCCCAAAATCATCTTGCCTCAGATAGTGTTGTCTCCCAGCTACCGGCCACTACAATCTTTATCCTCTTTCTTTTGGTTCCCTGTTTACCAGGTTCAGGACTTTGATCTTGGTTACATTTAAATATTTTTATAACACTCAGGAGGGCAGCCTAAAAAAGCACCTATCCCCTCCACAGAACTACCAATGCCCCTGCGCCGTTTGGAGTCTTACATCACACAAGATAGGTTAAAAGATAAGATAATGATAGACCTAGCAAGCACAAGATCAATAAAGGTGATTGAGCGATGATGGTAAAAGCGTAATTGATTGAACAAGCGCAAGTTTGGTACTTGATGAGACAACCAAGCAAAGAGATGATGGTGTTTGAGCTGATTATTGGTCAAAAAACAGTCCTGATTGCAAGATTGATCAAACAAGCACACAGGAAAGTATAGGTATGAGAGTAAATGGAACTGAGTGGGGATGAGAAGAACTCGGGCAGAGGACAACTGTGGAATAAGAAGGAATAAAAGTGTTATTCATTGGATTCAAAGGGTTTAGAGCAAGCGGAGGTATTTGGAGCCTTCTCAGGGTACTTGACCCAACAATTGTTGATCCAATGACCAATCTTGTTGCAGTGAGGGCAGACTACCGACCAATTGTACATTGCCACATGAACTGGATTGGAGGATTGATTGAGAGGGTTGATCTTAGCTTGTGCTTCATCCTTCTCAAGTCTCTTTAAGATATAGTTGACAGTCTTGTTTTTGCATTCATTGGATTTCTTCAAGTAGTTGGACTCCAACAGTAACTTTGACAAGGTAAGGATTATGGTCAACTCCTCCTCTAACCTTAAACCAACCAATTTCATCTTCTGAGTAGAGGCGCAAATTTTGGAGACAAATTTTTTGATGCTGGATTCAAACTTGATCTTGTTCAATTGGGAAAAGGCAAGTGTTTTATTGATGAAGTTGTCTGGCATCTAGCAAACCTTCAGTAGATCCCAAAGGGCTATGCCGTTGCATTTTTCAGAAGAGGGAAAGGAACCAGAAACATATGATAAGTTGTCCTCATTGAGGTGATCAAGGATAAGGTTGTAAGCCTTTCAATTTAGTTTATCAAATAGTTTAGCTTATTTTTATCTTTTTTATTGGAGGGAAGGACTACTTCTTTGAGGATGATCTCAAGAGCGTCAATAGAATCTAATTTCCCTTCCATTGAAATTGCTCAGGTATAGTAGTTGTCAATGGTTCAGAGTAGTTTCTGGTTGACAGTGACAGAAGACATTGAATTGATCAGACGGGAATTTTCGTCTTTTAACCATGTGGAAGTTTGAGTTTGATGCTCCGGTTGAAAGTCTTAGAAGGATGAGGATGAGGTTTTATATTGCTAAGAGGAGCGGATCTAGGAGTCAGACAAGGGGAACTCAGGTTCAAGGATGAGTATGAACGGATGATGAATTTCACTTGTTCAGGCAGGACTATAAATAGCCTAAGTACAGCAAGGCTGACAAGTGGTAGAAAGGAAGAGACAGCATTGAATAGAAGATATTCAATACCAAACCACTAGAGTCCATACAACTTGGAGGACCACTTCAGGCTGGATTGAGACAGGGAATAGCATCAAGGATTCAAGATAAAGAACCCACTAAAACTGTGACTACCTAGCACAATATAAAGAGGTTACTAGACAAGAATACTCATGAGGAAGATGAGAGATACCCACTTTGATTTAAGATAAAGATGCCACTAGATCTATAACAAGCCAGTATAGAATAAAGAACACACTGAGCTTAAAAACTCGAGAGTTGATGATAGGAAAAAGAATGTAAAGCTTGAAAAATTTTTGCGCTCAAGTATTAGGCAACACATATCACAAGACTAGAATTCCAAAACAATTTACCCTTGCTTTGCCCTGCTATAGAACCTTTTGGCAAATGCCCGGATGAAGACCGGCTTGGCTCGCAGTCTTCTATCCGTCACTGGCATCCCCCACCCTTCCTGCTCTTACCACCACCCCTTGGTACCAAGTAACTTTTTCTACCCTCCTCCATCTCCGGCTCTCTCCAGACCCCTCAAGCTTGCCCTCCCATCCGTCAATCCGCATCAAACTCACCTCCAAGCACCTCCAATTGGCGCTTCCAACCTTTCAAATCTAGCATCACCCTTGGCCCTCTTCTGTCACCAGTTGCCATACGTACTCCCTCTGCCCTGTTATCTGATTCATCTGCTCATCTTGTGCCTGCCTTGGATCCTGAACTCTCAAATAAGAGCTCATCTTCCCCTACCTCCTCCAACCCCAAGTTGACAACCAAGGATCAGTCCTTGGATTCCGTCAATCTCAAGGACTCATCTTCTCATTCTCCTGATTCTTCCACTTTTCTTTTTCAAAATCCTTCCCAATCTGCCTGACACTAATCCCAATCCTTTGCCATTGCATCCCTGGAAATCAAATTGATTGGGACCTGACTTGTTTAGTAATCCAATAGGTTGAGCGGTGACCAAAGGCCGAGTCACCCTCCTCAATGGTTTTGTCATGCCTGTGAATGTTACTTTTGTTTTCCAATCAGAACCCAGGACCCTCACTGTGTCAACTGTGACTTGAGCTTTGTCAAAGAGTTGGCCTCCATCAACCAAGACCCTCCTCTCAGACATTGGCCTTTGGATCACACCCATCAGTTCTTTGGTTCTTTCCACCACAATGATGATAGTCCTGCAATCCCTGGCACCGGTGTGGTGTCAATTTATAGAGGCGGATTGGGAACTGCTTTGCGGCTGCGCGCTCAGCATTGGAGGCAAGTGGGCTTGGCATTAGGGTATGCGGAGTGCTCAGCAGGAGCCGCTGTTTGGCTCCGCACCTAGTGGAAGGGTTGGGATCAGCATTGAATGCGGCGTGGGCGGCAATCCGCCCCGGAGATTGGATTTGGAAGGTAGTGCGCTTGACTAGGTTTGCGGGCGCACCGGTTTGGATACGTAGGGGCGGAGCAATCTGCGGGCTATAAAGGAATGGATGGAGCACGCGGATCATGCCGGATAATACCAGACATCCACGACCGGCGCAGACAAATGGATAAAGACAGGCGCAGGGGGCTCCGAGTAGGGCGCGGTGAAAGGACCGCGTCATGAGAAGGACAAAACGGATGGACGGAACGGCGTACGGAAGTCAGGGGGAGTTTGGTACGGAGGTGGGGAGAGGAGGCTAGGGTTTCTGCTTCTTTTTCATACTGTCATTTGCGCGTGTACTTAGGTTAGGGTTGAGAGGGAGGACTTATCCTCACTCTCAACTCCGGGTTAGGAGGAATGAGGGGCATGGAATCAGACCATCACATTGTTGGACTGGATCAATCATCTCACCAAGAGATTGAAGGAACTCATACCGGATGCACATCCAGGTGGAAAGTTCTTAGGATTGAAGGATTGGCCATTTAACTCTCTCTCTACTTTTCTTTATCTCTTTATCTCCTCATTTCTATTTCTCATTTAAGTGCAACTTTGGGCATCCTCATCTCCTTTCAAACGCAGGGAACCCTTAACTTCCAAACCTTGGGACAATTATAGTGGGAAAACCCGTATTCTTTCCACACCGGCAAAGCTACAAGCAACAGCAGAACCATCATCAGACAAATCCATCAATTACTATCATCAATCCCATCACAAAACCAACACCAACCATCATCCTCTGCCCAATCCATTGGCCAATGACCACAAGCTTTGCTTGCAGTTGTTGGAACCTTTGGACCGTCGCCTCAATCCACCTCCAGCTCACCGGTCTCCCGCGTGGCTTGTCCGTTGCCCGTGCGGGTCTCAACTTTCTCCCGGGCCCGTCAGAATGTCCACAGGCCCCCCCAATAGCTACTCTCCTGCCTGTGCCCATCATTGGCACGGGCCAGGTTCTTGAGTCAAATCTTCTGTTTTTTTGACTGTTTGTTTGTTTCTTTTTTTCTTTTGTTTTCTCATGACAATCATCCTCAAAAAAAAAATTCTGCTCTATTTGTAAATCTCTCTTGTAAATATTCTACAGACCTGTTGCCTATAAAAGGAGGGGCTCTCACCTGCCTTTTCCAATCATCCATGGGAGTGTGTGCATATGTACCCCCTTTATCATTGAAATCAAAGCCTCATCCTGTTCCTGGGTATATCTAGGATTTCCCCCTGATCCATTGATCCTTAGTCTTTGCCCCTCTGTGGCCTGATCCATATCACCATCCAACAGCCTTGCTGGTTGAAGAGAATTCTGTCTGTTGGAACTCTTTAGTGTGTTATACAACTACTTGATCCCTTTCTCTGACAATACTGGTTTTGATCCCTCCTTGATCATCTTGCTAAAGCCAATCACAATTGATTGAAGAGGTCTTATCAAGCTTAATACCTGGAGTGTTATACCTCCCTTATTTTGTTTGGAGTTGCATTCTGCCAGCCTACTCTTGAGTTCCTTGAGAAGTGTTGAGGTTATCCTTGCTTCAAATCAGTTTAGTGTTTGCTTTTAGAGCTTCTTAAACATAGTGCTTTGTCTTGTACAGCCACCCTCATTTATCTGGTACCCTTCAAGCGCTTGATTGCAGAGAGTTGGGAAGGTTCATTGAGAACCTGGAGGTTAGTTGGGTTGGATTTGAACATCCCCAATCTTCTGCTGACAACCAGAGTTATTAGCTTGTGGGAGTTTTTCACATACAACAGCTTTGTTCTTTGAACTTTAAAAAAACTTTACCTTCTTTTGTCCTAGTTTTTCCCACATAATCTTGGCTCAGATAGTGCTGTTCCATAGCTACAAAACTACTATCATCTTTATCCTTTACTACTTGATTCCTCATTTACCAGCTTCTGGAACTTGATCTCAGTTAAATTTAAATATTTTTTTAACACTCAGGAGGGCAGCCTAAACAGCACCTTTCCCCTCCACAGAACTGCCACGGCCTAGCAGCATTTGGAGTTTTACATTTGGTCCCCTGGGCCGGGATCAAACCAGCAGGCTCAGGATTTACAGTCCCAACTTGAAGAATCACCTCTGAAATCTGATCCAATCCTTTTTTCTTTTTTTCTTTTTTCTGTCATCATCCACATCTGATCCATGGAGGCAACTTGTTCCAGAAGTAATTCCTCACAATTGTGCACCATCTGGGAAGGATTCTTGTTGTTTTTGTGAAACAATACCATTGCCACGCTTGTAAGCCACCTTGTAACTCTGATTTTTGGATCCCCTTAGGAACTCTGTCTTCAAAATGGAATCTGTTCCATCCACCACTGTTTCGGCCAAGATGGTCAAGATCAAACTCCAGAACAAGAACCTAGGCTTCAATGGAACAAACGTGGAACAATTTTTGGACTCCTTTGAAATGGCTGCTGAAGTGGACGGTGCAAGTGAACATGATATGGCCTATCAGTTAGAATCTTTTATCTCCCTTGATGAAGTTATTGAAGTGATCAAATTGTTTGATGGATTCAAAACTCATAACTGGAGGCTCATGAAGCAGGCTACGTTGGCTTATTGGGGGAAAATAGATGTGGCTAGGCTTACCTGAGAGGACTTGGATGCTCTGGTTTCTCAATGGATCTCCAATGGTGGTGTCTCTTCATCCTCTGATTAGCAGTCTTTCAGAAAGTCTTGGGATTCTATTCAGTCTAATCTTTTCAGGAATGATCACATTGACACTGTGGAAAAAATTTGAGTTTGATTTTTCCAATCTTTTTTGCCAGGAGTGCAGGAAAGGATTAGGCATGAATTGGTCAATTCTGGATCCATGATCACTACTAGGGATAATTGATTCAAACTCCCTGTCTTCATGGTACTTAGGAATATGGTGGAAAAAGTCATGAAAGGTCAAACTGCTTTCAATTTTCAAAAGCCCAGGATCACCAAACCAGTCCATGCTCCTTTCTTCCAAGAATCCAATGAAATCATGAACAAGATGGAAGCAAATTTCAAACCTAAATCAAGCCCTCAGACCAATAAGGATACTGCTACCATAGATGAGATTACCAAGATACTTCAGTCCTTTGAGAATAAAATAGATCAGAAAAAATCCTCTTTAGCTACCCCTAAAACTGCTAATTCTGTTCCTAAATCCACCTTAGTCTGCTATTACTGTCATAGAGAAGGCCATGGTAATGGTAGTTGTCCTGAACTCCAGAAGGACAAGGAGGAGAAATTAGTAGAGCAGAAGGGAAATAATTTCTTTCTTCCTAATGTTGCTTTGATCCCTTTTGTCAGCTTCCTACTATGTACAGAGCAACCTGTCAATAGCAACACAAAACTATGAAAAATAAGAATATCTCAATTGACAAAATAAGGAGTGAGAAATCCATAAATATTATTGAATAATTGAATTTCTCACCCAAAATTAGGTAGGGTCACTCACTGACCCCACCCTTGAATTCCAAGTCCTTACATTTTTAAAATAATTAAAAAGAAAAGTACTAAAAATTACAACACCATTATTGCACTTTTTTGCCATTCTAATATTTCACACGTGTTTTCACCTATAGGGTTTACACCTAAAATTAACTCAGAATTGAGGTGTTGTGTATATTTTAGGAGTTAAACGCGGAAATGTGTTATGTCACAATTCCTGCGCGCAGCCCCGCATCATTACATATCCCTACATACTTTTAGTAGCAGATTCCCACGTACTAGAGACTCGGGGGCATCTATCTCTGCCACAAATGCAGAGGATCCTACCCCGCGCCCATCTGCACTAACTGATCCCCGTGTCTGGATCAGTCATAACTAATCTGACAACCAGGTACCGCTCAGGAGAGCTACAACCATGTTAGAGTTGCCTAGTATATGTAACAAATTTTCATATGCATTCCTAATGATCTAAAAAGATCAAAAATTAAATAAAATTAATGGAAAATTAATTTTAAAACATTTTTTAATAATGAATCAAAGATCAAGGATCACCACGTAAATCACTTACCCTGACCTTTGAAGACCACAAAAAACTACAAGGAGTGTTCATAAAAATTATTAAAAATTAGCTACGCGATCAGCAAATGATGAACAATCAGTAAACACTCACATCTGCCCGCTTTAAAGAAATACCAATAATAAAAATAAAGGATGAGTACAGAATGATCAAATTTACGCCATAACAGATTAACAGATCCTGCGGCTAAAATAGTACAGAAATCCAGCAGATCTAAGGTCAGCTGATTGACAGCACCAATTGGACGTGCCAATCTTGCCCTGACTGGCTTGCCAGCCTCAAGCCACAAGATGAGCAGAATCCTCTCTACTTACCCTGAGAAGCTCAAAAATCACCCCAAAAAGGTATTTATACAGGCCTCTTTGGATCCATTATTCCAGATCAGTTAATCAGTTTACCAGGAATTATTATTATCAATCAAACACCGTTTCATGGTTGATCAAGTGCTTATATGAAGTTAAGCAAGTGATTTATGACTTAGTCTGTAGTAGTATTATTTACCTTTATTAACAAATCAACCAATGAAGTTTAGTCAAGCAATCTACCCATCTGCTCTGAAACCCTTCCAATTTTTTCAGGATTCTCATGGTAAAGTGCTCAGAGTGAGTGTTTCCCTTCCTGACTTGGCCATTTGTGCTGTTACGCCCGGCCATTAGTGGAATAAGTCCTTTTCAAGGCACCCATATTCATTCCAAGGTTCTTAAAATGCCTAAGGAGGCACCTTTAAGAGAGGTTGCTAGTCTGTAAAGATCCCCAATAGTATAATACTGTGGCTCCTCTTTTATATCAAATTGGAAACTATTTATTACCAAACCAATTAAACCTTGCAACTGCTCTTATTATATGATTTATTTGAGCTTATAAGTATTTATTATTTGAATAATGATAATGATTATTATTCCAGCATTTTTATCACTCTCTGTAGCTAAAGGAATGCAAGGTTCCTGGTATAAGAGAGCTGATAACTTTCAATTCATCTTTTCTGATCCATCATGTGGTGGCTTCTTACCAACCACCAACTCCCAAGAAGGCATCTCTGGTCTCCTTGGATTTTCAATCATTCTGTGGCGCTCTTCAACCTTGGTATCATCCAGCTATCACTTCTTCTAGCTTCTCTGGTGCTTATCAATCTGATCCAGCTAGAAAAGGCCATGAGGAACCCAAACCTCACAAGTATCCTCCTGTTCCATCTTCAATCCTTCCAAAACCTGTAAAACTTTGATCTTTGCCTGAGCCTCCTTCCTCTGATGTGGAAGAAATGGAAGTAGAAAGGGAAAAACTCATGGAAAGGTTGCAGGACCACTCTGATCCTTCTTCTACTCTTCAATCTGGTCAACCCTCTCAATCCTCTGATCCTCTTCCAGTACTTGTCTCACCTGACCTTCCTCCCTCCACCCAGCCCAAAGTTTGGTTTGAGAGGGGCATTTCCAAGGACTACCCTAATGCTGTGGAAGGAGTATTAAAGAAAATTTCTGATCTAAAAATCCCCAATCTTCCTGTGGCTGAACTTCTGTCTATCTCTCCATCTGTAGCTGAAGGCATGAAGAAATGGGTTTCTCATTGACATGTGAAAATTGGTCTGGATGAATTGAAGGTCTCTTCTGGCACTTTGATGGAGGACTCTGGTGGAACAGATCCCCCTTCAGATGCCAATCTGTATTCCTGCCCTCTTGGATTTTTTCCCTGCTATCTTGGTGAATCAGCTAAAACAGTTTCTCTTCTTGTGGATTTGGGTTCTCAGCTCAACTTAATCTTAGATTCTTTGGCCTGCAAACTCAATCTTAGCCCAAGGGCCAGCTTTACTTCTGCAGTTTATGTTATAGGGAATCAGTCATGTGAACTGGTTGGTATTGCTGAGGATGTTCCTGTTTAAATTGGTTGAAATATTGTTGGAACTTGTCACTTCTGGATCACTCATTTGGAAGTTCCCATGATCTTGGGCCAACCGTTCTTAATGGATTTTGGTGCTACCGTGATTTTTTTTTGATCAATTTGGGGAGAGAATCCTTCTCCCTGATGCTGATGGCAGTCCTCTCAGCCTCATTTTTTTTTGGATTAGTTGATCCTACTGATAGTTGTAGTTCCTCTCAGCCTCAGAATTCAACTTATGGATCAACTTCAACCTCAGAGGCATATTTTTCATTTTCCTCATCATCTCTTCTTCATCCAAATAAGATCAAAATTCAAAAACATAAAAAATCCAAAAATTCCAAAAATATTTCTTCTCTCTCTGGGTCTGTTGTATCTCTTTTTCCTTTTTCCCTTCAGCCTGATCAATTATCCTCTACTCCAGTTCTGAATCTCCGCAATGAGTCTAAACAAGATCCCAATCTAAATTCTTTTCTTGGTGGTTTTGGTATGAAGGAGTATGGTCTCAAGTGGAGGCAATGTGGGGTAGAATTCAGTCCTCCCAATTGTGCACCATCAGGGGCCTCTACTACTGTCATTTACAAAACTCTACCCTGTGCCACACATGTGAGAAATGCATTAGCTTTTGGATCCTCTTTTATGGAAAAGGCACCTTTCAAGGAAAATGCAGAACGTTGAACTCGGAAGATGTTGGAACTTGGCCTCAGTTTTTGTATTCATGTATCACTGGTCAATGCTTGGAGGAAGAAAGTATTCCTCTCTTTTGCCACCAAGTATAAACCAGTTGCAAAAAAGTTTCAACCAGTAAACCAACCAATGCCTCTCAAAATCAACCCTCCTCTTATGCACCCCCCTCTATCCCACAATCCTCACTGTGGTTTACCTCAATCTCTTACTTGTCCATTCATCCCCTCTGGTTTTGTCACTGATGAACTTCTGAAAGTGTTCAACTTTGGTCCAGATGGATGGCTTCTTCCTGATGAGTTGAATTTGATCAAAAATGTCTTAGCCCTTAGGGAAAAATCTATTGCTTTCTGTGAAGAAGAGAGAGGTCTCTTGAAAGAATCCTATGGCCTCCCTTACATTATCCCTGTAGTAGAACATTATCCCTGGCAAAAGAATAAGATCCCAATCCCTGCTGCTAAAGTTGACAAATTCATCAAGTTGGTCTGCAAACAAGTCCAAACCGGTTTATATGAAAAATCAACTTCTAGCTATTCCAGTCCTGTTTTCTATGTTCTCAAGAGTAATGGTAAACTTAGAATAGTTCATGATCTACAGCCTCTAAATAAGGTTAATATTAAAGACTCTGGTATTCCCCCTGCTACTGAAGAATTTGTTGAATCCTTCTCTGGGAGAGCTTGCTATGGTCTAGAAGACATTATGGGTGGCTATGAAAAACAATCCTTACATCCAATTTCTCTTCCTCTCACTACTTTCAATATTCCTCTTGGTTGTTTCCAACTTACTCAATTACCTCAAGGTGCCACCAATTTTTTTGCAGTCTATCAGGCTCAGATGGTTTGGATCCTCCAGGATGAAATCCCTGATCATGCTGGTATCTTTATTGACGATGGCGGGATTAAAGGTCCAGTTTCTGATTATAACAATGATCTCTTACCTTTTCATTCAGGAATCCGTTGAGGTATCTGGGAATATGCAACCACTCTGGAAAGGGCCCTTTTTTGAATTGAGGAGTCTGGCCTCACTGTCTCTGGATCCAAATTGGCTGCCTGTTTCCCTGCTTTGGAAATTTTTGTTCATGTGGTCTGCAAGGAACGAAGAAGGATGGCTCCATCCAGAGTTAACAAAATTCTCTCTTGGCCTACTCCCATCAATCCATGTGAAGTCAGAGGTTTCTTAGGTGTTGTATTCTATGTTTGGATCTTTATCCCTTCTCTATCCAAAATTTGCATTCCCTTGCGTCACTTAACCAGGAAGGGTGCTCAATGGTTTTGGACCCAAGCTTGTGAACAATCATTTAAGATACTCAAAACAATTGTTGGAAAAGACATTTTCTTGAAGAAGATCACTTATGGACCTAGGGCTGGTAAGATCAAGCTGGCTGTGGACTCTAGTTATCAATCTGTTGGGGTTGTCCTTACTCAGGAAGATGAAAATGTTTTGGATTTTCCTGCTCTGTATGAATCTCTTCTTTTTTCAGAGGTGGAATCCAGGTACTCCCAGCCAAAACTGGATCTTTTTGGTGTGGCCCAAATGTTGAAGAAGCTCCAAACTGTTTTCTGGGGTTGACACTTTGAGTTAAAAGTTGATGCACAATTGATTATTGAAATGATCAATGCCCCCAGTCTTCCAAACGCTCTAATGACTCTTTGGGTGGCTTTCATCCAGTTATTCTCTTTTGATATTGTTCATAGGCCTGGAAAATCTTTCATCATGCCTGATGGTTTATCTCAAAGCCCTCTTGGAGATAAAGAATTGGATGTTGGAGTGTATTTTGAGAAGGAGGAACCCTTAATTTGTCCTGTCTTCACCTTTTCCTCCTGCCTTCCAACAAGGCTTCTGGCTTAAATTAGATCAGTAGCTCTTCACTCTCCAAAAGCCTCCTGATCTCTATGCTAAATATATTCAATCACTCAAAAAGAAGTCCTCCAATTTCTTTGTCCAAGGTACTAGGATTATGAAAAGAGGCAACCCTTGTGCTCTTATTATTGTCACCATCCCTTGTAAAAAAGATTTGATCCTTGAAAGTCTCCATGAAGGCCTTGGTCATTGTGGGGGAACCAAAACTTATTGTCAAATATACAAACAATTCTGGTGGCCATCATTGAAGAAATAAGTCTCTCAATGGTTCAAGTGTTGTGAAGTATGTCAGAAACATGATCTTAGGCCCCCAGCAGAAATTGGTTATCCCACTGGAGATTCCACTGTCTTTGGAAGGATTGCTATGGATGTGGTTCATATCAAGGCAGGTGGAGCTAAGTACCTCATAGTGGCTAGAGATGATTTTTCTGGATGGTTTGAAGAAAAATTCCTTAAGAAACTCAGCTCTGAATCAGTATCAGCCTTCCTCTATGAGACTTGGACAATGCGTTATGGCTTGGCTCAATCTTATTCAACTTACGGTGGCTCTGGGTTTGGCCACAAACTGTGTCAGCCTGCTACTTAGCACAGAGCAACCTGACAAAGCAACAACAATAATAATATTAACAAAATTAAAAGGAACAAAGATAAATGAATAAATAAAATTATTATAAAATGAAGGAGTAGGAAATCCATAAATATTATTGCAGAAATGGATTTCCCACCCAAAATAAGGTAGGGTCACTCACTGACCCCACCCTTGAATTCTTACTCCTTATATTTTTTAATTAATTTAATACAAGATGGTAAATGACCACAGCACCAGTATGGCACCTTTTAGCCATTTTAATATTTCACATGATATTTCATGTATAGGTTTCACACCTAAATTTCAGTTGAAATCCAGGTGTTGTGTGTAGTTTAGGAGTTACACGGGAAATTGTGTTTTGTCACAATTCCCGCACGCAGCCCCGCGTCCCTACAGCGTTGGACTCCCGCGTACGCCAACTCCCGCACGCAGCCCCGCATCCCTACAGCGCTGAACTCCCGCGCGCATCTGAGCAGCGGATCAGTCCCCGCGCGCATTTGAATGGACTGATCCCCGTGCCTCCTATGACATCCAGGTACCGCTCAGAGAAGCTACAATATAGTAGGATCTACACTAAATATGTAAAGCTACCCCACGAGCATAGATTATGGTTCAAAAACCTTAAAAATCAAATAAAATTAGTTAGTAACTAATTTTTAGTATTTTTTATTAATTAAATAAAGATCCAGACTCACCACAAAATAAGTTGATCAGAATCTTCAAAGACCACAAAACTACATAAGGAGTGGTCGTAAAAATTATTAAAAATTAAATACAGGATCAGCAGAGGATGAAAAATCAATAAACATCCACGTCTGCTCACTTTGGACCAGTACTTACTGTACAAATTGAGGATCAGTGCAGGATCAGAAAAATGACTAATCTATTGATTAACAGATCCTGCAGCTAAAAAGGAGCTGTTCCTTGACAGATCTAAGGCAAGCAGGCTAACAGCACCTTGAGGACGTGCCAATCTTGCCCTGATTGCCCCCCTAGCCTCAGCCCATGGCTAGTACTCCTTCTAGAGGTCCTCAAGCACCCAAAAAGAATATTTAAACAGGCTCTTTTTGCCCTTCTGTTTCCAATCAGTTAATCAGTTATCAGGAATTATTTATTATCAATCAGACACGGTGTCATTGTTAATCAAGTGCTTATATGAAGATAAGCAAGTGATTTATGACTTAGTCTGTAGTAGTATTATTTACCTTTATTAACCAATCAACCATTGAAGTTTAGTCAAGCAATCAACCCCATCTGCTCTGAAAACCTTCCAATTATTCCAGGATTTTCGTGGTCAAGTGCTCAGAGTGAGTGTTTCCCTTCCTGTCTAGGCCACTTGTGCTGTTAAGCCCAGCCATTAGTGGAATAAGACCTTTCTAAGGCACCCATATTTATTCCAAGGTTCTTAAACTGCCTAAGGAGGCCCCTTGAAGAGAGGTTGCTAGTCTGTAAAGATCCCCAGTAGTATAATACTGTGGCCCCTCTTTTTATATTATATTTAAAATATTTATAACCAAACCAAATAAACCTTGCACTTGCTCTTACCATACCATTACTGGAGCTTTAAAGTGATTATTCTTTGGAATATTATTGCTCCAAGTTCTTTTGTCACTCTCTGTAGCTAAAGGACTGCAAGGTTCCTGGTATCAGAGAGCTGACAACTGGGGGTCTGGCCGGGAAATATCCTCAATAATTAATTGTTTAATTAATTATCTCCTGGACCAGTTATTTATAAAAAAAAAATTAATTATATATATAAGTAGAAATACTTATTATTTATCTTGATCTTTTGATTTGTCCAGTGGATTTAAAAACCAACGGAGAATTGATCAATTATTATTTAAATCTTCTTAAACAGAAAAAAGAAGAAAAATTACGTAACTTTGTGCCTGTTGTTATAACTCCTGAACAGAAACAGGAGAGACTTCTTTATTATAGACAACAAATCTTAAAAGAAAAGGAACAAGAGTTAGAAAGAATTATCAATTTTAACTCCTTGTTAAGGCAGCACAAAGAGTGGAAAAACTATCAAAGAAAGCTTTCTGCTTTTAAGAGACGGTATCCAAATTATAAAAGTGAGCTTTGATCTCCTTTTTATTTTTTTTTATAAAAAAAATCACAAAAACTCGAAAATTATAATAAAAATTATTATAAAATAAATAAATATATAACTTATAGTTTTATTATTTTATCCTTTCTAGTGGACTTTGTCTTTGGTGATCTTATTGACCAAGACCTCTTAGAGGACGTCCCAGACTGTGGACCCTTGGATTTGTCCCAAGATTTGATTGGAACCCACTCAGATCCCGTTGGAATACCCTCCAAGGACGGACCTGACCCCAACAAGGACTTAGTGCCTTTCAACCTTCATATAAGTAAGAAATATATTTTTTTTAATAAAAAAAAATTATTATTACTCAAAAAAAAAATTATTATTTTTTTTTACAAAGTTTCGACAAAAACTTATATAATCTTTAAAAATGCATCAAAACAGACGCAACACCCGCGCCAGTGGACGCGCCCCGTCATATGGATCTCTGCCCGGAGGAACCCGTGTGCGCAAGGATGCCAGTCGCGAACTCAATGCGGATCGAGCCAGTGATCGCTCCGATCCGAGCGACCGTGACAACGACCGCGGCCGCCGACTCGACCAACTCACCGTTGGAGAGCCGTCCCTTGTTGAACGTGAAATCCCAGGAGGATACCATTCCACCTACACCACCCCAGCCGGACTCCTCCAAGGAGGAAAAAATAAAGGTATTGGTGAAAGAACACGTGGGTCATTGGGAACTGTTCAAACAGGCTCAGACCCAGGAAGACCATCAGGGTATGAGAAAAGCCATATCTTTGGCAAAGAAGACTCAAATAACCCTCCAAAAATTGATTCCCAAGAGAGAAGTAGAAGGTTACGTGAAGAATTGGAATCCTTGGGACCAATGAGTTTCCTTAAGAGGAAACAACAACAACAGGAAGAAGAGATCCCTAGCCCATCAGAAATTAAAGAGTCCCAAAGAGTGGGACAATATAATATCTTTGGCAAGAAAATGGAAGAAAGTGTACCGCAATTAGACGTAGAAACTTTCAACTTGTTTTCCATAAATGTTTCTCATAACTTTGATATCATTGGAAAATGTTTTGATAAAGTATATGAGCAATTGGATAAAGTAAATACCAATTTTGGTAAAGTCATGCAATCCCAATCCAACTTGATCAAAATCAATGAGTTAGAAGTAAAACAAATAAGAGACAGCATTAGTTTGAGTAAAGGAGAACTAATGAATTACCTAGAAAACAATAATTCAGCTATCCAAGAAGAAATTCTTCTATCTATTGAACAAATCAAAGAAAGTATTAATAAAACAGACCACACTTCACCCACTCATATTATTAATAAAATTGATTCATTAAGTAACAAACTTGATCTGGAATTAGGTATGATTAAGAATGATCTCAGAGATCTAAAGATAAACTTATCTCAACCCATTGCAGACTCTGATGAAATCAGACCTTCCAGGTACCACAGTACGCCCCAACTACCTTCTAGACCAAGACTAACAAGGCATGAATCTTTCAGACCTAGTCCCACTCCTGAAGTAGAACAAGCATTAAAATTACTTCCCCCTATCACTGAGTGGCCTAAATTCTCCGGAGAAGGAGAATACAATCATGTCAGTTTTATTAAGTTTATTGACTATACTCTGGCCTCTTATGAACTTCCTGATAACATAGCCGTAGTAAGACTACCTAGACTGTTTGAAGGAGTAGCCCTTGACTGGTTCATCAATAAGAGAGAAGAGGTAGGATCTTTGTCATGGAATTCATGGAAAGATTTGATTAAGGAACAATTTGGTACCAGAATTTGGAAAAGAAAAATGATGAAGACTTTTGAAACTTCTTTGTTTGGTCCATCTAAGGACAAACCTCACAAATGGTGCCTTGACCAGAAGAGAAGACTAGACTGCTTCTACCCAAATGCTGATAAAGAAGAAGTCAATGAAAGACTCCTCAACCTATGTCCAGGACAACTTAACCATAGCGTAAGATGCAGAATGCCCATGAACTCTGACCTTTCCACTCTCATAGGAGTATTAGAAGAAACTATTGACATGAATGGCTTAGACAAAAAGCTTAATAAACCCAGAGAACCAACTACTAGGAATAAGGAAGATTATAATAACAAGAATAAAGAACTTCTACCTAACAACTCAGAAGCCAAGAATACTTTGGTGACCAAAGAAAAGACATGTTGGAATTGCAACCAAACAGGGCATGTAAGACCTGACTGTCCTTTACCCAGGAGAAAGATTAATCCTATTGAAGGATAAGAGGATGACACTAATCCTGACCCCCAACTAGATGACACTGATGGTTCCATCTCTGAACGTGACCTAATTATCACTAATCCCATTAATGTCATCGAAGGTAACATAGAATCTTCCCTAGATATTAACCCTGTTAATGAAGATAGCAATTTGCCTCAAAAATGGACACCCAACATGAAAATACAACATGTTTCTGAAGCTAAGACCTTAACCCTCAAACCTTCTATTGGAAAAGGGTACACCGGTGGTAAAACTTGTTATGCCACTGGCTTGATACAAGGTTCCCCCGTAAAATTACTTCTAGACAGTGGAGCCTTCTGCTCTTGTGTTGGAACTGACTACTTAGATAAACAGGATTCCAACTGGAAGAAAAACTTACTACCTGTACCTCAAGCTAAGTTCAGCAGCTGTAACTCACCTCTCAATGCTATTGGAGTATGGCCAACAGAAATCATACTCCCCCACTCTAAAGGATCAATCAAGATAAAGATTGAATTTGTAGTACTTCAAAATGGAGTATGTGATTATTTTATTATAGGAAATGATTCTCTTTGCCTGTACGGGATAGATGTCTTCCAGAGTAAAGGGAGATATTTCACTATAGGAGGAGAATGGAACAAGAAGTTCCAAATATGCCATATCAATGCTAAAGCTACTGATTCCACTCATGAGAGACACTTAGAAACTTTTAACCAGGAATACTTTTCCCAAGCTGCCTTGAATTCCCAGCTTAGTGAAAACCAGAAAAGAGATATTCTCCAAGCATGCTTTGAGAACCAGAATGCTCTTTGCACTAAAGACCATCCCATTGGTAATATTAAAGGTCATGATATGGTCTTAACTTTGACTATTAATCCTCCTTACCCTCCTAACCTCAGGAGACCAGCTTACCCTTCTAGTCCAAAATCTAGGACTGCTCTAGAAAGCCACATCCAAGAACTAGTGGACTTACAAGTTTTACGGAAAGTAGGGCATAATGAGCAAGTAGACGTAACTACCCCCGTGATAATAGCCTGGCACAATGATAAGTCTAGGATGGTTGGAGATTTTAGAATGCTCAACAACTACACCCAAGCTGACTATTATCCTATCCCAAGGATTGACCACGCTCTACATAATCTTTCTAAAGCTAAGTTCATTACTACTATGGACATGTTGAAAGGCTTTCACCAAATACCTATCAGTCCGGATAGCAGGAAATTTATGAGAATTATATGTCATTTAGGAATATATGAGTATCTCAGAATGCCATTTGGTATTAAAAATGCCCCTTCCCACTTCCAAAGAATGATGGATACAGTCTTAGGAATGTTCATCAGACAAGGTTGGATGATGGTATACATAGATGATGTTATCATTTATTCAGACGATTGGGATAATCACATGGATAAAGTAAGGCTAGTGCTTAAAACAATTGCCACAGTAGGATTAAAAGTATCTATGAAAAAGTGCAACTTTGGATACGGAGAACTCAAAGCTCTAGGACACATTGTTTCTGGACTAACTTTAACTGCTGACCAAAGTAAGATAGCAGCAGTAATGAACAGACCTATGCCCCAGAACAAAACGGAACTCTTATCCTTTATAAGCTTCTGCAGCTATTACAGGAAGTACATACCTAAATTTGCTAACCTCACCAAATGTTTATATGAGATCTGCAACAACAACACTTTGTTCAAAATGACTCATGAAAGATTGAAGAATTATGAGGAACTCAAAGTAGCTATGACTACTGCCCCAGTGTTGATACAACCAGATTATTCTAAACCTTTCAAACTTTACATAGATGCTAGCATGGAAGGATTAGGAGATGCATTACACCAAGAAGTAATAGAAGAGGATAAACCAGTAGAGAAACCTATACTCTTCATATCTAGACAAGTCAAAGATACTGAAAAGAGATATGGTGCCAGCCAAATGTAATGCCTTGCTCTAGTATGGGCATTAGAAAAACTCCACTATTATTTGGAAGGTACAAATTTTGTGGTGATCACTGATTGCAATGCTGTTAGAACTCTCATGAACATGAAAACTCCTAGCAGGCATATGTTAAGATGGCAGATAGCCATACAACAGTACAGAGGTCAGATGACAATAGTCCACCAAGCTGGAGTTAAACATCAGAATGCTGACAGTCTTAGCAGAAATGCTCTACCAAATGATACTAGCAATCCTGCTCATGACCCAGAAGATCATGATATATTTCCTATACTAAACATTAACCTATTTAATCTTGAAGCCCCCATCATAGGAATTCACATATGTGAACTAGATGAATCACTGTTCAGCTCCATCAGAGAAGCATACAACTCTGGCATGAAGACTTTGACTAACATCATAGAAAGTACTTCACCTCCATCTGAACTCATAAACAGTTTACCCAAACCCCTGCTGAAGTCCTATAAAGAAGGAAGATTCACACTGTGGGATGGGATAGTATATTACCGGCATAAACACTCTAGTGTTATAGTCTTGACCAAAGCAGAGCATATCAAACTTGTTTTAGCTGAATGTCATGATAATTGCTCTTTGGGTCACCTGTCTATTGATAGAACCCTAGATAAAGTAAAGCAGACTGCCTGGTGGATTAACTGGATAGACTCCACTATCAAGTATGTTTCAAGCTGTGAAATCTTCCAGAAGTCCAACAGGACCACTGGGAAAAGGTTTGGACTACTCCAAAGGATAGCTGAGCCCAGGAAAAGATGGGAAATTATCAACATGGACTTTGTAACAGGACTGCCCCCTGGTGGAGCTTACTCTTACAACTCAGTCCTGGTTATTGTAGACAGATTTTCTAAGAAAGCCAAGTTTCTACCTAACCATAAGGAAGACACAGCTATGGAAGTAGCCTTACTCTTCTGGAACAGACTAATTGCTGATGTAGGAATTCCTAAGATTATTATCAGTGATAGAGACCCCAAATTCACGTCTGAATTCTGGAGAAACCTCCATGATATGTTAGGAACTACCTTAGCCTTTTCTACAGCTTATCACCCTCAGACAGATGGATTAGCTGAAAGAATGATCCAGACTCTAGAGGATATGCTCAGAAGGTTCTGTTGCTTTGGGATGGAGTACAAAAATACAGATGGATATTGCCATGACTGGGTTAGCCTTTTACCTGCACTAGAAATGGCCTATAACAGTAGTAAACACTCTCCTACCAAAGAAGCTCCTTACATACTGGAAAGAGGATGGATCCCCAAATTGCCCAAAGATAACCTCAATCAGGAGTTGACTAATATCCATCCAACATCACTGGACTTCAAAAACATGATAGATATGGCAAACAAGCACGCTGCTAAATGTGTACAAGATGCTGTTGAATACAACCAACAGAGGTGGGATAAAACTCACAAAGAACCTTATTTCAGAATAGGAGATCAAGTTCTAATTTCAACCGCCAATTTCAATAACTTGGCTGGAAACAGAAAACTCAGACCAGCCTTTGTTGGGCCTTTCACTATCAAGAAACTCCATGGGAAAAATGCCGTAGAAGTCATCCTCAGTAATGAACTCTCTAGGAAACACCCAGTCTTCCCAGTTAGCCTTATCAAACACTACCATCCCAGAGAAGGAGAAAAGACCCCTTCACTTAAAATACCAGTCTTAGATGAGCCTGAGAAGGACAAGAGAAAAGTTAGTAAAATCCTTAAAGATAAAAAGAAAGGATCCAAGGAAAAGATGTTAGACTTTACTTAGTCAGATACAAAGGAGAATCAGCTGATAAAGATGAATGGCTACCTGAAAACAACATTCCAGATGGACCTATACACCTGAGAAACTACAGAGCCAGTAAAAGACACTGAGCCCCAAAAAATTTTTTCAGATATAGTCATATCTTGGAGTGGGGGAATGTCAGCCTGCTACTTAGCACAGAGCAACCTGACAAAGCAACAACAATAATAATATTAACAAAATTAAAAGGAACAAAGATAAATGAATAAATAAAATTATTATAAAATGAAGGAGTAGGAAATCCATAAATATTATTGCAGAAATGGATTCCCCACCCAAAATAAGGTAGGGTCACTCACTGACCCCACCCTTGAATTCTTACTCCTTATATTTTTTAATTAATTTAATACAAGATGGTAAATGACCACAGCACCATTATGGCACCTTTTAGCCATTTTAATATTTCACATGATATTTCATGTATAGGTTTCACACCTAAATTTCAGTTGAAATCCAGGTGTTGTGTGTAGTTTAGGAGTTACACGGGAAATTGTGTTTTGTCACAATTCCCGCACGCAGCCCCGCGTCCCTACAGCGTTGGACTCCCGCGTACGCCAACTCCCGCACGCAGCCCCGCATCCCTACAGCGCTGAACTCCCGCGCGCATCTGAGCAGCGGATCAGTCCCCGCGCGCATTTGAATGGACTGATCCCCGTGCCTCCTATGACATCCAGGTACCGCTCAGAGAAGCTACAATATAGTAGGATCTACACTAAATATGTAAAGCTACCACACGAGCATAGATTATGGTTCAAAAACCTTAAAAATCAAATAAAATTAGTTAGTAACTAATTTTTAGTATTTTTTATTAATTAAATAAAGATCCAGACTCACCACAAAATAAGTTGATCAGAATCTTCAAAGACCACAAAACTACATAAGGAGTGGTCGTAAAAATTATTAAAAATTAAATACAGGATCGGCAGAGGATGGAAAATCAATAAACATCCACGTCTGCTCACTTGGGACCAGTACTTACTGTACAAATTGAGGATCAGTGCAGGATCAGAAAAATGACTAATCTATTGATTAAAAGATCCTGCAGCTAAAAAGGAGCTGTTCCTTGACAGATCTAAGGCCAGCAGGCTAACAGCACCTTGAGGAAGTGCCAATCTTGCCCTGATTGCCCCCCTAGCCTCAGCCCATGGCTAGTACTCCTTCTAGAGGTCCTCAAGCACCCAAAAAGAATATTTAAACAGGCTCTTTTTGCCCTTCTGTTTCCAATCAGTTATCAGTTATCAGGAATTATTTATTATCAATCAGACACGGTGTCATTTTTAATCAAGTGCTTATATGAAGATAAGCAAGTGATTTATGACTTAGTCTGTAGTAGTATTATTTACCTTTATTAACCAATCAACCATTGAAGTTTAGTCAAGCAATCAACCCCATCTGCTCTGAAAACCTTCCAATTATTCCAGGATTTTTGTGGTCAAGTGCTCAGAGTGAGTGTTTCCCTTCCTGTCTTGGCCACTTGTGCTGTTAAGCCCGGCCATTAGTGGAATAAGTCCTTTCTAAGGCACCCATATTTATTCAAAGGTTCTTAAACTGCCTAAGGAGGCCCCTTGAAGAGAGGTTGCTAGTCTGTAAAGATCCCCAGTAGTATAATACTGTGGCCCCTCTTTTTATATTATATTTAAAATATTTATAACCAAACCAAATAAACCTTGCACTTGCTCTTACCATACCATTACTGGAGCTTTAAAGTGATTATTCTTTGGAATATTATTGCTCCAAGTTCTTTTATCACTCTCTGTAGCTAAAGGACTGCAAGGTTCCTGGTATCAGAGAGCTGACAAACTGGCTGAAATGATCCAATTGGTTCCTGGTCAACATAGGTTGACCACTCCTTATTATCCTGAAGGTCAAGGCATGGTGGAAAGAGGCCATGATCATTTGAAGGCTGCTCTTGTCAAGCTGGCTGGTGAATGTGGAAAGAATTGTTGCAAATTATTTCCTCTGGTCCTCTTCTCTGATTAAATTTCAACTAAACAAACCACTGTCTACTCACCTTATGAAATTATCTTTGGAAAAAGGGCTGTCCTTCCCCTTTATCTGGAAATGGAATCTTTCTTAGGTATTTCTTGGGAAAAGGTTTATTCCACCACTTATCTATTAGTTGCCAAATCCAAGCAACTGGAGAAAATTGAAGATGTTTGTGACAGAGCTTATCAGAAGATGATGGATTCAAGGGAAAAATCAGTCCAGTATTGGGAGGATAAGCACTCCAATAAAATCAGGGATCCCTTGAATCCTGGTGATCTGGTCTTAGCTTATAATTGATCCTTGGAAACTCAGTGGGGAAAGCCTTTCTCTAACAGCTGGAATGGTCCTTATCAAGTGGTCTGTCAAGTCAGAGGTGGATCATATGTTTTTGAGGAGCTGGATGGTACTCAGATGGAAAGAAGGTTCTCTGCTGATCAGGTCAAGAAATTTCATTGTTGTGGAGGCAACTTTTTCCAGAAGTAGATCCTCCCAATTGTGCACCACCAGGGGTCATCTGCTGCATTTTGTAGTGAAAACCTACTGTATACCACATATTTGAGCACCTGGGGTTCCTTATTCATTTTTTTATCTCAGCCACTTCCAGGACCTTTTCTTTGGATGGATCAAGCTTCCTTTTTAATTACCCTCAAGATCAAACTGGTGTTTTTCTGTTTCAATTCATCAGTTTTTTGTTTTATATATATCATCAAAGATACTCAGATGCAGAATTTCAGCCTACTAGATGCCAAAGAACTCACTACTTCTAACTACTAGAGGTGATAGAAAGTTTGGATCAAAAATAAGATAAAATGCTAGGTATATGATTTGGCTAAAAGGGTTAAATTTATTTATATATTTATAAAATAAATTTAAATGGAGGGGCCAAGACCTTAATGGGGTTCTTGAGCCCTCCGGAACACAGGTATATGTCTTTTAAGGAAAATATAGGGGAAATTGTGGTGCCTGTGGGGTTGACAAGGATTCCTTTCAAGAAGGGTGTGTGTAATTTCCTTGGGGCATAGGTTATGCAAAACCTACAAAAGGGGTATAATTCAGCAGGATCACTTACTAGATCTAGATAAGGACTTCTTCTTGATGAATGGGCCAATATTCAAGGATTCAGGGTGCTGGAAGTTGGTACTGGGGCAGGCTGAATGGTTGGTTGTTGATTTTGGCCAAAAACAGGGATTCAGGAATTATGGTCTAAGATTTTATCAGAAAGTTGTCCAGGATCACACACTTATTTCTTATAAGGGTTTGATGGCTTGAGGGCAAAAATCTCTGAAGCAATAATGACTATGTAACTGGATGAATGTGGTAGAAATAGCTGGGGGAAGGTCCTTTATTTATATTGTTTGGGTCCCCTCTTGGTACAGTCCTTTTACCAGCCAAAGGAGGGTGACCCAGGCTAGTGCTGAGGCCAGGGAGCCATCAGTGTGTTGGTGTGGACCTTCTCTGGTCACTACAGAGGTACAGGAAGCCCTATGTCATCATGCTTTGGGCTTGATACACGTTTCTGTGCCCTTAATGACCTCACTGTATTGACCAAAGAGGTTGTATTCAATTAATATTTATAAATATACGCCATGGCTTCCTGAGGCCAGGGGCTTGAAAACAGGCTATGGGGACTTTATGCTGAAAGTAAATTTCAAGTCTGAGGCTCTTCTTCTCATATTGGGGTGTCTTACAGTTCCTTAATTGGACAGTACACCCCTAGTTGTGACTAGTTATGTACAGTTTTAATTATAAGGGGTATGGATAGTGTTGTATGTATTCCTGGTGTCTTGTGATTGATCTAGCACAAAGCTAGGCCCCTGTTTAAGCTCAGTACACACTCTCAGGGTGTTAAAGTAACTCACAGATACTTTTTTAGGTACAAATCTTCCATACAGGCCCTTTTACAGAGGCCCTGACAACCCTTTGGTATAGTTCAAAAAAGGGTGCAGGGCCCATTTTTCCGGATTTTTGGGTTGTTTATCCCCTTTCATACTATTCCCCACCACATGGTGGCGCTTTCTGGCCCCCATGTGATGTGGAACAGGGCTATGGGCTTATTGGAAAGCCCGGTTTCTGTTTTGGGAGAGGGGAGGGCTGGCCAGTGAGCCAGCCAGTCACTTTGCGCTGTGGTGTCAATTTATAGACAGGGATTGGGAACTGCGTTGCGGCTGCGCGCTCAGCATTGGGGGCAAGGGGTCTCAGCATTAGGGTATGCGGAGTGCTCAGCAGCGGTAGCTGCTGGATCAGCAGCAGCCGCTGTTTGGCTCCGCACCTGGTGGACGGGTTGGGCTCAGCATGGAATGCAGCCTGGGTGGCAGTCCGCCCCTGAGATCGGATTCGGAAGGTATTGCGCTCAACTAGGTTTGCGGGCGCGCTGGTTTGGATACGTAGGGGCGGAGCAATCCGCGGGCTATGAAGGAATGGATGAAGCGCCCGCTTGCGCGCGCGGATCATGCCGGATATTACCAAACACCCAAAAAGGGCGCGGACAAACGGATACGGACAGGCGTGGGGGGCTCTGAGTAGGGCACGGTGCAAGGACCGCGTCATGAGAAGGAAGAACCAGATGAACGGAACGGCGTACAGACGGCGGGGGGAGTTTGGTACGGAGGAGGTGGGGAGAGGAGGATAGGGTTTCTGTTTTGTTTTCATACTGTTATTTGCGCGTGTACTTAGGTTAGGGTTGAGAGGGAGGACTTATCCTCACTCTCAACTCCGGGTTGGGGGAGAGGGAGAGGATTGGAGCATCAATGCGGAGGAGGAAGAATATCATCATCAGCTTGAATCACTCATCTCACCAGGAGATTAAGGGGACTCATACCAGATACACATCCAGGTGGAAAGTTCTTAGGATTGAAGGATTGGCAATTTCTCTCTCTCTCTACTTTTCTTTATCTCTTATCTCCTTATCTCTATTTCTTTTTTAAGTGTGACTTCCAACATCCTCATCTCCTTTCAGACGCAGGGAACTGTTAACTTCCAAACCTTGGGACAATTATAGGGGGATAAACTTTATTCTTTCCACATCTGGGGGTCTGGCCGGGAATAGCTTTCCGTTTCTTGTCTTTTGAAGGTAACAGGGCACAATGTCCTATTCATACCTCCCTACAGTTGCTCCTTCTTCTTCTTCTCCTTCTCCTTCCATCTCCGGGTCCGCTACTCCGACCCCACTCTTGTCTTCCATCCCTCCTCCTCCCCTTCCCTCCGCTTGACCTAGGACAAGCTACGCCATTCCTCCATTGGTCTCCAGCGACCATGAACCCACCCGTCCGGTTCGCATCAGGCCGCGCGACTACCCTCACATCCAATTCAACACCGCAAATTTGGAGCGATTCATCTCGAGATACAAAGGTATTGCAGATGCGGAAGGTGCGTCGGATGCTGACAATGCCAGGCTGGTCGTCCTGTTCATTATGGACAAAGAGAAGCTCTGGGATGTGGAGCAAATGGAAGGCTACAAGAATCAACATTGGCCAAAACTGAAGGCGGAGATCCTAACGCGGTGGGGTAGGCGCAAACCTCGGTTCTGGGAAAGCGATTTTGACCGCGTGGCCTTGGAGGCGAGCGCCCGCGGAGGGGGTAGAACGCGGGTGGAGCTGGCGGAGTACACCTCGACATTCAATCGGATTTATTGGTACTTGTCAAAGAACAAGGTGGTGGCGGGACAGACAGGGGCCATGAAACGCGCGTTTCTGGGCGGTTTAGGCGCTCAACTCTGGGCAAGGGTGCAGCGGCATCTTTACGATCACAACTTGGTAAAGCGGTCATTGGACGGGAGCATTGCGCTCCTTCCGGAGTTGGCTGTCATTTGCCGGGCTGTGGAGAGTGAGCTTGACTTAGAGGAGCTTATCGAGGACACCGCTAAGTCCTTCCCAGCGGGACCAAAGAAATACGCCCCCCAGGTTCCGGCCCCGGCGCAATTTCCGGCCCCAGTTCCATCTACTTCCACCCGTGTTCCGGTTCCTCAACCTGCCCCAGCCCCTCCAGTAAGCGAATTGACGGAACTGATGAAGGACCTGAAGATCTGCATGAGCCGTATGGGCCAGAAGCAGCCGTGAGAGCCTCCACCTCACATGGTGGAAGGGTTTTGGCCGCCCGGTACCTTTGTGCCAAGGGGGTGCTTGTACTGCGGGGAAAATGGTCATTGGCGATCGGCGTGTGAGGAGCTTACAAAGGATCTCAGCGCGGGATTGGTTCAAACGGCGGGGATGGGGTACATTTTTCCAACGGGCGAACAGATTTGGATGGAGCCAAGCCAACCAACCGCAATGGATCAAGTGCGCACACGGGGTCAGGAGGCGGGAACAACGGCGCAAGCGTCACTGGGCATTGTCACCGGTCCCAGATTGTGGCAACCACCTCGGGTGGAAGCTGAGGTAAGGGTAGTGGCAACGGAAGAAAAGGTGGCGTTCTCCGATAAAATGGAGTTGGAAACGAAGGAGCGACCCCCGTTGGCCATTCCGAAACCGGCCGCGCGCGCGCCTGGAACCAAGGTGCCAGCAGCGAACCCTGTAGGGAAGAAGAAAGCGGCCGAAATTGTGCAAAGGGTGATGGTTATAAGACTCCGGTTCCGTTGACCTTGCGGGAACTGGCGGCCGTGTCTCCGGTGGTGGTAGACAAGATGGTTCAGGCGTTGCGGGATTGCGGTCAGGACCGGGTACCTCAGATGGTGCAGCGGTTTCATGTGGTGCGGAAGGAGGAGGGGCGCAAGGAGTGTGAGTTGAAATTGGTTTTGACTCCACTTACTTACGTTCCAATGGTCATAGCAGGAAGGAAGGTGTGGGCTATGGTGGAAAGCGGTTCAATGGTGAACCTGCTGCCATCGCGGATGGTGGATGATTTGGGGTTGGTTTGGCAGAAATGCGCAATGGGTCTCCGCGCGTTTAACGGGGGGGAGTGTTGTGTGGATGGGGTAGTCAAGGAGGAGGAGGTCGAGGTCGCAAGGGTCCGTAGGCCCCTTTCTTTTCTTTTGGTTGATTGTGCGGATGTGATTTTGGGAAGGCCGTTCATGTTTGGGTTTTGAGCACGCATGGTTTTCGATCTGGAGGCGGGAACAGAGGCGTTGACGGTGGAGGATTTGTCCGGCGGAAGGTTTGAGAAAAATATCTGCAATCAGGGGCAAGGGAAGCGGAGGAGAGTTTTGTAGTATGAGGAGGAACCAAACGTGGAGTTGGTCTGCAACAGGCAACCTTTGGAGGATTTTTTCTAGTCAATCAAGGAGACCGCGCGAAACAAGCTCCGGTTTTGCACGGGCGGTTGACTAATGAGGAGAAGGGAGGGGGAGGAAGGAGAGTGCAGGACGCGCATGTTGCAGAAGTAAGTCCCTTTTCTCAGTATGCATTGCCCAAGGGTACTACGCTTTGAAAGCCCTATCATTGTGCCACACTTGTGAGCAAAGGCAAAAGCGGCGGTTCCATTCTGCCCAGGACTTACAGCAAAGGATGCGTGCGGATGATGCGGTGCAACGCAGGCAGGTACAAGCCGGTGTCACGGAAGGTCCAACCAAGGAATGATCCAATGCCCCAGGAACTGAACGGACCGCTACAACCAATCGCTTGGTTGCGGGACCCTTGGGTCACGCCGATTAAGGCTTTGGGATGGGTTACTAGTTTGGCGGGGATCACGGAGGAGCGGATTGCAGCTTTCAATTTCAGCCCAACAGGATGGTTGAGTACGGAGGAGCGTGAGTAGCTGATTTCAGTTCTGGTTCTTTGGGAAAGAGCGCTTGGGTTTGGACCAGAAGAGCGGGGGCTCCTGAAAAACGATATTGGCGACCCCTATGTCATCCCCACTTTCGATCACAAGCCGTGGCAGATCAAGCCAATTCCAATACCGCGGGCGGTCCGGGAGCAGTTTCTGGAGTTGGTGCGGGAGCGGGTGAAGACTGGCCTTTACAAACAGTCAACGTCTAGTTACTCCAGCCCAATCTTTGCGGTGGTTAAGCAGGACGGAAAGTCGTTGAGGATTGTTCATGATTTACAGCGGCTCAACTCCTTTACAATCCGGGACGCAGGACGGCCCCCTTGCGTTGACGAGTTGGTTGAGTCAATGGCAGGGCGCGCTTGTTACGGTTTAGTGGATGTGATGGGGGGATACGACCAGCGCAAGTTGGAACCTCACTCGCGGCCTCTAACGGCGTTGAGACTGGGTTGGGAAGAATGCAGCTGACTCGGCTCCCGCAAGGCGCAACCAATTGTGTGGCGGTGTACCAGGAGCAAATGGCTTGGATCCTGAAGGACAATCTTCCGGAGGGATTCCAAATCTTCATCAACGACGCGTGCATCAAAGGTCCGAAATCCGATTACGGGGGAGCGGAGCTGGTTGAAGTTCCCGGCGTCCGACGTTTTGTGTGGGAATATGCGCAGACATTGGAACGCATCCTGTTTCGCATTGAGGAGGCAGGACTGACGGTGTCGGGAAAGAAGTTGGCGGTTTGTGTCCCAGCGCTCAAAGTCCTTGGCCATGTTGTTGCTTCCGACAGCCAGCGCATTGCAGAGAAAAAGCGGAACAAGGTCCTTGAATGGCCAACCCCGCGGACGGTGTCACATATCCTTCAGTTCTTGGGGTTATGTAGCTATGTCTGTATGTTCATCGAGAGGTTTGCGGAGGTGGCGAGCCCGCTCCAATCACTAACGCGGAAAGGCCCGGAGTGGAAGTGGGGGGAAGAATGCAATTGCGCGTTCTGGAAGCTCAAGGAGATTGTGGGAAGTGACATTGTGCTCCGCGACCTCGACTACAACGCGGGAGGAATTAGGCTAGCGGTTGATTCCAGCAAATTTGGCGCGGGGGGGTTCTCACTCAAGAGGACAACAGCAAGGATAGGCCGGTACTTTACGATTCGGTCACCTTCACTCCGACGGAAAGCTGGTACTCCCAGCCAAAGTTGGAGTTGTGTGGGGTCACCAAGATTGTGCGGCGGCTTGAGTATATTTTGTGGGGGGTCCATTTTGAGCTTTTGGTGGACGCGGGGGCGCTGGCGCGGATGATCAATTCCCCGGTGTTGCCCAACGCTCCCATGACCAGGTGGGTGGCATTTCTCCAACTTTTCTCCTTTGCTGTTTTTCATGTTCCGGGGAAAGCATTCACTATGCCCAACGCGTTGTTGCGGTATCCAAGGGACAACCTGTTTGAGGATGCCAAACTGCTTGATGTGGAGGCCCCGGTTGTCAAGGTAGGGGTTGTGGAGGCAGGCTTTCGGCTGCCTCTGCGGCAGACCGGGTGGTACGCAATCCTTCGTGACTAATTGCGGGACCTTTGTTTTCCCGACGGAGCTACGGAGAAGGACATTCAATGGGAAAAGCGGCAAGCGGGGTATTTCTATGTGCAGGAGGGGCAGCTTTGGTGGCAGAAGACTCCGGTTCCTCTTGTGGTTACCACTTCAAGAGCGGATCAGGAAGCTATCCTCCGGAGCCTTCACAACAATCTTGGTCATTGAGGAGAGGTCGAGAAGCGGAGGCGGGTCAAAGAGCGGTTCTGGTGGCCGGGAGTAGTGCGTGCGGTGCAGGAATGGCTGGCGTCCTGCGAAGCCTGTCAACGGCGGAGCGCAAGACTGCCTAAGGAATTCAGAAAACCCACGGGAGAAGACGCCCTCTTTGGTTGAGTCTCGCTTGATGTCGTCCACATCAAGGCCGGTAAGTTTGCCTATCTGCTCGTCGCGCGGGATGACCTGTCCAGCTGGGCGGAAGCGCGTCCATTGGTCAAGCTCTTGGCGGAAAAAGTTGCTCTATTTCTGGAGGAAGACTGGTTCGCGCGGTACGGGTCGCTTTGTCTGGTCACAGTGGATGGAGGGGCTGAGTTTTGCGGCTGTTTGATTGAGTTGGTGAAGAGTTGCAGAGCCAAGTTTGGCCAAGTAACGGAGTACTATCCCGAAGGGGCCGGCATGATTGAACGCGGGCATCAGCCAATCAAGGAAGCCCTGGTCAAGATGTGCGGGGAGGACGGTAAGCACTGGCAGGAGACCCTTCTGATGGTGCTGTTTGCGGATTGGATTTTGGTGAAGCGGTCAACAGGCTACTCGCTGTACGAGTTACTTTTTGGGCAGTGCCCTGTGCTTCCGGTGGACATTGAGTTGGAGAGGTTCCTAGGGGTTGACTGGTGGAAGGTGAAGACTACCGCCAAATTGCTTGAGGCTTGCGCCGAACAGCTCCTTTTACCGGACGGAATGCTTGCAAAGGCCGCAGACCGGCTAAAGAAGAGTTGGAAGGCATCGGTGCGCTATTGGGACAAGCGCTGCTCGCATTGTCTCTGGGATCCTTTGCGGAAGGGGGATTTGGTGCTCCTGTACAACCAAAGTCTGGAGTCTCAGTGGGGGAAGTTGTTTGCTAACCGGTGGAACGGCCCATTTCTTGTTTCATCCAAGTTTGAGGGCGGCAGCTATCAGTTGGAGGAATTAGACGGTACTCCGCTGAAACAAAAGGCGGCGGCTTCGCATGTCAAGCGCTTCTTTGCGCAAGGGTCCACCTCATTTGACAAGACGGTCCAAGGGGGTGAAGGATTGGACAAGGGGAGTGTGGAGCGCCGCAATGGTGTAGGAACGCAATCCGGGGATTTGTCCTTGGGCGGAGAAGCGGAGGCCATGCCGTTGCGACGGAGTAGGCGGTTGCGACCAGCTGGGGACAGTGGCCAAGTTGGGGGGGAGGTAGAGGGGGTAGGGGATAAGTTTTGATTTGGTGAGGGGGTTCTCTAGCTGGTTCACAGCCAGAACAACTAGACACCCCAGAATGTTTGTTTCTCTATGTTCCTTTCTTATCTGGATTGTGGGTTCTTTGCTGGTTTGGGTTTTTTTGCAGGAAACGCGGGCGCGGCGCAAAGCCGGGTCCGTAAACGCAAGGACAAGCCCCACGGAGCCAGGACGCGTGGGAAATCGCGCGGATGGGGGAAGCGGGAGGAAGAGTGATTTGCGGGCGGTCTATGGGCGTCGCGCGGGAAAAAAAAAAGTGTTCTTTTCTATTTTTCTTCTCTGTTGGTTTCTTTTTCTCTTTTTCTTTCTCTCTAGATATCTCAAGGATGGGTGGTTGGTATGGGATTAAGCTTGATTTGGTGAGGGGGTGCTCTAGCCGGTTCACCGACAGAACAACTAGATACCCCAGAATGTCTGTTCTCCTACTCTCGCTCTCTCTCTTCCCTTACGGTGGCGCGCGCTGGTGTTTTGGTTGTTGTGTTTGTTACAGGAAGGGCGTGGGGAACTGTGTGGCAGTTTTTCTGGGGCGGTCCAGGTGCCTCTTTTGGAACGGCTAGTCACTTACAGTTGCTCACAAAACAATTGCGCGGGCGCGGACTCAATCTTGGACTCACTCTCTCAAAGCACGGCCGCGCACTTTTTTTTTCTCAGAAGGATAGGACCTCTTGCGGAGACATGTATTTTTCTTAACGGAAAAGGGAAGCGCGGTACAAGCAACAAGAAGAGAAGAAAAGAGGAACGGGAGAAGGGGAAAAAGGGGGGTGATGAGCCTACGCCATCTTCATCATTTCCTCCATTTCCGCCCTTGAAGCCGCCAGTAAAGCCCGGAAAGACGCCAGGAGTTTGCGCCGGGATTCTGAGGATTGTGCGCCGGGGATTTCAAGGAAGTTTGGGAGCATGGTGGTTGAACTTTCCGCAAAAGCTTTGAAGCCGGCCGCCGGGAGCGTCATTAAGATTGGAATCTCCGGGATCTTGGGAGAGCTGGCTGGAGGAGCGTCCGGTGAAGATGAGGCCTCCGGGGAACCAACAGGGGGCCTTGGTCCAGCTGGAGGTGATGACGGGACAACGATTGGTGACGGAGGCAGAGGAGAGTCTCGGGCCGTAGGCCTCTCATCCAAGTTCACTGGTGGCGCGGGCGGTGTCGGCGGTTGTGGAGTAGGAGGAGGTGGTGCTGGCGCAGCCGGGGGTCTTCCAGAGAGTCTCTGGCCCGGTACCATTTGTTTCACGCTGACAGCAGCGGCCCAAGCACGGGTCGCCGCGCGCCATTCCTTGGAATTTTTTTATTCTCCCCGTTGCAGAGATCCAGCCCGGCGGAGGGGTGATGCCAAGTCACGGCTCACGTGCGAAGTAGTGGGTGACGGAGCTTGGAGGTGGCGGGATGGAGGTAAACGGGGTGGTGTCCACAATCCTTCTGAGATTGACTCGTTGTCCAAAACCACAAACAGGTCCGGACAAGCCCTCTTGCGCGGCCTGGGGCAAAATCCAGATTGGGGGGGAGCGCAAGGGATGCTGTTGCTAAGCGAGCAGCAACAATGACCGCGACGGAAAGCTTAACAGGCACGACGACCGGGGATGATCAAAAACGCGTGTCTGTTCCAAGCGCAGAACTCGCAAGGGAGCATGATGGCGAAGGGTAGGAAGGAAAACGGGGAAAGTGGTAGTGGGAAGTGGTGGGGGTGGAGCGGAAGTAGCGGAGGTGGTGGTATGGGGAAGCAATGGGAAACTTCTGGGCACAGAACTCAAGTTGGGGGGGGATGTGGTGTCAATTTATAGACAGGGATTGGGAACTGCGTCGCGGCTGCGCGCTCAGCATTGGGGGCAAGCGGGCTCAGCATTAGGGTATGCGGAGTGCTCAGCAGCGGTAGCTGCTGGATCAGCAGCAGCCGCTGTTTGGCTCTGCACCTGGTGGACGGGTTGGGCTCAGCATGGAATGCAGCGTGGGTGGCGGTCCGCCCCGGAGATTGGATTTGGAAGGTAGTGCGCTTGACTAGGTTTGCGGGCGCGCCGGTTCGGATACGTAGGGGCGGAGCAATCCGCGGGCTATGAAGGAACAGATGAAGCGCCTGCTTGGATCATGCGGGATATTACCAAACACCCAAAAAGGGCGCGGACAAACGGATACGGACAGGCGCGGGGGGCTCTGAGTAGGGCACGGTGCAAGGACCGCGTCATGAGAAGGAAGAACCAGATGAACGGAACGGCGTACAGATGGCGGGGGGAGTTTGGTACGAAGGAGGTGGGGAGAGGAGGATAGGGTTTCTGTTTTGGGATTGTTTTCTGTTTTGTTTTCATACTGTTATTTGTGCGTGTGCTTAGGTTAGGGTTGAGAGGGAGGACTTATCCTCACTCTCAACTCCGGGTTGGGGAGAGGGAGAGGATTGGAGCATTGATGCAGAGGAGGAAGAATATCATCATCAGCTTGAATAACTCATCTCACCAGGAGGTTAAGGGGACTCATACCGGATACACATCCAGGTGGAAAGTTCTTAGGATTGAAGGATTGGCAATTTCTCTCTCTCTCTACTTTTCTTTATCTCTTATCTCCTTATCTCTATCTCTTGTTTAAGTGCAACTTTGGACATCCTCATCTCCTTTCAGACGCAGGGAACCGTTAACTTCCAAACCTTGGGACAATAATAGGGGGATAACATTTATTCTTTCCACAGCGCGGTGGCTTGGTCAGTCACTAGGGCCCCGCGCAGGGTAGTTGGTTGACTACTTGCGGGGCCAGCAATAGGTAGCAGCAGCTGCGCGAGGTGTTTGCTTGGCTACCCGCGGGCTGGTGAGTGGCAACTGCCTTGCGTGGTAGTCGCTCAACTACCCGCGAGGCTGGTCGCTTGACTACCCGCAAGCCTGGTCGGTAGCTGCCGCCTAGAGCCTGTGAAAGGTAGTTGGGCGACTACTTGCGGGGCCATCTTTGGTCCTGCGGGAGGTAGTCGGGCGACTACTTGCAGGGCCATCTTTGGTCCTGCGCAAGGTAGTCGCTGGATTACTTGCGGGGCCGGTTGTGCCGTGGCTCCTAGGAGCTGCGAGCCTAGCTGAAAAAAAATGACTGGCGGCTGCGTGCAGGGTTATGGACGAAACCAGTTTTTGTCCATAACTCCTAAACTAAACACAATTATGGGTTTCTGACCAAATTTTTGGTCAGAAACCTATACCTGTGGATGTGATGGGAGGGTGCACAGGTGAACCATGGTTCTACCTGAAGGAGGGGGATTTTGGGGGTGGTGCCAGTGGGTGACCCTACCTAAATTGGAACCAAAAATGCATTTTTTTAATAATATTTTTGGATTTCTTACAAATTAAGGCTTTATTGCTTATTTTTATTTTATTTTATTATTTCCGTATTTGTTTATTATTAATTTATATTTTATTTGTTTTTAGGCTTTAGTCAGTTGGTTCTGAATAGTAGCCAGCTGAAATTCCCCACTTCCAAGATTGGTGTACCAAGAAAAAGGTTTTTGGGGTGGAGAATTTTATCCTTTCCTCTCTGCAGCTCTGAAATTCCTCAGAAGGATGGGGCCATATGGTATGTTATTTTCTGGTAGCCACTCATCTTTGTCTGCTGATTCTCCTCTGTATCTGAAAAGTTAAAAAATGAAATCCTTTCCATTCACTCTTTCCTTCTTTTCTTTGAGGATTTTGCTTACCTTGTTCTTGCTACCTTCCTGGGGGATTTCTAAGGGAATATTCTGGGCAGGTGGGTCTTCAGATTCCCTAGGGCTATAGTGCTTAATCAGACTAACCGGAAAGACTGGGTGTTTCTTGGACAATTCCTTGCTGAGGATAAATTCAACTGTGTTCTTTCCATGGAGCATTTTAATGCAGAAAGTGCCTATGAAGGCTGGTTTCAGTTTCTTATTTCCCCCCAGGTTGTTGAAGTTCACCGTGGACAGTAAGACCTTGTCCCTTACTTTAAATTCAGGTTCCTTTTGGCTTTTGTACCATCTAGTTTTGTTATACTCAACATCTTGCTTTACACATTCTTGGGCATGATGATTAGGTTTTTCCAACATTTTCTTGAATTCCAGGGCTGTTGGGTGGACATTGACAAAGTTTTGGTTAACACTCTCTTTGGGAATCTTAGGTATCCATCCCCTCTCTAGAATATAAGGAACTTCTTGAGTAGTAGAGTGCATACTACTGTTGTACGCCATTTCTAGGGCTGGCAGCAGGCTTACCCAATTGTGAGTGTACCCATCATGGTTTTTAAACTCTAAACCAAAAGAGCAAAAACTTCTTAGCATGTCTTCCAAAGTTTGGATCATGCGCTCAGCTAGACCATCAGTTCGGGGATGATAAGCTGTGGAGAAAGCCAATTTTTTTCCTAGCATATCATGGAGGTTCCTCCAGAATTCAGAAGTAGACTTTGGGTCTCTGTCACTGATTATTATTTTGGGGATACCAACATTGGCCATGACTCTGTTCCAGAACAACAGAGCTACTTCCATAGCTGTGTTGTCTTTGTGATTAGGTATAAATTTTGCTCTCTTGGAGAATCTGTCTACAATCACTACCACAGAGTTATAAGAGTATGGTCCCCCTGGCGGTAGACTGGTGACAAAGTCCATGTTTATTATCTCCCATCTATTGGTGGGTTCTGATATCTTTGGGAGAAGACCAAATCTCTTTCCTTTTTGTTTGTTAGCTCTCTGACAGTTGTCACAGGACTTGACATAGTCAGTGGTTTGCTCTCTCCATTCAATCCACCAAGCTGTCTGCTTGACCTTTTCAATAGTCCTTTCTAATAAGAAGTGCCCTGAAGTGCAGTTATCATGGCACTGGTGAAGTATAGTTTTAATGTGGGTTTCTGAGTTGAGGACTATTGCACTAGAGTGTTTATGAAGGAAGTATAACAGACCATTTAAGCTTGTAAACCTTCCTTCTTTATAGGGAATAGAGAGTTCCTTGTCTAAACTTTGTATTAACTCATTAGAAGGGTTTTTGCTTTTCATAATCTCTAGAAACTTAAGATGCTCCGGGTCATAACTCTCTCAGACAGAATCAAAGAATGCCAAATCTAGATCACAAACATGGATGCCCAAGATTGGGAAGATGTCATTCTCATCTGGATCATATGCAGGGTTACTAGGGTCATTAGGGAGAGCCCATCTACTGAGTCCATCTGCATTCTGATGTTTGGTTCCAGGTTTGTGCATGATTGTCATCTTTCCTCTATACTGCTGGATGGCTATTTGCCATCTAAGCATGTGGCGGTTAGGGGTTTTCATGTTCATGAGTTTCCTTACTGCCGTGCAGTCTGTTATTATATCAAAGGTACTTCCTTCCAGGTAATATTGAAGTTTCTCTAAGGACCAGACCAACGCTAGGCATTCCATTTGGCTTGCTCCATACCTTTTCTCCGTATCTTAAATCTGTCTAGATATGAATAGTATAGGTTTTTCCACAGGTACATCATTCTCTACTTTGGATTGGTGAAGAGCAGCTCCAAGTCCGTCAAGACAGGCATCAATATGTAAGCAGAAAAGTTTAGAGTAGTCAGGTTGAGTTAGGATGGGGGCGGTGGTCATGGCTTCCTTCAAGGTTTCATAGATCTGTACTCTTTCATGAGTCCTTTCAAATATAGAAGTCTTGTTACATATCTCATACAAGTTTTTGGCTATGGTAGCAAAGTTGGGTATGAACTGCCGATAATAACTACAGAAACAGACAAATGAGAGTAACTCAGTCTTATTTTGAGGCATTGGCCTATTGATTACAGCAGCAACTTTGTTCTGGTCTACTGCTAGGGAAAATCTTGAGACTACATGTCCTAAGGCTTTTAGTTCAGCATAACCAAAGTTGCATTTCTTCATAGATATCTTTAGTCCAACATCTGATACGTTTTTCAGAACCAGGCCTATCTTCTCTAAGTGAGTTTCCCAATCATCAGAGTAGATGATAATATCATCAATGTACACCATCATCCACCCTTGCCGGATAAAATTTCCAAAGACTTTGTCCATCATCCTTTGAAAATGGGAAGGGGCATTCTTTATCCCAAAAGGAATTCTCAGGTACTCATAGATGCCTAAGTGGCAGATAATCCTCATATACTTTTGGCTTTTAGCTTCAATGGGTATCTGGTGGAATCCTTTCAGCATATCCATTGTAGTAATGTACTTGGCTTTGGAAAGATTATGGAGGGAATGATCTATCCTAGGGATAAGGTAGTACTCTTCTTTAGTGTAGTTGTTAAACATTTGGAAATCTCCAACCATCCCGGACTTGTTGTTATGCCAGGCTATGATGACGGGAGTGGTGATTTCCACTTGCTCATTATGCCCTACTTTCCTGAGGACTCTTAAATCCATGAGCTCAGTTATGTGTTCTTCCAATACCGTTTGGGACTTAGGGCTTTCTGGGTAAGCATGTCTCCTCAAGATTGGGGGAAAAGGAGGTTCTATGGTCAGGGTTAGTCACAAGTCATGTCCCTTGCTATTACCTATGGGGTGATCTTTGGTGCAAAAGGCACCCATATTTTCAAAACATAAGTTGACTAGGTTGTCTTGCTGATCAGACGTAAGTTGATCATTAAGAGAGGCTTGAGAAAAATATTCACTTTTAAAAGACTCTAGAGGTTTGTTTTCTATGGAGGTTGATATGTGACAGATCTGGAATTTCCTTTTCCATTCTCCTCCAACGGTGAAGTATCAGTCCTTGCTCTGGATCATATCTATCCCATATAAACAGAAAGCGTCATTACCTAGTATTAAGTAATAACATAGGCTATTCTTCAAGACCGCAAATTCAAGTTGAAGCCTTATGGATCCTTTACTGTGTGGGAAAACAATAGGCATAGTTATGACTCCTAAGGTATCCATAGCTGAATTGCAACTACTGAACTTGGCTTTGGGCACAGGAAGTAAGTGTTCTTTCCACATAGGATAGTGACAATCTAAGAAATCAGTGCTGGCGCATGAGCAAAAAGCTCCACTATCAAGCAAAATTCTGACCGGTTTCTTTTCAAACAAACCAGTGGCAAAACAGTTTTTACCCAGGGTGTAGCTCCTGCCAGTAACTGGTTTTAATGTCAAAGTTTTGGCGTCAGAGATGTGGTCTAAGTTCATGGATTCATCCCACTTCTGAGGTAGTTGAGACTCTCCTTTAACATGATTGATTTCCATGCTAGAACCTATATCTCATGAGATGACATTGATAGGGCGCAAGTCTGGTTCTTCTTTGTGTTGTTGCATGACTAGGTCTAAGTTTTCACCTTCTTCCTCACTATCAGAGTTTCCATTGATATTATTTATCTTTTTTCTAGGATGAGGACAGTCAGGTTGTCTATGCCCCTTCTCTCTGCAGTTCCAGCATTCAAGAGAGGGGTTGGCTTTAACAACAGCATTCCCTTGGGGAGCAGCTAGCACTAGTTCTTTACTGACCTCTTTTGTCTCTCTGGGTTGGGTTTGAAGCTCTCTGGGCCTGTCTCTGGGCTTTTTATTAAGTTCCATCATGTCAATTACTTCTTCCATGACTCCTATAAGAGTGGGAAGATCAGCATCAATTGATATCCTACACCGGACATTATGTTCTAGGTGTCCTTTGCATTGTCCTAGTAGTCGCTCATTGATCTCTTCTACGGAAGCTTGAGGATAGACACAGTCAATTCTCTTTTTCTGAGTCAAACACCATTGGTGAGGTTGATCTCTAACCGGATCAAAGAAATCCTGCTCAAAATCTTTGAGAATTTTCTTTTTCCAAACTTGGGTACCAAAATGTTCTTTGATCAGTTCTTTCCAATCCTCCCAAGGAGCCTCTACTACCAGTTCTCTTTTGGAGATAAACCAATCTAAATCTACCCCTTCAAAAAGTCTGGGCAACCTTACTAGGGCTATTGTTTCTGGTAAACCAGAAGAAAGGATATGGTGATCAATATTTTTCATAAAACTTATATGATCATATTCTCCTTCTCCAGAGAACTTAGGCCAATCTGTGATAGGTGGCAACAATTTGATAGCTTGCTCCATGTCAGGAGAATAATTTTGGTGAGGAGGAGCAAGATTAAACCTAGGGTTGGGGAATCTAGGCAGAATAGGGCGCTCAGAATGGTTATTAGCTTCAGATTGCAAAATCTGAGACAATTTCACGTCCCTGATATCATTTGTAATCATATTAAGCTGCATATCCATTTGAGTTTTGAGCTCATTGATGGAATTATCCAACTGGTTTTTGTGTTCTCTCAAAATTTTTTCAAAGGAAACATTATTTGCAGAAGATTGGTGTTGAATTAAATCTTCTCTTAAGGTGGAAAATTATTTCTCATAGTTTATCCTGTTCTTAGTTCTATCCTCCAAGATCAGGGTCTTAATTTCTTCTAGATCAGAAGAAACTCCATTTTTGATAAGGGCATTGGTTACTACCATGTTCAACTCAAGGAGATACTCAGGACTGCTCAATTTCTCTTCCAATTGGTGGACCTTTTGGAGGCACAAACAGATTTTATTTTCTAAAGCACTAAAGTTATTCCTAAGACTATTTGCAAAAGAACTATCTACAACTAGCTCTTGTAGGCCCCCTTTAAAGCTTGAGCTAGAGCTTTCACTTCTGCCCAAATTTTTGGATTGTTGAAATCCTCCTTTGGTTTCCTGTGATTGGAGGACGTTTGCTTTCCCTTTTTGTTGGGAGGAGGTTGGATCTTCTTGAGGTGATCCCATGGATTCCACACCTTCACATACTCCTCTAGCTCTTGCTTGGTTATAAACTTTTGCAGAGCCTTTTGAGAGATCTGAGCCTGCCTGCAATAGAAGACCTGGATCTTCACATTGGCCTCTTTCTCCGCTTGTACTACCTTTTGCCACAAGGACATTTGTTCCTTGATCAGCATTTTCCAGGACTCCTCTTGCAGTCCTTGAGAAGGAGCTTGGGAGGAGGAGCTGGGAAGAGGATCTGGGGATGGGATCCTCTGGATTGGCTGGATACCCAAGTCTTTCATTCTTTGTAGAGTCAACGGATGGATTATTCTTCTTGGCTCTGGAGTGGGTGAGAGAGATGAAGCATCCATCTGGTCATCTGAGTCTAGACATATTTTATTGAAAGCAATCAGTAAATTATATAGATGCTTAAAAAAAGTGAGATAATAAGGCTTACCCTCTGAGTTTTGAGTGGCCACAGATTCCTCTCTAGTTGGTGAGCTAGGTTGGATGGGAGCTTCTACAACCGGGTAGTTGGGAACTATTACTGGAGTGGTGACTGGTGGAGCTGCTACCTCTGTATTGGCAGCAGTTTGAGTTGATGGGGAAGTGGGCGGTCCAGAAACTAGAAAGTACCAGATATAAGATTTATAAGTTAGTTTATAATTAAAAAATTTTAAAGATATTTTTGGAAAAATCTCACTTTTTGATTGCTTGAATCTGATATGAGCAGGAGGTTGAGTCTTAGCCCAATCTCTGTGATACTTCAAGATGAGGTTGACACAAAACCTTTCTTCAAATTCTTGTTCCTCTCTGAGTTTTGAGTGGAGAGCAATCAATTTCTTCTGTTCTAAAGGAGATAAAAGTTCCCAATCAGTTGGTTTGTTTCTTGATATACTCTTCTTTTCGGAGTTTTAGGAGTTTAAGATAGTATTTAATAAGTACTGCGTTGGTCTTTAAGTCCACTGCAGAGCAAAAAGTGCGGAAAAATATCAGAAAATAATTTTTCAGATTTTTTTTGTATTTTTTAAGTATTTTTGAAGTTTGGTAATTTATAATGATTTTCTTCGGAATTTTTGGTTAATTTTTGAAAAATTATTAAAAAATTATTAAAAATGGCACAGGATAAATAATTTTGTCAATTATTTCCCGGCCAGACCCCCAATTTTCAGCCTTCTAGATGCCAAGGATCTCACTCCTTCTAGCTACTAGAGGTGATAGAAAGTTTGTATCAAAAATAAGATAAAATGCCAGGTATATGATTTGGCTAAAAGGGTTAAATTTATTTATATATTTATAAAATAAATTTAAATGGAGGGGCCAAGACCTTTATGGGGTTGTTGAGCCCTCCGGAACACAGGTATATGTCTTTTAAGGAAAATATAGGAGCAATTGTGGGCCTGTGGGTTGACAAGGATTCCTTTCAAGAAGGGTGTGTGTAATTTCCTTGGGGCATAGGTTATGCAAAACCTACAAAAGGGGTATAAGTCAGCAGGATCACTCACTAGGTCTAGATACAGACTTATTCTTGATGAATGGGCCAATATTCAAGGATTCAGGGTGCTGAAGTTGGTACTGGGGCAGGCTGAATGGTTGGTTTTTGATTTTGGCCAAAAACAGGGATTCAGGAATTATGGTCTAAGATTTTATCAGAAATTTGTCCAGGATCACACACTTATTTCTTATAAGGGTTTGATGGCTTGAGGAAGAAAATATCTTAAGCAATAATGACTATGTACCTGGATGAATGTGGTATAAATAGCTGGGGGAAGGTCCTTTATTTATATTGTTTGGGTCCCCTCTTGGTACAGTCCTTTTACCAGCCAAAGTAGGGTGTCCCAGGCTAGTGATGAGGCCAGGGAGCCATCAGTGTGTTGGTGTGGACCTGCCCTAGTCACTACAGAGGTACAGGAAGCCCTATGACATCATGCCTTGGGCTTGATACACGTTTCTGTGCCCAGAGTGACCTCACTGTATTGACCAAAGAGGTTGTATTCAATTAATATTTATAAATATAAGCCATGGCTTCCTGAGGCCAGGGGCTTGAAAACAGGCTATGGGGACCTTATTCGGCAAGGATATTTCAAGTCTGAGGCTCTTCTTCTCATATTGGGGTGTCTTACAGTTCCTTAATTGGACAGTACACCCCTAGTTGTGACTAGTTATGTACAGTTTTAATTACAAGGGGTATGGAGAGTGTTGTATGTATTCCTGGTGTCTTGTGATCCATCTAGCACAAAGCTAGGCCCCTGTTTAAGCTCAGTACACACTCTTGGGGTGTTACAGTAACTCACAGATACTTTTTTAGGTACAAATCTTCCGTACAGGCCCTTTTACAGAGGCCCTGAAAACCCTTTGGTATAGTTCAAAAAAGGATGCAGGGCCCATTTTTCCAGATTTTTGGGTTGTTTATCCCCTTTCATACTATTCTCCACCACATGGTGGCGCTTTCTGGCCCCCATGTGATGTGGAACAGGGCTATGGGGTGTATTGGAGGTACCCCACAGCCCGGTTTCCGTTTTGGGAGAGGGGAGGGCTGGCCAGTGAGCCGGCCAGTCACTTCGCGCGGTGGCTTGGTTGGTCACTAGGGGCCCGCCCAGGGTAGTCAGTTGACTACTCGCGGAGGTAGCGGCAGCTGCGCGAGGTGGTCGCTTGGCTACCCGCGGGCTGGTGAGTGGCGACTGCCTCGCGTGGTAGTTGCTCAACTACCCGCAAGGCTGGTTGCTCAACTACCCGTGAGGATGGTTGCTCGACTACCTGTGAGGCTGGTTGGTAGCTGCCGCCTAGAGCCTGTGCGAGGTAGTTGGGCGACTACTTGCTGGGCCATCTTTGGTCCTGCGCAAGGTATTTGGGCAACTGCTTGCGGGGCCATCTTTGGTCCTGCACGAGGTAGTCGCTCGACTACTTGCGGGGCCGGTTGTGCCGTGGCTCCTAGGAGCTGCCCGCCTAGCTGCAAAAAAATGACCTGCGGCTGCGCGCGGGGTTATGAACAAAACCAGTTTTTGTCCATAACTCCTAAACTAAACACAATTATGGGTTTCTGACCAAATTTTTGGTCAGAAATCTATACCTGCGGATGTGATGGGAGGGTGCACAGGTGAACCATGGTTCTACCTGAAGGAGGCGGATTTTGGGGGTGGTGCCAGTGGGTGACCCTACCTAAATTGGCACCACAAATGCATTTTTTTAATAATATTTTTGGATTTCTTAAAAATTAAGGCTTTATTCCTTATTTTTATTTTATTTTATTATTCCCGAATTTGTTTATTATTAATTTATATTTTATTTGTTTTTAGGCTTTAGTCAGTTGGTTCTGAATAGTAGCCAGCTGACACAGAACAGGGACAGTCTGTAAGTTTGGGAGAGATTTTGTGCCCAATCTGGGACACCTCTGGACCAGTACGGAAAAAGTAAATTTTTTATGAACTTTTCTATAGCCTCCATTTAGATCCAAAAAAAAACTTTTTGATCCAGAATGATTACCATATGCAGTTCCCAAACTTCTAGCTCCCACTCTCCTAGTTGTCTAGGATCATCTCTTAGGTGCCTAGCTCCCAGTCCTATGTTCAATTTTCCCTTGCTTTGCGCTGCTCTCCACCCTTTTGGCAAACACACGGATGAAGACTGGCTTGGCTTGCAGGCTTCTATCCAGCACAGGAATCCCCCGCCCTTGTTGCCCTTACCACCACCCCTCGGTACCAAGGAACTCTTACCACCTCCTCCATCTCTGGCTTGCTCCAGACCCCTCAAGCTTGCCCTCCCATCCTTTGGTTGGCATCAAACTCACCTCTGAGCACCTCCAATTCATGCTTCCAACCTTTCAAATCTAGCGTTGCCCTTGGCCCTCTTTGGTCACCCATCACCATGAGCACTCCCTCTGCCATGCCATCTGGTTCATCCACTCATCTTATGAGCGCCTTGGATCCTGAACTCTCCAATCAGAGCTCATCTTCCCATAACTCCCCCAACCCCAAGTTGACAACCAAGGATCAGTCCTCCAATTCTGTTGATCTCAAGGACTCATCTTATCATGCTCCCAATACATCCACTTGTCTTGGTCAAAATCCTTCCTGATCCTCCTGACACTCATCCCAATCCTTTGCCATTGCATCCCTGGCACTCAAATCAATTGGGACCTGACTTTTTCAGTAATCCCACATGATGAGCAATGACCAACGGCCAAGTCACCCTCCTCAATGGTTTTTTTATGCCTGTGAATGTTACTTTGTCGTCCAATTGGAACCCAGGACCCTCACGGTGTCAACTGCCACTTGAGCTTTGTCAAAGAGTTGTCCTCCATCAACCAAGACCCTCCTCTCAGACTTTGGCCTTTGGATCACACCCATCAGTTCTTTGGTTCTTTCCACCACAATGACAATAGTCCTCCAATCCCTAGCACCAGGCATCACTACAAGCAACAGAAGAACCATCATCAGACAAATTCATCAAATACTATCATCAATCCCATCACAAAACCAACACCAACCATCATCCTCTGCCCAATCCATTGGCCAATGAAGGCTAGCTTTTCTTGCGTTTTTTGGAACCTTTGCACTGTGGCCTTGGTTCACCTCCAGCTCACCAGTCTCCCACGCAGGTCTAAACTGCCTCCCAAGCCTGTCAGCATGTCCGCGGGCCCCCCAATAGCTAATCTCCTTCCTGTGCCCATCATTGGCATGGGCCAGGTTCTTGATTCAACTCTTCTGTTTCTTTTTGAGTGTTTGTTTGTTTCTTTTTATCTTTTGTTTTCTCATGAAAATCATCTTAAAAAAAAAAAACTTTTTTGGTTCTATTTGAAAATCTCTGTTCTAAATAGTCTACAGACCTCTTGTCTATAAAAGGAGGGGCTCTCCCCTGTGTTTTCCAATCATCCATGGGAGTGTGTGCATATGTCCCCCAATTATCATTGAAATCAAATCCTCATCCTCATCCTGGGTATATCTATGATTGCCCCCTGATCCATTGATCCTTAGTCTTTGCCCCTCTGTGGCCTGATCCTTATCACCAACCAATAGCCTTGCTGGTTGAAGAGAATTCTGTCTGTTTGAATTCTTGAGTGTGTTATACCACTCCTTGATCCCTTTCTCTGACCATACTGGTCTTGATCCCTCCTTTATCATCTTTCTGGAGCCAATCACAATTGATTGAAGAGGTCTTATTAAGCTTAAGACCTGGAGTGTTATACCTCCCTTATTTCTTTTGGAGTTGCATTCTGCCAGCCTACTCTTGAGTTCCTTGAGAAGTGTTGAGGTTATCCTTGCTTCAAATCAGTTCACTGTTTGCTTTTAGAGCTTCTTAAACATAGTGCTTTGTCTTGTACAGCCACCCTCAGTTATCTGGTACCCTCAAGCGCTTGATTGCAAAGATATTTGGGAAGGTTCATTGAGAACATGGAGGTTGTTTGGGTTTGAGTTTATCATCCCCAATCTCCTGCTGACAACCAGAGTTATTAGCTTGTGGGTGTTGTTTACATACAACAGCTTTGTTCTTTGAACTTTAAACAAACTTTTGCTTCTTTTTTCCAAGTTTTTCACACATAATCTTGGCTCAGATAGTGCTGTTGCATTGCTACCAAACTACTATCATATTTATCCTTTACTACTTGATTCCTCATTTACCAGGTTCTGGACCTTGATCTTGGTTACATTGAAATATTTTTGTAACACTCAGGAGGGCAGCCTAAAAAACACCTTTCCCCTCCACAGAACTGCAACAGCCTAGCACTGTTTGAATTCTTACATTGATTGGGTTTGAGTTGATCCTCCCCAATCTTCTGCTGACGACCAGAGTTATTAGCTTGTAGGAGTTTTTTTCCACAAAAAAGCTTTGTTCTTTGAACTTTAAAAAAACTTTAGCTTCTTTTGTCCAAGTTTTTCCCACATAATCTTAGCTCAGATAGTGCTGTTCCATTGCTACAAAACTACTATCATCTTTATCCTTTACTACTTGATTCCTCATTTACCAGGTTCTGGACCTTGATCTTGGTTACATCTAAACATTTTTTTAACACTCAGGAGGGCAGCCTAAACAGCACCTTTCCCCTCCAAAGAACTGCCACAGCCCAGCACCATTTGGAGTCTTACACCACCAACCCTGCCTGAGATCCCAGAGATCACCACCGTGATGGCCCTCTTTGTGGCCAAATTTGAGAAATTTGCTGAACCTTCAACCTCAATGTTGGGGACTTTCCTCGTGGCTCCCGGCGCTCAATCCTTGGAATCCCAAAACAAGCTCCTGGCATCATTCCAGGACCTGTTAGCCTTGTTGTGGGGGAAATTGTGGAAATGATTAAAATGGCTTAGAAATCTTGCGGCCCTTTCCTCTTCTCTCCATTCTTTGTATTGGCGCCTGTCTGAACTTCCAAAAGAAATAAAGATTTCTTGCACATGCATTCCTTCTTAAGCTAGTGTTAATGTTAGAAAAACCCCCTGCCCTGAGTGAGTGAGTGAGAAAAACTGAGTCCCTCTTTGCCCCACACGCAATTGCACAACCACAAGTCCTGCCACCATGCTTTGATCCCCCATCTTTGTGAGTGTCCAAGAGCTCTGTGAGGTACCTGGAAAGCCCCAGACAAACTTCCACACAGTTCCCTCATACCTGTCCTACAAAATAAAACAAAAAAGCTGCCAGCGCGTGCACACAGCCACCGGAGAAATAAAGAAAATAAGGGAAAGGGACATTCTGGGGTGCCTAGTCATTCTGGCTGTGGAGCAGCTAAGACACCCCCTCACCAAATCAAGCTTTTTCAGCGCGTTTCCCAAGCATACTTCTGCAACCATTACACATTACACCCATCCATAGAAAAAAATAAACAGAGAAAGAGAAGCAGAGAAAAAAAACAGACAACAAAAGGAAAAAGAAAGGAACAAGAGGTGTGCAGCGCTCCTTGTCCTGCTTTATGATCCAGCTTTTGTCTTTTCTGCAGGGCTTTTCCTTGCATATACCAACCTGGAATTGTGCTGTGCCCACTTTCCTGCAATATTATAAAACAAAGCCAGTACCAATCCAAGAACCCAATCCAAACAAAGAAATAAGGAGAAAGAAATTCTGGGGTGTCTAGTTGTTCCGGCTGTAAACCTGCAAGAGCAACCCCTCATCCAATCAGGATTTCCCTTCCTTCCTAGCGCCCCCCCATCTTAGCAGCTGCCCCCAGCGGTTTGAAGCCGTTGACTCTGCTGGAGTGGTGCCTCAAACGCGGGCTCCTCAGAGGCCAAAGAGTCCAACCCCACCTGGTTTTTCAGTGCTTCCAATTCCGTGCCACCACTTTCAAAATCTGCATTTTTCCCCGCTGTTTCATCAAAAGAGGTGGACCTTGGCGCAAAGAAGTGCTTTAAATGCAAAGCTGTGACCTTCCACTTAACAGGCCCCATGTCCAAATCCTCAAGCTTTTAGCTCCTGCCCATGAACTTAGAGGCCACATGGTATGGGCCATTTGATTAGTTAGAAAAAAGCCGCACCCACTGAGACTCCACACTCCAATTGTAAAGCAGCACCAGGTCCGCCTTTTGCAAAAGGTTTTGGAGGCGGTGGGAACAGAGCTTGTCCCAGTACTGTACTGATGCTGTTAGGGTCTCCTTTAGCCACTCCACGGCCTTTTCCCAAGTCTCCTCTTGCCTAAAGACCTGCTTGGTGTGTTCCTTGATAAGATCTGCAGAGGTGTTAACCTTCCACCAGTCAACTCCCAAGAGCATCTGCAACTCAATGTCCACCAAAAGAAAGGGCTGCTTCCCAAACAGTAGCTTGTAGGGTGAGTAACCTTTCAATTGCTTCACGGATATCTGATCCACAAAAAAAACCACTGGAAGCTCCTCCTGCCACTCTTGCTGTCCTCCCTGCACATCTTCACCAGGCCGTCCTTGATGGGTTGATGTCCCTGTTCAACCATCCCTGTGCAATTGGGATAGTACTTGGTCATGTGGCAAAACTTTGCTGCGCAACTCTGAACCAACATCATCAAGAAACCTCAAAACTTGGCACCTCCAACCAATGTGAACAGATGGAGCAATCAGTAGCGTGCAAACCAATCTTCCTCCAAGAACTGGGCAACCTTTTCCGCCAAAAACATCACCAAGGGGCGCCCCTCTGCCCATGCTGACAGGTTGTCTTGCGCAACAAGAAAGTATGCAAACTTCTGCGCTTTGAAATGCACCAAATCAAGGGAAACCCATCTGAAAAACGCGTGCTCCCCCGTGGGGTGACCAACCTACTTGGGCAACCTTGATATCTGGTTCTGGCAGGCTTTGAATGAATTTACCCACTCTCAGACCACGCAAACAACTCCTGGCCACCAGAACTGTGCCTCCACCCTCCTCTGCATCTCAATTTTTCCCCAGTGGCCAAGGCCATTGTGCAAACACCTCAGGATCACTTCCTGATCTGTCCTAGCTATTGCAACCACAAGAGGGATGGGGCACTCTTCCATCACAATTGCCCATCCTGGAGGTAGAAGTTCACCGCGCGCCGCCTTGCCCATTGGATGACTGTATTTGTTGCGCCTTCAGGGAGCTGGAGATCCTGCAAATAAGAACCCAGGACCACAAAACATCCTGATTGAAGCAGCAGAAAACAAACCCATGCCTCTACCACCCCTACCCAAATAACCAGAGATTCCACATCCAAAGGCTCTGCTCCTTCATACGTATCCTCCCAAGGGTATGGCAACAGTGCATCTGGCATTGTAAATGCCTTTCCTGGGACATACACCATGATAAAGGAAAATAGTTGAAGTAATTCTACCCACCTAGTCATTGGCACATTTGGCAGCATTGGAAATTTGATAATTTGAGCCAGGGCCTCCATTTCCACCAAGAGCTCAAAATGAACCCCCCATAGGAGGTGCTGAAGACTTTTCACAATCTTAGTAACCCCGCTGTGGTGACCAATCTGGGACACCACGCAAAAAAAAAAAAAAAAAAAAAAAAAAAAAATAATAATAAATATTTCTTGGTTGTACCCCTATGGGTACCTTCATTTCCCCCATCTCTCAACTTCTCCCTGTCCTAATGGTCTAGGACAGGCCTCTTGCCTGTCTCTCTGCTTTGACCCTCTCTTCCTATGTTCAACTCCCACTTGTTGCGCTCGCGGCTCTGACTTTTGGCAACGCGAGCGATCGTTGAACCCCCCTACAACATCTCGATTCAATCCCTTCTAAACTTCCTGATCCTTTACCATCCAACCTTCATCCTCCCTCCCAAGACAAAAATTTTAAACGGAATAACCTATTGTCTTCATCCTAACACTCACACCCTCCCCCTCCTACAATCGAGCTCAAAGGTCATTCAGAGTGATCAAGAAAGAGTCGTGAGACTAGACTGGTTTGACTCCCCGAGCCAACCACACACCATCGAGATACATACAATACTACTCATTCACTAATCTACTTATGACATGCTCATCAACTCATCATCCAACCTTGGTCAATCTAACTCAGATCATCCTCCAGCTCAATCCAATCAACCCATCAGAAAAAAAGTTCAATCGTCAAAACCCCCGGTCAATTAGGACCATCTCACTTCACCATTCACCCCCTACTCAAACTCATCCCATCCCATCCTCGCCCATCATCCAATCCAAACCAACCAACGACCGCGAGCGACCGCTCGCGGCCGTCGGAACCTTCACCTCGTTGTTGCCACCAATTGGGCGACAACAGCTGTTGTTGACACCCGCAACCGCTGTCGTGGGTGTCCATCTGGTTGCCCGCGGTCATTCTTGACGCGGGCAACATCTCTTTTTCCTCTCATGTAATTTTTTTTTTTTTTTTTTTTTTTTTTATTATTTATTTTCATTTTTTATGTTTTCATTTTCCCGCACCTATTTGTAGTATCACTTGTACATAGTATACAGGGCCTCATGTCTATAAAAGGAGGGGCTCTCCCCTGCCTTTTGGCCCAGCATCAGAGAATCCCATCCATCCTAGGAGACCATCATCAGTAATCAACTTATCTGTGGGCATCCTTCCCCACCTATCTGAGCAATTTATCCGGGTATATCCATGATTGCCCCCTTGATCCTTTGAGCCTCCATACTCAAACTCTGTCCTTTGTGACCTTGATCCTTATCACCAACCAATAGCCTTGCTGGTTGAAGAAGAATTCCTGTCTGTCTGAATTCTTGAGTGTGTTATACCACTCTGATCCCTTTTTCCGACCATACTGGTCTTGATCTCTCCTTGATCATCTTTCTGGAGCCAATCACATTTGATTGAAGAGGTTTTATTAAGCTTAAAACCTGGAGTGTTATACCTCCCTTCTTCTTTAAGGTTGAATTTTGCCACGCTATTCTTGAGTCCCTTGAGAAGTGTTGGGATATTCTTGCTCAAATTTGTTATTGATTTGCTTCTAGAGCTTCATAAACAAATTGCTTTTGTTTTTTTCAGCCTCCCACAGTTATCTGGTACCCTTCAAGCGCTTGATTGCGGAGAGTTGGGCAGGTTCATTGAGAACCTGGAGGTTGGTTGGGATTGAGTTGATCTTTCCTAATCAGCTGCTGACGACCAGAGTCATTAGCTTGTGGGCGTTGTTACTTACAACTGCCCTGTCATATTGAACTCTGAACAAACCTTGACTTATTTGTTCAAGTCTTGACCTGCACCATCTTGCCTCAGATAGTGTTGTTTCCATTGCTACCGACAACTCTTATCCTCTTCCCTTACTTGGATTTCTCATCCATAAGGTTCTGGATCTTGATTCCGGTTACATTTAAATATTATTTTAACTCCTAGGAGGGCAGCCTAAACAGCACCTTTCCCCTCCACAGAACTGCCACGGCCTAGCACCGTTTGGAGTCTTACACCGCACAACTCCAAATCTGGCTGAGAAGAGCAATTCTCTGTCACGGTAAAGGTGACCAACTTGTAGAGCACTGGAAAATCTTTCCAATCCCTCTCCTGCGTCAGGACACCCCCATGCCAAACTTGCTAGAGATGACCGCCATTCTTATTCCTCCAGAGTTATAGTAAAGGTCCTGGAGGACAATTTTCCGTCCAACAATCTCCTTTTCAGCCTCCTGGATTCCAAGATCCTTGCTATCCTTTAGCTAGCAGAGGTGATAGAATAAATAATAAATATATTATTCAATAAATGCAGCAAAATCCATAAAATATTTGGATAAAGCTTATTGCAAGGTTAATTGGTTTGGATATGGTTTATTGTTATAAATCAATATAGATAAATTGATTATTAAATATTTTTATAGGGGGGACACAATTATATTAGGAATTATTAACACCTATCTTCAGGGAATTCAGTATGAAAATACATAGCCCTGGTTACTTTGTGTCAGCCTGCTACTTAGCACAGAGCAACCTGACAAAGCAGCAACAATAATAATATTAACAAAATAAAGATAAATGAATGAATAAAATTATTATAAAATGAAGAAGTAGGAAATCCATAAATATTATTGCAGAAATGGATTCCCCACCCAAAATAAGGTAGTGTCACTCACTGACCCCACCCTTGAATTCGTACTCCTTCTATTTTTTAATTAATTTAATACAGAATGGTAAATGACCACGGCACCAGTATGGCACCTTTTAGCCATTTTAATATTTCACATGATATGTCATGTATAGGTTTCACACCTAAATTTCAGTCGAAATCCAGGTGTTGTGTGTAGTTTAGGAGTTACACGGGAAATTGTGTTTTGTCACAATTCCCGCACGCAGCCCCGCGTCCCTAGCTCCGGTCTCCCGCGTACGCTGAATTCCCGCACGCAGCCCCGCGTCCCTACAGCGCTGGTCTCCCGCGTACGCAAACTCCCGCACGCAGCTCCGCGTCCCTACAGCGTTGGACTCCCGCGTACGCCAACTTCCGCACGCAGCCCCGCGTCCCTACAGCGCTGAACTCCCGCGCGCATCTGAGCAGCGGATCAGTCCCCGCGCGCATTTGAATGGACTGATCCCCGCGCCTCCTATGACATCCAGGTACCGCTCAGAGAAGCTACAACATAGTAGGATATACACTACATATGTAAAGCCAACACACGAGCATAGATTAAGGTTCAAAAACCTTAAAAATCAATTGAAATTAGTTAATAACTAATTTTTAGTATTTTTTATTAATTAAATAAAGATCCAGACTCACCACGAAGTAAGTTGATCAGAACCTTCAAAGACCACGAAACTACATAAGGAGTGGTCGTAAAAATTATTAAAAATTACATACAGGATCAGCAGAGGATGGAGAATCAATAAAAATCTACGTCTGCTCACTTTGGACCAGTACTTACTGTACAAATTAAGGATCAGTGCAGGATCAGCAAAATGACTAATCTATTGATTAACAGATCCTGCAGCTAAAAAGGAGCTGTTCCTTGACAGATCTAAGGCCAGCAGGCTAACAGCACCTTGAGGACGTGCCAATCTTGCCCTGATTGCCCCCCTAGCCTCAGCCCACGGCTAGTACCCCTTCTAGAGGTCCTCAAGCACCCAAAAAAGGAATATTTAAACAGGCTCTTTTGCCCTTCTGTTTCCAGTTCAGTTAATCAGTTATCAGGAATTATTTATTATCAATCAGACACGGTGTCATTGTTAATCAAGTGCTTATATGAAGATAAGCAAGTGATTTATGACTTAGTCTGTAGTAGTATTATTTACCTTTATTAACCAATCAACCATTGAAGTTTAGTCAGGCAATCAACCCCATCTGCTCTGAAACCCTTCCAATTACTCCAGGATTTTCGTGGTCAAGTACTCAGAGTGAGTGTTTCCCTTCCTGTCTAGGCCACGTGTGCTGTTAAGCCCGGCCAGTAGTGGAATAAGTCCTTTCTAAGGCACCCATATTCATTCCAAGGTTCTTAAACTGCCTAAGGAGGCCCCTTGAAGAGAGGTTGCTAGTCTGTAAAGATCCCCAGTAGTATAATACTGTGGCCCCTCTTTATATTTTATATTTAAAATATTTATAACCAAACCAAATAAACCTTGCACTTGCTCTTACCGTACCATTATTGGAGCTTTAAAGTGTTTATTCTTTGGAATATTATTGCTCCAAGTTCTTTTATCACTCTCTGTAGCTAAAGGACTGCAAGGTTCCTGGTATCAGAGAGCTGACAACTGGGGGTCTGGCCGGGAAGTATCCTCAATAATTAATTATTTAATTAATTATCTCCTGGACCAGTTATTTATATAAAAAATTATATAAGTAGAAATACTTATCATTTATCTTGATCTCTTAATTCGTCCAGTGGATTTAAAAACCAACGGAGAATTGATCAATTATTATTTAAATCTTCTTAAACAGAAAAAAGAAGAAAAATTACGTAACTTTGTGCCTGTTGTTATAACTCCTGAGCAGAAACAAGAGAGACTTCTTTATTATAGAGAACAAATCTCAAAAGAAAAGGAACAAGAGTTAGAAAGAATTATCAATTTTAACTCCTTGTTAAGACAGCACAAAGAGTGGAAAACCTATCAAAGAAAGCTTTCTGCTTTTAAGAGACGGTATCCAAATTATTAAAGTGAGCTTTGATCTCCTTTTTATTTTTTTTATAAAAAAAAATCACAAAAAACTCGAAAATTATAATAAAAATTATTATAAAATAAATAAATATATAACTTATATTTTATTATTTCTAGTGGACTTTGTCTTTGGTGATCTTATTGACCAAGACCTCTTAGAGGACGTCCCAGACTGTGGACCCTTGGATTTGTCCCAAGATTTAATTGGAACCCACTCAGATCCCGTTGGAATACCCTCCAAGGACGGACCTGACCCCAACAAGGACTTAGTGCCTTTAAACCTTCATATAAGCAAGAAATATTTTTTTTAAAAAAATTACTCGAAAAAAATTATTTTTATAAAGTTTGGACAAAAACTTATATAACCTTTAAAATGCTCCAAAACAGACGCAACACCCGTGCCAGTGGACGCGCCCCATCATATGGATCTTTGCCCGGAGGAACCCGTGTGCGCAAGGACGCCAGTCGCGAACGCAATGAGGATCGAGCCAGTGATCGTTCCGATCCGAGCGACCGTGACAACGACCGCGGCCGCCAACTCGACCAACTCACCGTTGGAGGACCGTCCATTGTTGAACGTGAAATCCCAGGAGGATACCGTTCCACCTACGCCACCCCAGCCGGACTCCTCCAAGGAGGAGAAAATAAAGGTATTAGTGAAAGAGCACGTGGGTCATTGGGAACTGTTCAAACAGGCTCAGACCCAGGAAGACCATCAGGGTATGAGAAAAGCCATATATTTGGCAAAGAAGACTCAAATAACCCTCCAAAAATTAATTCCCAAGAAAGAAGTAGAAAGTTACGTGAAGAATTGGAATCCTTGGGACCAATTAGTTTCCTTAAGAGGAAACAACAACCACAAGAAGAAGAGATCTCTAGCCCATCAGAAGTTAAAGAGTCCCAAAGATTGGGACAACATAATATCTTTGGCAAGAAAATGGAAGAAAGTTTACCGCAATTAGATGTAGAAACTTTTAACTTGTTTTCCATAAATGTTTCTCATAACTTTGATATCATTGGTAAATGTTTTGATAAAGTATATGAGCAATTGGATAAAGTAAATACCAATTTTGGTAAAGTCATGCAATCCCAATCCAACTTGATCAAAATCAATGAGTTAGAAGTAAAACAAATAAGAGACAGCATTAGTTTGAGTAAAGGAGAACTAATAAATTACCTGGAAAACAATACTTCAGCTATCCAAGAAGAAATTCTTCTATCTATTGAACAAATCAAAGAAGGTATTAATAAAACAGACCATGCTTCACCTACTCATATCATTAATAAAATTGATTCATTAAGTAACAAACTTGATCTGGAATTAGGTATGATTAAGAATGATCTCAGAGATCTAAAGATAAACTTATCTCAACCCAATGCAGACTCTGACGAAATCAGACCTTCCAGGTACCACAGTACGCCCCAACTACCTTCTAGACCAAGACTAACAAGGCTTGAATCTTTCAGACCTAGTCCCACTCCTGAAGTAGAACAAGCATTAAAATTACTTCCCCCTATCACTGAGTGGCCTAAATTCTCCGGAGAAGGAGAATACAATCATGTCAGTTTTATTAAGTTTATTGACTATACTCTGGCCTCTTATGAACTTCCTGATAACATAGCCGTAGTAAGACTACCTAGACTGTTTGAGGGAGTAGCCCTTGACTGGTTCATCAATAAGAGAGAAGAGGTAGGATCTTTGTCATGGAATTCATGGAAAGATTTGATTAAGGAACAATTTGGTACCAGAATTTGGAAAAGAAAAATGATGAAAACTTTTGAAACTTCTTTGTTTGATCCATCTAAGGACAAACCTCACAAATGGTGCCTTGATCAGAAGAGAAGACTAGACTGCTTCTACCCTAATGCTGATAAAGAAGAAGTCAATGAAAGACTCCTCAACCTATGTCCAGGACAACTTAACCATAGCGTAAGGTGCAGAATGCCCATGAACTCTGACCTTTCCACTCTCATAGGAGTATTAGAAGAAACTATTGACATGAATGGCTTAGACAAAAAGCTCAATAAACCCAGAGAACCAACTACTAGGAATAAGGAAGATTATAATAACAAGAACAAAGAACTTCTACCTAACAACTCAGAAGCCAAGAATACTTTAGTGACCAAAGAAAAGACATGTTGGAATTGCAACCAAACAGGGCATGTAAGACCTGACTGTCCTTTACCCAGGAGAAAGATTAATCCTATTGAAGGAGAAGAGGATGACACTAATCCTGACCCTCAACTAGATGACACTGATGGTTCCATCTCTGAATGTGACCTAATTATCACTAATCCCATTAATGTCATTGAAGGCAACATAGAATCTTCCCTAGATATTAACCCTGTTAATGAAGATAGCAACTTGCCTCAAAAATGGACACCCAACATGAAAATCCAACATGTTTCTGAAGCTAAGACCTTAACCCTCAAACCTTCTATTGGAAAAGGGTACACCGGTGGTAAAACTTGTTATGCCACTGGCTTGATACAAGGTTCCCCCGTAAAATTACTTCTAGACAGTGGAGCCTTCTGCTCTTGTGTTGGAACTGACTACTTAGATAAACAGGATTCCAACTGGAAGAAAAACTTACTACCTGTACCTCGAGCTAAGTTCAGCAGCTGTAACTCACCTCTCAATGCTTTTGGAGTATGGCCAACAGAAATCATACTCCCCCACTCTAAAGGATCAATCAAGATAAAGATTGAATTTGTAGTACTTCAAAATGGAGTATGTGATTATTTTATTATAGGAAATGATTCTCTTTGCCTGTACGGGATAGATGTCTTCCAGAGTAAAGGGAGATATTTCACTATAGGAGGAGATTGGAACAAGAAGTTCCAAATATGCCATATCAATGCTAAAGCTACTGATTCCACTTATGAGAGACACTTAGAAACTTTTAACCAGGAATACTTTTCCCAAGCTGCCTTGAATTCCCAGCTTAGTGAAAACCAGAAAAGAGATATTCTCCAAACATGCTTTGAGAACCAGAATGCTTTTTGCACTAAAGATCATCCCATTGGTAATATCAAAGGTCATGATATGGTCTTAACTTTGACTATTAAGCCTCCTTACCCTCCTAACCTCAGGAGACCAGCTTACCCTTCTAGTCCAAAATCTAGAACTGCTCTAGAAAGCCACATCCAAGAACTAGTGGACTTACAAGTCTTACGGAAAGTAGGGCATAATGAGCAAGTAGACGTAACTACCCCCGTGATAATAGCCTGGCACAATGATAAGTCTAGGATGGTTGGAGACTTTAGAATGCTCAACAACTACACCCAAGCTGACTATTATCCTATCCCAAGGATTGACCACGCTCTACATAATCTTTCTAAAGCTAAGTTCATTACTACTATGGACATGTTGAAAGGCTTTCACCAAATACCTATCAGTCCGGATAGTAGGAAATTTATGAGAATTATATGTCATTTAGGCATATATGAGTATCTCAGAATGCCATTTGGTATTAAAAATGCTCCTTCCCACTTCCAAAGAATGATGGATACAGTCTTAGGAATGTTCATCAGGCAAGGTTGGATGATGGTATACATAGATGATGTTATCATTTATTCAGACGATTGGGATACTCACATGGACAAAGTAAGGCTAGTACTTAAAACAATTGCTGCAGTAGGATTAAAAGTATCCATGAAAAAGTGCAACTTTGGATACGGAGAACTCAAAGCTCTAGGACACATTGTTTCTGGACTAACCTTAACTGCTGACCAAAGTAAGATAGCAGCAGTAATGAACAGACCTATGCCCCAGAACAAAACGGAACTCTTATCCTTTATAAGCTTCTGCAGCTATTACAGGAAGTACATACCTAAATTTGCTAACCTCACCAAGTGTTTATATGAGATCTGCAACAACAACACTTTGTTCGAAATGACTCATGAAAGATTGAAGAATTATGAGGAACTCAAAGTAGCTATGACTACTGCCCCAGTGTTGATACAACCAGATTATTCTAAACCTTTCAAACTTTACATAGATGCTAGCATGGAAGGATTAGGAGCTGCATTACACAAAGAAGTAATAGAAGAGGATAAACCAGTAGAGAAACCTATACTCTTCATATCTAGACAAGTCAAAGATACTGAAAAGAGATATGGTGCCAGCCAAATGGAATGCCTTGCTCTAGTATGGGCATTAGAAAAACTCCACTATTATTTGGAAGGTACAAACTTCGTGGTAATCACTGATTGCAATGCTGTTAGGACTCTCATGAACATGAAAACTCCTAGCAGGCATATGTTAAGATGGCAGATAGCCATACAACAGTACAGAGGTCAGATGACAATAGTCCACCAAGCTGGAGTTAAACATCAGAATGCTGACAGTCTTAGCAGAAATGCTCTACCAAATGATACTAGCAATCCTGCTCATGACCCAGAAGATCATGATATATTTCCTATACTAAACATTAACCTGTTTAATCTGGAAGCTCCCATCATAGGAATTCACATATGTGAACTAGAGGAATCACTTTTCAGCTCCATCAGAGAAGCATACAACTCTGACATGAAGACTTTGATTAACATAATAGAAAGTACTTCCCCTCCATCTGAACTCATAAACAGTTTACCTGAACCCCTACTGAAGTCCTATAAAGAAGGAAGATTCACACTGTGGGATGGGATATTATATTACCGGCATAAACACTCTAGTGTTATAGTCTTGACCAAAGCAGAGCATATCAAACTTGTTTTAGCTGAATGTCATGATAATTGCTCTTCGGGTCACCTGTCTATTGATAGAACTCTAGATAAAGTAAAACAGACTGCCTGGTGGATCAACTGGAGAGACTCCACTATCAAGTATGTTTCAAGCTGTGAAATCTGTCAGAAGTCCAACAGGACCACTGGGAAAAGGTTTGGACTACTCCAAAGGATAGCTGAGCCCAGGAAAAGATGGGAAGTTATCAACATGGACTTCGTAACCGGACTGCCCCCTGGTGGAGCTTACTCTTACAACTCAGGCCTGGTTATTGTAGACAGATTTTCTAAGAAAGCCAAGTTTCTACCTAACCATAAGGAAGACACCGCTATGGAAGTAGCCTTACTCTTCTGGAACAGACTAATTGCTGATGTAGGAATTCCTAAGATTATTATCAGTGATAGAGACCCCAAATTCACGTCTGAATTCTGGAGAAACCTCCATGATATGTTAGGAACTACCTTAGCCTTTTCTACAGCTTATCACCCTCAGACAGATGGATTAGCTGAAAGAATGATCCAGACTCTAGAGGATATGCTCAGAAGGTTCTGTTGCTTTGGGATGGAGTACAAAAATACAGACGGATATTGCCATGACTGGGTTAGCCTTTTACCTGCACTAGAAATGGCCTATAACAGTAGTAAACACTCTACTACCAAAGAAGCTCCTTACATACTGGAAAGAGGATGGATCCCCAAATTGCCCAAAGATAACCTCAATCAGGAGTTGACTAATATCCATCCAACATCACTGGACTTCAAAAACATGATAGATATGGCAAACAAGCACGCTGCTAAGTGTGTACAAGATGCTGTTGAATACAACCAACAGAGGTGGGATAAAACTCACAAAGAACCTGATTTCAGAATAGGAGATCAAGTTCTAATTTCAACCGCCAATTTCAACAATTTGGCTGGAAACAGAAAACTCAGACCAGCCTTTGTGGGGCCTTTCACTATCAAAAAACTCCATGGGAAAAATGCCGTAGAAGTCATCCTCAGTAATGAACTCTCTAGGAAACACCCAGTCTTCCCAGTTAGCCTTGTCAAACACTACCATCCCAGAGAAGGAGAAAAGACCCCTTCACTTCAAATACCAGTCTTAGATGAGCCTGAGAAGGACAAAGGAAAAGTTAGTAAAATCCTTAAGGATAAAAAAGAAAGGATCCAAGGAAAAGATGTTAGACTTTACTTAGTCAGATACAAAGGAGAATCAGCTGATAAAGATGAATGGCTACCTGAAAACAACATCCCAGATGGACCTATACACCTGAGAAACTACAGAGCCAGTAAAAGACACTGAACCCCAAAAACTTTTTTTCAGATATAGTCATATCTTGGAGTGGGGGAATGTCAGCCTGCTACTTAGCACAGAGCAAACTGACAAAGCAGCAACAATAATAATATTAACAAAATAAAGATAAATGAATGAATAAAATTATTATAAAATGAAGAAGTAGGAAATCCATAAATATTATTGCAGAAATGGATTCCCCACCCAAAATAAGGTAGGGTCACTCACTGACCCCACCCTTGAATTCGTACTCCTTATATTTTTTAATTAATTTAATACAGAATGGTAAATGACCACGGCACCAGTATGGCACCTTTTAGCCATTTTAATATTTCACATGATATGTCATGTATAGGTTTCACACCTAAATTTCAGTCGAAATCCAGGTGTTGTGTGTAGTTTAGGAGTTACACGGGAAATTGTGTTTTGTCACAATTCCCGCACGCAGCCCCGCGTCCCTAGCTCCGGTCTCCCGCGTACGCTGAATTCCCGCACGCAGCCCCGCGTCCCTACAGCGCTGGTCTCCCGCGTACGCAAACTCCCGCACGCAGCTCCGCGTCCCTACAGCGTTGGACTCCCGCGTACGCCAACTTCCGCACGCAGCCCCGCGTCCCTACAGCGCTGAACTCCCGCGCGCATCTGAGCAGCGGATCAGTCCCCGCGCGCATTCGAATGGACTGATCCCCGCGCCTCCTATGACATCCAGGTACCGCTCAGAGAAGCTACAACATAGTAGGATATACACTACATATGTAAAGCCAACACACGAGCATAGATTAAGGTTCAAAAACCTTAAAAATCAATTGAAATTAGTTAATAACTAATTTTTAGTATTTTTTATTAATTAAATAAAGACCCAGACTCACCACGAAGTAAGTTGATCAGAACCTTCAAAGACCACAAAACTACATAAGGAGTGGTCGTAAAAATTATTAAAAATTACATACAGGATCAGCAGAGGATGGAGAATCAATAAAAATCTACGTCTGCTCACTTTGGACCAGTACTTACTGTACAAATTAAGGATCAGTGCAGGATCAGCAAAATGACTAATCTATTGATTAACAGATCCTGCAGCTAAAAAGGAGCTGTTCCTTGACAGATCTAAGGCCAGCAGGCTAACAGCACCTTGAGGACGTGCCAATCTTGCCCTGATTGCCCCCCTAGCCTCAGCCCACGGCTAGTACCCCTTCTAGAGGTCCTCAAGCACCCAAAAAAGGAATATTTAAACAGGCTCTTTTGCCCTTCTGTTTCCAGTTCAGTTAATCAGTTATCAGGAATTATTTATTATCAATCAGACACGGTGTCATTGTTAATCAAGTGCTTATATGAAGATAAGCAAGTGATTTATGACTTAGTCTGTAGTAGTATTATTTACCTTTATTAACCAATCAACCATTGAAGTTTAGTCAGGCAATCAACCCCATCTGCTCTGAAACCCTTCCAATTACTCCAGGATTTTCGTGGTCAAGTACTCAGAGTGAGTGTTTCCCTTCCTGTCTAGGCCACGTGTGCTGTTAAGCCCGGCCAGTAGTGGAATAAGTCCTTTCTAAGGCACCCATATTCATTCCAAGGTTCTTAAACTGCCTAAGGAGGCCCCTTGAAGAGAGGTTGCTAGTCTGTAAAGATCCCCAGTAGTATAATACTGTGGCCCCTCTTTATATTTTATATTTAAAATATTTATAACCAAACCAAATAAACCTTGCACTTGCTCTTACCGTACCATTATTGGAGCTTTAAAGTGTTTATTCTTTGGAATATTATTGCTCCAAGTTCTTTTATCACTCTCTGTAGCTAAAGGACTGCAAGGTTCCTGGTATCAGAGAGCTGACACTTTGGAACCTTTAGTTTCAAGGATATTTTGCCCAAAGATAATATGTATATAAAATACAGGGTGGAGTGGCAGGGCTTTGTAACCAAGCTTCCACAACAGAGATAGGATAATAAGACTCACTGGTATATTATTAAATTCTTTGGGTACCTTTTTAGGACATGCACTGATGGGTTAAACATGTATACTGGGTTATAAGGTTGTTCAGCAGTTTAAATTGATAAAAAGGGTTGAGGAAGGATATTATTAATCAGAATAAAGCCATAAATCACTTACTTATCTCTTATAAGCATTTGATTACCTTTGCACGGTGTCTGGATTCATATATAACTGGGTCTCTGGGTATCAATATCCTCAAAAGAGCTCTTTATTTATAGCTTTTGGAGTCCCAATATTGTCCTTCTGCGGGGTACAGGGGCTCAAAGGGACAGAAAATAAGGCCAGCAGGGTAACCAGTGGTATCCTTCAACGTGTGTATGGTGCTGTAGCCAGGGTAGAATCTAATTCCACAGGGTATGGGAATTATTCTACTTTATCATTGATGTTTGGACGTGTGAATAACACTAATCTGTCCTTTTTATTTATTATTTAATTAATTATCCTTATTAAATGTTCCCAGTAAGTTAATAATTATGTAATAGAAAATCCTGTGGATATTCTGATATCAGGTGAGTTCTCATTATGTATTAAAAAATTGGAGTAAAAGTCATGATATTTATTTTACTCGTTATTTTTTAGTTTCAGTTGATTTACTCAAATAATTACTTAAAAATATAATTCATGGGTATTCATGCAATATTTTTACATCTTTCAATTTCTTAGTATGTCACAAAACTATTGATGTCTAGAAGGTCTCATAATAGTATATTGAAGTATTTTAATATATTTTTAGAAGTAGTCATTATCTTATTATCAACATTTTTGGTAATTTGAATTATATTTAATAAAGAAAACATATAAAGGTTATTTAGGTATTTTTATATAAGTTAATGTATTTTTAGACTATCTACTATCCACAGGAACATTTATTTCATATTCAGAATGTTCCCGTTTAGGTTGTAGCATGTTTACCTGCTACCTAGGTTTCTCAGGCCGCCTGTCACTTTTTAAACCTGTAGTCCCAGGGCTGTGTACTTGTCAGAGGCCTGGGGCTGTGTACATGGCTTTGAAAGGGTGACGGTGCTGTAACTCAGCCCCGCAGGGGTGTATTGGCTGCTGTGGCTGCATGCAGGGATTGTGACAGAACGCTTTTCCGTCTTTAACTCCTAAAATATACCCAACAACTCAATTCTGACTGAATTTTAGGTGTGAAACCTATATGTGATAATACATGTGAAATATTCAATTGGCCAAAAAGTTTGATAGTGGTGAAGTGGTATTTTGATCTTCCTTTCTTTAATTATTTAAAAATATAAGGAGTTGGATTTCAAGGGTGGGGTCAGGGAGTGAGTGACCCTATCTAATTCTGGTTGGAAAATGCATTTCTGCAATAATATTCATGGTTTTCCTACTCCTTCTCAGGTTAGTTTTAGTATTTATTATTTTGATATTATTTCTGTTACTTTTGCAGCTTGCTCTGCAATAGTAGCAAGCTGACACTACTTGAGCTTTGCAAATGTGTTGTTTCACTTGGTAGTGCATTCCCACCTTGCAACCTTCCGTTTTAAGGCTTCCAGGGGACTTTCCTACTCCTCAAAACACTCAATGAACATGCGGAAGTAACTAAAAAACCCCAGGAACTGGAGGATGTGCAACCCTGCCTGCAGATTTGGCCATTCAAGAACATTATTCACTTATTCTTGGCAATTTGCCTTCCATCTACAGCCACTAAATGCCCCAAGACCTCAAAAACTGGCACGCAAACCACCAGTCTCTTTCCCAATACTGTAAGTCCTGCTTCCTCAATCCAGAACAGGACCTGTTCCAGTTTCACCGCATATTCTCAAATCAACCAACAAAATTTAGGAGCCTCCATAATCCAACCGTGGACCCTTGATACCAACTTTTTGATGAAGATCTGAACACCCTCCAGGGAATGTTTGCGCAGTATCCACATCATCTGGGCCTGGTACACTGCCACTGAGTAAGTTGCACCTTGCGGCAGCCATGTCAGCTGCATCCTCCCCAATCCCTTCTTAAACATGGTCAGTGAACGCAAACTGGGATGAAGTTCCCGCTGATTGTAACTGCCCATCACATCCAAAAACACATAGCATGCGCGCCCAGCCATTGAATCCAAGAATTCCTTCACTTGTGGGGGAAAACCTGCATCACAGATAGTGAAAAAGTTGAGACGCTGCAGATCATGAACAATCCTTAGCAACTTTCCATCATGCTTGACAACTGCAATGATTGGACTTGAGTAGATTGAGGGGGATTGCTTGTAGAGACCTGTCCTCAGGCGCTTGCACACCAGCTCCAGAAATGGTTCCTGAACGGTTCCAGGGAATTGGAATTGGCTTGATCTGCCACGGCTTGTGCCCAACTGGGGGATAATGTACGGATTGCAAATTTTGCCTTTCAGCAGTCCGCGCTTGTCTGGGCCAAAGGCAAAAGCCTTCTCCAGCTGTACCAAAACGGAAGCCAATAAATCCCTTTCTTCTGTGATTAACCATCCCATGGGCCCAAAGTTAAGAGAATCAACCAACTTGTTGGTCATCTGCGCCAATAATTTTACCCAATCAGACTTCTTCAAGGGCGTCTCCCATGGATCCCCTGACCAAGAAATTGGGCACAAGGGTACTTTAAGTCCTTACTGCATTTGCTTTTTTAGTGGCTGGACCTTTGGCGCCACCAGTGTACTTGCTAGCTTTGCATCTTGCTATCGACACCGGACCATTGTCAGTGTAATTCCTAGCAATAACCAAACAAGGGCTTTTGCCTTTGCTCACAACTGTGGCACAATTATAGGGTTTTCCAAATGTAGAACCTCCAGGAGATGCACACTGAGGAAGGAAACTTACTTCTTTTGCCTGTCCTTCCCACACTGCTTTCTTTCCCAACTGCTCCTTGCTATTCAACCACCTTCCCAGATCCGGAGCTTTCCCTGCGCGGTATCCACAGCCTGCTAGGCAAAATCCTCCCCGGGATGACCCTTAAAGTCAATTCCCCCATTGGACTTGCCGTCACTTTACATTGCTGTCCCTGCACTCATTTCCCCTTCCTGTGGTTGCAGATTTTCTGTTTGAACATTGCACAAAACAAATCCTCAACCATTAGCACCTTCATTCCCAGTTCCAGGTTGAAAGCCATCTGATCCCAGAACACAAACATGAAGGGCCAACCCAGGATCATGTCACCGCACTCTACCAAAAGAAAAAATAAAGGCTTTTCAACCTTTGCAACCTAAACCTCCTCACCTTCCACTACCTGGCCAACATGGCACTCCCCGCTGTTCAAAACCCAGAGCCCCATTGTGAACTTCTTCCATCCGCACCAATCCCAGCTCATCCCCCAGCCTTGATGAAAGCAGGTTGACCATTGATCCGCTATCCACCATTTCCCATACCATCCGCTCTGCAATTATCATTGAGACGTAGGCAAGCAGAACCAACATGGACCATTTTTGATAAAGTTTGCAATTCTCCTCCTTCTCTGCCAAATTCACGCGCTGGACCACTGTTGGAACCCAGCCTTTTTCACACTCCCTCAGCGCTTGGACCTTCTCTTTGACAACCAACGGAGACACTTCCACTAATTCTTGCAGCGTTTGGGGTACCAGCGCCTTGTTCCCCAACACCCTCCGCACAATTTCTGCGGCATTTTCCAACTTTCTGCCACTAGCGGATGCCTGCACACCTGTCTTTGGGATGGTTGGTTGCTTGCTGATGTCTACATCCATTTTTTCTACCGCTGTTTTCTTGTTTTTTTGCCAGTGCCCTTACCTCAGCTTCCACCCCTGGTGCTTCCCAGGTCTTGGGCACTGTGACAATTATAAGCTTCACCTGAGCAGCTTCAGTCTGATCTTTCACCCTTTCCCGTATTTTTACCATCAACACCTTGTTCATGTCCTGCATGATATGAGCACAGGACAACTTCCAGTGCCCTTTTTCTTGGCAATATGTGAATGTGAATACAGTGAACCCCCCAAAGGGCCCCCTGGGAGGCTGAAATCCCTCTGCCATCTGAGGAGGTGTTTCCCCCAGTTAAACCATAGCCGTAGGAGCCATAGAGGCCTTGGCCCGTTTAAGAAAGACCCACAGATACCAAAGGATCTCTTTCATCATGCCCACTGTTGGATCCAGGACCTGCTGAGGTGTTGCAGCGGACAGAAATTTTGATGGCCCCACAACTGGTGCTACCACTGGGGTGGATACCAAAAGCATTAACAACTTTTTCAAAACCGCTGGGTAAGTTTGTACGGTGTCCGCAATGAGCTCATATAAGTCAATCTTGCTCTCCACAGCCCAGCAGAAGACCAACAATTCCAGAAGGATTGCAATGCTCCCATCCAACAATCTATTAACCAAGCCATAGCTGTACAAGTACTGTTGCACTTGCAAGCAGATTGATGGCGCAAATCCTCCCAAAAACGCCCGCTTCATTGCCCCCGTCATCCCCAAAATGACTTTTTATTTGACAGGTACCTTGAAATTCTCTCAAACTTTGAAATTCACTCCACCAATCCTTTGTGCATCTGGACCCCTCCATGCTCAATTTCCTCTGCCCTGGCTTGCTCAAATTTGCTTTCATGGAAGCAAGGCTCATTTTTTCCCCACCTTGCAAGCATCTTGCTGTTGAACCTCCGCCAATCTTGCCTTTCATACCCAACCATTTCATACACGTCCCAAAGTTTCTCTTCCTCCATGCTGAAATGCAAAATTGTACAAACCTTACCCAAGCCCAGTGCCCCTTTGGAGTCCGCAATACCCTCAAACCAAGACAGGAATTTTTCTGCATCCTTGGTGCTGAACCAAAGGTAAGGATAGTCCCTAGGGCTAAGCCACACCCAACAAGTGAGCTCAGCCACCATTTCTGACATTTCCCCCTCTGATGGAGGTCCAAAAACGCTTCACCTTGGAGCGGAAGTGGCCGGTGGTGGAGGCTGAGCCAGAGCATGAGTGGTGGGTTGTAGATGAAAAGTGTGTGGAAATTTTGATCCCGGTGCCGTTGTTGGAAGCATCCTGAGTACCTTTGAGAGACTTGAGAAAAAGAAATTTTCCATCCAGACCCCTAGATGTGAAAAGTAAGATAGTGGAACTCCCCTAGTTGTTCCTACGTTCCAGGATCAATGGTTCTAGCGTCTGTATGGATAAGGATTCCCCTGTTCAGAGAGAGAGAGAGAGATTAATTTCCTTCCTTTTATTTCTTCTCCATATTTTAAGCCATGATCCAATCCTATATCTCCCGCCTCCCCCAAATCCCCAAGCTGGATTTGAGAGTGCAGAATTTATGCCCACGCTCTCAAACCTAACCTCAGTACAAGCGCAATGACAGACCAACAACAAATAGAAAAGAAAACCTAAAAAACAGAAAACTAGCCTAACCCTAACCCTTTCCCATGCCGCAACCACCCTCAAGCCTGCCTACCCTTCCATACACCTGGTTTGTCCTTCTCATGACACAGCCGTCTGCCGCCCCCTACTCAGAGCCCCAGGGGTGGTCCATATCCGCCCGGTGCGCTGCGTAATTTCCTACCCCTAGGTTTGGCCCACGCTTGCGCCCGCCTGGCCCGCTCCCATAGCCCTAATTTCCCCCCTCTACCTTCCAAAACTAGCCCCCCACAAAACTGGTTGGGCCAGCTCCATTCTTGGGTCCGTAATGTCAGAGCAGGCCTTTGCCCGCCACATCAGGTTAAGCATGACCCACACCTGGAATTCTGAGCCCTGCGGTGCCTCCTGCTGAGCCCACTGCAGCTGCTGAAAATCCTGCAGCAGCCACTGCTGAGACTGTGCACATCCCAAATGCTGAGCAGGCCAACCGCGGCGTGGTTCCCAACCCAAGGCTTTATAACAACACCACACCGGCCATGGAAACTTCACCTTTGGAGGTTTCAACAACAACGGAAAGGGTCAGCATCTGCCCTACTGACAAGAAAAAAAAGGGGGTAATCACTCACCAAAGTGACAATGAAGATGATCCTCAGTGGATGGAGGATGCAAGAAGGGAAGTAGCAGCAGTCATTGCCCATAAAAATTGCAGGATAATGGCAGCTGAGAGAGAGGGGAGGCAGAGGATCTGGGAGGAGGAAACCAATTGTTGCGGTAGTCAAAACCTTTCCTATAGCCATAATTCTCACTTTTCTACTGTAAAAACAGCTTTTACCTTCAAAGTAACCTCAGAAATTGATTCTAAATCACCAGTAACCTATAATTACTCAGCCAAATTACCCCTCTATCCCTCATGGATTAGAAGATACATTCCAACAAACCTCCAACTGTGGAAAACTCATACCCAACCAGGTGTTGCATCTCTGTGGAAGGCATAAAGACATACCTTGGAAAACCTCAATTACATACCAGTAAAAGCTTACCCTCAACACCAAGGCCATACACCAACCCTTTCACCTCAGCCAGCAGACAGAAATACAGATACAGGAGGAAGTGCAACTAGGTAAGCTCCTATCACCTCACCCAGATTGCAAGCAAATAAACCTACAAAAGGCTATTCAGAAGTATACAGGACAGGGTAGGAAAGAGGAAGTGGAACCAGCCTCAACCAGATCCAAACAAACAAGCAAATATACATACACAATAATATGCAGAAGTATACAGGACAGTATAGGCAGCAGGAAATGACACCAGCCTCAGCCAGATCCAAAAAAACAAGTAAATACACCTACAAAAGGCTATGCAGAGGTATACAGGACAGTTTAGGGAAGAGGAGGTGGAACCAGTCTCAACCAGATCCAAATAAACTTATGTAGTCAGAAGCATTTGATACCCAACAAACCACCAGTACAAGAACCACAGGGCTACCCAGCAATACATGCAGGCAGCCAGAACCATGTAGTATCAAACAATCCCAGAACCACACACAAACTTATGTAGTCAGAAGAATGTGATAACCAACACGCCACCAGTAGAAGTACCACAGGGCTACCCAGCTATACATGCAGGAAGCCAGAACCATGTAGTATCAAACAATCCCAGCACCACAAACAAACTTATGTAGTCAGAAGAATAAAATACCCAACAACCCACCAGTACAAGTAGCACAGGGCTACCCAGCAATACATGCAGGCAGCCAGAACCATGTAGGATCAAAAAATCCCAGAACCACACACAAAATTATGTATTCAGACACATGTGATACCCAACAACCCAGCAATACATGCAGGAAGGCAAGACCATGCAGCAACAAACAAACCACCAGTAATGAACAGAAATACATGAAGGTAGAAGCAGTAGCAACAAACAAACCACCATTAAGGAACAGAAATACATGAAGGTAGAAGCAAGTGGCACCAAAAAACCACAAGTGCATGCACAGAAACACATGTAAGGAGAAAAAAGTAGCACCAGACCAACCATTAGTACTGCACAGGAATAAATTGTATCTACACTTCACAGCAGTTTATGCAGGGCTGTGCATGCATGAAACCCCTGTACCAGCTTTTTCAAACCAGCAGAAATCCCTCATGTAACTGTGCAAGCCTTTTATCTAACCAGCAGAATTGCCTCATTTTAATGCAGTGTCTTTTTCCAACCAGCTAAAATGTCTCATGTACCTGTATACCAAGTACTGTAACAGGGGAAGCCCCAGGGAACCCTCAGGGGAAACCCTGAGCATCCCCTGAGGACCAGATTTTCTATTTAAGGAGGGCCTCTCTCCCCTATCCAGGCTGTATCATCATCAACCCCTCAGATGCCATCTGGCCTACCAGCACTCACCTACCCCAATCCAGCCCATCCTTCTGTGGTACCTACCCAGATAAATATTATTAGTGGACCAATCATAAAGAAAAAAGGAAATCAGAGACCAAGTTATAAACCATCTTTAAACCAATCAAACCACGCACCAGGTGCTTGAATAAGGGTTCTTCTGTGACATAAATATTCAGCACCATATTAAAGAAAAACCACCTCTCAATCAATAAATAACCCTTAGAAAGAAAGAGGACCAACAAAAAGAAACGACCAACCTATCCTCTACCCAGCCCCCTGTGGGTAAACCAATCCTTGGGTCCTCTCCTGAAAAATCCCTTTGATAAACCCTTGAACCCTTTAATATTGGGATATTGGTTAAGATCAAACATATCTGATCAATAATCAGCCAATAGACCAATACATCTGGTCTATTCTTCAACAAATCCTACCAATAACATTTAATAACTAATCTAGGTCTGATATGAGACCTTTTTTAATTCTTAAAGAAGCCAGCCATTAATTTACATAAATTATTTTGCAGACTTACTATAGTACTAGAAGGGCAGGCAATTCAAAACCACTCTTAGTCTTACAAATACTCTAAAGGAGGAGAAGTAATACTAAATTCCCCTTCAAGGACTTCCAGCAAGCTATTTGCTACTTTATATTTATATAATCCCACAGGAGTCTCTACAATTGGTGTCCCAACAGTGGCCTGTTTCCTTTAGATTTGATTAGCTATTAGAAAAAAATTGGTGGAATATTATCCTCAAGAATTAAACTCAATATTCAGAAGGCAGAAAGAAGGAACCCATACCAGATAATTGAAGACCTTAAGGAACAACTCAGAGGGATTGAAGATAATAACCAAGAAGCCTTCAGCACCACACACAAACCTATTTATTCAGACGCATGTGACACCCAACAACCCAGCAATACATAGCATTTTGAGATAAACCGTCAGGCATGGTGAAAGACTTTCCAGGCCTATAAACAATATCAAAAGAGAAAAGCTGGATAAAATCCACCCAACCAGTCATAGGAGCATTTGGAAGGCTGGGTGCATTGATCATTTTGATGATGGATTCTGCTTCAAACGTGTAAATTAAAGTTTTGACCCCAGAGAATATTTTGGAGCTTCTTCAACATTCAGGCCACACCAAAAAGTTCCAGTTTTTTCTGGGAATACCTAGATTTCACATCCAAATAGAGGAGAGATTCATAAAATGCAGGACAATCCAAACCATTTTCATCTTCCTGGGTAAGGAAAGCCCCAAAAGATTGATAACCCAAATCAAAAGCCAGATTGATCTTGCCAGCTCCAGGTCCATAAGTGATCTTAATGAAGAAAATGTCTTTCCAAACAATTCTTTTGAGATTCTGGAATCATTTTTCACAAGCTTGGGTCAAAAGTTGTGAGAGGAAAAGAAATTTGATGTAAGGATAATTTGTGGTAGCCACCCATAATATCACCTAGACCATAGCAAGCTCTCCCAGGGAAAGATTTGACAAATTCTTCAGTAGCAGGGGGAATACCAGAGTCTTTAATAGTAACCTTATTTAGGGGCTGGAGATGATGAACTATTCTAAGTTTACCATTAATTTTGAGGACACAGAAGACAGGACTGGTATAGCGGGAAGTTGACTGTTTGCATAAACTGGTACAGACTCTTTTTCACACCAACTTGAGAAACTCGTTGACCTTAGCAGCAGGGATAGGGATCTTTTTCTTTTGACAGGGATCATGCTCTACTACTTGAATAATATAAGTTAGGCCATAGGATTCTGTCAAGAGAAATCTCTCTCTTCTTCACAGAAAGCAATAGATTTTTCTCTAAGAGCTAAGAAATTTTTGATAAAATCTAACTCATCAGGAAGAAGCCATCCATCTGGACCAAAGTTGACCACCTTCAGAGATTCTTCAGTAACATGACCATGAGGAACAAAGGGAGCGGTGAGAGATTCATTTAAACCACAGTAAGGATCACAAGATAGAGGAGGACGGATAAGAGGAGGATTGAGGTTGAAAGGAATTAGTTGGTTGACTGGTTGAACCTTTTTTAAAACTAGCTTATACTTAGTGGCAAAAGAGAGAAATTCTTGCTTCCTCAAAGCAGGGACCAGCAAGACTTGACTACAAAAGATGAGACCAAGTTCCAAAATCTCCCATGTTCAATTTTCTGCAGCCTCCTTGAAAGGTGCCTTTTCCATAAAAGAGGATCCAAAAGATGACCCATTTCTCACTTGTGTGGCACAGGTTAGAGTTTCAAAAATGAAAGTAGTGGTAGCCCCTGACTGTGCACAATTGGGAGGAGTTACTTCCACCCCAAATTTCCTCCACCTAAGGCCATACTCCTTCATACCAAAACCACCAATAAGAGAATCAAGATTGGGATCTAGTTTAGACTCATTGTGGATATTTGAAACCGGAGAAGAAATATTCTTGGGAATTTCGGATTTTTCATATCTTTGATTTTTATTTTTATTTGGATGAGAAGGAAATGATGAGGAAAAAGAAAAATATGCCTCTGGGACAGAAGTTGATCCTTGAGTTGAAGCCTGAGGCTGGGAAGAACTACAACTATTAGTAGGACAAAATAATCTAAAAAATGAGAGAAAGAAGAGGTGTCCTTCTTTTTCCCTTTCAGAACTGATTTAGAAGGGTGACCAGGAAAATCTTGTTCCTAACAACCAGAATACAAGGATCAAAGGGGGACTTCAATCTTCCTTCCATCAGCATCAGGGAGAGAAATTCTCTCCTCAACTTGATCAGAAAACCTTAGGGTTGCACAAAAATCCATTAAGAAAGGTCTTCTCAAGATCATAGGTCCATCCAAATGCGTCATCCAGAAATTACAGGTGCCAACAATATTTTGTCCAATTTTAACCGGGAAATTCTCAGCAATATCAACTAATTTGCATGACTGATTCCCTATACCATATACAGCAGAGTTAAAGCTGACCCTTGGGCTGAGTTTGAGTTTGCAGGCCATAACATCCAAAATTAAATTGAGCTGGGAACCAGAATCCACCAGGAGAGAAACCATTTTAGCAGAGTCACCAAGATAGCAGGAGAGGAAACCAAGAGGAAAGGAATACAAGTTGGAATCTGAAGAGGGATCTGTTCCACCAGAGTCCTCCATCAAAGTACCAGAAGAAAATTTCAATTTTTTGGGACCAATCTCCACACATCAACAAGAAACCCATTTCTTCATCCCTTCAGCCACAGATGGAGAGATTTACAGTAGTTCAGCTGCAGACAGATTGTGAATTTTTAGATCAGAGATTTTATTTAATACTCATTCCACAGCATTGGGGTGATCCTTGGAAATTACCCTGTCAAATCAAATTTTGGGCTGGGTGGAGGTAGTATGATCAAGTTGAGCAGGTACTGGATCAGGATCAGAAGTTTGAGGAGTTTGAACAGATTGAACAGGAGGAGGATCAGAGTGGTCCTGGAAACTTTCCATAAGTGGTTCCTTTTACACTCTCATGTCTTCAACATCAGAGGAAGGGGGCCCAGGTGGGGATCCAAGTTTGACCTGTTTTCAAAGGATTAAAATGGAAATGGAAGAGAATTTTGAGGTTTGGGTTCCTTGTGGTTTTTTCTAGCTGGATCAGACTGAAAAGTGCCAGAGAAGCTGGAGGATACCCAGTTTGTAGAGTGATACATGATGATTTAAAATCCAAGGAGACAAAAGATGCCTTCTTGAGAGTTGGTGGTTGATAAGAGGCCACCATGTGATGGATTGAAGAAGATGAATTGCAAGGGATCAAAGCACCATTAGGAAGAAAGAAATTTTTTCCCTTCTGCTCCACCGATTTTTCATCCTTTTCCTTCTGGAGTTCAGGAAATCTCCCAATACAATGGCCTTCCCTATGACATTAATAGCAGACTTGAGTGGTTTTGGGAACAGAGTTAGAAGGTTTAGGAGCAGCAAAAGAAGAATTTTTGTTACCTCTTTTGATTTCAAAAGCCTGAAGAAATTTAGTAATCTCATCAATGGTAGCAGTATCCTTTTTGTCCTGGGGATTTGGTCTAGTTCTACAATTTGCTTCCATCTTGTTCATTATTTTTTTGGACTCTTTAAAGGAAGGAGCATGTACTGGTTCAGTGACTCTAGTTTGTTCAAAAGTGGGAGCTCTTTGACCTTTCATAACTTTATCCACTGCACTCCTTAGGACCAGAATAGCAGGGAGTTTGAACCAATTATCTATAGTATTAATTATAGATCCAGATTTAAATAATTCATCTCTAATCCTTTCCTGCACTCCTGGAGAAAAAGACTGGAAAAACCAAACTCAAATTTTGTCCACCCTGTAAATGTGATTGTTTCTGATGAGGTAAGACTGAATAGGATTGCAATATTTTCTAAAAGATTGATAATCAGAGGCTGAAGAGACAACACCATTGGAGATCCATCAAGAAATCAGAGCATCCAAGTCCTGTAAGTTAAACCTAGCCACATCTAAGTTTCCCCAATAAGCCAACATAGCCTCCTTCAAGAGCCTCCAGTTATGAGTTTTGAATCCATCAAACAATTCAATCACTTCCATAAATTCACCAGAAGAGATAAAAAATTGTAACTTATAAGCTATATCATGTTCACTTGCACCATCCACTTCAGCAGCCATTTCATAGGAGTCCAAGAATTGTTTGACGTTCATTCCATTGAAACCTAAGTTCTTGTTTTGGGGCTTGATCTTGACCATCTTGACCAAAACAGAGGATGAGGAGGTACCAGTAGATTTCATCTTGAAGAGAAAAGTTTCTAAGAGATCCAAAGAGCAGAATTCCAATGTGGCTCACAAGTGTGACAAGAGTAGAGTTTTCACAAAAAGGCAACAAGGATCTTGCCCAGGCAGTGCACAATTGGGGGGACTTACTTCTGGAACAATTTTCCTCCACCAATCAGATCTGGATTATAAGAAAAGAAAGAACAAGAAAGTGGATTGGATTTCAAAATTGATTCTTCAAGTATGGGACTGTAAATAGCAAGGTTTCTGGTTTTATCTTGGCCTGGGGGAACAAATTTAAGACTCAAAGAAGTTCTAGGCCTTGCCAGTTCTGTGGAGGGGAAAGGTTCTGTTAAGGCTGGCCTCCTGAGCCTTAAATTAATATTCAAATGTAACCAAGATCAAGGTCCAGAACTTTTAAGTGAGGAATCAAATAGTAAGGAGAAAGCTTGAAAATAGTTGGTAGCCATGTAACAGCACTATCTGAGGCAACAATACGTGGGAGATATTTGAAAAAAAGAAGATTCAAGTTTTTTTAAAGTTCAAAAGAACAAAGCTGTTGTATGTAAAAAAGGCTCACAATCTAATCCTCTGGTTGTCAGCAGAAGATTGGGGATGATCAACTCAAACCCAAAAAAACCTCCAGGTTCTCAATGAACCCGCCCAACTCTGCCCAATAAAGCCCTTGAAGGGTACCAAAGAACTGAGGGTGGCTGTACAAGACAAAGAATAATGTTTTGAGAAGCTCTAAAAGCAAAAAATAACTGATTTGAACAGGGATAACCTCAAGACTTCTCAAGGAACTCAAGAATAGGCTGGAAGAATGTGTCGGCTCTCTAATACCAGGAGCCTTGAAGTCATTTAGCTACAAAGAGTGATAAAAATACAGGAATAATAATAATAATAATTATTCCAAAAATGAAAGCTTAGAGGATCAAATTAATAATGTAATAAGAGCAGTTGCAATGTTTAATTGGTTTTTTAATAAAAGTTTTTTAATATTTATATAAAAGAGGGGCCACAGTATTATACTACTGGGGGTCTTTACAGACAAAGCAACTTCTCTTCAAGGGGCCTCCTTAGGCAGTTTAAGAACCTTGGAATGAAGATGGGTGCCTTAGAAAGGACTTATTCCACTAATGGCAAGGAATAACAGAACACTGGCCTAGACAGGAAGGGAAACACTCACTCTGAGCACTTTATCACAAAAATCCTGCAATAATAGGAAGGGTTTCATAGAAGATGGGCTGGATTGCTTGACTAAACTTCAAGGGTTGATTGGTTTTAGGAAATAAAAAATAATACTACAGACTTGGTCATAAATCACTTTCTTAGGGTGGATTGACTGACTAAACTTCAAGGGTTGATTTGTTTTCAAGAGATACATAATGATACTACAGACTTGGTCATAAATCACTTGCTTAGATTCTTCATAAGAACTTGGCTAACAATGACACGGTGTCTGATTGATAATAATAATTCCTGGTATACTGATGATGGAATAATGGATCCCAAAGAGGTCTGTATAAATACCTTTTTGGGGTGATTTTGAGATTCCCAGGGCGCGTAGAGAGGGTTCTGCTCATGGGCTGAGGCTGGCAAGCCAGTCAGAGCAAGATCAGTACGTTCACTTGGTGCTGTTAATCATCTGACCTTAGATCTGCTGGATTTCTGTACTATTTTAGCCACAGGATCTGTTGATCTATTATGGCGTAAATTTCATCATTCTGAACTCATCCTTCATTTGTACTATTATTGTTGCTTTGAAGTGATCAGATGTAGACATTTACTGATTTTTCATCATCTGCCAATCACATAGATAATTTTGAATAATTTTTATGAACACTCCTTGTAGTGTTTTGTGGTCTTCAAAGATCAGAGTCAATGATTTATGTGGTAATCCTTGATCATTAATTTATTATTAAAAAAATATTTTAAACTTAATTTTTATTAATTTTAATTAAGTTTTGATCCTTTTAGATTATTAATAATGCATATTTCAACTTGTTACATATTCCAGGCAACCCTAATTAGGTTGTAGCTCTTTTGAGCGGTACCTGGTTGTCAGATTAGTCACGAGGGATCCAGATGCAGTTCAGATGCGCGCGGGGTAGGATCCGCTGCGTTTGCGGAAGAATTGGCTGCAAGAGGGTCTCTAGTACGCAGAAACTGCTACTATGTGTACCTAGGGGTATGTAATGATGCAGGGCTGCACGCAGGAATTGTGACATAACACATTTCTGCGTGTAACTCATAAAATATACACAACACCTCAATTCTGAGTGGATTTTTGGTGTAAACCCTATACGTGAAAGCATGTTTCAAATGTTAGAATGGCCAAAAGGTGCCATACTTGTGTTGTAATTTTTAGTACTTTTCTTCTTAATTATTGTAAAAATGTAAGGACTTGGATTTCAAGGGTGGGGTCAGTGAGTGACCCTACCTAATTTTGGGTGAGGAATCCCTTGCTGTAATAATATTTATGGAGTTCTCACTCCTTCTTTTTTTAATTGAGATATTCTTTCTTTTTTTAGTTTTGTGATGCTATGACAGGTTTCTCCGTAAATAGTAGCAAGCTGACATTCCCCCACTTCAAGATATGTCTATATCTGGAAAAAAATTCTGGGTCAATGCCTTCTTCTGGCTCTGTAGTTCATTAGGTGTATGGGTCCATCAGGGATATTGTGTTCAGGTAACCATTAATCCTTATCAGCTGATTCTCCCTTGTATCTAACTAGGTAGAGTCTGATATCTTTCCCATTGATCCTTTCTTTTTTATCTTTAAGGATCTTGCTAATTTTTCCTCTGTCTTTTTCAGGTTCTTCTGCAACAGGTATTTCAGGTGAAGGATTATATTCTCCATTCCTTCAGTGGTAGTGTTTGATGAGACTTACTGGGAAGACAGGGTGTTTCCTAGAAATCTCATCACTAAGGATTACTTCCACAGCATTCTTACCATGAAGTTTATTAATGGTGAAAGGTCCAACAAAAGCTTTTCTAAGCTTTCTATTTCCAGCTAAGTTGGTGAAGTTGGTGGTAGAGATCAAGACTTGATCACCAATCTGGAAATCAGGCTCCTTTTGTTTTTTATCCCACCTTTGTTGGTTATACTCCACAGCATCCTGGACACACTTAACAGAATTTTTATTGGCTACATCTATCATATTTTTGAAATCAATTGATGTAGGGTGAATATTTGTTAGCTGGTGATTAAGGTTATCCTTGGTTAATTTAGGAATCCATCCTCTTTCCAGTATTTAAGGTGCTTTCTTAGTGGTAGAGTACTTGCTACTGTTGTAGGCCATCTCTAGTGAGGGTAAAAGGCTAACCCAATTGTGGCAATAACCATCATAATTCTTGTATTCTAGACCAAAGCCATAGAATCTCCTGAGCATGTCTTCCATTTTCTGAAACATTCTTTCAGCTAAGCCATCCATCTGAGGGTGATAAGCTGTAGAGAAAGCTAAGGTGGTTCCCAGAATGTCACCAGGAAAAATCTGGTGGATCTGGTCAGCCAGTGACATCACATCCTTTTGATGAGATGGTTGAATCCAATGGATTTATTGAATGTTTCCATCGTTTGGGGACAAAGCTTACCCCCAGTTTACAATTAGTTGCTTCACAATTTCTCCAATTATTCACATTTGTTTCTGATTTCATTCCATTCTGTTTCACCTTTTGATATCCTGGCCTTCTTCTTCTTTTCTTCCTGTCTTACCTATGATTTTGAATGCTATTCTCCAAGGTTTTTATTTTACTTTCTCCCAGATTCCACGTGGTTTCCAATTTTATTTTCCCTGCTTTCCCCCTTATTTCTCCCTGATTTCTCTCTGATTTCTCACTGATTTTGCACAAGTATCCATTTTTCCCTCTATGAGGATAATCCCTCATAATTTTCTGAAATGAAATAAAAGCATTTTTTGAACAAAAGTTATCCTCATCATTTGTAAAATTCCTTCTCTCATGCATTTTATGTTCTATCTACAGGTAATTCTTGAACATTTAATTTCAATTCACTCCAAAAATAATTCAAATAAAAAAGATGGAAACAATTCATAACACTTGGGATATTGCATAATTTTTAAATTTCACTTTCAGGAAGATATAATTTTGTGACTAGTATGATTCCATTCTGAGAGAAATATGCACACTGCCATCAACAGCATCACAAGAAATCATTTGTTGTTTGATCCCGTGTTTAACTTTGTACACATTGAGATGCTTCCAATCAACTAAAAAATTCCTGTCAATTTGAAATGGATTCACTTCCAAGAAGTAACCTGGTATGCTCCCATATGGATCCACCAAACTGAATATGGTTTTTATCTGACCCAAGAAGGAGACTTTACCCGGATTATATGACACAGTACTGTTTCCATAATTTGATTCTGTTGTGGATAATGCCATTTTATTCCAATGGAGATGATTCCAATAGTTCCACCATGGTGAGAGAGTAACAGTGTTTGATTCATTGGCACTATTGATTTGATTGAAATCTTGCCAATTTGTAGAAGAGATGGAATTCCTGAGATAATCAAGGAATTTCTAATAAGAATCTGGATTTGCATGGACAGGATTTAGCTGTGGGATTGAATTTGACCTGGTGGATGATTCAAGAATTTTTGAAAGTTGATTCACCTCTGGTGGTGCACCTGGTGAGTTGATCAGGGACTTTAAATTTGCAAGTCTTCAGAACCTTTGAGCTATAGTAAGTGGTACTTCATCTGAGTTTAATGTAAATCATAGTCAGCATTTTTTTATTCTGTATATCTTTGATTTAAAGGAATTCACACACCCAAAGAATTGTTGGTGTTGAACTTGAAAAATAGCCCATTCAAGCACTCATAAGCCCAGGTAGCACAGGTGGGGCCAGGCCCCCACCTTTGTAAAAGCTCAGGTATATGGGATGCAAGATGATGATTTGGCTTTTGATTTTGCTCTTGAAAGAGCTTCCTACAAAGTTGGCATTATTTTTCCCAGTTCCTGGTGAAATCAGAACCATTTTGGGAGCTGGTACTCTAACTAGTGGCAATGTTTAAACAGGTCACTAAATGGAAGGTATTTTAAACAATTATTTCTGGGAATGGACATTGTTCAAATTGCATGGCAATAATGAAATTGGGAATGTAGACTTTATACATGAGAGACCACTCTGAAGCATTGAGACTTCTATGACTTGCTGCTCCAAGGTTTTTGGGTACTCTTGTCCGATCAGAGGGGATTAGAGTAATATTGATGACTTGTTGAAGATTTTTCAGCAGAACAAAATCAAACTTGAATTTTGACAAAATTGAAGGGCTTTCCTCAGGGATATTGCTGGTGCTTGGATCCAAAAATGAGACAGGTACATAATCTAAGTCAGAGAAAAAAGAATATTCTTCCATGAATTCTTCATGAGTTAAAGACAGAGGTTGTTCTCTCCCTTTGCCTTTGGATTTTTGTATATTTTGAATATCTTTCTGGGCATCTCTTTTCAAATAACACAATTCTCTAGAATCAATTTTTTTTTTCTGGGATCTTCATTGTCTCCACTTTCATCTTCATCATAATTTGATCCCTCATCTGATGAGTCTGGAGTTTTTTTCTGTATCTTTTTCCAAGAGGATTCTGGAAGTTTTAATTTGGTAACAGCATGATCTTTCAAGGCTCCAAGAATCATATTGTGCATTATGTCAAGGTTGGCCATTTTTGTGGCATCCCAATAAGTAAGTTCTTCTAATATTGAGTAACAGACACCATTCTCTTTGAAGAGATAATCTCTGTGTGATTTAGTTGCATGTAACCATGAATTTACTTGAATTTTGTGCTCTGATAAATTTCTTGGGGCCCACTTGAAAGGCTTAATCTAATTTATCTCAGACTTTTTGATGGTACAGAAGTTGCAAAACCTTTTTCCTGAATGACTGGTAAATCCTATGATCTTGCGCATTGCTACAACATCTGCTATGAAAGTGAGTATAGCTGCTCTGATGGTAACTCCCAAAGGATTATTATAGGTCTTGGAGAAGTGGACACCATTCCAAATTTTCTGAAGTTCTCTGACTAGGGGGGTGATTATATGATTCAGTTGAGAACCAGTAGGCTCTTTGGGGCCAGGTATGATTCCTACCAGATAAATTTTTTCTGCTTTCAGACTTATTTCAGGTGGAGGATTCAGGCATACCATGGCAATGGTTACAAGAGAGGCATGACGACTAGACTTTCCAAAGGCATTAAACCAGTCAACATATAGGGTGAATGCCAAGATCCCAGGATTTGACAAAAAGGGGGAAGTTTCATCTGGGCCCCTGAATCTTTTCCAAAAAATCCCATGCCAGATATCTTTCATTATCTTGGAGGGTTTGTTTTTTAGATGTTTGAGCAGTTCTTCCTCAATACCTGGACAGTTCAAAAATCTTGCTAGTGTGGTGAACCATTTGGGACACCTTGGGAAAAGAATTCAAAAATTGTGAAAAAAAAAACTGTCCTAGTCGCGTCGCTCCTCCTCATCCTCATTGCTTGCATCCTTCTCATCCTCATTGCTTGCATCCTTGATTGCTTCCTCACTTTCATTGCAAACATCAGTTGTTCATCATGACCCTCCCCATTGCTTGGCCATGTGCGAATCATTGCCTTCCGGCTCATCATTGATTCATCTATCATGGCGTTCTCATCATCACCACCATCACCGCTTGTGAGCAAGGATCATTGATCACATCAACCCCATTGCTCATCATCAAAACCATCCAATTTCTTTCTTTCTCACCCCCCTCCAGATTTGGATGGGAGGGGGTTTTGCGTTGTTACTAGATGTGCAAACTTCTGCACGGAAGTTTGCAAGCAACAGGCTGGGGTGAGAGTCTCTCAACCCAGTCTGGAAGATTGGCAGAAGGGAACCAGGTCTCCCCAAGCTTGAGCCTCATCATTGTAAAAAAAAAAAAAATTCAGCTTTCATTTGTGTTATCCAATTGTAAATAGTTACAGGGCTCTCTAGCCTATAAAAGGAGGGGCTCTCCCCTGCTTTTTTCCATCATCAATTCTTCCCACTAATAATAATTATGAGCTTCTGATCTAAGAGCTCCTTCCTTTGGGAAATTGATCACTTATCCGGATTTATCTTTTGATTATCCCTTGATCCTTATCCCTTACCCTTGACTTTTTTTTTAAAGTCCAAAACTCTGATCTGCCCTTCTTTGGCCCTGTTCCTTATCACCAAACATAGCCTTGCTGGTTATAAAAGAATTCATTAAATTGAATTCTTGAGTGTGTTATACCACTCTTGATCCCTTTTTCTGACCATTATTTTGTCTTGATCATTCATTTGATTGTCTTTCTGGACAATTCACCTTTGACTAAGAGGCTTTATTAAGTTTAAACCTGGAGTGTTAAACCTCCCTTTAATTATTCAAGTTGCATTCTGCCACACTATTCTTGAATCCTTGAGAAGTGTTGGGTTACTCTTAGTCCAAAATTGTTACTGTTGGTTTCAGTGATCCATAAACATATTGCATTGTCTTGTGCAGCCACCCACTGTTATCTGGTACCCTTCAAGCGCTTGATTGTGGAGAGTTGGGCGGGTTCATTGAGAACCTGGAGGTTGATTGGGTTTGAGTTGATTTCTCCCAAGCACCTGCTGACAACCAGAGTTATTAGCGTGTGGGCGCCGTTACTTACAACTGCTTTGTCCAATTGGGCTCTGAGCAAACTTTAACTTATTTTTTTCTAATTCTTTCTCCCCATCATCTTGGTTCAGGTAGTGCTGCTTCCCCCTCAGCTATTGTTGCTATCAACCTATCCCTATCCCATTTGATTCCTCATTAACAAAGGTTACTGGACCTTGATCCTGGTTACATAAAAATATTTTTGTAACACTCAGGAGGGCAGCCTAAAAAAGCACCTATCCCCTCCACAGAACTGCCAAGGCCCTGTGCCATTTGAAGTCTTACATTTGGTCCCCCTGTCCGGGATAAAACCAGCAACCTTGGGATTTACAGTCCCAAATTTGTGGAATCAACTTTGAAATCCAATATTTTTTCTCTTTTTCTGTTTTTCTTTTTATTCTGTTTTTCTGTTATCATCTAGATCTGATCCGTGGAGGCAACTTGTTTGAGAAGTAAGTCCTCCCAATTGTGCACCATCAAGGGGTTTGATCCTAGTCATTTTTTTGTAAACCCTACCCTTGCCACACTGTTGAGCCACTTTGGAAATCTGTTCTTTGGATCCCTTAGGAAATATTTTGTCAAAATGGAATCTATTGGTACCCCTTCTACCTCTGTTTGGGCCAAGATGATCATGATCAAACCTCAGAACAAGAACTTATGCTTTAACGGCACAAATGTTGAACGGTTCCTGGATTCCTATGAGATGGCTGCTGAGGTGGACGGTGCTAGCAAATATGACATGGCTGATCAACTTCAATTCTTTATCTCCTCTGATGAAGTCATGGAAGTGATTGAATCATTTGATGGATTTGAATCCCATGACTGGGTACTTTAAGGAGGCAATGATTGCCTACTGGGGCAAAATTGATATAGCTAGGTTCACTCTCCAAGATCTGGATGCCCTAGTCTCTCAATGGACCTTCAATGGTGGTACCTCCTCAGCCTCTGATTATCAAGCTTTCAGAAACTCTTGGGACCCTATCCAATCCTATCTTATCCAAAACAATCACATTGATACTGTGGAAAAAATTTGAGTGCAATTCTTTCAGTCTTTCTCTCCAGGAGTGCAGGAAAGAATTAAGGATGAATTGGTGAAATCTGGATCCATGATCACTACAAGAGATAATTGGTTCAAGCTCCCTGCTTTCATGGTTTGTAGGAATACTGTGGATAAAGTGATGAAAGGTTGAACAGCTCTCACCTTTGAAAAACCTAGAATCACTGAACCAGTCCTTTCCCCCTCTTTTCAAGCATCTAACAAAATCATGAATAAGATGGAAGCCAATTGAAGACCTAAACCAAATCCTCAGACCCACTGGAAAACACCTACTATTGATGAGATCACCAAACTCCTGCAAGCTTTTGAGAATAAAATGGATCAGAAACTCTCCTCTCTGGTTGTCCCTAAACCCTCCAACTCTGTTCCTAGGTCAACCATGGTTTTCTATTATTGCCACAGAGAAGGTCATTGAGCTGTTTGCTTTCCTGAACTCCAGAAGGACAAGGAGGAAATGTTGGTGGAACAGAAAGGGAGCAACTTCTTTCTGCCTAATGGTGCACTTATCCCTTTTGATTCATCTTGTCCAATTTGTCATGTGGTGGCCTCTTTCCAGCCTTCTGCTCCCAAGAAGGCATCCTTGGCCTCTTTTGATTTTTGATCTGCTTGTGGGACTCTTCAACCTTGGTATCCTCCTGCTGTCTCTTCTTCCAGCTTTTCTGGAACTTATCAATCTGATCCAGCTAGGAACCGACATGAAGAACCCAGATCTCATAAAGCTCCTCCTGTTCCATCTTCAATTCTTTGAAAACCTGCCAAACGCCAATCTTCACTGGAGCCTCCATCTTCTGAGGTAGAAGACATGGAAGTAGAAAAATAATCCCTCAGTGATAGGTTCCCAGAATACTCTGATCCTGCTCCCTGCCATCCAAATCTCCTTCACCAACTGATCCGGTTATAGTGCCACCCTCACCTGAACTTCCTCTTCCAACTCAACCCAAGGTTCAATTCAAAAGGGGAATTTCCAAAGAACACCCCAATGCTGTGGAAGGGGTATTAAAGAAAATCTCTGATCTTGGAATCCCTGATCTATCTGTGGCTGGACTCCTTTCCATCTCATCATCTATGGCTGAAGGCATGAAGAAATGGGTTTCTCGGCAACGTGTGGAGATTGGCCCTGATGAATTGAAAGTTTCCTCTGGAACCTTGATGGAAGACTCTGGTGGAACAGATCCTCCTTCTGATTCAAATATTTATTCTTTTCCTCTTGGATTTTTACCATGCTCTCTAGGTGACTCATCCAAAACGTTTTCTGTACTTGTTGATTCTGGGTCCCAACTAAACTTAATTTCAGATGCAATGGCCTGCAAGCTCAATCTCAGTCCAAGGGTCAGCTTCAACTGTGCTGTTTATGGAATTGGGAATCAATCTTGTGAGTTGGTGGGTAATGCTGAGGATGTGCCAGTTTTAATTCGTTGAAATATTGTTGGAACCTGTCACTTTTGGATCACTTGTTTGGAAGGTCCTATGATTTTGGGTCATCCTTTCTTAATAGACTTTGGAGCCACCCTGATGTTTTCCAATCAAGTTGGGGAGAGAATTCTTCTTCCTGATGCTGATGGTAGGAAGATTGAAGTTCCTCTCTTTTCTTTGGATTCTGATTGTTGGGAAAGAGATTTCCCTGGTTTTTCACCTAAATCAGTTCTGGAGGGGGAGCAGAAGGACTCTTCTAACTCCTCTCATTTTTTAGCAGAATAGTTGGTAATACTAATAGTTGTAGTTCTTCTAAGCCTCAGACTTCAACTACTGGGCCAACTTTTATCTCTGAGGCATATTTTTCATCCTTTTCATCTCTTTCTTCTTTTTCTTCTGATCTCGAAAATGTCCAAAATCAAAAACATGTTAAAACACAAAATTCCAAAAATATTTCTCTTCTCTCTGGTTCTGTGGTTTCTTCTTTTTCTTTTACTCTTATCACTGATCAATCTTCCTCTAGCTCTGGTTTGATTCTCCGCAATGAGTATAAACTAGATGCTGATATCAATTCTTTTCTTAATGGTTTTGGTATGGAGGAGTATGGGCTCCAGTGGTGGCACTTGGGGGTAAAAGTAAGTCCTCCAAATTGTGCACCATCAGGGCATTCTTCTACCATAGTTTTCAAAACTCAACCTTGTGCCACACATGTGAGCAAAGCGTTATATTTTGGATCCTCTTTTATGGAAAAGGCACCTTTCAAAAATTTTATGGAACATCAAACTTGGAGGATGTTGGAATCTGGTCTCAGTTTTTGTACTCATGTCTTGCTGGTGAATTCTTGGAAGAAACAAGAACTTCTCTCTTTTGCCACTAAGTATAAGCCAGTTGCAAAAAAGGTCCAGCCTGTCAACTAACCCATGCCTCTCAATCTCAATCCTCCTCTCATGCGTCCTCCTCTATCTCAATCTCTTACTGGCCCCTTTGTACCTTGTGGTTGTGTCACTGAAGAAAAATTGAAGGTGCTCAACTTTGGTCCAGATGGATGGCTTTTACCTGATGAGTTAAATTTGATCAAAAATATCTTATCTCTAAGGGAAAAATCTATTGCATTCTGTGAAGAAGAGAGAGGTCTCTTGAAAGAATCCTATGGTCTCCCTTATATCAGCCCTGTAGTTGAAAATGATCCTTGGCCAAAGAAAAAGATCCCTATTCCTGCTGCAAAAGTCAACAAATTCATCAAGTTGGTCCGCAAACGAGTCCGTACCGGTCTATATGAACAGTCAACCTCCAGTTAATCTAGCCCTGTTTTCTGTTTTATAAAGAGTAATGGTAAACTTATAGTAGTTCATGATCTCCAACTTTCAATAAAGTTACTATTAAGGACTCTGGTGTTCCTCCTTTCACTGAAAAATTTGTTGAATCCTTCTCCGGGAGAGCCTGTTATGGTCTAGGAGACATCATGGGGGGTTATGACAAACAATCTGTGCATCCTATTTCTCCCCCTCTCACTACTTTTGATACTCCTCTTGGACAATTTCAACTGACTCAATTGCCTCAAGGTGCCACCAACTGGGTTGCAGTCTATCAGGCTCAGATGATGTGGATCCTCCAAGACAAAATCCTTGATCATGCTGGAATCTTTATTGATGATGGTGGAAGTAAAGGTCCAGTTTCTGAATATGATAATGAGCTCTTACCTTGGCACTCAGGAATTTGACAATTTATCTGGGAGTATGCTACTATCTTGGAAATGATTTTTTTTTGAATTGAGGAATCTGGCCTTACTGTCTCTGGATCAAAACTTGCTGCCCGTGTCCCTGCCTTGGAAATTGTTGGTCATATATTCTGCAAGGAATGAAGAAGGATGGCACCCTCTAAAGTCAACAAAATCATCTCCTGGCCTACTCCAATAAATCTAACTGAAGTTAGAGGTTTCCTAGGTGTTTTAACTTATGTCAGGATCTTCATTCCCTCTCTATCCAAAATCTGTGCACCCTTACGTTGTCTAACCAGAAAGGAAGCTGAATGGATTTGGACCCAAGATTGCAAACAATCATTTCAGTTGCTCAAAACTATTGTTGGAAATGACATAGGTTTGAAAAATATCTCTTATGGGCCTGGAGCTGGCAAAATAAAATTGGCTGTTGACTCTAGTTATCAATCTGTTGGGGCTGTTCTTACTCAGGAAGATGAAAATGGTTTGGACCGCCCTGTTCTTTATGAATCTTTGCTATTTTTGGATGTGGAATCTAGATACTCTCAGACCAAACTGGAACTCTGTGGTGTGGCCAGAATGCTGAAGAAACTCCAAACAGTACTCTGGGGACAACATTTCAAATTGAAAGTTGACGCTTGATCCATTGTGGAAATGATCAATGCTCCCAGTCTTCCAAATGCCCCAATGACTTGCTGGGTAGCTTTTATCCAGCTTTTCTCTTTTTTTATTGTTCATAGGCCTGGGAAATCTTTTACTATGCCTGATGGTTTATCTAGAAGACCTATTGGAGACAATGAATTGGATGTTGGAATGGATTTTGATAAGGAAGAACCTTTTGTCTGCCCTGTTTTTTCTGTCTCCTTCCAAGATTACTCTGGTTTCCAACAAGGTTTCTGGCTTAAGTTAGAGCAGTACCTTTCAACTCTCCAAATACCCCTTGATCTCCCTGCCAAAGAATTTTGATCCCTTAAAAGAAAGTCCTCTAGTTTCTTTGTCCAAGGATCAAGGCTTATGAAAAGAGGAACTCCTTGTGCGCTTGTTGTGGTTACTATCCCGGCTAAGCAAGATTCAATCCTTGAAAGTCTCCATGAGGGCCTTGGTCATTGTGGGGAAACCAAAACTTATCAACAATTATCCAAACGGTTCTGGTGGACTTCATTGAAGAAATCTGTCTCTCATTGGTGCAAGAGTTGTGAAGTTTGTCAAAAAACGTGATCTTAGGCGTCCAGCTGAAATTTGCTATCCTACTGGGGAGTCCACTGTCTTTGGAAGGGTTGCTATGGATGTGGTTCATATCAAGGCAGGTGGTGCTAAGTACCTCATTGTGGCTAGAGATGATTTTTCTGGATGGGTTGAAGCCAAATTCCTTAAGAACCTTAGTTCTGAATCTGTGGGAGCTTTCCTTCATGAGAATTGGACAATGCTTTACGGTTTGGCTCAATCTTATTCTACTTATGGTGGCTTGGAATTTGGTGGAAAACTTGCTGAAATGATCCAATTGCTCCCTGGACAACATAGAGTTACTACTCCCTATTCTCCTGAAGGACAAGGCATGGTGGAAAGAGGCCATGCTCCCTTGAAGGCTGCTCTGGTTAAACTGGCTGGTGAAAGTGGCAAGAATTGTCAAAAGTTTCTTCCCTTGGTCCTCTTCTCTGATTGAATTTCCACCAAGCAAACCACTTGCTACTGTCCTTATGAAATCATCTTTGGTCAAAGGGCTGTTCTTCCTCTGGATCTTGAAATGGAGTCTTTCTTGGGAATCTCTTGGAAAGAAGTTTCTTCAACTAATGACCTATTAGTTGCCAGATCAAAGCAACTGGAGCCAAGTGAAGATATTTGTAACAAAGCTTATCAGAAGATGATGAAATCAAGAGCAAAATCAGTTCAGTATTGGGAAGATAAACATTTAAATCAAATCAGAGATCTTTTAAACCCTGGTGATCTGGTATTGGCTTATAATCAATCTTTAGAGACTCAGTGGGGAAAACTATTTTTGAATCCTTGGAATGGTCCTTATAGAGTGGTTTGTCAAGTTAGAGGTGTATCTTATGTTTTGGAAGAACTGGATGGTACTCAGTTGGCTAGAAGGTTCTCTGCTGATCAAGTTAAGAGATTTTATTGTTGTGGGGCCAATTTGAGTTCAAAGTAAGTCCTCCCAATTGTGCACCACCAGGGTCTTCTGCTGCATTTTGTTGTAAAAACTCTACTTTATGCCACATACGTGAGCACCTGGGACACCTTTTCTTTTATCTTCTCCAAATTTAGGCTCTTTTGGATGGATCAAGATGGGTTTCAACATTTTTTTTACTTAGAGGATCAAGAAACAGCCAATTATTTTCTTTTTTATGTTTTCAAAGCTATGATGCAGACTAGGGAAAGTCTATAAGTTGGTGAGAGATGTGTTGAACCATTTGGGACACCTTGGGAAAAGAATTTGAAAATTGTGAAAAAAAAAAAACTGTCCTAGTCGAGTTGCTCCTCCTCATCCTCATTGCTTGCATCCTTCTCATCCTCATTGCTTGCATCCTTGATTTCTTCCTCACTTTCATTGCAACCATCAGTTTTTCATCATGACCCTCCCCATGGCTTGGCCATGCGCCAATCATTGCCTTCCCTCTCATCATTGATTCATCTATCATGGCGTCCTCATCATCACCACCATCACCGCTTGTGAGCAAGGATCATTGATCACATCAACCCCATTGCTCATCATCAAAACCATCCAATTTCTTTCTTTCTCATCCCCCTCCAGATTAGGATGGGAGGGGGTGTTGCGTTGTTACTAGGTGTGCAAACTTCTGCACGCAAATTTGCAAGTGACAGGCTGGGGTGAGAATCTCTCACCCCACTCTGGAAGATTGGCAGAAGGGAACCAGACCTCCCCAAGCTTGAGTCTCATCATTGTAAAAAAAAAAAAATTCAGCTTTCATTTGTGTTATCCAATTGTAAATAGTTACAGGGCTCTCTAGCCTATAAAAGGAGGGGCTCTCCCCTTCTTTTTTCCATCATCAATTCTTCCCACTAATAATAATTATGAGCTTCTGATCTAAGAGCTCCTTCCTTTGGGAAATTGATCACTTATCCGGATATATCTTTTGATTATCCCTTGATCCTTATCCCTTACCCTTGACTTTTTTTTAAAGTCCAAAACTCTGATCTTCCCTTCTGTGGCCATGTTCCTTATCACCAACCATAGCCTTGCTGGTTGAAGAAGAATTCATTAAATTGAATTCTTGAGTGTGTTATACCACTCTTGATCCCTTTTTCTGACCATTATTTTGTCTTGATCATTCATTTGATTGTCTTTCTGGACAAGTCACCTTTGACTAAGAGGCTTTATTAAGTTTAAACCTGGAGTGTTAAACCTCCCTTTAATTATTCAAGTTGCATTCTGCTACACTATTCTTGAATCCTTGAGAAGTGTTGGGTTACTCTTAGTCCAAAATTGTTACTGTTGGTTTCAGTGATCCATAAACATATTGCATTGTCTTGTGCAGCAACCCACCGTTATCTGGCACCCTTCAAGTGCTTGATTGTGGAGAGTTGGGCAGGTTCATTGAGAACCTGGAGGTTGATTGGGTTTGAGTTGATTGCTTCCAAGCACCTGCTGACAACCAGAGTTATTAGCGTGTGGGCGCCGTTACTTACAACTGCTTTGTTCTATTGGGCTCTGAGAAAACTTTAACTTATTTAGTTCAAATTCTTTCTCCTTATCATCTTGGTTCAGGTAGGGCTGCTTCCCCCTCAGCTATTGTTGCTATTGACTGATCCCTATCCCATTTGATTCCTCATTAACAAAGGTTACTGGAACTTGATTGCTTTATCCCATTGCGAGTCATATGAGTCTTTCTGTAGCAATTTTCACACATGCAAACAATAAGTTGGATTTTTTTGGGGTCATTTTTGTGCAAGTTTTTGATGAATGGATGAATTGATGATGGGGGAGAAAAGTGTCTCTTTTTATGAATAAACTCTGGTGAAATAGGTTGCAGGTTCAACGTTTTTGTTTCAGTCACTTGCGTGGGTTCTTAAGATGAAAAGAAATTGAGTTCTTATCTTGAAACATTGAAACTGATTCCATGAGACATGTTTTGGGAACTTGGAAGAAAGATTTTCTTCACTTATCATGAAGCAATTAACGGCTTATCATGAAGAAGTTGATGTCTTATCATGAAGCAGTTGATTCCATATCATGAAACAATAGACAATCATCATGAAAAACTTCAAGGCTTATCATGAAAAATTTGAAGTCTTATCATGAGATGTTTCATTTCATTACTTATCATGAAAAATTATTTACATAGCTTTTTTGTTTGCCATAATTCATTACCCCAAGAGTAAGACTTTTTTAGAATTTTTAGGTGTGTATTGCTGATTGAGGATAATCAATTTTTTTGTTAAATTCCATTTCCAGCAGGAAGGAATAAAACATATTACTGTAGTTTAATTGATCCAACATGGGCTTTACGTGGAACACTAAAAACAAAATTCTCTTCAGTATTCACCAATTGAAGCCAATAATCACTGAAATCAAGTACAAGACATTTTGCAAGAGTAAATTGTGAAGTCCAATGCCAAGAGAAGGCTTTATCATCAAAGAAAGATTGTTTAATCAGAGATACAACATATGAATTGGTTCTTTTCCATATTTTTTCAGTTATATCTTTGGGCTCTAGCTGATTTAATTTAGAGATTAATGATATAAGCTGGAGAGAATCAGTGACTTTGAACCTCTTGTGATCATCTGGAATAAGCAGGAAATCACATATTCCGGAAACCAGATATGCTGCTAGAAGGTGATAGGCAGGACGTTTGGTGAATTGTTGAGGAATTTTGGCAAAAGCAGGAGTATATTTAGCAATATTTGTTGTTGCCCTGTTGATTTTATGTTTTTCCCAAAGAATGGAGAAAGCTATGAGCATATAGTAAATGCCATCTACCAAATTATCTATTGCTTTGAAGTTGCTTGGAGGCATATTGGATGGATTGTTTTCTACAGACTGTGCCAGACATCACAAGCAGTGTTATGCCCCCATAGAGCATGTGAAAACCCGTAAGACTCATTTCACTTGGGATTATGTGGGTTCTTTCATGCTCTACAGGGGCATAAAAATGCTTGTGATGTCTGGTTTCTGGAAACCGGGAATCACCTTGGAGAAGTGTTATGCCCCCTTAGAGCATGTAAAAACCAGTAAGACTCATTTCACTTGGGATCATGTGGGTTCTTGCATGCTCTACGGGGGCATAACACTGCTTGTGATGTCCGGTTTCCGGAAACCAGACACCACCTTGGAGCAGTGTTATGCCCCCGTAGAGCATGTAAAAACCAGTAAGATTCATTTCACTTGGGATTATGTGGGTTCTTTCATGCTCTACAGGGGCATAACACTGCGTGTGATGTCTGGTTTTGAGAAACCAGGCATCACCTTGGAGCAGTTTTATGCCCTCTTAGAGCATGTAAAAAGCAGTTAAAGGATTATGTGGGTTCTTTCATTCTCTACAGGGGAACAACACTGCTTGTGATGTCCAGTTTCCAAAAACCAGAAATCACCTTAGAGCGGTGTTAGTGAAATGAGTTTTATGGGTTTTCACATGCTCTACGGGGGAATAACACCGCTCCAAGGTGATGTCTGGTTTCAAGAAACCAGACATCACAAGCAATTTTATTCCCCCCTAGAGCATGAAAGAACCCACATAAAACCTAGTGAAATGAGTCTTACTTGTTTTTATATGCTCTACGGGGGCATAACACCGCTCCAAGGTGATTCCTGGTTTCTGGAAACTGGAAATCACAAGCAGTGTTATGACCCTGGAGAGCATGAAAGAACCCACATGATCCCAAGTGAAATGAATCTTACTGGTTTTTAAATGCTCTATGGGGGCATAACACTGCTCCAAGTTGATGCCCGGTTTCTGGAAACTGGACATAAAAAGGATGGTTATGCCCCTGTAGAGCATGAAATACCCCAAAGTTTAATTTCTGGTTTCCGCAAACCGGACATCAACATCCATAAATTTAACTGGGTATACAGATTGAAAGCATGGGGTGAAGAAGGAAAATGAAGCAGCATAATGCGGCTTGGAGGTAGCATGGTTTTGATTTTCTCTATGGGGGAATAACATGGCTCAAAAATAATGCCCAGTTTCCGTAAACTGGACATCACAAGCAGTGTTATGCCCCCTTAGATGAAATTAATCTCTTTTGAATAATACCCTCTATGCATATATTTATAATCTTTACACCTGTCCCACAACTTTTACACAAATGTTTCACATGATTTTCATTTAAATACCTTCCCTATTTTAAATTCTGGCAGATTTCCCACACTAGTACCATCCTCCTTCCTTGGCAACACATCACCTGTCTTATTCCTCAAGAAATTCCCATACTCACAATGCAGCTGATTAATTATACCCCACTCTGCATTGGCCTTGTTGAGGTTCCTCTTTCTGAAATAAATACCTCAGCTCTCCAAAAACTGCTACATAGTGAAGGAACATATTGGGAATTGTTATACCCCAGGGATAATAACCTAACTGTCTACATACCAAATCTTCCTTTCCCTGTAGGATTCCTTGCCCCTCCAATTGACTCATTAATTTTACCCCTCCTTACCTGGGCCACAGGCTATGGAAAAGATGTTGATTGGCAGGCAATGATGAAGGAACTTCCTCATCCAATTCTCTTTGTGGAAACCATTCTCCATGTTGGTTTTTCCACAATTATCACATTTAAATTTGCTCTCCTTCTATTCTGTCATGAACAACATATATCAGACATACTTGATAAGCTTCTTTTTGCTCATATAATCATCCAAAGACCCCCTAAGTATAACCCCTCAAAACACCAGGGCTGCCCACTTGCCAACCTACCATCCCAAAGGCTTACAATGCCATCACTTCTTGAAAACCCTCACTATGATCCAAACCTACTTCAAATACCAAGTGGATGTGCTCTCAATCCAATCAACCCCAATCCTCAAATAGTCACCACCAAACTCCTCCCCCACAAGGCTCAAGGACTTGCATTCTTGCTTGATTGTGAATCACCACATTCTACCTCTGCTCTGGCCTTATGGTATAAATCAAACATGAATGCCTCGCACATTTTGGAAAACAAAATCAGCGGCTCAAGCTTGGCTCTAATTTATCCAACATCTGTTCCACCAACTGCTTTGGGCTCAATACTGGCGGATGATATGGGTCTTGGGAAATCTTTACAAGCAATCTCCCTTATTTGTCAGATTATACCTGAATCAACCTCTTTTTACCATCACCAAGATAACCCTCCAGCGTTTGTGCCTCATCACGCCACTCTCATCATATGCCCACCCCGCCTGACACAGAACTGGGAAAACAAACTCAGAAAACATGTTTCCCCTCACACCATCAACTATATCAACCCTTCACTCACCATTATTTTCAGATTGAATATTGTCATGTGGAGAATTTTGCCACATTCTTGGACCCAGGCTTTCTTCATCATCTTGACTGTGATGAATCTGATCACCTGGGGTTGTTTCTGCTGTTTATCCAAGACAAAATAAATTAATTAAGCAAAAAAATGTTTGGTATTCCATCCATTCACACAAATCCAACTTCCTATGATGAATACAAAACATTACCTGGTTTTTGAACAGAACTTCCAAAATTAATCAAAGCTTGAGTAGGAGTAACCAAATCATCTTCCTTGATATATTGATTTTTCTCAGGATTGTCTTCAGAAATACACAGTGGTTTAAGAATAATAAAAACAAATGCATCAATCCATCAGTCAAATACACACAAACTAATCTGCCATAGGGGGAGATCACTGGTGATTTTCATGATGCACTGGGTGAGTACCCATTTAAAGCATCTATATACATCAATAACTTTTTAATTGAAGTTTAACTGAAAATCAACAGCACGTTCCATCTTTTCACTTTTTTCAGGATCAGTACTCTTTCACTTGGTTCAGGATCAGGGGATAAATGCATGAATGTTCTGGGAAAGTGAACGTATTGGTGGGAAGCCTGGGGATTATATATTCCCCCTGAATACCTGAGATAACCTTTGGAGTGCTCATGCGCTTGGATTCAATTACAAATAGTCAAGTCATCAGTTAAGATATCCTTCTTGCTTCTCAGCTTGACAATATCAGCAATATCAACTGCTTGACAATATCAGAAATATGACTCATAATTCAATTAAAATGAAAAAATTAGACATCCTCAAAACGTATGCATGTGTCTTGATTTTTTTTCTCATTGAATATTGGTTGAAAATCATTTGATTCCCCCTTCTATACCCAATACTCATTTGATCAAAACAATCCAATCATAGAGAGAGAAAACATCACACTCTCTGGTAAGACACTCTACATAAAATTCCACATAATATTTCTCAAATATTCTCAATTGGAAGTAGTGATTTTTTTGTTCTCAGATTCAATCACAAAGCAATAAAAGCATATCAATATCATCCCTATGCACCTTTCATGTTTTAGTTTTGATATCCTAAATGCAAGATCATATCATCCTGCAGACAAATTGACTTCCTCCTATGTCACTCTGGGATTCTTTACAAGACCAATATTTCAAAAATGTATCATGGTTGAGAAAGTCAGAACCAAAGCTTTGGCATGGAATATTCCATCCTTTTAAAAATGAATCATTTGTTTCAAAGAGCATTCCTTCTTGATTGGTGGACCTTCCAAGATTACAAGTCATTATCTGAATTAGAAATATGATCACACATGAAGATAGAACTGACCTATTCCAAGCCATTTAGGTGCTGTTCAGCTGCACAATGTATAGTGCATCCAGTGAGTTTGTTCAGGTGGTCAACTCCCCCTGGTCATGTGACAAGACATGGTTGATGGTTGGATCAAATAGCTTGATGGGGCAATAGCCACGGGGGACCCATCTTTTTGTGTCAGCTCTCTGATACCAGGAACCTTGCAGTCCTTTAGCTACAGAGAGTGATAAAAGAACTTGGAGCAATAATATTCCAAAGAATATACGCTTTAAAGCTCCAATAATGGTATGGTAAGAGCAAGTGCAAGGTTTATTTGGTTTGGTTATAAATATTTTAAATATAAAATATAAAGAGGGGCCACAGTATTATACTACTGGGGATCTTTACAGACTAGCAACCTCTCTTCAAGGGGCCTCCTTAGGCAGTTTAAGAACCTTGGAATAAATATGGGTGCCTTATAAAGGACTTATTCCACTAATGGCCGGGCTTAACAGCACACATGGCCTAGACAGGAAGGGGAAACACTCACTCTGAGTACTTGACCACGAAAATCCTGGAGTAATTGGAAGGGTTTCAGAGCAGATGGGGTTGATTGCCTGACTAAACTTCAATGGTTGATTGGTTAATAAAGGTAAATAATACTACTACAGACTAAGTCATAAATCACTTGCTTATCTTCATATAAGCACTTGATTAACAATGACACCGTGTCTGATTTATAATAAATAATTCCTGATAACTGATTAACTGATTTTGGGAACAGAAGGGCAAAAGAGCCTGTTTAAATATTCCTTTTTTGGGTGCTTGAGGACCTCTAGAAGGGGTACTAGCCGTGGGCTGAGGCTAGGGGGGCAATCAGGGCAAGATTGGCACGTCCTCAAGGTGCTGTTAGCCTGCTGGCCTTAGATCTGTCAAGGAACAGCTCCTTTTTAGCTGCAGGATCTGTTAATCAATAGATTAGTCATTTTGCTGATCCTGCACTGATCCTTAATTTGTACAGTAAGTACTGGTCCAAAGTGAGCAGACGTAGATTTTTATTGATTCTCCATCCTCTGCTGATCCTGTATGTAATTTTTAATAATTTTTACGACCACTCCTTATGTAGTTTCGTGGTCTTTGAAGGTTCTGATCAACTTACTTCGTGGTGAGTCTGGATCTTTATTTAATTAATAAAAAATACTAAAAATTAGTTATTAACTAATTTCAATTGATTTTTAAGGTTTTTGAACCTTAATCTATGCTCGTGTGTTGGCTTTACATATGTAGTGTATATCCTACTATGTTGTAGCTTCTCTGAGCGGTACCTGGATGTCATAGGAGGCGCGGGGATCAGTCCATTCAAATGCGCGCGGGGACTGATCCGCTGCTCAGATGCGCGCGGGAGTTCAGCGCTGTAGGGACGCGGGGCTGCGTGCGGGAGTTGGCGTACGCGGGAGTCCAACGCTGTAGGGACGCGGAGCTGCGTGCGGGAGTTTGCGTACGCGGGAGACCGGAGCTAGGGACGCGGGGCTGCGTGCGGGAATTGTGACAAAAACACAATTTCCCGTGTAACTCCTAAACTACACACAACACCTGGATTTTGACTGAAATTTAGGTGTGAAACCTATACATGACATATCATGTGAAATATTAAAATGGCTAAAAAGTGCCATACTGGTGCCGTGGTCATTTACCATTCTGTATTAAATTAATTAAAAAATATAAGGAGTACGAATTCAAGGGTGGGGTCAGTGAGTGACCCTACCTTATTTTGGGTGGGGAATCCATTTCTGCAATAATATTTATGGATTTCCTACTTCTTCATTTTATAATAATTTTATTTATTCATTTATCTTTATTTTGTCAATATTATTATTGTTGCTGCTTTGTCAGGTTGCTCTGTGCTAAGTAGCAGGCTGACATTCCCCCACTCCAAGATATGACTATATCTGAAAAAAAATTTTGGGGTTCAGTGTCTTTTACTGGCTCTGTAGTTTCTCAGGTGTATAGGTCCATCTGGGATGTTGTTCTCAGGTAGCCATTCATCTTTATCAGCTGATTCTCCTTTGTATCTGACTAAGTAAAGTCTAACATCTTTTCCTTGGATCCTTTCTTTTTTATCTTTAAGGATTTTACTAACTTTTCCTTTGTCCTTCTCAGGCTCATCTAAGACTGGTATTTTAAGTGAAGGGGTCTTTTCTCCTTCTCTGGGATGGTAGTGTTTGACAAGGCTAACTGGGAAGACTGGGTGTTTCCTAGAGAGTTCATTACTGAGGATGACTTCTACGGCATTTTTCCCATGGAGTTTCTTGATAGTGAAAGGCCCAACAAAGGCTGGTCTGAGTTTTCTGTTTCCAGCCAAATTGTTGAAATTGGCGGTTGAAATTAGAACTTGATCTCCTATTCTGAAATCAGGTTCTTTGTGAGTTTTATCCCACCTCTGTTGGTTGTATTCAACAGCATCTTGTACACACTTAGCAGCATGCTTGTTTGCCATATCTATCATGTTTTTGAAGTCCAGTGATGTTGGATGGATATTAGTCAACTCCTGATTGAGGTTATCTTTGGGCAATTTGGGGATCCATCCTCTTTCCAGTATGTAAGGAGCTTCTTTGGTAGTAGAGTGTTTACTACTGTTATAGGCCATTTCTAGTGCAGGTAAAAGGCTAACCCAGTCATGGCAATATCCGTCTGTATTTTTGTACTCCATACCAAAGCAACAGAACCTTCTGAGCATATCCTCTAGAGTCTGGATCATTCTTTCAGCTAATCCGTCTGTCTGAGGGTGATAAGCTGTAGAAAAGGCTAAGGTAGTTCCTAACATATCATGGAGGTTTCTCCAGAATTCAGACGTGAATTTGGGGTCTCTATCACTGATAATAATCTTAGGAATTCCTACATCAGCAATTAGTCTGTTCCAGAAGAGTAAGGCTACTTCCATAGCGGTGTCTTCCTTATGGTTTGGTAGAAACTTGGCTTTCTTAGAAAATCTGTCTACAATGACCAGGACTGAGTTGTAAGAGTAAGCTCCACCAGGGGGCAGTCCTGTTACGAAGTCCATGTTGATAACTTCCCATCTTTTCCTGGGCTCAGCTATCCTTTGGAGTAGTCCAAACCTTTTCCCAGTGGTCCTGTTGGACTTCTGACAGATTTCACAGCTTGAAACATACTTGATAGTGGAGTCTCTCCAGTTGATCCACCAGGCAGTCTGTTTTACTTTATCTAGAGTTCTATCAATAGACAGGTGACCCGAAGAGCAATTATCATGACATTCAGCTAAAACAAGTTTGATATGCTCTGCTTTGGTCAAGACTATAACACTAGAGTGTTTATGCCGGTAATATAGTATCCCATCCCACAGTGTGAATCTTCCTTCTTTATAGGACTTCAGTAGGGGTTCAGGTAAACTGTTTATGAGTTCAGATGGAGGGGAAGTACTTTCTATGATGTTAATCAAAGTCTTCATGTCAGAGTTGTATGCTTCTCTGATGGAGCTGAACAGTGATTCTTCTAGTTCACATATGTGAATTCCTATGATGGGAGCTTCCAGATTAAACAGATTAATGTTTAGTATAGGAAATATATCATGATCTTCTGGGTCATGAGCAGGATTGCTAGTATCATTTGGTAGAGCATTTCTGCTAAGACTGTCAGCATTCTGATGTTTAACTCCAGCTTGGTGGACTATTGTCATCTGACCTCTGTACTGTTGTATGGCTATCTGCCATCTTAACATATGCCTGCTAGGAGTTTTCATGTTCATGAGAGTCCTAACAGCATTGCAATCAGTGATTACCACGAAGTTTGTACCTTCCAAATAATAGTGGAGTTTTTCTAATGCCCATACTAGAGCAAGGCATTCCATTTGGCTGGCACCATATCTCTTTTCAGTATCTTTGACTTGTCTAGATATGAAGAGTATAGGTTTCTCTACTGGTTTATCCTCTTCTATTACTTCTTGGTGTAATGCAGCTCCTAATCCTTCCATGCTAGCATCTATGTAAAGTTTGAAAGGTTTAGAATAATCTGGTTGTATCAACACTGGGGCAGTAGTCATAGCTACTTTGAGTTCCTCATAATTCTTCAATCTGTCATGAGTCATTTCAAACAAAGTGTTGTTGTTGCAGATCTCATATAAACACTTGGTGAGGTTAGCAAATTTAGGTATGTACTTCCTGTAATAGCTGCAGAAGCTTATAAAGGATAAGAGTTCCGTTTTGTTCTGGGGCATAGGTCTGTTCATTACTGCTGCTATCTTACTTTGGTCAGCAGTTAAGGTTAGTCCAGAAACAATGTGTCCTAGAGCTTTAAGTTCTCCGTATCCAAAGTTGCACTTTTTCATAGATACTTTTAATCCTACTGAAGCAATTGTTTTAAGGACTAGCCTTACTTTGTCCATGTGAGTATCCCAATCGTCTGAATAAATGATAACATCATCTATGTATACCATCATCCAACCTTGCCTGATGAACATTCCTAAGACTGTATCCATCATTCTTTGGAAGTGGGAAGGAGCATTTTTAATACCAAATGGCATTCTGAGATACTCATATATGCCTAAATGACATATAATTCTCATAAATTTCCTACTATCCGGACTGATAGGTATTTGGTGAAAGCCTTTCAACATGTCCATAGTAGTAATGAACTTAGCTTTAGAAAGATTATGTAGAGCGTGGTCAATCCTTGGGATAGGATAATAGTCAGCTTGAGTGTAGTTGTTGAGCATTCTAAAGTCTCCAACCATCCTAGACTTATCATTGTGCCAGGCTATTATCACGGGGGTAGTTACGTCTACTTGCTCATTATGCCCTACTTTCCGTAAGACTTGTAAGTCCACTAGTTCTTGGATGTGGCTTTCTAGAGCAGTCCTAGATTTTGGACTAGAAGGGTAAGCTGGTCTCCTGAGGTTAGGAGGGTAAGGAGGCTTAATAGTCAAAGTTAAGACCATATCATGACCTTTGATATTACCAATGGGATGATCTTTAGTGCAAAAAGCATTCTGGTTCTCAAAGCACGCTTGGAGAATATCTTTTTTCTGGTTTTCACTAAGCTGGGAATTCAAGGCAGCTTGGGAAAAGTATTCCTGGTTAAAAGTTTCTAAGTGTCTCTCATAAGTGGAATCAGTAGCTTTAGCATTGATATGGCATATTTGGAACTTCTTGTTCCAATCTCCTCCTATAGTGAAATATCTCCCTTTACTCTGGAAGACATCTATCCCGTACAGGCAAAGAGAATCATTTCCTATAATAAAATAATCACATACTCCATTTTGAAGTACTACAAATTCAATCTTTATCTTGATTGATCCTTTAGAGTGGGGGAGTATGATTTCTGTTGGCCATACTCCAATAGCATTGAGAGGTGAGTTACAGCTGCTTAAATTAGCTCGAGGTACAGGTAGTAAGTTTTTCTTCCAGTAGGAATCCTGTTTATCTAAGTAGTCAGTTCCAACACAAGAGCAGAAGGCTCCACTGTCTAGAAGTAATTTTACGGGGGAACCTTGTATCAAGCCAGTGGCATAACAAGTTTTACCACCGGTGTACCCTTTTCCAATAGAAGGTTTGAGGGTTAAGGTCTTAGCTTCAGAAACATGTTGGATTTTCATGTTGGGTGTCCATTTTTGAGGCAAGTTGCTATCTTCATTAACAGGGTTAATATCTAGGGAAGATTCTATGTTGCCTTCGATGACATTAATGGGATTAGTGATAATTAGGTCACATTCAGAGATGGAACCATCATTGTCATCTAGTTGAGGGTCAGGATTAGTGTCATCCTCTTCTCCTTCAATAGGATTAATCTTTCTCCTGGGTAAAGGACAGTCAGGTCTTACATGCCCTGTTTGGTTGCAATTCCAACATGTCTTTTCTTTGATCACCAAAGTATTCTTGGCTTCTGAGTTGTTAGGTAGAAGTTCTTTGTTCTTGTTATTATAATCTTCCTTATTCCTAGTAGTTGATTCTCTGGGTTTATTGAGCTTTTTGTCTAAGCCATTCATGTCAATAGTTTCTTCTTGGATAGCTGAAGTATTGTTTTCCAGGTAATTTATTAGTTCTCCTTTACTCAAACTAATGCTGTCTCTTATTTGTTTTACTTCTAGCTCATTGATTTTGATCAAGTTGGATTGGGATTGCATGACTTTACCAAAATTGGTATTTACTTTATCCAATTGCTCATATACTTTATCAAAACATTTGCCAATGATATCAAAGTTATGAGAAACATTTATGGAAAACAAATTGAAAGTTTCTACGTCTAATTGCGGTAAACTTTCTTCCATTTTCTTGCCAGAGATATTATGTTGTCCCACTCTTTGGGACTCTTTAACTTCTGATGGGCTAGAGATCTCTTCTTCTTGTTGTTCTTGTTTCCTCTTAAGGAAACTAATTGGTCCCAAGGATTCCAATTCTTCACGTAACTTTCTACTTCTTTCTTGGGAATTAATTTTTGGAGGGTTATTTGAGTCTTCTTTGCCAAATATATGGCTTTTCTCATACCCTGATGGTCTTCCTGGGTCTGAGCCTGTTTGAACAGTTCCCAATGACCCACGTGCTCTTTCACTAATACCTTTATTTTCTCCTCCTTGGAGGAGTCCGGCTGGGGTGGCGTAGGTGGAACGGTATCCTCCTGGGATTTCACGTTCAACAATGGACGGCCCTCCAACGGTGAGTTGGTCGAGTTGGCGGCCGCGGTCGTTGTCACGGTCGCTCGGATCGGAACGATCACTGGCTCGATCCTCATTGCGTTCGCGACTGGCGTCCTTGCGCACACGGGTTCCTCCGGGCAAAGATCCATATGATGGGGCGCGTCCACTGGCACGGGTGTTGCGTCTGTTTTGGAGCATTTTAAAGGTTATATAAGTTTTTGTCGAAACTTTATAAAAATAATTTTTTTCGAGTAATTTTTTTAAAAAAAAAATATTTCTTACTTATATGAAGTTTTAAAGGCACTAAGTCCTTGTTGGGGTCAGGTCCGTCCTTGGAGGGTATTCCAACGGGATCTGAGTGGGTTCCAATTAAATCTTGGGACAAATCCAAGGGTCCACAGTCTGGGACGTCCTCTAAGAGGTCTTGGTCAATAAGATCACCAAAGACAAAGTCCACTAGAAATAATAAAATATAAGTTATATATTTATTTATTTTATAATAATTTTTATTATAATTTTCGAGTTTTTTGTGATTTTTTTATAAAAAAAAAAATAAAAAGGAGATCAAAGCTCACTTTTATAATTTGGATACCGTCTCTTAAAAGCAGAAAGCTTTCTTTGATAGGTTTTCCACTCTTTGTGCTGTCTTAACAAGGAGTTAAAATTGATAATTCTTTCTAACTCTTGTTCCTTTTCTTTTGAGATTTGTTCTCTATAATAAAGAAGTCTCTCTTGTTTCTGCTCAGGAGTTATAACAACAGGCACAAAGTTACGTAATTTTTCTTCTTTTTTCTGTTTAAGAAGATTTAAATAATAATTGATCAATTCTCCGTTGGTTTTTAAATCCACTGGACAAATTAAGAGATCAAGATAAATGATAAGTATTTCTACTTATATAATTTTTTATATAAATAACTGGTCCAGGAGATAATTAATTAAATAATTAATTATTGAGGATATTTCCCGGCCAGACCCCCAGTTGTCAGCTCTCTGATACCAGGAACCTTGCAGTCCTTTAGCTACAGAGAGTGATAAAAGAACTTGGAGCAATAATATTCCAAAGAATATACGCTTTAAAGCTCCAATAATGGTATGGTAAGAGCAAGTGCAAGGTTTATTTGGTTTGGTTATAAATATTTTAAATATAAAATATAAAGAGGGGCCACAGTATTATACTACTGGGGATCTTTACAGACTAGCAACCTCTCTTCAAGGGGCCTCCTTAGGCAGTTTAAGAACCTTGGAATAAATATGGGTGCCTTATAAAGGACTTATTCCACTAATGGCCGGGCTTAACAGCACACATGGCCTAGACAGGAAGGGGAAACACTCACTCTGAGTACTTGACCACGAAAATCCTGGAGTAATTGGAAGGGTTTCAGAGCAGATGGGGTTGATTGCCTGACTAAACTTCAATGGTTGATTGGTTAATAAAGGTAAATAATACTACTACAGACTAAGTCATAAATCACTTGCTTATCTTCATATAAGCACTTGATTAACAATGACACCGTGTCTGATTTATAATAAATAATTCCTGATAACTGATTAACTGATTTTGGGAACAGAAGGGCAAAAGAGCCTGTTTAAATATTCCTTTTTTGGGTGCTTGAGGACCTCTAGAAGGGGTACTAGCCGTGGGCTGAGGCTAGGGGGGCAATCAGGGCAAGATTGGCACGTCCTCAAGGTGCTGTTAGCCTGCTGGCCTTAGATCTGTCAAGGAACAGCTCCTTTTTAGCTGCAGGATCTGTTAATCAATAGATTAGTCATTTTGCTGATCCTACACTGATCCTTAATTTGTACAGTAAGTACTGGTCCAAAGTGAGCAGACGTAGATTTTTATTGATTCTCCATCCTCTGCTGATCCTGTATGTAATTTTTAATAATTTTTACAACCACTCCTTATGTAGTTTCGTGGTCTTTGAAGGTTCTGATCAACTTACTTCGTGGTGAGTCTGGATCTTTATTTAATTAATAAAAAATACTAAAAATTAGTTATTAACTAATTTCAATTGATTTTTAAGGTTTTTGAACCTTAATCTATGCTCGTGTGTTGGCTTTACATATGTAGTGTATATCCTACTATGTTGTAGCTTCTCTGAGCGGTACCTGGATGTCATAGGAGGCGCGGGGATCAGTCCATTCAAATGCGCGCGGGGACTGATCCGCTGCTCAGATGCGCGCGGGAGTTCAGCGCTGTAGGGACGTGGGGCTGCGTGCGGGAGTTGGCGTACGCGGGAGTCCAACGCTGTAGGGACGCGGAGCTGCGTGCGGGAGTTTGCGTACGCGGGAGACCGGAGCTAGGGACGCGGGGCTGCGTGCGGGAATTGTGACAAAAACACAATTTCCCGTGTAACTCCTAAACTACACACAACACCTGGATTTCGACTGAAATTTAGGTGTGAAACCTATACATGACATATCATGTGAAATATTAAAATGGCTAAAAAGTGCCATACTGGTGCCGTGGTCATTTACCATTCTGTATTAAATTAATTAAAAAATATAAGGAGTACGAATTCAAGGGTGGGGTCAGTGAGTGACCCTACCTTATTTTGGGTGGGGAATCCATTTCTGCAATAATATTTATGGATTTCCTACTTCTTCATTTTATAATAATTTTATTTATTCATTTATCTTTATTTTGTCAATATTATTATTGTTGCTGCTTTGTCAGGTTGCTCTGTGCTAAGTAGCAGGCTGACATTCCCCCACTCCAAGATATGACTATATCTGAAAAAAAATTTTGGGGTTCAGTGTCTTTTACTGGCTCTGTAGTTTCTCAGGTGTATAGGTCCATCTGGGATGTTGTTCTCAGGTAGCCATTCATCTTTATCAGCTGATTCTCCTTTGTATCTGACTAAGTAAAGTCTAACATCTTTTCCTTGGATCCTTTCTTTTTTATCTTTAAGGATTTTACTAACTTTTCCTTTGTCCTTCTCAGGCTCATCTAAGACTGGTATTTTAAGTGAAGGGGTCTTTTCTCCTTCTCTGGGATGGTAGTGTTTGACAAGGCTAACTGGGAAGACTGGGTGTTTCCTAGAGAGTTCATTACTGAGGATGACTTCTACGGCATTTTTCCCATGGAGTTTCTTGATAGTGAAAGGCCCAACAAAGGCTGGTCTGAGTTTTCTGTTTCCAGCCAAATTGTTGAAATTGGCGGTTGAAATTAGAACTTGATCTCCTATTCTGAAATCAGGTTCTTTGTGAGTTTTATCCCACCTCTGTTGGTTGTATTCAACAGCATCTTGTACACACTTAGCAGCGTGCTTGTTTGCCATATCTATCATGTTTTTGAAGTCCAGTGATGTTGGATGGATATTAGTCAACTCCTGATTGAGGTTATCTTTGGGCAATTTGGGGATCCATCCTCTTTCCAGTATGTAAGGAGCTTCTTTGGTAGTAGAGTGTTTACTACTGTTATAGGCCATTTCTAGTGCAGGTAAAAGGCTAACCCAGTCATGGCAATATCCGTCTGTATTTTTGTACTCCATCCCAAAGCAACAGAACCTTCTGAGCATATCCTCTAGAGTCTGGATCATTCTTTCAGCTAATCCGTCTGTCTGAGGGTGATAAGCTGTAGAAAAGGCTAAGGTAGTTCCTAACATATCATGGAGGTTTCTCCAGAATTCAGACGTGAATTTGGGGTCTCTATCACTGATAATAATCTTAGGAATTCCTACATCAGCAATTAGTCTGTTCCAGAAGAGTAAGGCTACTTCCATAGCGGTGTCTTCCTTATGGTTTGGTAGAAACTTGGCTTTCTTAGAAAATCTGTCTACAATGACCAGGACTGAGTTGTAAGAGTAAGCTCCACCAGGGGGCAGTCCTGTTACGAAGTCCATGTTGATAACTTCCCATCTTTTCCTGGGCTCAGCTATCCTTTGGAGTAGTCCAAACCTTTTCCCAGTGGTCCTGTTGGACTTCTGACAGATTTCACAGCTTGAAACATACTTGATAGTGGAGTCTCTCCAGTTGATCCACCAGGCAGTCTGTTTTACTTTATCTAGAGTTCTATCAATAGACAGGTGACCCGAAGAGCAATTATCATGACATTCAGCTAAAACAAGTTTGATATGCTCTGCTTTGGTCAAGACTATAACACTAGAGTGTTTATGCCGGTAATATAGTATCCCATCCCACAGTGTGAATCTTCCTTCTTTATAGGACTTCAGTAGGGGTTCAGGTAAACTGTTTATGAGTTCAGATGGAGGGGAAGTACTTTCTATGATGTTAATCAAAGTCTTCATGTCAGAGTTGTATGCTTCTCTGATGGAGCTGAACAGTGATTCTTCTAGTTCACATATGTGAATTCCTATGATGGGAGCTTCCAGATTAAACAGATTAATGTTTAGTATAGGAAATATATCATGATCTTCTGGGTCATGAGCAGGATTGCTAGTATCATTTGGTAGAGCATTTCTGCTAAGACTGTCAGCATTCTGATGTTTAACTCCAGCTTGGTGGACTATTGTCATCTGACCTCTGTACTGTTGTATGGCTATCTGCCATCTTAACATATGCCTGCTAGGAGTTTTCATGTTCATGAGAGTCCTAACAGCATTGCAATCAGTGATTACCACGAAGTTTGTACCTTCCAAATAATAGTGGAGTTTTTCTAATGCCCATACTAGAGCAAGGCATTCCATTTGGCTGGCACCATATCTCTTTTCAGTATCTTTGACTTGTCTAGATATGAAGAGTATAGGTTTCTCTACTGGTTTATCCTCTTCTATTACTTCTTGGTGTAATGCAGCTCCTAATCCTTCCATGCTAGCATCTATGTAAAGTTTGAAAGGTTTAGAATAATCTGGTTGTATCAACACTGGGGCAGTAGTCATAGCTACTTTGAGTTCCTCATAATTCTTCAATCTGTCATGAGTCATTTCAAACAAAGTGTTGTTGTTGCAGATCTCATATAAACACTTGGTGAGGTTAGCAAATTTAGGTATGTACTTCCTGTAATAGCTGCAGAAGCTTATAAAGGATAAGAGTTCCGTTTTGTTCTGGGGCATAGGTCTGTTCATTACTGCTGCTATCTTACTTTGGTCAGCAGTTAAGGTTAGTCCAGAAACAATGTGTCCTAGAGCTTTAAGTTCTCCGTATCCAAAGTTGCACTTTTTCATAGATACTTTTAATCCTACTGAAGCAATTGTTTTAAGGACTAGCCTTACTTTGTCCATGTGAGTATCCCAATCGTCTGAATAAATGATAACATCATCTATGTATACCATCATCCAACCTTGCCTGATGAACATTCCTAAGACTGTATCCATCATTCTTTGGAAGTGGGAAGGAGCATTTTTAATACCAAATGGCATTCTGAGATACTCATATATGCCTAAATGACATATAATTCTCATAAATTTCCTACTATCCGGACTGATAGGTATTTGGTGAAAGCCTTTCAACATGTCCATAGTAGTAATGAACTTAGCTTTAGAAAGATTATGTAGAGCGTGGTCAATCCTTGGGATAGGATAATAGTCAGCTTGAGTGTAGTTGTTGAGCATTCTAAAGTCTCCAACCATCCTAGACTTATCATTGTGCCAGGCTATTATCACGGGGGTAGTTACGTCTACTTGCTCATTATGCCCTACTTTCCGTAAGACTTGTAAGTCCACTAGTTCTTGGATGTGGCTTTCTAGAGCAGTCCTAGATTTTGGACTAGAAGGGTAAGCTGGTCTCCTGAGGTTAGGAGGGTAAGGAGGCTTAATAGTCAAAGTTAAGACCATATCATGACCTTTGATATTACCAATGGGATGATCTTTAGTGCAAAAAGCATTCTGGTTCTCAAAGCACGCTTGGAGAATATCTTTTTTCTGGTTTTCACTAAGCTGGGAATTCAAGGCAGCTTGGGAAAAGTATTCCTGGTTAAAAGTTTCTAAGTGTCTCTCATAAGTGGAATCAGTAGCTTTAGCATTGATATGGCATATTTGGAACTTCTTGTTCCAATCTCCTCCTATAGTGAAATATCTCCCTTTACTCTGGAAGACATCTATCCCGTACAGGCAAAGAGAATCATTTCCTATAATAAAATAATCACATACTCCATTTTGAAGTACTACAAATTCAATCTTTATCTTGATTGATCCTTTAGAGTGGGGGAGTATGATTTCTGTTGGCCATACTCCAATAGCATTGAGAGGTGAGTTACAGCTGCTTAAATTAGCTCGAGGTACAGGTAGTAAGTTTTTCTTCCAGTAGGAATCCTGTTTATCTAAGTAGTCAGTTCCAACACAAGAGCAGAAGGCTCCACTGTCTAGAAGTAATTTTACGGGGGAACCTTGTATCAAGCCAGTGGCATAACAAGTTTTACCACCGGTGTACCCTTTTCCAATAGAAGGTTTGAGGGTTAAGGTCTTAGCTTCAGAAACATGTTGGATTTTCATGTTGGGTGTCCATTTTTGAGGCAAGTTGCTATCTTCATTAACAGGGTTAATATCTAGGGAAGATTCTATGTTGCCTTCGATGACATTAATGGGATTAGTGATAATTAGGTCACATTCAGAGATGGAACCATCATTGTCATCTAGTTGAGGGTCAGGATTAGTGTCATCCTCTTCTCCTTCAATAGGATTAATCTTTCTCCTGGGTAAAGGACAGTCAGGTCTTACATGCCCTGTTTGGTTGCAATTCCAACATGTCTTTTCTTTGATCACCAAAGTATTCTTGGCTTCTGAGTTGTTAGGTAGAAGTTCTTTGTTCTTGTTATTATAATCTTCCTTATTCCTAGTAGTTGATTCTCTGGGTTTATTGAGCTTTTTGTCTAAGCCATTCATGTCAATAGTTTCTTCTTGGATAGCTGAAGTATTGTTTTCCAGGTAATTTATTAGTTCTCCTTTACTCAAACTAATTCTGTCTCTTATTTGTTTTACTTCTAGCTCATTGATTTTGATCAAGTTGGATTGGGATTGCATGACTTTACCAAAATTGGTATTTACTTTATCCAATTGCTCATATACTTTATCAAAACATTTGCCAATGATATCAAAGTTATGAGAAACATTTATGGAAAACAAATTGAAAGTTTCTACGTCTAATTGCGGTAAACTTTCTTCCATTTTCTTGCCAGAGATATTATGTTGTCCCACTCTTTGGGACTCTTTAACTTCTGATGGGCTAGAGATCTCTTCTTCTTGTTGTTCTTGTTTCCTCTTAAGGAAACTAATTGGTCCCAAGGATTCCAATTCTTCACGTAACTTTCTACTTCTTTCTTGGGAATTAATTTTTGGAGGGTTATTTGAGTCTTCTTTGCCAAATATATGGCTTTTCTCATACCCTGATGGTCTTCCTGGGTCTGAGCCTGTTTGAACAGTTCCCAATGACCCACGTGCTCTTTCACTAATACCTTTATTTTCTCCTCCTTGGAGGAGTCCGGCTGGGGTGGCGTAGGTGGAACGGTATCCTCCTGGGATTTCACGTTCAACAATGGACGGCCCTCCAACGGTGAGTTGGTCGAGTTGGCGGCCGCGGTCGTTGTCACGGTCGCTCGGATCGGAACGATCACTGGCTCGATCCTCATTGCGTTCGCGACTGGCGTCCTTGCGCACACGGGTTCCTCCGGGCAAAGATCCATATGATGGGGCGCGTCCACTGGCACGGGTGTTGCGTCTGTTTTGGAGCATTTTAAAGGTTATATAAGTTTTTGTCGAAACTTTATAAAAATAATTTTTTTCGAGTAATTTTTTTAAAAAAAAAATATTTCTTACTTATATGAAGTTTTAAAGGCACTAAGTCCTTGTTGGGGTCAGGTCCGTCCTTGGAGGGTATTCCAACGGGATCTGAGTGGGTTCCAATTAAATCTTGGGACAAATCCAAGGGTCCACAGTCTGGGACGTCCTCTAAGAGGTCTTGGTCAATAAGATCACCAAAGACAAAGTCCACTAGAAATAATAAAATATAAGTTATATATTTATTTATTTTATAATAATTTTTATTATAATTTTCGAGTTTTTTGTGATTTTTTTATAAAAAAAAAAATAAAAAGGAGATCAAAGCTCACTTTTATAATTTGGATACCGTCTCTTAAAAGCAGAAAGCTTTCTTTGATAGGTTTTCCACTCTTTGTGCTGTCTTAACAAGGAGTTAAAATTGATAATTCTTTCTAACTCTTGTTCCTTTTCTTTTGAGATTTGTTCTCTATAATAAAGAAGTCTCTCTTGTTTCTGCTCAGGAGTTATAACAACAGGCACAAAGTTACGTAATTTTTCTTCTTTTTTCTGTTTAAGAAGATTTAAATAATAATTGATCAATTCTCCGTTGGTTTTTAAATCCACTGGACAAATTAAGAGATCAAGATAAATGATAAGTATTTCTACTTATATAATTTTTTATATAAATAACTGGTCCAGGAGATAATTAATTAAATAATTAATTATTGAGGATATTTCCCGGCCAGACCCCCAGTTGTCAGCTCTCTGATACCAGGAACCTTGCAGTCCTTTAGCTACAGAGAGTGATAAAAGAACTTGGAGCAATAATATTCCAAAGAATATACGCTTTAAAGCTCCAATAATGGTATGGTAAGAGCAAGTGCAAGGTTTATTTGGTTTGGTTATAAATATTTTAAATATAAAATATAAAGAGGGGCCACAGTATTATACTACTGGGGATCTTTACAGACTAGCAACCTCTCTTCAAGGGGCCTCCTTAGGCAGTTTAAGAACCTTGGAATAAATATGGGTGCCTTATAAAGGACTTATTCCACTAATGGCCGGGCTTAACAGCACACATGGCCTAGACAGGAAGGGGAAACACTCACTCTGAGTACTTGACCACGAAAATCCTGGAGTAATTGGAAGGGTTTCAGAGCAGATGGGGTTGATTGCCTGACTAAACTTCAATGGTTGATTGTTTAATAAAGGTAAATAATACTACTACAGACTAAGTCATAAATCACTTGCTTATCTTCATATAAGCACTTGATTAACAATGACACCGTGTCTGATTGATAATAAATAATTCCTGATAACTGATTAACTGATTTTGGGAACAGAAGGGCAAAAGAGCCTGTTTAAATATTCCTTTTTTGGGTGCTTGAGGACCTCTAGAAGGGGTACTAGCCGTGGGCTGAGGCTAGGGGGGCAATCAGGGCAAGATTGGCACGTCCTCAAGGTGCTGTTAGCCTGCTGGCCTTAGATCTGTCAAGGAACAGCTCCTTTTTAGCTGCAGGATCTGTTAATCAATAGATTAGTCATTTTGCTGATCCTGCACTGATCCTTAATTTGTACAGTAAGTACTGGTCCAAAGTAAGCAGACGTAGATTTTTATTGATTCTCCATCCTCTGCTGATCCTGTATGTAATTTTTAATAATTTTTACAACCACTCCTTATGTAGTTTCGTGGTCTTTGAAGGTTCTGATCAACTTACTTCGTGGTGAGTCTGGATCTTTATTTAATTAATAAAAAATACTAAAAATTAGTTATTAACTAATTTCAATTGATTTTTAAGGTTTTTGAACCTTAATCTATGCTCGTGTGTTGGCTTTACATATGTAGTGTATATCCTACTATGTTGTAGCTTCTCTGAGCGGTACCTGGATGTCATAGGAGGCGCGGGGATCAGTCCATTCAAATGCGCGCGGGGACTGATCCGCTGCTCAGATGCGCGCGGGAGTTCAGCGCTGTAGGGACGTGGGGCTGCGTGCGGGAGTTGGCGTACGCGGGAGTCCAACGCTGTAGGGACGCGGAGCTGCGTGCGGGAGTTTGCGTACGCGGGAGACCGGAGCTAGGGACGCGGGGCTGCGTGCGGGAATTGTGACAAAAACACAATTTCCCGTGTAACTCCTAAACTACACACAACACCTGGATTTCGACTGAAATTTAGGTGTGAAACCTATACATGACATATCATGTGAAATATTAAAATGGCTAAAAAGTGCCATACTGGTGCCGTGGTCATTTACCATTCTGTATTAAATTAATTAAAAAATATAAGGAGTACGAATTCAAGGGTGGGGTCAGTGAGTGACCCTACCTTATTTTGGGTGGGGAATCCATTTCTGCAATAATATTTATGGATTTCCTACTTCTTCATTTTATAATAATTTTATTTATTCATTTATCTTTATTTTGTCAATATTATTATTGTTGCTGCTTTGTCAGGTTGCTCTGTGCTAAGTAGCAGGCTGACATTTTGGGTCATCAACTTGACAAAGTTTCTGATCAACTCAGGGCACCAAGAAGTATTTTTCTTCTGCTGTGCTACTCATGACTTTTACAACCAACAGGGTGGCCTCAATTCAATGCCAGACTCTTGGTTGCTTCAGTTGAAAGCCACTACGGCCAATTTTATGACACACCTCCATTATTTGACCACTTGACAAGGGGTGGTTTATTAAACGCCACACAGATTTAAGCGCCTGCCAGCTGTGGTTTGACATAAAAACCCACCAAGTTGATGAGCCAACAAAACTCAGTGGATGCACCATATCTGTAACTGTAACAGATCCCCCCCTGCCATATTGAAGTTACAAAGCTACACTCCCATGCTTCCCTCCACAAAAAAAAGGTTACAGAAATTTACAAGCTCTTCCCCTTGTAACTTGCTGTAACTTTCTGTTTATGCGCTAAAAATGAGAGCTCACAGGCCCCAATCTGTTTGGCTGCGGGGCCCTGATATGAGCAGGTACTTACAGTTACAAATCCACTCATGGGCAGATTTTTAACTTGTAACCAGCAGTTCAAGTTACAAGTCATCTTCCAAAGGGGCCCTTACAATGCTTGGTCCAGATTTTTTTAATATTAGGGTGCGTTTGGACCCACATGAACCTTCATTTACCATCATGAAAATCCTGGATATTTATTAAGGCATATGATGGTTGGGTAGCTTTTCATGGTGGGTTTTTGGCGTCCACTTGTGAACTTTAGCCCAAATGATGGTAGTTGATGCTTCTCAAAGTCTGAGGTCTCTCATATGCCAAAATTGGACACAACGGAACATTTTGGTCCGGACCAAAATGTTAGCATCATGTACGTACATAGACACATCCTCTCCTCCCTCTATGCGCTAACTATTGACTTATCCCCCTCTTTTGCCCTTGACATATCCCCTGTCACTTGTGAAAGCCAAAGACATCTCCCCTCAAGACTATCATGTTTCTTGTGGACACCAAACACATCAGGTTCAGAAACAAGGTTGCATCATGTTTTATTTTGCACAAAATTAAACATGACGCTAACTTTATTTCCAAAATGAGGCTTCATGTTGGTTTGTGTGGGTCCAAACTCACCCTTAGGGGTTAGGGTTTCATTCATGCCCATGGAAACTGCGTGAAAAATCCAAGCATTCCATTGATGCTCACAAGTTTGAAGGAATCTATCATCATCTAAGATCTGTTTAATTTCAGTTCTTCTATCATGAACAGGGTCAAGCTCTTCAATTTTTTTGAGCATTCTAGATCTTAGCCCATTCAAAAAATCAACTTAACAATCACTCAGATTCTTGCTGAAATAAATCTGCTTCTTGCCATTGTTTGGTGGAGTAAATTATTTATTGTAATGGAAGCAAAAACCTTATCTATTTTTACCTTAAATTCCAGCTGATTTGCCAGCCACAAATGGTGAAAGTATCCTTTTAAAAATGTGTATTTTCAATTTTTTTTGGAATAAATGCATGGTGATTTTTTTGCAAATCAAAAAGCTTTTGATCACTGAATTTTTGGAAAGCAGTATGCAGAAGCTAAAACATGGTTTGCAAAAATGGTCATGGGAGATAATTTCAGCTTTTTCACATTATCCTTATTCAATAAAACATTCATCTCACCTATTTTTTCTTCAATATTAAATGATCCATTGCAACCATAACTTTCCTGGTTTCTGGAACATATTGAATGGTAGGTGATTTTTTTGACAATTTATGAATCAAATATGGTGTATCCACTGAGCCTGGATGGATGGTAAACTCCTGCTTGTCATGCAACAAGCTGGAGTTTACCACCTGACAAAATGGGTTCATGGGGCAAAATTCAAGGGAGCCCAATCTTGTTGGGTCATCAACCTGACCTAGTTGTTGATCAACTGAAAGCAACAAGAAGCAATTTAGCTGCATTTGTGATCCTCATGACCAGCATGACCCATAGGATGGCCTCCTGTCAATGCCAAACTCTTGGCAGCTTAAGTTGAAAGGCGCCATGCCCCAGTTGATGGAACACCCCCATTGGGTGACCACCTGAAAAGCAGCGGTTGATTAACTTCCATGCAACTTTGAGAACCTGCCAACAGTGGCTTAAAAAAAAGCCACCCAGTTGACCACCTGACCAAACTTGGTTGATAAACCATAGGAGGAAAAAAGGTGAATTGAAGAAGTAAATACTTGGAAGTGATCAAATGGGGTTAAATTATTTGGAAATCATACAGCTCTGAAAGAGATCAAACATTAATCTGAGGAAAATAAAATTGAAACCAGGGAGAAATCAAGGGGATTCATGGGGGAAAAGTAATGGAAAAGCAATAAAGACACTTTTGATAAGTCCTGCAGAAACCAATTAGAAACACAGTGGAAAATTTGAAGAATCAAATGAGAATTCATTGGTCACTTTTGGAGAATTGGAGAGGAGTCTCAGAAGAAATCATGGATCAACTGTGTTTCCATCTTTGTGAACTCTACCAGAAAAATAACAGAAATCATGGTGATTTCCTCTGGAAATCAATTATAAAATGTGAAGCAATTGGGGAAACCATCATGGTGAAGTGAAGTCTCTAGTCCGCCAGAGATGCCTGATTTTTCCTGGTGCATGATACAACAAGCCAAAAGGCAAATTTTCCTCCCCAAAAAAGCTCTACAGGCTCTACAGACCTTGTTACTTGGTTTGTACTAAATCAGCTGGCATGGCATCAGTCCCTGAACCCTTACAGCCAGCCTATTCTGGTCCATTCTTGTGTGTCCACCATTACGGGGCTGAACAAGCCCCTTTGCTGTTCAATCCCCTGGCTGGTTGTCTGTTAAAACCAGCCCTGATGACCTCATTACCATACTTACGGGCTGGTTGCCTCATTCAGCCAGCCCCTGGCCCCTAAAATGGGCCAGGTGGGACCCAGGACTCACCTGGGTCCGGTTTCAACCTCACTAGGGGGGTGTAACTGGCCGACATGCGGCCCTATCCTCCCTCTTTCTCTCAAATCTCTGGTGTGGGCAGTCGAATACCCTCACCAGGGGCCCTGGGGGTCAATAACCCCAGGGAGTTGTTGTCAAAGAAGTCATTGGGCTGGGGGGTGATCAGGTTCCCTCAGCCCCTCGCTCCTCCCCCTTGGTAAAGGGGGGGGGGAGAGCGCCCCTTTTGTTTTCCCTCCCTTGCAACACTCTTTGCTGGTGGGAGGGTGGTCAAACCCCCCCCCCCCCACCATCCGGTTGCTTTCCTTGCGACCGGGTCCATTGTCTCCATGAGCAGGAGGGTGATCAAGTCCCCCCTGCCCTGACCAACCGCGTCATTGCGGCCGGTCGCAGGCTGGTTCAACCCAGCCAGCCAGCCCCCATCCCCCTTGCGCCGGCAAGCAAGGGGAGGGGAGGGAGCTGGGGCCGCAGGCCCCTGCTCCCACGGCGCTGGTTGCCGGGTACAACCAGCCGGGCCCGCGCGGCATTGCACCGCGCAGTATTCCTTGCCTGCCCAACAGCCCTGCGTGGGCCATACCAAAGAACACAAGCGGCCCCAAGCAGGCCGCAACACTGGCAGCAGCCCCAAGTGGGCTGCAACATGGGCGGCCGCCCCAAGCCCAAAATGTGAGAATTGACTACTTTGGCGGGCCAGCCCATCTGGCCAAGTATGTCCAAAATCAACCTTGGGCCCAATTATGCCCTTCCAAGCCCATCTGGCTGTATTTGCCCATATACCCCATTGGGCCCGTTAGGGCCCGTGTACCAATGGGCCAATTTACGCGTTTTGAGCCTAGTTTTCCCAAATCTGTGACATCCACATGGGCCTGTATGGTCCGTGTGTGTCCAATGGGCCGCAGAGGCCCATATTTGGATCCCATTTGGTTTACACTCATACGTAGCCCACACGTAAGTGAATACGTATTTTAACATTTTCACATTCAAGCCATCAATTGAAGATTCCAATGCACAGCCAAACCCTGAAAGAGATCCTTTCTATGGTGAAATACAAAGATACTCCCCACCAGCAAATATGGAAATTTACAATACATCTGAGATGAAACCTCTTCAATTTCTCTATCAAACTTGAAGCGCCCTGATCTCATCACTCCAAATCCTTCATCAAAGTATTGAGGAAAACATTTTTGACCATGCATGTCAGAAATACATCAAGATGGAACATAAGAAAATATGCATGAACTCAATTCTCAGTGGCCAGCCCAACTATTAAGCAGAAACACCCAAAAGTCTTTCAACATTGAAAAAAAGATTTACAATCACAAATGATTGAGTTGAAAATGTCTTTTTTGAAAGTTGACAAACTTTATCCTTTGAACAAAGTACTCTTGTCTTCAAAAGCCCAAACTGATGAAGAAAGTGAACCACACAGTAGTTATCCAACATGCCATAATATAGTTAATTCAATAGCTGGGGAGACTGTTACATGTGGATCAAAAATTTGGAAAAAAGACAAGAACAAATCTAAATTTTATCCTCTGAAGCAGTTTGGGTACCAAGGGCTCAAGAAGTGGATTTCCAGGCAATTGCTGCTCCCTTGGTTTGAAGAATTCCTCAGTGCACCTCAAGAGCATCAATCCAGTTGTCAGCTTACTACTTTTTCAGAGCAAGCTGCAAAAGTAACAGAAATAATATAAAAATAATAATAATAAAATTAACCTAAGAAGGAGTAGGAAAACCATAAATATTATTTCAAAAATAGATTTTCAACCCAAAATTTGGTAGGGTCACTCACTGACCCCACCCTTAAAAACCAACTCCTTATATTTTTAAATAATTAAGGAAAGAAAGAACAAAATACCATGGCACCACTATTGAAAGTTTTGGCAAATTAAATATTTCACATGTACTTTCACGTATAGATTTCACACCCAAAATTCAGTCAGAATTGAGTTTTTGTGTATATTTTAGGAGTTACAGAGGGAAATGTGTTCTGTGACAATTCCCGCACACAGACGCGGCAGCCAATACACCCACGCGCGGCTGAGCTACAGCACTGTCACCCTGTCAAAGACGTGTACCCAGCCCCAGGCCTCTGACAAGTATGCAGCCGCAGGACTATGGGTTGAAAAAGTGACAGACGGCCTGAGAAACCTAGGTACCGTGTAAACATGCTACAACCTACACAGGAACATTCTACATATGTAATAAATTTTCCTGTGGATATTAGATAGTCTCAAAATACATAAACCTATATAAAAATACCTAAATAAACTTTATACATATTTTTTATTAAATATAATTTAAAGTACCAAAAATTTTGAAAATAAAATAATGACTACTTCTAAAAATATATTAAAATACTTTAATATACTATTATGAGAATTTCTAGACATCAATATTTTTATGACATACTAAGAAAACTAATGATGTAAAAATAGTGCATGAATACCCATGACTTATATTTTTAAGTAATTATTTTAGTAAATCAACTGAATTTTAAAAAGAAGGAGTAAAATCAATATCATGAATTAACTCCAATTATTTAATACATAATGAGAACTCACCTGACATCAGAATATCCGTAGGAATGTCTATTAAAATAATTATCAACTTACTGGGAACATTTACTAAGGATAATTAATTGAATTATCAATAAAACGGACAGATTAGTGTTGTTCACACGTCTAAACATCAATTGTAAAGTAGAATAATTCCCATACCCTGTGTAATTAGATTCTACCCGTGCTACAGCACCAAGAAAACTTGACAGAATGCCACTGGTTACCCTGCTAGCCTGAGTTTCCATCCCTTTGAGCCCCTGTACCCTCAGAAGGACAATATTGGGACTCAAAAAGCTATAAATACAGAGCTCTTTTGAGGATATTGATACCCAGAGACCCAGTTATATTTACATCCAGAAACCTTTCAAAGGTAATCAAATACTTATAAGAGATAAGAAAGTGATTTATGGCTTTAGTCTGATTAATAATATCCGTCCCCAACCCTTTTTATCAATTTAAACTGCTGAACAACCTTTTAACCCCAGTAAACAGGTTTAACCCATCAGTGCACGTCCCAAACAGGTACCCAAAGGGTTTAATAATAAACCATTGAGTCTTATTATCCTTTCTCTGTTGTGGCAGCTTGATTACAAAGACCTGCCACTCCACCGTGTATTTTATATACATATTATCTTTGGGCAATATATCCTTTAAGAATATAAATTAAAGGTTCCAAAGTAACCAGGACTATGTGTTTTCATACTGAATTCCCTGAAGAGAGGTGTTAAATATCCCCAATATAATTGTGGCTCCTCTATAAAAATATTTAATAATCAATTTATTTATTTTGATTTATAACAATAAACCATATCCAAACCAATTAACCTTGCAATAAGCTTTATCCAAATATTTTACAGAATTTTGCTACATTTATTGAGTTATATAATTATTATTTAATCTATCACCTCTGGTAGCTAAAGGATAGCAAGGATCTTAGCATCCAGGAGGCTGACACCAGTAATCCTACTAAACTTTGTTATATTTGGGATTGAACTATGTGGAAAGAATTCAAGGATCAAACAAATCAGATTTACACAACAGAAACAGGGAACCTTGTCTTTGGAATTTAAATTGATTGGATGAATCCCCATGTAATCAAGGCCATTGGGAAAAGCATCTCTCTTGGTTTAATATTCTTCATTTGTTTCAATCTTCCACCTAGTGTGTGCTACAAGCCACACAATATTTTTGTGTATGGATACACACCAACACCCAAGGAATGCACCTCATTCCAACTGAATAATCTACTCAATCCTCTTTTCTCTGAGCTACTGGGTCTTTGGAAAGGATATTTCTTCCCAAAAACTAAAAAATATCAAACTGGAAGAGTAATAAGTGCTTCCATATTACCACCAATTGGTGATACACCTGTTTTATTTAAAATGGGTGGATCTGCATCCCACTTTGCAAAAATCTTCTGTTCCCACTGTAACCTCAAGCTGAATTATATTGGAACACCAAAAAGGAGTCTTGGAACTAAAAAATAATCAAGATCACATCAAATGGGCAGAGAATTGCAATAATGCTCAATCATTCAATGAGAAAACCAACATTCTCAAGCTACAGGGTGCCTGAAACACAATTTTTCAAACTCCACCATACTGGGAACCAAAAAACATGACAACAATTGATCCAATGCATACCTTCATTTTGGGAATGCTAGGGGATTACAGCATCACCTACCTTGGAATAATCAAGGCTTGCCAAAGTCTTCAAAATTTTGAAAGGAGAAAAAACACTTACCCAAGAAGTGTAAAAATTAGTCAAGTAAGCAGCCTCAAATCTGGATCCAAACAAAAGTGCTATTTATCACCAGAAAATACCAAAAGAGTCACCAGGAGGAGAGTTCAAGCATTCCTAGATAACTCCTCAAAAAATCTTGAAGATATTTCTCCCAATCCAATTGAAAAGGTTCAAAATTGGGAAAATCAGCAGCATGAAAGCTCATCAAATATGCAGCATAGAACTTCTTTACCAATTTTTGTAGTCCAGAAAATCCCAGGGCTCCATTGTCCCAGCTCCTCAAGAAGTTGGAAAAATTCTGCATCTGAACATCTTCAACCAATTTTAAGATGTTCTCCAAGGCATCTTGAGAATGAATCCACAATCAGCTCATGCAAATCTGGGCCTCAATCAAAGGAAAAATGAACGCAAAAAGATACCTCACCAGGAAAAAATCCTGACAGATCTATTGGAAGCAAATCAGGAAGCCAAAATGAATCTAGGAAGAGCAAGCATGTCAGCTTGCTACTTGGACAGAGCAACCTGTCAAAGCAGAAATCAAATAATAAAATTAGAAGGAGTGGGAAATCCATGAATATTATTATAGAAATGGATTCCCCACCCAAAATTAAGTAGGGTCACTCACTGACCCCACCCTTGAATTCTAACTCCTTACATTTTTAAATAATTATTAAAAAAAATGACCACAGACCACAACACCACCATGGAACCTTTTGGCCAGTTTAACATTTCACACATTATGCCATGTATAGGTTTCACACCTAAAATTCAGTCAGAAGTGAGGTGTTGTGTATATTTTAGGAATTAAAGGCCAATTTGTGTTGTGTCACAATTCCCGTGCGCAGCCCCGCATTCATACAGTAAGGGTACACACGCCTGACACTCTATATGTAGGCGCATGTCAAAAGGCCTGCATGAAAATGACTGGCTGGCCGCAGGCAACAGATTCCTGCACGCAGCTGTCAAGCCTGCGCGCGTCAACAAAAATTGTACTAAGCCTGACAGCCAGGTACCGCAGGAACAGGCTACAATTTGCATGCATACATCACGTATATGTAACAACCTGACGGCTGGAAAGAAGGATGTCTGAAACCTAAGAATATTGAATAAAAAATATGAAAATCAAAATATAAAGCAAATAAATTGTGGGAAAAAATAATGAAGGTTGTCATGTAAATGAGATTTCCAGATCTTTATGAACCATAAAACACAACAAGGAGTTAACCTGAAAATTATTAAAAATTCCCAACTTGTGCAGAAGATGCTGTAGAATCTACTAATACCCACTTCTACCCATGTCACTCAAAAGAAATCGATAAAAAATAATGAAATGTGTCTGAATCATAAAAATAACAAATTAACATTTAAAAACCTTCTGACAATTATTTCACAAAGAAATATGACATAGAAAAGGCTAGCATATTGACAGCGCCAGAACTACGTGCCAAACTAGCCCTGGCCAGCTTACTAGCCTCAGCACCCAAGCACAACCCTCTCTACGTGCCTTGAGAAGGTCTTGTTACCCTAAAAAGGTATATAAACAACCCTTTAAAGTGATTTAAACCCCATTAATTTTAAAGTATCAATCCAGACCCTGTTGCCATCCGTGATCAAGTGTTTATTCAAGATAAAAAAGTGATATATGGCTATAGTCTGATAAGATTATTAATAATTCTGGCCCCATCATGGATTCTGTGAAGAATATCAGCAAATAACCCCAATAATTGTCCTGAGACCCTTTCAACCGTGAATCTCTGCAAGCTTCTTGGAGTAAGTACTTGAAATAGTAAGTTGTCTCCTCCTTGCAACCCAGGCATAAGTGTTGTAAGACAGCCAGTCCAGCCATCCCCTTGAGTTAGCCTTTTGTGAGCAATCATTTAAGACCTCATTGTCCCAAGGTCTTTACATGGTTCAAAAGAGCCCCTTGAAGAGAGGTTGTTATCCAATAAAGATCCCCAGTTTTCACAAACTGTTGCCCCTCTTAAAAAAACATATATTTAAACAAATTCAATCCAACCCATCCAACCAAACTTTTCACTTGCTTTTAAATCAATTATTTGAGCATTTTACCATAATTTTCTTGGAATTATTATTCCAACACCAATATCACTTTCTGTAGCTCAAGGATTGCAAAGTTTGTGGCATCAGGAAGCTGAAAACTGGGGGTCTGGCCAGGAAATATCCCTGAATAATTAATTTTTAACTAATTTATTTCTTTCAACCAGATATTCTACATAAAAATAAGTAAAAATACTTATTATCCTTATTTTTTGATCATTGTTTCTCCAGTGGAACTTAAAAACAATGGAGAATTAATCAATTATTATTTGAACCTTCTTAAAAAACAAAAAGAAGAAAGACTTTGTAATTTTGTGCCTTTTATCATAACTCCTGAGCAACAAAAAGATAGATTACTTTATTATAAGCAACAAGCTTTAAGGAAAAAGAATTGGCGCTTGAAAGATTTATTAATTTTCATTTTTTACTCAGGCAACAAATGGCCTGGAAAAGATATTAGAGGCAACTTTATTTCTTTAATAAGAATAAAGAAAGTAAGCTTAAGATATTTTTTTTATTTTTTTTTTAAAAAAATATATAACAAAAATTTGAAAAAAATCAAAGTTTGATAAAAATGAATTAAAATTATATAAAAACCAAAAAAACTTATTAATTTTAATTTTTCATCTTAAACTAGTGGAAAAAACCTTTTCCCTAGCAGATTTTATTGAGCAGGACCTGTTGGAAAACAGATCCCACCACGTTTCTTTGGATTTAAGCCAAGACTTGATTGGTACCCATGAAGATCCCCCTTGATTACACCCCCCAGGGCTCTTTTAACCCCAGCCAAGCTCTAGTACCGCTGAAGTTAAGCCTAAGTAAGCCTAAATTAATTTGAAAATAAACAAAAATATTTTTTTTATTTTTTTTTACCTTTTTCAAAGTCTTTTTGACAAAAACTTACATCTTTTTTTTTGCATTATGTCGCAAAACAGACCCCACATCCCCGGGACAGGAAAAGCCCCATCCTATGGACCTCTGCCCGGAGGAATGCGTTCCTGTAAAAGTGCCCATAGCAAGCACAATGAGGGGGCTCAAACCCGCAATACAAGTGCCGTGAGAGCCGCCAGCACCCGCGCCCTCCAACTTGACCAACAATTTGTTGGAGATGAGTCCCTCTCCCCCACATTTGTCCCACACAGTCACTCCTCCTCTTACACCTCCCACTCTGGAACTAGTCAAAGAGTCCAAAATCAAAGAGTTGGTGAAGGATCATGTGAGTCATTGGGAGGCTTAAAAGCTAGCCCACAAACAGGAGGACTCAGCAGCTATGAGAAAGGCCATATCACGGGCCAAGTCCTCTCAAATAGCCCTGCAGAAATTAATCCCCTTGGAAGAGGTGGTGAAATACGTGGAGAAATGGAACCCCTGGGACCAATTAGCCAAATTAAAGGGAAAAGACCCCAAAAAGTTGAGGTCTTCACATGATCAAAAAATGAGAAACCCAAAAGATTGGGAAAATATCATATCTCTAGCCCAGAAATGGAAGAAAGTCTATCACAACTAGGATCTGATGATATTACACTGTTGTTTAATAAATTTTTTGATGATGTCTTTTACAACTTTAAGATCTTGAGCAGCAACTTGGATAATATTCATAAACAACTTGATAAATTCCTCCTGAATACTAACATAATTATCCAAGGTCAAGCTGACCATATGAAAACTAATGAGTCTGAAACCAAGGTATTAAAAGAAAACATTGAGTCAAACAAATTCAGTATACTTGAAAAATTGCACATCAATGAGTTATAAAATAATAATTTAAAGGATATTATTAGTGCTGAAAAAATATCCTTGATCAAGCACATCAATACCAGTTACTCCTCTGGACACAATGAGATCATTTTTTACATTGAGCAGCTCAAAGGAGAAGTGAAAAACAAAACTGATACCCCTTCTGCTCACCTAGTCAATAAAATTGACCTATTGAGTAACAAGTTGGATCTGGAATTAGGTATGATCAACAATGACTTAAGAGACCTCAAAGTCAATTCAACTGCTCCTCCTAGGATCCATTTTGAAGAGGTAAAGCCTACTAGGATAAGTAACACTCCTAACATTCCTCTTAATGTTGGAGAAATAAGGAATGAATCTTACCAATCCAGTCAAACTCCTGAAGTGGAACAAGCTCTGAAACTCTTACCTCCTGTGGCTGAATGGCCCAAATTCTCAGGTGAAGGAGAATATAACCATATCAGTTTCATCAAATTAATTGATTACACCCTTGCCTCCTATGATTTACTGGACACTATAGCAGTGGTAAGACTGCCCAGGCTGTTTGAAGGAGTAGCCTTGGATTAGTTCATCAACAAAAGAGGAGAAGTGGGACCGCAGACTTGGGATTCTTGGAAAGTCCTTATGAAAGAACAATTTGGTACCAGGATATGGAAAAGAAAAATGATGAAAACCTTTGAGGCCTCACTTTTTGAACCTGCTAAGGACAAACCTCACAAGTGGTGCTTGGAACAAAAGAAGAGGTTAGATTGCTTCTACCCTGAAGCTGATAAAGAGGAATTCAATGAAAGACTCCTCAGCTTATTTCCCGGACACCTTAATGACAGTGTAAGGTGTAGAATGTCTATAGATGCTGATCTCTCCACCCTTATTGGTATCCTTGAGGAAACTATTGACATGAATGTTCTTGAAAAAAAAACCAATAGACCCAGGGAACTTGCCCCCAAGGTTAGAGACAAGTATAATCCAAAAACTAAGGACTCCATCAATCCTTTATTAGAAATCAAGAAGACTTCTGAGACCAAAGAAAAGGTATGCTGGAACTGTAACTAAACTGGACATATAAGACCTGACTGTCCCCAGCCCAGAAGAAAGATCAATCTCATTGAAGGAGGAGATGAGGATAATGAACTCAACTCTGAACTGGATGACACTGATGGATCATTATCTGAGTATGAATTAATGATTACTAACCCCATCAATGTCATTGAAGGAGAAATAGGATCCTCCCTGGAAATCAATTCAGTCAACAAGGATTACAATCTACCACAACAATGGACTCCCAACATGAAAATCCAACATGTTTCTGAAGCCAAGACTATCACTCTGAAACCCTCTATTGGTAAAAGCTACACCACTTGCAAAACTTGTTATGCTACTGGACTAATCCAAGGTTCTCCTGTGAAGTTACTTCTAGATAGTGGAGCCTTCTGCTCCTGTGTTGGGTCAAGTTGCTTAGAGAACCAAGTCCCCAACTGGAAAGAATACTTTCTACCAGTTCCACAAGCTAAGTTCAGCAGTTGCAACTCCTCCCTTAATGCTATTGGAATATGGTCTACAGACCTCATTTTTCCCCATTCCAAAGGTTCCCTGAGACTCAAGGTTGAGTTTGTAGTACTCCAGAATGGAATGTGTGATTACTTCATTTTAGGAAATGACTCTCTGTGCCTGTATGGTATAGATGTATTCCAAAGTAAAGGAAGATACTTTACTATAGGAGGCAATTGGAACAAGCAGTTTCAAATATGCCATGTTAATTCTCACACTACTGATTCCACTTATCAGAAACACCTGGAAACCTTTAACCAGGAATACTTCTCCCAAGCTTCCCTGAATGACCAACTCAGTGAAGATCAAAAACGTGATATCCTTCAGGTCTGCTTTGAGAATCAGAACGCTTTCTGCACTAAGGACCACCCTATTGGTAACATCAAAGGACATGATATGATCCTTACCTTAACTATCAAACCCCCTTAACCTCCTAATCTGAGAAGACCTGCTTATCCTTCCAGTCCAAAACCAAGAGCAGCTTTGGAAACTCACATCCAGGAACTAGTTGACTTAAAAGTCCTGAGGAAAGTAGGACATGATGAACAGTTAGATATCACTACTCCTGTGATCATAGCTTGGCAAAATGATAAGTCAGGAATGGTAGGAGATTTTAGGATGCTGAACAATTACACTCAAGCAGACTATTACCCCATTCCTAGGATCAACCATGCCCTTCATAATCTCTCACAAGCTAAGTTTATTACTACCATGGACATGCTGAAAGGCTTCCACCAGATCCCCATCAGCCCAGACAGTAGGAAGTTCATGAGGATCATATGTCACCTAGGTATCTATGAGTACTTGAGGATGCCCTTTGGAATCAAGAATGCTCCTTCCCACTTTCAGAGGATGATGGACACTGTACTAGGCCAGTTCATAAGGCAAGGATGGATGATGTTATATATTAATGATGTTATCATCTACACTGATGATTGGAACTCCCATATGGATAAAGTAAGACTTGTCCTAAAAACCATCTCTGCTGCAGGATTAAAAGTATCCATGAAAAAGTGCAACTTTGGATATGGTGAACTCAGAGCATTAGTTCACATATTATCTGTTCTAACTCTTAAAGCTGACCAAAGCAAAATAGAAGCTGTTATGAACAGGCCAATGCCTCAGAACAAAACTGAACTCCTGGCCTTTGTCAGTTTCTGCAGCTACTATAGGAAGTATCTACCCAAGTTTGCATTACTAACTAAGTGTTTTTATTATATTTGCAAAATCAATACCCTGTTTGAAATGACTCATGAAAGAGTTAAAAACTATGAGGAACTCAAGGTGGCTATGACTACTGCCCCTGTACCAATACAACCTGATTAAATTAAACCCTTTATACTATATATTGATGCCAGCATGGAAGGGCTAGGCGCTGCACTTCATCAAGAATTCATAGAAAACAATAGACAAGTGGAAAAACCAATACTCTTTATCTCTAGACAAGTGAAGGACACAGAGAAAAGATATGGTGCCAGTCAAATTGAATGCCTAGCTCTAGTATGGGCCTTAGAAAAGCTCCATTACTATCTGGAAGGTACTAAATTTGTGTTTATTACAGATTTCAATTCTGTTAGAGCCCTGATGAACATGAAGACTCCCAGCAGGCACATGTTAAGATGGCAAATAGCTATCCAACAGTACAGAGGAAAAATGACAATAGTACATCAAACTGGGAACAAACACCAGAATGCTGACAGTCTGAGTAGGAATGCTCTACCCAACAACCCAAGTAACCCTGCTTATGACCCAGAGGATAATGATATCTTCCCTATCCTTAACATTAACATGTTGAATGTTGAAGCTCCTATAATGAGAATCCACATTTGTGAATTGGATGAATCCTTGTTCAACTCAATCAAAGAATCTTACAATTCTGGCATGAATACTCTGATCACCATTATGGAAAGTACTTCTCCACCATCTGAATTGATCAATAGCCTACCTGAACCACTCTTGAAACCATACAAAGCTGGAAGTTTCACCATATGGGATGGTCTAGTATACTACAGGCATCAACACTCAAGTGTTATAGTCTTAACTAAGGATGACCATATCAAACACATCCTGGCTGAATGCCATGATAACTGCTCATCTGGTCATTTATCTGCTGATAGAACCTTAGATAAGGTTAAACAAACTGCTTGTTGGATCAATTGGAGAGACTCCACTATCCAGTATGTTACTAGTTGTAAAACTTGTCAGAAGTCCAACAGGACCACTGGGAAAAGGTTTGGTCTACTAAAAAAGATTTCTGAACCCAATAAAAGATGGGAGATAATCAACATGGACTTTATAACTGGACTACCACCAGGAGGAGCCTATTCCTACAACTCAGTCCCAGTCATTGTGGATAGGTTCTCCAAGAAAGCAAATTTTCTACCTAATCACAAGGAAGACACAGATATGGAATTTGTCCTATTATTTTGGAGCAGACTCATTGCTGAGGTTGGAGTTCCCAAGATCATTATCAGTGACAGATCTCCTAAATTCACCTCTGAGTTCTGGAGAAATCTTCATGACATGCTGGGAACCACCTTAGCTTTCTCTAAAGCTTATCACCCCCAGACGGATGGATTAGCTGAAAGGATGATTCAGACCCTGGAAGACATGCTCAGGAGATTCTGCTGCTTTGGTCTAGAATATAACAATACTGATGGGTACTTCCATGACTGGGTCAGCCTCTTGCCTGCTCTAGAAATGGCTTACAACAGCAGCAAACATTCTACCACCAAGGAAGCCCCCTATGTACTGGAGAGAGGGTGGATTCCTAAATTACCCAAGGATCACCTGAATAAGCAGCTAACCAATATCCACACCACATCACTTGACTTCAAGAATATGATAAATACAGCCAACAAACACGCTGCAAAAATTTCTCAAGAAGCTATTGAGTACAACCAACAGAGATGGGATAAAACCCATAAAGAACCTGACTTCAAGATTGGTGATCAAGTCTTAGTTTCTACCACCAATTTCACTAACTTAGCTGGAAACAAGAAACTCAGACCTGCATTTGCTGGACCATTCACCATTTAGAAACTCCATGGAAAGAATGCTGTGGAAGTAATTCTCAGTGATGAACTTTCCAGAAAGCACCCAGTCCTCCCAGTAAGCCTTGTCAAAAACTACCATCCTTGAGAAGGAGAACACACTCTTTCACCAGCAATTCCTATTGCAGGTGAAACTGAGAAAGACAAAGGAAAAATAAACCAAATCCTTAAAGACAAGAAAGAAAGGATAAATGGGAAAGATGTCAGACTCTATCTAGTCAGATACAAAGGAGAATCTGCTGAAAAAGATGAATTTTTACCTGGAAACAACATTCCAGATGGACCTATCCACTTAAGAAATTACAGAGCCAATATAAGACATTGAGCCCCAATTTTTTTTCAGATATAGACATATCTTGGAGTGGGGGAATGTCAGCTTGCTACTTGGACAGAGCAACCTGTCAAAGCAGAAATCAAATAATAAAATTAGAAGGAGTGAGAAATTCATGAATATCATTACATAAATGAATTTTCAACCCAAAATTAATTAGGGTCACTCACTGATCCCACCCTTGAATTCTAACTCCTTACATTTTTAAATAATTATTAAACAAAATGACCACAGACCACGACACCACCATGGCACCTTTTGGCCATTTTAACATTTCACACATTATGCCATGTATAGTTTTCACACCTAATATTCAGTCAGAATTGAGGTGTTGTGTATATTTTAGGAGTTACAGGCGGATTGTTGTTGTGTCACAATTCCCGTGCGCAGCCCCGCATTCATACAGTAAGGGTACACATTCCTGACACTCAATATGTAGGCGCATGTCAAAAGGCCCACATGCAAAATGACTGACTGGCCGCAGGCAATAGATTCCTGCACGCAGCTGTCAAGCCTGCGCGCGTCAACAAAAATTGTACTAAGCCTGACAGCCAGGTACCGCAGGAACAGGCTACAACCTGCATGCATACATCACGTATATGTAACAACTTGACTTCCAGAAAGAGGGATGTCTGAAACCTAAGAATATTGAATAAAAAATATGAAAATCAAAATATAAAGAAAATAAATTGTGGGAAACAATAATGAAGGTTGTCACGTAAATGAGATTGCCAGATCTTTATGAACCACAAAACACAACAAGGAGTTAACCTAAAAATTATTAAAAATTCCCAACATGTGCAAAAGATGCCGTAGAATCTACTAATACCCACTTCTACCCATGTCACTCAAAATGAATTGATACAAAATAAGGAAATGTGTCTGAATCATAAAAATAACAAATTAACATTTCAAAACCTTCTGAAAATTATTTCACAAAGAAATATGACATAGACAAGGCTAGCAGATTGACAGCACCAGAACTACGTTCAAAACTAGCCCTGGCAAGCATACAAGCCTCAGAACCCAAGCACAACCCTCTCTACGTGCCCTGAGAAGGTCTTGTTACCCTAAAAAGGTATATAAAAAACCCTTTTAAGTCATTTAAACCCCAGTAGTTTTTAAGTATTAATCCAGACCCCATTGCAATCTGTGATCAAGTGTTTATTCAAGATGAAAAAGTGATATATGGATATAGTCTGATAGTATTATTAATAATTCTAGCCCCATCATTGATTCCGTGAAGAATATCAGCAAATAACCCCAAAAATTGTCCTGAGACCCTTTCAGCCATGAATCTCTGCAAGCTTCTAGGAGTAATTACTTAAACTAGTAAGTTGTCTCCTCCTTTCAACCCAGGCATAAGTGCTTTAAGACAGCCAGTCCAGCCATCCCCTTGAGTTAGCCTTTTGTGAGCAATCATTTCAGACCTCATTATCCCAAGGTCTTTACATGGTTCAAAAGAGCCCCTTGAAGAGAGGTTGTTATCCAATAAAGATCCCCAGTTTTCACAAACTGTTGCCCCTCTTAAAAAAACATATATTTGAACAAATTTAATCCAATCAAACCAACCAAACATTGCACTTGCTTTTAAATCAATTATTTGAGCATTTTACCGTAATTTTCTTGGAATTATTATTCCAACACCAATATCACTTTCTGTAGCGCAAGGACGGCAACGTTCCTGGCATCAGGAAGCTGACACAGCAAAGCTCCCTTCAGGAAATCTCCTACTGCTCTTTTGAAGATCAAAGCAATCCACATCAAGCAGTTTCATTGATACAAGAGAAAATTATTCCATCAAGTGAATTTTTTCTTACTAATCAAGAGCTCAGAAGTCTTCAAGAGGGTACCAATTCAATCAAATTTCCATCTTAAATTACTAGGTTGCCCAGAAACATAGATTTTCCTGCTGCTGGTACTCCTAAGGCTGCTGAATGGTTGGTTTTGTACACCATTCATGTAGTGCTTGTTTTGATTCCAAGATGGAATTGGAACTCAGCCAACAGCTTGCAGGAGAAAAGGCTTACCTCCACTACTTCCAAACTTATTGGTATCAGCAACTTGGTAATGTCTCATCAGCTTACAGATTGCCAGTTTTTCCAATTGGATAAATTAATTCTGGCTTACCGGGAGGAAATATTGCTTCATTGGGGATCTGAAATCAAACCCAAGCCAACAATCCATTTTCCTCAGCATATGAATAAGATGATCAAGCTCTATGGCCCTCTGTCAATATTTTCATGTTGGTCAGGAGAAAGGCTGAATCACATCTTGAACTTGGTTAAAAAAATAAAAATACACATAGGTAACACAGATTTCTGAAAAGTAGATTCTTTGTGGCACACTTTGAATTTATTGTTTTTATAATCTTAAGGTTTCCTTGATAAGTCTCTCTTGAATGGATTCCTTGAAAGGGCCAAACTTCAAGGCTTGGTTGACCCAATTGGATCCAACTCAAATGTTTTGAGTATTGATTCTGACCAAATCCCAGATCTGAAAAGTTTTTTCTCTACCCTTCCAAGACAGGTGATGTTTCAAGGGCTAAAAAAGAGATGAATGTTTTGGAAGAAGAAAAATTAAAACAATTCATTGAAAATAACTCAACATACAATGTCTTGCCATGGGACCAGCTGGAGTGGTTGCCTTGCAAATCATTGCAGTTCCATGGTCATAAAATAACACTCCATTGCTAAAATAAAAGTAATTCTCAGATTTCCTTTTCATCCAAATCGAATCAAGGCCCTTGTGAGATGGGGAAGATATTGTCCATCTTTCATGAAAAAAACTGTGCACAATATTTCCTCATTGTTGAAAACTTTTCTTTGTTGGAAAAAATTGATACTTCAAGAGATCCCTACCTTGGCCTCAATCATCTCAATGCTCAAATGGTTAATCAAGAAGGTGGATCAATATCTGTGATACATCAAGATACAATATTAGGTTTTGTGGCAAGCATGGCTTATGAAGCAAAAAAAGCACAAACTTCCAAGGATGTTTATTGTGTTGTGGCAATTAACTCTTTGGTAAGTTGATATCAAAAATACTAATTTCTGAAGAACTATCATTATTGATTTTTCTGACTGGTGATTCCTTACAAAAAAGTAGGAAATATAAAAAGACACATGGACTGCTTTTTATTTTACTAGATAGTGGTAAAAGATGAAATCAGAAGAATTGGTATTGTGTCACATATCTATCTAAAACATGTGTATAAGGTACAGAATTAAAAAATAGAAATTAGATTTAATCTCAGAAAACTGAACCATTCATCCTAAAAGCAAATTGAAAATCTGTGTTTTCACCATTTATTTTAAATGATCATTATCTAAAAATTTGATTCTTCTCATTTTGGAACTTTGTATCATTTGAAATCATGGACTATGATGTGCAATTCAATCCATAACTGCTGAAAAGTTGTTCAATCAAAGTATGGCCTTACAGTTAAATGAAGAATTTTCAATCCTTCCTTTTATATAATTAATTTGAATTAAATATATCCATTGCATAAATATTCTGCATGAATCTTCTGAGGCCATCCAGAAATGAATTTGATGTTTGAATCCAAAACCTCAACAAATTAAAAACAGGTTTCAATCACAAACCCAGGTGCTACACCTGCTGGCAGGTGCAGCCTTTTTTTTCAGGGTAATTTTAGCCGTGTTAATTTTGACACAGCTGGAATGTAGTTGTGTGGAATCCCATACAAGCATGGACCTTGGTGTGTGGGCTGCGTGGTTCTTTGAGCCATGGGGACAAGGACATGGCTTGAATATGGTTTTTGGCATGCCACACGGCTCATTTTGAGTTTTTTCTATGGCTCAATGGGCTCTGAACTCAAAATTACCCAATATTAAATTTGCCAAAAAGTGCCATTATGGTGCCATGACTTTTTGGTCAAATTTCATTTAATTATTTAAAATATTAAGGTGTTGTATTTCAAGGGTGGAGTCAGTCAGTGACCCTACTTAATTTTGGATGGGTAATTCATTTCTTTAATAATTTTTATCGATTTCCTTTTCTTTCTTAGGTTAATTTCAATGTTTTTATTTATTTGTTTTATTTTTGTATTTTTGTTACTTTGAAAGGTTGCTTTGTACATAGTAGCAAGCTGAAAAGACTGCAAAGCCTTCCTGTTTTCAGGATTAGGCCAGGATAGGATGGTCTTTAATTTGTTTTTGTCCATGAAGATTCCTTCCCCTTAGATCACATGGCCAAGATAGTCCACAGAAGGCGCATGGAAGTTGCATTTGGAGGCCTTTGCGTAGAGCATGTGTTTTCTGAGTCTGGTCAAGACTTCACAAAAATGAGGCATGTGTTCCTGTAAGTTCTTGGAAAAAATAAGGATATTTTCAAGGTAAACCACCACATGAACTGTGAGGAGATAAGCAAGTATTTCATTAATAATTTTTTGAAAAGAAGCTGTGGCATTGGTCAGTCCAAAGGGCATGACCAGGTATTCATAGCTTCCAAACTGAGATCTGAATGCTTTTAGGTGTTCATCTCCTTCCTTGATGCGCAGAAGATTGTAAGCTCCTCTTAGGTTGATTATTGTGAAGATAGAAAAGCCTGCAAATAAATTCAGTAAGAAAGTCATTGGAGGAAGGGGATAATGGTTCTTTCTTGTAACAACATTAAGCTTGCAATAGTCAACACACAACTGCAAAATCCCATCCTTCTTTTTAACAAAAAGAACAGGTTCTATAGTGCTTTGATTGCTGGAAAAGATGAAAACTTTCTCTACATTCTCTGCTATTTAGGCTTGTAGGGTTGGCTTTTCACTTTAAGATAGCAAGTAGATTATCCCAACTGGAGGAAGAGGTCCTTCTGGTTTGACATGATGATTATAAGCGTGGTGGGGAGGAATTTGATCTGCTTTTAACTTGGAGAAAAAATTTAGAAAAGAAGGGTAATCAACAGGAACTTCCACCAAAAAATTTTCTATTTAATCAGCAACTTTGTCAATTTCAATGTTGTCCCAGTCATTGGAAGTGGATTTTTGGGGAGTAACATAAATATTAGAAGAGGTAACCAATTGCATGATATGCAAGGATTAATCCCTAGATTCCTCCTCAAGAGAAATTGTCAATGGATCAGTGAATATCCAAGCAAGGTAAGATATTTTTGAACTCAATGGGAATTGGATGGAGTGTTGAGTATTCCAGGGTTCTGAAGTAAGAGGAAATTCAAGTTACTGCAGTTCCAGAGGCGGAGTAGAAGGAAAACCAGTTGAAGGTAGGTTGTCCAGGTTGAGTTCAATGGAGTTAGGGGAAATGTTTTCAGTTTCCTGTGGTCTTGGGGTGATTATCCCCATCTCCAGTTCACTCAGGATTCCAGTGGTGAAGAAATTTGATTCCCAGGATGATTTCTTCTGAGAATGGTGGCTTGGCTAGGAGGAATTCTCATTCAAAGCTAGGAGAAGAAGGAAGTGAGAACACCCAAGTTACCTTATGGGTAATTGATTGAGAGGGTGAATTTTTAGGACTGAAATTGAAAATAGGAATAGGTTTTCCAAATGAAGTGGGCTTCAATGAAACCCTTAGAACCATAGGATTAGCCATTACAGGTTGATTATAACCTGAATCAATCAAAACACTATAACTCAAGTCACAATGACAGAGAATCAAATGTAAGCCTTAAGAAAGTTGGTCATAGTAATCTTTTTGTATCTTTTGTACCCTAACATCAATGAGATTATAATCCTGGAGTACAACAGGAGAACCACCTGATTTTTTTTGCTTGGGGTTAGAGGAAGAGTTGGGGTTGGAGTTGGAATTGTTGACGGTCTTCTTTTTACAGTCATCCATCTTGTAATTCCCTCCACAATTCATACATAGTCCCTCCTTTTACCTTTTTGCCTTTTATTCAGCCTTGAGATTGCCATCAGGGCCTAATTCCAGGGTGGGTTTGGTTGGGGAAGATTGCTTCTTTGCAAATTTGTCTTTATTCTAGGCCTTAATTTTGCCCTTGACAGACTGAGAGGAATTGGCTTGGGATTAAGAGAATTTTTTCTGTTTACGTTGGCTTTTATGAGAAGACTTTTCCTTGAATTGTTTGTGGTACCTGGTATTTTAATCTAAAAATGAATCCATAAGGTCTTGAAGTGTGTCCCCAGAAACATAATACCCAGCTAGTTGTTCCCAAAGTTAAGAGGGGAGAATTTGGCAAAAATTGAAATAGAAATCTCTATCACCCCATTCAGAAACTTTATTCATAAGGGATCAAAATTCTGTGATGTGGGTTGAAGGATATCCAGAGTCCTTCATCTTGAAATTCAAAAGTTCCTTTCATGCTTTGGCTACTCCCAGACAATTACCAAAGAGAGTATGAAGTTTTTTCATGAAGTGTTTCCAGAAGTTGAGCAGGAATGAAGGCTCTTGATTGGAGAGGTGAGCTTGATAGGGTTGGATCCAAAGGCTTGCATTCCCAGAGAGATAGGAGACAGAAAACAAGAATTTCCTTCTATTTACACAAAAGGTTTCTTTGTCATTTGAAAAGATGAGTTCACAACCTTTTAATAAGGTTTTGAGCTTGGTAGGGTTATTGCCTTCAAATTTGTCAGGCAGATTCATTGAGGGAGCTTTCAAGGTTCTAGAGTGGAGCTAGTGGTTTTTGGAGGTTGAGAAAGTTTGGCCACAGCTGAAGTCATGGTTTGGAGGATGGCTAAAAGAGTAGGGTTCACATCAGGAGGTTGAGGGGTCAGTTGAATTTCAGGATCAGGAATTTCAGTGGAAGCAGATGGTTTTGAAGCTTTCTCCTGAGGTCCGACAGTTGGTGAATTAAGGTTACTGAGGATCCCAGAGTCAAATACTGATTCTTTGCTTTCCTCCTCTTCCTCATCCTCATGGAGAGGTATCATTCTGGGATTGTAAAAAGGAGAATCCAATCCAAAACCTGGTTGGGGATATTGAACAATTACAAAATTAGCAAAAGGTCTGACAACAGGCAGGGCAGGAGATAGGGAAGGTCTTGAAGGATCTGGAGGAAGGATAAAAGTATTGATGGTGTTGGAAGCTGTTTCTGGGAGGTTGTCAAAGGTCCTCCCATGCCCACAGGCTATAGGAGTAGATTGAATGTGATCCTGAAGTTCTAGTGTAGAACCATGTCCTCTGGCTGCACTGGCAAAAGGTGGACTGGTGATGATGGATGGTTTTGCATTTTGAGGAGGCATTTTTTCCACTTATGCCGTAAGGAAGTGACCAAAGGAAAGTACCCAGAGAGGAGGATAAAAGATTGGCCACAAAAGTCTTGAGGTTGAACAATGTTTTCCAAGGAAGTTCAAAGCAGGTCAAAGTGAGTCAAAGCAGTTGAAGGGTTCAAATTCAAATTTTGAAGAAGTAAAATTCAAAGTCAATACGTCAAAGTCCAATTTCAAATTCAAAGTTGAAGTCAAAGTCAAATTTTGATCAAACCTATTGGAGCTGTAAAAGTTTGAAAATACCATCAAACCATCCAAGCTGCGTTTAAGGGCCAATTTGAGGAAAAGTTTGGAGATTGATAAATTCCGCAGTTCCTTAGGAAAATTGGAGGGCCACACCCTTTTTAGCACTGTACCATGAAATAGCCCACAAATATTTTAGGTAGTGTAATCCATGGGATGGAACGGGTTGGGTTGAGGAATAGGATAGGTCTATTGAGATATAGAGATGGGTAGTAATCAAGGGGAAGGAATTATCATAATTTCAAACTTGCCCCTGGTGTGCAAGGGGCTGAAGGCATGGGCAATACCTCTCACAGAAATCAGGATGTAGAAATGATATTGATTGCAATAAGAAAGAGATTTAGATTAATTACAATGATGAGGAGGAGAATCCAGGAGTAAGGCTCAGAAGGAGTTTGATGAATTAATCCAATAAGAGTAAAACCAAAGGGGTAGGTTGAGATGAGTAAGGTAGGTTGGATGGTTTTCTTGTGCTGAGATGAAACCTATTGGAAGAGGGAATAATCAATAAGAAGTAGTATACTGTATACTAATTCCTTGGGGGGGAATTATTCCAGGAGGGAAGGAGAGGCCAGTACATGTGGGAAGTGGGAGAAGGCCTTGAGGAGGGATGGCTGGAACTAGGTCTGGGAAGCCCCATGGCATTACATGTTGACCGATGTGGTGTCAATATATAGCCTCGGATCGGGAACTGCGTTGCGGCCTGCATGCTCAGCATCTGGTAGGTTGGTCTCAGCAGTTGGGGTGCGCTTGTTCTCAGCAGTGGCCGCTGCGGGCTCAGCAGAAGGCGCAGCAGGGCAAAGCACACAGCTGCGGGCCAGGTCTGACTAGGGGAGGGGGGCCGCAACCCGCTTGGGTGTCCAACCCAGTGATGGAGCCGGGCCAATCAGGTTCTTGGGCGGTTAGTTAGGGAAGGAAAGGGCGGAGAGATCAGGGGGCTATACCCGTGGACGGCCGCGCGCAAGCGCGGGCCGGCTACGGGACTAGGAAATTCACGATGGCGCGTCAGGCGGATACGGGAAATCACGGTGAACTTCGAGAAGCGCGCGGCGGAGGGCCGCACCGCGGGGGACAAACTGGATGCGTGTAATGGCAGGCGAGCAAGCGGAATAGGATAAGGACAGGGTACAGGTTAGGATATGGGATAGGGTTTTGGGCCTAGGGTTTCCTTCTTCATTGTTGTTGAGTTGTTCATGTGCTTGTACTTAGGTTAGGGTTGAGGGGGAGGGCTCAAATACCTTTCCCCTCAACTCCGGGTTGTAGGGGGGGAATCTTACCATTGGATGATCAAAGGAAGGAAGGGGAAGGACGGGGGAAAAACACTTCACCCCACTTCACTTCACTTCACTTCACGGACTGGACTGCACTCTAGGATATCACTTTTTATTGCATCGGATTGGATTGGATTGGAAAGGAAGGAATTCATCTTATTATTGCTCTCTCTCTCTCTCTCTCCCTCTCTCTCCCTTGAACGGCTGCATCCAATCTCCTTACAGACGCTTTGATCAATAACTTCCGGAACTCGAGGACAACTTCTGGGGTGTTGCCCCTTTAGTTTCCACATCTGGGGGTCTGGCCGGGAATCTCTTTCGTCAATGTCTCTTGAAGGTACTCAGATGCTATTTGCCTCTCCTCTTTCCTCTTCCTCCTCTTGCCTGCTCCTCATCAACCCAAGGGACTATCCGCACATCCGCTTCAACGTTGCGGGTGTGGAGCGGTTTATTTCACGTTACGACCTGATCGCAGACTCCAAAGGCGCATCGGATTCCAAGAAGGCACGCTATATTGTCTTGTTCATTGAAGGTGCGGAAGAACGTCGGGACATGGAGGAGATGAGCGGCTATCTGAACCGGAATTGGACAACGTTGAAGGGGAACATGCTGGCTAGATGGGGGGGGCGTGACTCTCATTTCCGGGGAAGCGACTTCAGGCCACCCGCGGAACCGGGCTATGGAGCGGACACGCGCAATGGGGACCGGTGGCAAATGGAACCGGGCTACGCGGAGCTGTATTACAGGGCAGCGCGGGTCCTGGCCTTGCCACTGGTAGCCACCCCTTGGGCTGACAAACTCGCAGAGGTGGCGGAGGGCCTTGAGGCCTATCTGAAGAGTATCCAGCGTCCTAGCATGTCCGCACCCCGGGCACGCGCGCGTGGAAGCAACGGTGATGGTGGGCAGACGAGACACAAGAGTCGGACGGCAAACCCAATCAATCCGAGGCCAGCAGAGGCAGGGTGCGTGTTGGGGAAGCGGGTATCGGCGGGACCGGTTCAGTCTAACGGCGGGAAGCAAGCAAGGACAAAGCGAGAAGAGGATACTCCGCGCGGTTTGGGATTTGGCGAACGGCCGATAAATCTGATGGGAGGTGGGGGACAAGCGGTGGTGGGAGCAGATCATGTGTTGGTGTGGTGATCAATCCGGGACACCACGGAAAAAAAAAAAAAAAAAAAAAAAAAAAAAAAAAAAAATCTTTTTTGGTTGTACCCCTATGGGTACCTTCATTTCTCCCCATCTCTCATTTTCTCCCTTTCCTAGCAGTCTAGGACAGGCCTCTTGCCTGTCACTCCACTTCGATCCCCTCTTCCTATGTTCAACTCCCACTTGTCGCGCTTGCGGCCCTGACTTTTGGCGACGCAAGCGATTGTTGAACCACCTTTGACAATCCTCTCATCCCATCCATCCTCCTCCCTCTCATCATCCATTCCAAAATCTCTGGGTTTGATTGAACGGTCTACCAATTTATACAAGTCCATTGGACTTGAGTGAATTCATCAATTCGATCGTCCAAGGAGCTTTGATTCACCCTAGGATTCAATTCCCAAAAATCCATTCATCTCATCCAATCTACCCAACAAGATCCCATCCTACATGCTATCCTAACCTTCTATTGGACTTTGTCCTTCACCGCTACCACCTCCTCAACCAATCAGGATGATTTAGGACCAGAGGCTGAGATCAATCGGAGCTTCACCAATCTCATTCAAGCCTGTCAACAACTCAAGGGAGCCTGACTTGATTTCAACACTCGATCGAATAGCTCCATCGAAGCAATCCCTTCCCCCGCCCAGAAGTTTGTCGTTGAACCAATTGTAATCCTGCCTACTCATTTGATTGTCAGCATTGATTTACCGATCATTCCCCATACTCGGGAGATGATCGATGATCCAAGGAACAAGTTAGAATTCAAATCCCTCGAGCTATTCAGATATCCTCCTCGTGATCATCACCATCACCCTCATCACCATCAAGCTTCACCCTTGATACAGACCGACGAGGAGATCATCATCCATCTCGCCCATCATCCGATCCAACCAACGACCGCAAGCGACCGCTCGCGGCTGTCGGAACCTTCACCCTGTTGTCGCCGCCGATCGGGCAACAACAGCCGTTGTCAACACCCGCGACCGCTGTTGCGGGTGTCCATCTGGTTTCCTGCGGTCATTCTTGACGCGGGTGACATTTCTTTTTTTTCCCTCTCATTTTATTTTTTTTTTTTTTATTATTATTATTTTTATGTTTTCATTTTCCCGCACCTATTTGTAGTATCACTTGTACATAGTATACAGGGCCTCATGTCTCTAAAAGGAGGGGCTCTCCCCTGCCTTTTGGACAAGCATCCATCCTATCAGACCATCATCAGTAATCAACTTATCTGTGGGCATCCTTCCCCACCTATCTGAGCAATTCATCCGGGTATATCCATGATTGCCCCCTTGATCCTTTGAGCCTCCATACTCAAACTCTGTCCCTTGTGAACTTGATCCTTATCACCAACCAATAGCCTTGCTGGTTGAAGAAGAATTCCTGTCTGTCTAAATTATTGAGTGTGTTATTCCACTCTGATCCCTTTTTTGGACCATACTGGTCTTGATCTCTCCTTGATCATCTTTCTGGAGCCAATCACTTTTGATTGAAGAGGTTTTATTAAGCTTAAAAACCTGGAGTGTTATACCTCCCTTCTTCTTTAAGGTTGAATTTTGCCACGCTATTCTTGAGTCCCTTGAGAAGTGTTGGGATATTCTTGCTCAAATTCGTTATTGATTTGCTTCTAGAGCTTCATAAACAAATTGCTTTTGTTTTGTTCAGCCTCCCACAGTTATCTGGTACCCTTCAAGCGCTTGATTGCGGAGAGTTGGGCAGGTTCATTGAGAACCTGGAGGTTGGTTGGGATTGAGTTGATCTTTCCTAATCAGCTGCTGACGACCAGAGTTATTAGCTTGTGGGCATTGTTACTTACAACTGCCTTGTTCTATTGAACTCTGAACAAACCTTGACTTATCTGTTCAAGTCTTTACCTGCACCATCTTGCCTCAGATAGTGCTGTTTCCATCGCCACCGACAACTCTTATCCTCTTCCCTTACTTTGATTTCTCATCCATAAGGTTCTGGACCTTGATTCCGGTTACATTTAAATATTATTGTAACTCCTAGTAGGGCAGCCTGAACAGCACCTATCCCCTCCACAGAACTGCCACGGCCTAGCACCGTTTGGAGTCTTACATTTGGTCCCCCGGGCCGGGATCAAACCAGAAACCTTTGGATTTACAGTCCCAAGACATTTAAAATCAACCTTGAAATCCGATTTTTCTTTTCTTTTTTTTTTCTCTCTTCTCAAATCTGATCCGTGGAGGCAACTTATCCTAGAAGTAAGTCCTCCCAATTTGTGCACTGCTTGGGCAAGATAATTGTTGTTTTTGTCGAAACCCTACTCTTGCCACACTCGTGAGCCACTTTGGAAATCTGCTCTTTGGATCCCCTAGGAACTCTGTTATTTGATATGGCATCTTCCGCTACTCCAACCACCCCTGTCTGACCTAAGATGGTAAAGATCAAACCTCAGAACAAGAACTTAGGCTTCAACGGTACAAATGTCAAGCGATTCTTGGACCCCTACAAAATGGCTGCTGAACTGGATGGAGCTAGTGAATTTGATATGGCTTATCAGTTGCTGTTCTTTATCTCCTCTGATGAAGTTATGGAGGTAATCGAGTCTTTCAAGGGATTTGAATCCCACAACTGGACGCTTCTCAGGAAGGCTATGTTGGCATACTGGGGTAAAATAGATGTGGCTAGGTTTACTCTGCAGGATTTGGATGCTCTGGTTTCTCAGTGGATCTCCAATGGTGGTATTTCTTCAGCCTCCTACTATCAGATTTTGAGGAAGTCTTGGGATCCCATTCAAAACTATCTTATCTGAAACAATCACATTGACACAGTGGACAAAATTTGAGCAAAGTTCTTCCAATCTTTTTTGTTGGCTGTGCAGGAAAGGATTAAAGAAGAACTGGTCAAATCTGGATCCATGATTACCACCAGGGATAATCAATTCAAGCTCCCTGTTTTTCTCACCCTTAGGAGTACTGTGGATAAAGTCATGAAAGGTCAAACTGCTCTTACCTTTGAAAAGCCTAGAACTACTGAACCAGTCCATGCTCCTTCTTTTAAAGAGTCAAACAATATTATGATTAAAATGAAGGCAGATTGTAGGCCTAAAGCAGATCCTAATTCCAATTGAGAGCCTACTACTATAGATGAAATCACCAAGTTACTTAGAGCCTGTGAAAACAAAATAGATCAAAAGATTTCCTCGCTAGCTACGCCTAAAACTCCTTCTTCTGTCCCCAAATCAACTCTGGTCTTTTACTACTGTCATAGGGAAGGCCATGGAACCAGACAATGCCAAGAACTTCAGAAGGACCTAAAGGAAAAATTGGTAGAGCAGAGGGGAAACAATTACTTCCTCCCTAATGGTGCCCTAATCCCTTTTGACTCGTCTTGTCCTATCCAACATGTGGTCGCCTCTTACCAGCCATCACCTCCTGTGAAAGCATCTCTTGCTTCCTTTGAATTTTGATCATCCTGTGGTACCCTCCAACCTTGGTATCCTCCAGCCATTTCTTCCTCTAGTCTTGCTGGGACTACTTATCAATCTGATCCAGCCAGGAAACGACATGAGGAACCTAAACCTCATAAGGCTCCTTCCTTGCCAACTTCAATCCTTTGAAAACCCGTTAAACGTCGATCATCACTTGAGCCTCCTTCCTCTGATGTAGAAGAAATGGAGGTGGAAAAGGAACCACTCATGGAAAGGTTCCCAGATCACCCTGATCCTTCTCTCTCACCTCAACCTTCTATTCCTACCTTAAATTCTGCATCACCTGAACTTCCTCCCCCCACCCAGCCCAAAGTTTGATTTGAAAGGGGCATCTCCAAGGATCACCCCAATGCTGTGGAGGGAGTATTAAAGAAAATTTCTGATCTCAAAATTCCTGATCTATCTGTGGCTGAACTCCTATCGATCTCTCCATCTGTTGCTGAAGGAATGAAGAAATGGGTCTCTTGTCGACGTGTGGAAATTGGCCCTGAAGAACTCAAAGTCTCCTCTGGCACTCTAATGGAGGACTCTGGTGGAACCAGTCCTTCTTTAGACTCCAACCTTTATTCCTGTCCCCTTGGCTTTCTTCCTTGTTATCTTGGTGACTCAGCTAAAACTGTTTCTCCTCTTGTGGATTCTGGATCTCAGCTTAACTTAATCTTGGATGCTATGGCCTGCAAGCTCAAACTTAGTCCTAGGGTCAGCTTCAACTCTGCAGTGTATGGGATAGGAAATCAAGCTTGTGAACTGGTTGGTATTGCTGAAGATGTACCGGTCAGGATTGGTTGAAATATCGTTGGAACCTGCCACTTTTGGATCACTCAATTGGACAGTCCTATGATCTTGGGACAACCCTTCTTAATGGACTTTGGTGCAACCCTGATGTTTTCTGATCAAGTTGGGGAGAGAATTCTTCTCCCTGATGCTGATGGCAGGAAAATTGAAGTTCCTCTTTGCTCCTTGGATTCTGGTCGTTGGGAAAGAGATTTTCCTGGTCATTCTTGCAAATCATCTTTTAAGGGGAAGCAGAAGGATAAATCTAGTTCCTCTCATTTTTTAGGGGAATAGTTGATCCTACTAACAGTTGTAGTTCTTTTCAGCCTCAGACCGCAACTCAAGGGTCAACTCCCATCCCTCAGGCTTATTTTTCATTCCTTTCATCATTCTCTTCTGAGCTCAAGAATATTAAAAAACAAAAACATATCAAAATAGAAAAATCCAAAAATATTTCTTCTCCATCTCCTTCTCTCTCTGGATTTGTTGTGTCTTCTTTTCCTTCTACTTTTGAGTCTGATCAATCTTCTCTCAGTTCCGGTTTGTATCTCCGCAATGATTCTAAACTAGATCCTAATTGCAATTCCGTTTTTGGTGATTTTGGTATGAAGGAATATGGGCTTCAGTGGAGGCAATTTGGGGTACAAGTAAGTCCTCCCAATTGTGCACTGCCAGGGCAATCTTTTGCCGTCATTTTTGAAACCCTACCTTGTGCCACACATGTGAGCAACGTATTATCTCCTGGTTCTCCTTTTATGGAAAAGGCACCCTTCAAGGATATTGCAGAACATTGGACTTGGAAGATGTTGGAACTTGGACTCAGCTTTTGAAATCAAGTCTCTCTGGTCAACTCTTGGAGGAAACAAGAACTTCTCTCTTTTGCCACTAAGTATAAACCAGTTGCTAAAAAGATCCAACCAGTCAACCAGCCTATGCCTCTCAACCTCAATCCTCCCCTTATGCGTCCTCCTCTATCTCGCGATCCTTACTTTGGTCTTCCTCAATCTCTTACTGGTCCCTTTGTGCCTAATGGATGGGTCACTGAAGAACGTCTGAAGGTGGTCAAGTTTGGTCCAGATGGATGGCTTCTTCCTGATGAGTTAAATTTAATCAAAAATGTCTTATCTCTAAGAGAAAAATCTATTTCTTTCTGTGAAGAAGAGAGAGGTCTCTTGCGGGAATCCTATGGCCTCCCTTATATCATCCCTGTAGTTGAACATGATCCTTGGCAAAAGAAAAAGATCCCTATCCCTGCTGCTAAAGTTGACGAATTCATCAAGTTGGTCCGGGAACGAGTTCGAACTGGCCTGTATGAACAGTCAACTTCTAGTTACTCCAGCCCCGTCTTCTGTGTCCTCAAGAGTAATGGTAAACTTAGAATAGTTCATGATCTTCAACCTCTTAATAAAGTTACTATTAAAGACTCTGGTATCCCTCCTGCTACTGAAGAATTTGTTGAATCCTTTGCGGGAAGAGCTTGCTATGGTCTAGGGGATATTATGGGTGGCTATGACGAACAATCCTTACATCCTATTTCTCGTCCTCTCACTACTTTCAATACTCCTCTTGGTCGATTTCAGCTTACTCGATTGCCTCAAGGAGCCACCAACTTGGTTGCAGTCTATCAGGCTCAGATGATGTGGATCCTCCAGGATGAAATTCCTGATCATGCTGGTATCTTTATTGACGATGGAGGAATTAAAGGTCCAGTATCTGACTATGATAATGAGCTCTTACCTTGGCATTCAGGAATTTGTTGTTTTATCTGGGAATATGCTACTACCTTGGAGAGGATTCTGTTTTGAATCAAGGAATCTGGCCTTACTTTCTCTGGATCCAAACTGGCGGCTTGTGTCCCTGCTCTGGAAATTTTTGGTCATGTTGTCTGCAAGGAAGGAAGAAGGATGGCACCAGCCAAAGTCAACAAGATCATCTCTTGGCCTACCCCAAACAATCCAACTGAAGTTAGGGGCTTTCTAGGTGTTGTCACTTATGTTAGAATCTTTATCCCATCTTTATCCAAAATCTGTGCACCCTTGTGTTGTCTAACCAGAAAAGATGCTGAATGGATTTGGACCCAAGATTGTGAATTTGCTTTCCAGCTACTCAAAAGGATAGTTGGTAAATACATAGTTTTGAAAAAGATCTCTTATGGACCTGGAGCTGGCAAGATCAAGCTGGCTGTTGATTCTAGTTATCAATCTGTTGGGGCCGTCCTTACTCAGGAAGATGAAAATGGTTGGGACCATCCTGCTCTTTATGAATCTTTGTTGTTTTCAGATGTAGAATCTAGATACTCCCAGCCCAAACTGGAACTCTGTGGTGTGGCTCGAATGATGAAGAAACTTCAAACCGTTCTCTGGGGCCAACATTTCGAATTGCAAGTTGATGCTTGATCCATCATTGAAATGATCAACGCTCCCAGTCTTCCCAATGCTCCTATGACTCGTTGGGTGGCCTTTATCCAGCTTTTCTCTTTTGATATTGTTCACAGGCCGGGGAAATCTTTCACCATGCCTGACGGTTTATCTCGACGACCTCTTGGGGACAACAAATCTGATGTTGGAACCAATTTCAATGAAGAGAAACCTTTAATTCAACCTATTTTCTCTTTTTCTTCTCAAAATTATTCTGTCTTTCAACAAGGCTTCTGGTTTAAATTAGAGCAGTACCTTTCAACTCTTCAAAAACCTCCTGATCTCTCTGCTAAGGAATTTCGATCTCTTAAACAAAATTCTTCTAATTTTTTTGTTCAAGGATCTAGACTTATGAAGAGGGGCAATCCTTGTGCCCTTATTGTTGTTACTATTCCCTCTAAACAAGATTCTATCCTTGAAAGTCTCCATGAAGGCCTTGGTCATTGTGGGGAAACCAAAACTTATTGACGATTATCCAAACAATTCTGGTGGCCATCTTTGAAGAAATCCGTCTTCCAATGGTGCAAGAGTTGTGAAGTTTGTCAAAAACGTGATCTTAGGCGCCCAGCCAAAATTTGTTATCCTACTGGGGAGTCCACTGTCTTTGGAAGGATTGCTATGGATGTGGTTCATATTAAGGCAGGTGGTGCTAAGTACCTCATTGTGGCTAGAGATGATTTTTCCGGATGGGTTGAAGCAAAATTTCTTAAGAACCTTAGCTCTGAATCAGTGGCAGCTTTCCTCTACGAGACCTGGACAATGCGTTATGGCCTGGCTCGATCTTACTCTACTGATGGTGGCTCTGAATTTGGGGGCAAGCTTGCTGAAATGATTTGATCCCTTCCTGGACAACATAGAGTTACTACTCCTTATTATCCTGAAGGCCAAGGCATGGTGGAACAAGGCCATGCCCCTTTGAAGGCTGCACTTGTTAAACTGGCTGGTGAAAGTGGCAAGAATTGTCGCAAATTCCTTCCTCTTGTTCTCTTTTCTGATCAAATCTCAACCAAAAGGACTACTGGCTACTCACCTTATGAAATCATCTTTGGTCAAAGAGCAGTCCTTCCTTTGGATCTGCAAATGGAATCTTTCTTGGGTGTCTCTTGGGAAGAGGTGTCCTCAACTACTGATCTGTTAGTTGCTAGATCCAAGCAACTTGAGCGAAGTGAAGACATTTGTGATGAAGCTTATCAGAAGATGATGGAGTCCAGAGCAAAATCCGTCCAGTATTGGGAGGACAAGCACTCTAATCAAATCAGGGAACCCTTGAACCCTGGTGACCTAGTTTTAGCTTATAATCAATCTTTGGAGACCCAGTGGGGCAAGCTTTTCTCTAATTGTTGGAATGGCCCTTATTGAGTGATTCTCAAGTTAGAGGTGGATCTTATGTTTTGGAGGAGCTGGATGGTACTCGGTTGGCCAGAAGGTTCTCTGCTGATCAATTCAAGAAGTTTCATTGTCGTGGGGGCAACTTATTTCAGAAGTAAGTCCTCCCAATTGTGCACCACCAGGGTCATTTGCTGCGTTTTTTGTAAAACTCTACTGCATGCCACATATGTGAGCACCTGGGACGCCCTCCTTGTTCTATTCCTGCCGCTTCTAGGGCTCATTTGGAAGAATCAAGATATTTTCCTCAACTCTTCAATTGCTCTCAAGATCAAGAAATGGCCAATCTTTGCTTCAATTTCTTTGTTCCCTGCCTTTTTTTTTAATCCCTTCAAATTTTAGATGCAGACTAGGGACAGTCTGTAAGTTGGGGAGAGATGTGGTGACCAATCCGGGACACCACGGAAAAAAAAAAAAAAAAAAAAAAATCTTTTTTGGTTGTACCCCTATGGGTACCTTCATTTCTCCCCATCTCTCAACTTCTCCCTGTCCTAGCGGTCTAGGACAGGCCTCTTGCCTGTTTCTCCGCTTCAATCCCCTCTTCCTATGTTCAACTCCCACTTTTTGCGCTCGCAGCCCTGACTTTTGGCGACGCGAGAGATTGTCAAACCACCTTTGACAATCCTCTCATCCCATCCATCCTCCTCCGTCTCATCATCCATTCCAAAATCTCTGGGTTTGATTGAACGGTCTACCGATTTATACGAGTCCATTGGACTTGAGTGAATTCATTGATTTGATTGTCCAAGGAGCTTTGATTCACCCTAGGATTCAATTCCCAAAAATCCATTCATCTCATCCAATCTAACCAACAAGATCCAATCCTACATGCTATCCTAACCTTTGATTGGACTTCATCCTTCACCGCTACCACCTCCTCAACCGATCAGGATGATTTAGGACCAGAGGCTGAGATCAATCGGAGCTTCACCGATCTCATTCAAGCCTGTCAACGACTCAAGGGAGCCTGACTCAATTTCAACACTCGATTGAATAGCTCCATCAAAGCAATCCCTTCCCCCGCCCAGAAGTTTGTCGTCAAACCAATCGTAATCCTGCCTACTCATTTGATTGTCAGCATTGATTTACCAATCATTCCCATACTCGGGAGATGATCAATGATCCAAGGACCAAGTTAGAATTCAAATCCCTCGAGCTATTCAGATATCCTCCTCGTGATCATCACCATCACCCTCATCACCATTGAGCTTCACCCTTGATACCAACCAACAAGGAGATCATCATCCATCTAGCCCATCATCCGATCCGACCGACAACCGCGAGCGACCGCTTGCGGCCGTTGGAACCTTCACCCTGTTGTCGCCGCCGATTGGGGGACGACAGCCGTTTTCAACACCCGCAACCGCTGTTGCAGGTGTCCATCTGGTTGCCCGCGGTCATTCTTGATGCGGGCAACATTTCTTTTTTTTTCCCTCTCATGTTATTTTTTTTTTTTTTTTTTTTTTTTTTTTTTATGTTTTCATTTTCCCGCACCTATTTGTAGTATCACTTGTACATAGTATACAGGGCCTTATGTCTATAAAAGGAGGGGCTCTCCCCTGCCTTTTGGCCAAGCATCCATCCTATCAGACCATCATCAGTAATCAACTTATCTGTGGGCATCCTTCCCCACCTATCTGAGCAATTTATCCGGGTATATCCATGATTGCCCCCTTGATCCTTTGAGCCTCCATACTCAAACTCTGTCCCTTGTGACCTTGATCCTTATCACCAACCAATAGCCTTGCTTGTTGAAGAAGAATTCCTGTCTATCTGAATTCTTGAGTGTGTTATACCACTCTGATCCCTTTTTCCGACCATGCTGGTCTTGATCTCTCCTTGATCATCTTTCTGGAGCCAATCACGTTTGATTGAAGAGGTTTTATTAAGCTTAAAACCTGGAGTGTTATACCTCCCTTCTTCTTTAAGGTTGAATTTTGCCACGCTATTCTTGAGTCCCTTGAGAAGTGTTGGGATATTCTTGCTCAAATTCGTTATTGATTTGCTTCTAGAGCTTCATAAACAAATTGCTTTTGTTTTTTTCAGCCTCCCACAGTTATCTGGTACCCTTCAAGCGCTTGATTGCGGAGAGTTGGGCAGGTTCATTGAGAACCTGGAGGTTGGTTGGGATTGAGTTGATCTTTCCTAATCAGCTGCTGACGACCAGAGTTATTAGCTTGTGGGCATTGTTACTTACAACTGCCTTGTTCTGTTGAACTCTGAACAAACCTTGACTTATTTGTTCAAGTCTTTACCTGCACCATCTTGCCTCAGATAGTGCTGTTTCCATTGCTACCAACAACTCTTATCCTCTTCCCTTACTTTGATTTCTCATCCATAAGGTTCTGGACCTTGATTCCGGTTACATTTAAATATTATTGTAACTCCTAGGAGGGCAGCCTAAACAGCACCTTTCCCCTCCACAGAACTGCCACGGCCTAGCACCGTTTGGAGTCTTACATCGGGCAATCGTAACCGAGGCAAGACCCTTTTGACGGCGGACGAGACGGACGTCAAACGGGAAAGGGAAGCGCGCCGGGACCAAGAATCGGATGGATCAGGCACTGACGGCATGGTTTGGAGGAATGCAGGGAGATCGGGTGACGGACGCGACCCTCATGGCATTGGCTGAAGCCACCAGCTGGGGACAGCAGCTAAGTTTGGGGGGGGAACTAGAGGATAGGGCGCGGGCGCGGCGATGGGATATAATAAAAAAAAATAAAAAAAAAATAAAAAATAAAAAAAAAAATCTTTCACCTTTTCTATCATTTCTCACTCGTCACTTTTTTTCTTATTTTCTCATTTTTTTTATCATTTCTCGGGCGCGGACGTGGTTCTCAACCTCGCGTCTTAGTTCTCACTCATGCGCGGACCCGGCTCTCATTCTTGCCCTCACGATGTGCGCGGCGCGGATTTTTCTCGGTAAAACAAATTCGCGTTTGAGGTGTGTATTTCTCTCAATGAATAGGGAAACGCGGTACAACAAAAAGCGGATAAAAGAAGGAAGGGAAAAAGAAAAGGGGAAGAGGGGACGAGGCCAAGGCGCTTAAGCCATCTTCATCATTTCCTCCATTTCCGCCCTTGATGACGCCAGTAGAGCCGGAATGACGCCAAGAGTTCGCGCCGGGATTCCGGGGATTGGGCTCCGGGAGTCGCAAGGTATTGGCGGAGCATCGTAGTTGACCTTTCCCCAAAAACTTTGAAGCCGGCCGCCGGGAGCGCCATCACAACTGGAATCTCCGGGATCTTGGGAGAGTTGGCAGGAGGAGGGGCTGGTGCGGACGGGCGCTCAGGGGATCCAACGGGAGGGTCCGGTCCGATAGGAGGCAATGACAAGATGACCACCAGCAACGCGGGCAGAGGAGTAGGGCCTTGTGGAGTTGGAGGAGTCGGAGCAGCGGGCGGAGGAGGAGGAGCCGGTACGGGAGTTGGGGCAGGAGGAGCCGGAGCAGGGGGCGGAGGAGGAGCTGGGGCCGGAGCAGCGCGTTGCCTAAGGATTTTGTTGATTCGTGGGTCCCTCGCGCCTTGCGTAACCCGGACGCAATCCGCCCAAAATCGCAAAGCCCTCCAATAAGCCGCAAAGTCCGGATAGTCTTCCTTACGCGGTGGTCCCGCGCGGCGAAGCGGAGAAGAGGAGTCGCGGTCCGAGTTCGGACAAGGACGGCGGGGAGGTGATCCGGGTGGAGTCCATGAGTCCTCCAAGATAGCGTTGTCATCCGAAACCACGAACGGGTCTGGACAAGCCCTCTTGCGCGGCCAAGGACGAGAGCCGGATTGGTTGGGGGCACAGGGCATACCCTTGCTAAGCGAGCAGCGGCGGTGTCCGCCGCGGCACGCGGAGCAGGCGCGGCGGCCGGACACAATAGAGCATGCAAGCCCTTTTCGGGCGCAGAAGTTGCAGCGGACCATGATGACAATGGAGTGGAGGGATAGGGATGCAGAGCGGAGTTTAGAGTCGGTAGAGGGGGTAGGGCGCAAAGGACAGCCAAGGTGATAATGGGGAGGACCTCTGGGGACAGAACTCAAGTTGGGGGGGATGTGGTGTCAATATATAGCCTCGGATTGGGAACTGCGTCGCGGCCTGCGCGCTCAGCATCTGGTAGGTCGGGCTCAGCAGTTGGGGTGCGCTCGTTCTCAGCAGTGGCCGCTGCGGGCTCAGAAGAAGGCGCAGCAGGGCAAAGCACGCAGCTGCGGGCCAGGTCTGACTAGGGGAGGCGGGCCGCGACCCGCTTGGGTGTCCAACCCAGTGATGGAGCTGGGCCAATCAGGTTCTCGGGTGGTTAGTTAGGGAAGGAAAGGGCGGAGCAATCGCGGGGCTATACCCGTGGACGGCCGCGCGCAAGCGCGGGCTGGCTACGGGACTAGGAAATTCACGACGGCGCGTCGGGCGGATATGGGCAATTGCAGTGAACTTCAAGAAGCGCGCGGCGGAGGGCCGCGCCGCGGGGGACAAACCGGATGCGTGTAATGGCAGGCAAGCAAGCGGAATAGGATAAGGACAGGGTACAGGTTAGGATATGGGATAGGGTTTTGGGCCTAGGGTTTCCTTCTTCATTGTTGTCGGTTTGTTCATGTGCTTGTACTTAGGTTAGGGTTGAGGGGGAGGGCTCAAATACCTTTCCCCTCAACTCCGGGTTGTAGGGGGGGAATCTTACCATTGGATGATCAAAGGAAGGAAGGGGAAGGATGGGGGAAAAAAACTTCACCCCACTTCACTTCACTTCACTTCACTTCACTTCACGGACTGGACTGCACTCTAGGATATCACTTTTTATGGCATTGGATTGGATTGGATTGGAAAGGAAGGAATTCATCTTATTATTGCTCTCTCTCTCTCTCTCTCTCTCCCTCTCTCTCCCTTGAATGGCTGCATCCAATCTCCTTACAGACGCTTTGATCAATAACTTCCGGAACTCGAGGACAACTTCTGGGGTGTTGCCCCTTTAGTTTCCACACCAATTGGGCTGGAGGCTATGGCTTGATGGATTGAGTAATGGGCCTTTCCAGAAAAGTGTGGCATGTAGTAAACTGGAGTATGGGTACTCCTGCCAGGATTATGTATCATGGGTTTACAGGAATTACTTCTCATACCAGATAGAGTTGAAGGAGAGATGAGAATGCACCAAGCCATAGAGAGATGGAGGATATTCCTGGGAGATTACCTAAGGACTGCAGGGAATGCAGGAGGATAATTTCAGTAGGTGCAGCATGTGTATCCAGGAGTAGAAGGTGGATTTTACTGAGGATTGGTTCTGTTTGATGGTTGGGTGTGGCTGAGGATACTGCGTCAATTTGTGGTCATGAAAATTGCATAGAGTGAACCTTCCTCCTTTGTAAGTTTTGAGTAAGGTTTCAGGTAGGCTTTTTACTGATTCAGAAGGGGGTGAACTGCTTTCCATTATTTAGATTATAGTTCTTGTATCAGATTTATAAGAGTCTTTAATGGAGTACAAGAAAGATTTTTCAATTTAATAGATGTTGTTTCCCATGATGAGAGCTTCCAGTTCCATGAAATGTATGTTTAATATAGGGAATATATCATGATCTTCTTGCTCATGAGCAGGGCTTCTAGGATCATAGGTTAAAGTATTCCCACTAAGACTATCAGAATTCTGGTGTTTGGCTTAATCTTTGTGGAATATATTCATTTTCCTCTATACTGCTGTATAGCTATTGGCTATTTTAAAATTTTCCTTCTTGGAGTCTTCATATTCATGAGAGTCCTAACAGCATCAATTTCTGTGATTAGCACAAATTTGGTGCCTTCTAAACATTATTGCAGCTTCTCTAAGACCTGGAACAGAGCAAGGCATTCAATTTGGCTGGAATCATATCTCTTTTCTGGATATGAAGAGAATAAGTTTTTCCCCAGGCTTATCATTCTCTAATACCTCTTTATGTGAGGCAGCTCCTAGTCCATCTATTTATAGCTTGAATTTTTTTGTTTAATCAGGTTTTATCAACACTGGATAGGTTTCAATGGCTAACTTGAGTTCATCATAATTTTTTATTAATTCATGAGTCATCTCAAACAGAGTGTTTTTGCTTCAGATTTTATACAAAATCTTTGTTATTAGAGAAAATTTGGGTATTTACTTCCTGTATTAACTTCAGAAACTGACAAAAGATAGGAATTCAGTTTTATTCCGAGGCATAATTCTTTTCAGAACTTCTGCTATCTTGCTTTCTTCAGATTTAGGTTTTAAACCAGTGAATATATGACCTAGGGCTTTTAGTTCTCCATATCCAAAGTTACACTTTTTCATGGATACCTTACGCCCTACAGCAGAAATGGTCTTAAGGAATAGTCTTAATTTATACACATGGGTTTCCCAATCATGAAAATATATGATAAAATCATCAATTTAAACAATAATCCATACTTGTCTGATGAATTGAACTAGAAAAATTTCCATCATTCTTTTGAAGTGGGAATTAAAATTCTAAATCCTAAAGGGCATCCTTAAGAATTCATATAAACCTAGGTGCCATGTAATTTTAATAAATTTTCTACTGTAAGGACCCATTGGTATCTGGTGAAATACTTTCAGCATGTACATGGTATTTATATACTTAAATTTAGATAATTTATGCAGGAAATTGTCAGTCCTTTGTATTGAATATCAGTCTGCTTGAGTGTAGTTGTTGAGCACCCTAAATTCTCCAACCATCCTTGACTTGTCATTGTACCAGTCTATGATTACTGGTGTGGTTATTTCCACTTGTTCATTGTTTCCTACTCTCCTCAGTACTTGCAAGTCTATCAGCTCTTGGATATAGGCTTCAAGAGCTGTTCTAGATTTGGTACTTGATGGGCAGGCATTCTAAGGTTAGGAGTGTAAGGAGATTTGATTGTCAGATTCAGTATCAAATAATGCCCTTTAATGTTAAATCTTGAGTGATCTTTGGTGCAGAAGGCATTCTGATTCTCAAAGCAAACTATTAGTACTTCCCATTTCTTTTCTTAACTAAATGGGTAGTTTAAAGCTTATTGGGAGAGCTATTCTTGGTTTAAGGCTTCCAAGTGCTTTTCATAGGTTGATTCAAATTCCTGGGAACTGATGTGGAATATCTGAGACTTCTTTCTCCATTCTCCTCCTACTGTAAAGTACCTTCCTTTACTTTTGAATAAATCTATTCCATAAACTCAAAGGGAGTCATTCCCCCAGATGAAGGAGTCAAATACTCCATTCTGTAGTACCACAAACTTTATCTTCAGTTTCAGGGATCCTTTTTCATGAAGGAGTATGATTTATGTGTTCCATACTCCTATAGCATTTAAAGAAGATTTAAAGCTGCTGAACTTAGCTTGGGGTACTGGTGATCAATTCTGTTTCCAGTTTGGGTCTTTCTTCTCTAGGCAATAAGTTCGAAAACAATAACAGAATGCCCCACTAATGATTTTAACAGGAAAGTTTTTAGTAAATCCAACAGCTTAGAAAGTCTTGCCAGAGGTATAACTCTTACCAGCAGAGGGCTTCAGGTTAAGTGTCTTGGATTCAGGCACATGATAGATTTTCATGTTTGGATCCCATTGTTGAGGTAGGTTGGGGTCTCTTTGGTGGTTCTCTCAATGTGTCCTATAGCCATTAGACTCCGTTTAATAGTATCAAAACAGCTCAAACCCCATAATTAACCTCAAGAACAGATTCCAAATCAAAAATAATCTATATTCACTCAGCCAAAGTACCCCCCCTATCCCTCATGGATTAGGATATACAGCCCAAGAAACCTTAAACTGAGGAAAACTCATACCCAACCAAGTTTCAAAGCTCTATCAAAGACATAAATTCATAACTTTGAAAACCTCAAGTACATACCAGTGACAGCTTACTCTCAACACTAGGACCATACACCAACCCTGTCCCCTCATCAAGAATACAGCAATAAAAATGCAGGAGGCAGTGCAACAAGTTCAAGCCTGTCACCCCATTAACTACACAGCAATATATGTAGGCAGAACCAAGTATTACCAAACAAACTACCAGTCCAAAAATTGAAAACTTAACCAAGCACTATGCAGAAATATATGCAGGCAGAATCAGGTGGTGCCAAACAAACCACCAGTAAAACCCAACCCAGAACTGCACAGCAATATACGGAGGAAGAAGAATTTGGCTCCAAAAAAACCACCAGTACAAAACCCAAACCAGTACTACAAAGCAATATATTCAGTCAGGATCATGTGGCACCAAACAAACCAACAGTAAAAACTCATCCCAGTACTTCACAGAAATATATGCAGGTGGGATGATGTAGTACCAAACAAAATATTAGCGCGCAGAAGTACCAAAAAAAACTATCATTAAACAGAAGTACCAAACAACCCACCATGACAGACTCACCCCAGCACTGCACAGCAATATATGCAGGCAGGATCATGGGGATCAAAAAAACTACCATTAAAGGCTCACTCCAGCACTGCACAGCAATATATGCAGGAAGAACACTCAAAAAAAACAAGCAACCAGTAAAAAACAATCTTATCAGCACTAAAAAGCAATTTATGCAAGGCTGCATTCATGAAACCCCTGCACACCCTAATTTTTCCAACCAGAAGAAATGCCTCATGCAACTGTACAAACTTTTTACAACCCAAAGAAATGCCTCATGTAACTGTATCTTACCATTCCTCACCAGAACAGGGAGAGCCTCAGGGGAAGCCTTGAGGAGGCAGGATTTGTCTATTTCAGGAGGGCCTCTCTTCCCTATCCAAGTTGTATCCAGCATGCCATCTTGTGTCATCCATTCCTTTGATGCCATCTTGGCCCATGATCTCACCAATCACCAATTCATAAACAAATCATCTGTGGTACCTAAACAGATAAATATTATCAGTGAACCAATTATAAAGTAACAGGAAATCAGCAACCAGATTATAACCCATCCTTTAACTATTAAAAAATTCCACAACGTGCTGGGATAAGGGTTCTTCTGTGACCCAAAAATTCAGAAAAAGCTTAAAAAGAAACACTCATCACTCAAATAAATAAACCTTAAAAATAAAAAGATCACAAAAAAAGCATCTATCTACTCAGTCCCCTGTGGGTAAACCCATCCTTGGGTCCTCTCCTGAACCATTCCTCTGATGAAACCTTGAACCCTTTAAAACTGGAATAATGGTTAAGATTTCATATATCTGATCAACAACCAACCAATTAATCCAATAAATCTGGTTCATTCTTCAACAAACCCGCAAATAACAGTTAATAATCAATCTTTCCCTGATCTGAGGCCTATTTTAAGTCTCAAAGAAACAATACATCAATTCAAATAACTATTTCACATTCAGAGATATCTCCATCTGTGTCATCATACTGAAGGTCAGGTTTTTCAGTTCACTCAACTTCTACTGAATTAATCCTTTTAATTGGTAGGGGACAATCTGGCCTGAGGTTCTCTGTCTGATTGAAGTTCCAGCATAAACTTTTTGGGATTATAAAGGCTTCTTACTTTGAAGATTAGCTTCATTCTGGTTTAATGAGTCTCTGGGTTTAGAATTAGAATCCTATTTGTTTCTGAGGTTGTGATCTCTGGGTTTGGTTACTTCTTATCCAAACCATTCATATCTACAACCTCTTCTAGAACACTAATCAGAGTTGTTAATTCAGAATCAAAGGTCATTCTACATCTTTTACACTATGATTGAGATTTCCAGGAAACAAGTTCAGGAGTCTTTCATTAACTTCTTATCCATTGGCTTCAGGGCAGAAGCATTCTAATATCTTCTTTTGTTCCAGGAACCATTTATTAGGTTTTTACCTCAAGGGTTCAAAGTGGGAGGTTTGAAAGGTCTCAATCATCCTCATTTTCCACATCCTGGTACCAAATTTTTCATTGATCAATTATTTCAAGAATTGCAAGTTAGAGAACCTACTTCCTTTCTATTGCTCATGAACCAATCAAGAGCTAATCCTTTGAATAGCCTGGGTAGCCTTACCACAGCAATGTTTTCTGGAAGTTCATAAGAAGCCAGAGTGTAGTCTATAAAATTGATATAAGTTATATTATTGTGGTATCCTTCTCCAGAGAATTTAGGAAACTCAGTTATAGTTGGGAGCAATTTTAAAGCTGGCTCTACTTTTGGGGTAGGTCTAGGCCTATAATTAGTTTCATTCCTAGGTATTCCAGATCTGGGTGGTACACTGGGAGAGAGTTTAAGTCTTGGAAGCTTTGTTTCTTCAGACTTACTCACTGAGGGTTTAGTGATACTTATTTTGAGGCCTCTCAGATTATTTTTCATCATACCAAGCTCAAAGTCAAACTTATGACTCATCAAATCTATTTTATTTGTTAGATGGGAAGTAGAAGTATGAGTTAATTTTTTGAGTTCCTCTTTGATAGACTTTATTGAGGGGAGGAGCTCTCCTTGAATGGTGGAAAATTTTGATTCCATGTTCTTGAATTGGGACGCTCTACCATGACTTATTTTCTCTTTCATATTTTGGGATAACATCTCAATGTGCTGGGATTTAACTTTTACAGGCTGAGCATGGTACATTTTGGAGAACCAGTTAAGGGTAATTTCTCTAGTTTCTGATAGATTCTGTCAAGATTTCTTCTTCAAACTTTACAATTGTGTCTTACATCATTGGTGAAAGAAACAAAAGTAGATACATCTAATTGTGGTACAATTTCTTCCATTTTTGATTTAATTATATAATCTTTTCAGAATATTTGGGGCATTTTAGTTTCTGATGGGAGGATGACCTCTTCTTTCAATTATCCTTTCCCTTTAATAAAGCTAATTGATCCCAGGGATTCCTATTTTGCACATAAGATTCTACTTCTTTTCTTTTAATCATCTTTTGCAGGCTTATCTGTGTTGGTTTGGGTTGGAATATTACCTTCTTCAAAGCTGGTACATCCCTTGGAATTGGACCAGCTTGATTTGTTCCCACAGGCTCACATGCTCATTGAAAAAGAATTTGATCCTTTCCTCCTTGGAAGGGTCCGTCTTGGGATGGAGTACTGGAGCTGTGACATCCAGGGATGATTTTTAGTGCAATGGAGAGCTCTCCAACATTTAGTTGGTCAATTTGGCTGCTGTGGGTGTTGTTGTTGGTTTTTGAAGCACGTGATTTTCATTTTTGAGCCCCCTCAGTGCACTTGCAACTGAAATCCTTATAGGTGCAGGTTCCTGTGGGCAGAGATACATAGGACGGTGCTCTGCCAGTGGCTTGGGTTTTGTGTCTGTTTTGGAAAAAAGCACAAAAAATGAAATTTTCCTTTTCAAAAATTGGTAAAAAGAATGAATTAAAAATAAATAAATAAAACATTTTTTTTATTTTTTTTTTTATTTTTTTAATTCTTTATGGATTTTAGGCTTACTTAGGCTCAGATTCAAAGGTAATAAATCCTTTTTGGGTTGAAATTGTCCTTATTTTGGGATCCAAGGGGGTCTTGGTGGGTTCCAATTAAATCTTGAGATAAATCAAAGGATTTGGGATTTGGGATGTCCTCAGGGAGGTATTTTTCAATTAAATCAGAGAACTGGAGGGTGTTTTGAGTGGATTCCACTAAAATAAAAAAACAATTTATTTTTTATTTTATGTCTTTTTATTTTTTTTTTTTATAATGTTTATATAAAAATATTTTAACTCAATTTTCTGCTTTTTATCTTGGAAAATGAATTGGTTCTTATATCTTTTCCAAGATTTATGTGGACTTAGTAAATAATTAAAGTTAATAATTCCTTCCCATTCCAATTCATTCTCTTTCTCTACTTCTTGTTTGTGATAAAGAAGTCATTCTTGCTTTTGTTCAGGGTTTAGTGTGTCCCAACCAGTAATTAAAGATTTCATGAGATATTTTTCTTTTCCCTGTTTAAAAAGATTTAACTAATATTGAATCAATTCTCCATTGGTCTTTAAATCCACTAAAAAACCAATACAACAGATTTAAAATAAGTATTTTAACTTATTTTTAGGTTGAATACCTGGTACAAGGAAAATAATAATTAAATATAATTATTTTGGTATATTTCACAGCCAGACCCCCAGTTTTCAGCTCTCCAATACCTGGATCCTTGCAGCAATTTAGCTACAGAGAGTGACAAATTAAAAGAATAATAATATTCTTAAGAATTTAAATGGACCAATCACCAAAAGGATAAATATGATTGGGAAATAGTGCAAGTTTTACATGGTTTGGTTAAATGGTTTTCAAAATAATAAATAATGGTTAAAGAGGGGCCACATTTTATACATACTGGGGGTGTTTGAAATCTCTCTTAAGGAGATTAACTTTGAATCTTGTACGCTGGACTAATAGGTTTATTATGACTTAACAAAAATGGGTAACACCCAATCAAATGGTGGATATTTTTTCCCTATTGTAGCACAGAGTAAAAATAAGAGAGAAATAAATTACTGATTTGAGCAGTCACTTGCTGGGTATCTACAATAGCTCACTGTTGAAGGGTCTTGGACAAAAGGTTTGGGATTTATTTATTTGTCTTCAATACAAACATTAATAATGTCCAATAATTTACAATATTAATTTTCTGACTGAGGCCATGAAGAAATTGCTTAAATCTTTTAAGCACTTGTTCACAGATTGCAAGGTGTCTGGATAATAACTGGTGATTTTTGGTGGTAAAAGAGCCAAATACTTATGGTATAAATACCTTTTTGGGGTGAAAGGAGCTTTCTCAGGGCACATAGAGAGAGCAGGGTTCATAGGCTAAGGATATAAAGCCAGCCAGAGCTGTTTTGGAAATTTGTTCTGGTGCTTTAACCCATCTGGTCCTTCATCTGTAGGATCTGTGCATTTTTTTATGTGTAGGATCAGTCTTTGTGTTAATTTGATGATTTGGTGATCCTGCATGTAACTTGAGTTTGTACTATTTGTGTTTTGCTAGAGTGATAAAAGATTGATGTTTATTTATTTTCTTCCATCTGCTCATCATTTGGGTAGCTTTCATTATTTTTTAGGTTGAATCCTTGGTATGTTTTGTGGTCCACAAATATCTGAATCATTGTAATAACCGCATTTCTGACACTCCTTGAACTAGACAAAATAAGCCTTTTCATAAGCTTCACCCTCATATCAAACCCAACTACACTTAATCCTATCACTTCCACCAGATATTACTCCTGCATACATTGCAATCTCCATCCTCTTCTACCAGGTTCAGCCTCTCCCTTTATGGTAAAATCTCTATGTCCATGTACACCTTAACATTTTTTCATGTGATTCAGCCAATCTTCTCAGTATCTCTCCCTCTCTCCATGGCTTGGTGAATCCTCTGTCTCTCCTCAACCCAATTGGTATATGTGTGATTGCATATTACACTTAGTATATACAAATTGAATACTCTCTAATTTCTCTTCAGCCCATACTTCCAGGGCTCAAGATAAGTACCTGTCAAATCTTCCTGGACAGTCCCATCACCCAATCAGTCAAATTCTGCATCCAGCCCAATCATTCAACATGTAATACGATGGGAGCCTCAACCTGCAACACAAGTAACTCATCCCTCAAGGCCTACTTCTCAGCTCTTGCAGATACTGGCCTCTCCTTCCCTCCTGGACTGATTTGCCCCAAGGAATTGTTTTACTACTTCTTACTGGTTAGTCCCTCTGCCAGTAGGTTTCACATTGGCACATAAAATCCTTCACCCAGCCTGATTAACTCATATCACCTTGCCCCTTCCTGGTGTTACTTTTATAGGATTCAACAACTCATTCTCCTGCAAATCCTCCTTCAAAAACCTCCTCCTGGACTGATCTTCCCATCCTTCCATTTTTCCATCACTTTAAATTCTCCTTTCACCTGTCACCTTCTAAATTGCAATCCAAATAAATCATCCTTGAGTTCCATGAGTATTAGTGCCTGTGCCTTCAGCCTCTTGCACTCCTGGGTAATTTGTGACAATCTGTCAATTTCAAGGTGATACTGATTATTTGTTTTTCAAATTTATATAATTTCTAATTTGTTTTTCTATATTATTATTTGAGAATGAACATCTGTGGATCATCCTTTATTAATGTGTCACATTATTGCATATACATGGATATGCCTAGGAGTTTTTAAATCTCAAGTGCAGTACCTGCTGAATCTAATGTGCATGGGCCCTTAGGGGTGGCAGATCTCAGGCTTATCCAAATTGGGACAACTCATAGCTGGGGTGGGCTGGCTTTGCATGTGGGGCACTGGCTAATTTATGCATTCCTATCTTCTTGAGTTATCCCAATTGGGAAAACTCCGCTTTGCATGTGGGATCCCAGCCAATTTATTCATGCCAGATCCTGTCTAGTTTTTTTAGTGCAGTTTGTTGTGCAGTGATGCAGGGTTGCCTGCAGGGTTTCTGTCAAAACCCAATTCTGCATTTAACTCCTAAAACATACAAAACCCCTCAACTCTGATGGAATTTCAGGTGTGAAACCTAAATGTAACAACAGATGTGAAATATTGAAATGGCCAAAAAATCACAATAATGGTGTCATTGTTTGTGGAAAATCTTTTGTTAAATTATTTAAAATATTAAGGAGTGAGAATTCAAGGTAAGAGGCAGTGAGTGAAACTCCCCAATTTTGAGTGGGGAATCTAAATCTGTAACAATATTCATGAATTTTACTACTCCTTTTTTGCTTTTATCAACTATTTTTTTTATTGTTTTTATTTGTTTATTGTTGGTACTTAGTAATTTTGCTCTGTAAACAGTAGAAAGCTGACACTAAAGAAGGAGGAAATGTTTTTGAAGGATAAAAAATTGAATATTTCATTTAAATAATTCAAAATGCAACCTTTTTAAATGGGATCAGCTTAAGTGGTTTCCTTGCCAATCAATGCTTTTTCATGGAAATCACATAAAACCCCATACTAAAATGAAATTAATTCTCATATTTCCTTTTCATTTAAATAAAATCAAGGCCCCTGTGAGATGGGAAATGTATTTTCCATCTTTCATGAAAAGAACTGTGCACAATATTTCCTTAATATTGAAAAGTTTTCACCTTTGGAACCAATTTATACTTCAGGAAATCAATACCTTGGTCTCCATTTTCTCAATGCTCAAATGATTTTTTTAAAAATTGGACCAATATCTGTTATAAATCAAGATAAAATGTTGGGTTTTGTGGCAAGCATGGCTTAGGAATAAGAAAGTTCCAAACTTTCAAGGATTCTGGTTGTGTTGTGGTAATTCACCATTTTTTATGCTCATATTAAAAATGTTTAATAAGAAAAGTGAGTGTTAATGGCTTTCATCTGACCTTTTTAATTCAAAATTCTTTCCCAACCAACCCAACTTTGCACTATGAAAATTTCTATGTCATGAACCCCAATGGTCATTTACTTTGAGCATTGCATTTTTTTTGAACTTATCATTGTGTATTAGTGTATACCCAGTAATTAATCCCTTCCTTCCCTGTCTGAATTTCACCAATGCCCAGAAAAAACACACCTCTTTTGGAAAATAATTCCTTTACATTGGAAAATTTCCCAATTTTCTCAGGTACCTGAGCTCTAGCAAACTATTTTCCTGAAGAGGTTTAGAATATCCCCAGAGAAATATCTTTCCCTTCTTGAATTGGTTTAAATTAAAGTTTTTTGATTATAACTCCTCCTCTACCCCAAATCATCATCTTGCATTGGCATTACCTATATTATTTTGGTTCATTGACAAAATTTTAAAATTTCAATTTTTGTTAATGCAGCTTTCACCTCTAATGTCAGCTTGCTACTATGTACAGAGCAACCTGTCAAAGTATCAAAAATACAAAATAAAAATAAATGAATGAATGAAACATTAAGAAGGAGTGTGAAATCCATAAATATTATTGCATAAATGGATTCCCCACCAAAAATAAGGTAGGTTCACTCTTTGACCCCACCCTTGAAATATGACTCCTTTATATTTTAAATAATTAACCATAAATTGTCCAAAAAGTCATGGCACCAATATGGCACCTTTTGGCCAATTTAATATTTCACATGTATTCTCATGTATAGGTTTCACACCTAAAAAACAGTCAGAATTGAGGTGTTGTGTACATTTTAGGAGTTACACACGGAAATGTGTTATGTCAAAATTCCCGCGCGCAGCCCCGCATCCCTATACAACCTGTACGCATCATCCTCCTGCATACAGAAGTCCTGCACACATTCAATTTTGCCATGCACGCAGAGGATCCTACCCTGCGTGCATTTTAATGGACTGATCTGTTGTGGCAAATCTGACAGTAGGTACCGCTCACAGGAGCTACAACCTAGTAAGGTCTACATGGCATATGTAATAAGTTGACATATGCATTTTAAATGGTCTAAAAAACTTAAAACCTTAATGAAAATATTATATAATTAATTTAAAAATGTTTTAAATAATAAATCAAATAGTGAAGGTTACCACAAAACAGACAGATCCTGATCTTTGAAGACCACAAATCACTCCAAAGAGTGGCCGTATAAATAAGTAAAAATTACCTGCTTTCTCATCAGATGATGGAAAATCAATGAATATCCACATCTTTCTACTTTAAAAAAATATTAATAGTACAAATGAAGGATAAGTGCTGAATGATCAGAATTACGCCATTAACAGATTAACAGATCCTGTGGCTAAAATATTACAGAAACCATACAGATCTGAGGAAAGCTGATTGACAGCACCAAGCGTACGTGCTGAAATTGCCCTGACTGGCCTACAAGCCTCAGAAAATGAGCAGAACCCTCTCTATGTGCCTTGAGAAGCTCATTATAACCCCAAAAAGTATTTATACATACCTCTTTGGATCCATTATTCCCCATCTGTTTTACCAGGAATTTATTATTATCAATCATACACCATGTCATTGTTCATCAAGTGCTTTTAAGGAGATAAGAAAGTTATTAATGATTTAGTCTGAAGTATTATTATTCTTTCTCAAAACAATCAACCTGATTCCTTAAAGTATATTCCAGCAATCAATCCCACCTGATCTGAAACCCTTTACCTCAATCTTTGCAGGCTTTCTGTGGAATTATTGCTCAGAGTAAGTGTTTCCCTTCTTGCCTAGTAAATTTTGCTGTTTTGCCTGGCCATATCAGTGGATAAGTCCTTATAAGGCACCCATTATTCATTCCAAAGTTCTTAAACTGCCTAAGGAGGCCTCTTGAACAGAGTTTGTTTGTCTGTAAATATCCCCAGTAGTATAATACTGTGGCCCCTCTTTTTATAACATATTGGAAACCCTTCTAACCAAACCAATCAAACTTTGCACCATCTCTTGAAATATTTATTATTTGAGCTCTTTCAGTGTTTATTTTTGGAGTATTATTATTCCAGAATTTGTATCACTCTCTGTAGCTAAAGGACTGCAAGGTTCCTGGTATCAGAGAGCTGACATCTAATAACAAAAATGGAGATAGGAACTTTGCATCTAATGGTCTGATACTCATAGTACCAAGGTCCATCCAGCCACACAAAGCAGAATAAAGCTTACACTAATGCCAAGGGGTTCACCAGAGAAACCTTGAGCTAGTGCAGTGGACCTCTCTGCAAAATTGCTTGACACTGGCTGGATCACTTTTGGATTCAGGTGAATCTCCAAGTGCCGCCATCTCAACCCCAGATTATCTAAAAGCCCATGTTCTTCATCTGACCCATAACATAAAACACCTGAGAAGCTTGCATTAGTACATTGGTACATACATACAGCCCATCTGATGGGAATTCCAATTCTCAATTGCGTAAAAAAAGTCTTTGGGCTCAACAAGAGAGATCACCCTTCCATTTCAGCTCAAATACACCAAAGTAGATAAGCTGCACCGTGAAGTCACCAGGGGAAGTTGGAATGGCTTCATTTCAATAAATATTTTATATTGATAGCCATTTTTCACTGGACTACATTAGCCTATACTAATTTTTTCAGGGGCTGATTCTTTAACTGTTCAAACAAGAAATTCTCAAAAAACAATTGAAAATTGGAAAAGTGTTTCTCCTCAGGATTATTCCTTTCCCTGGAATTTAAGCTAAATTCACAAGCCAAAATATTCTGTATCAATATCTTGGAAGGGGGTATTCCAGACTTCAGAGTTTGATCCTTGGACAAAGCCAGTGATAAAATTGCTCAAGGGGGAGTTAACCACAAAGAAATAGAACCAAAAAAAACCCCTTTTAAGCAATTTACCATTCCAAAGCTACTTGAAATCAGTAAAAAAAATAACAGAAACCAATAATAATCTCCAAATTATTGAGCTTTTTTAGAATATTTTGGAATAACTGGGTTCTTCATCTACATTGAGTTAGGCTCTCCCACTGACACCACCACTGAATTCTCCCTCCTTTATTATTTTGCATGTGCCACAAAGAAATCACAAACCTATTTTCTTTTGTTTTAAATTTTTATATTTTGAATTTCACATGAAATAGATGTTACACTACTTCAGTGAACTTGCAACTTGAGAATTGTGTATAATTCAGGACTCATTGACAAATAAGTGTTTTTTGAAAAATCCCCATGGAATGGCATCCATCCCCAATCCCTACATACATTCTAAGAGCTGCATATACAAATACTCATGGAATTCAGGAAGCCGGACTGAAAAAATTACTTTGGAACCCATGCAGCCTGATCCATGGCCACACCAGCCCAGAATTTTCATTCCATAAAAAATTGAAGACATTCCACTAGATTATTACAGCATAAATTGTTACTCAATTCATAGGATGAAATGGGCATTTAAATAAATAAAAAACATCATTAAAATATGTAAGATAGATCAAATCATTAAGAAAATACACAAAACACTCTCAAGAATAAAGTGAAGGTATTTCCCAGGAATCTTACATAAAAGAGAAAATTAGCCTTCACAACCGCAAAAAAGCACTTAATTTGAGAAAATGTTGTGACCTACCTGATATATAAATGTCCAATATGTTTCTGGAGATCCCATCAACTCACTTAAAATATTAAGATCCCAGATCTTATTTTCAATAAATTGAATTTTGCACATTCAAAGGACAGACTCTCCCCACCACAATTGTCCACTTGTTGAAGTACAATTTCCACTTGGAAAATTGGGGAGATTCCAACCATTTTCCAGCACAAATAATTCACCCTAATTAGTGCCAGAATTTTCCAATAGCCTCAAGAAATGGCTCCTCCCCCCTCTTCTTAACCTAGAGAACCAGAACTAAAAATAAAAATTCATAAACACAGATCCTGTTTAGACAGTATTTGCCATAGGCTCAGTTGAAAAATCATACAGAGAAACTTGAAATAAAGAATCAAACACTTCTAAATAAAAAATGATTAATTAATTCCTTTTATGTGACCTTTATTTTGACAGCTAAATCCTTATAATTCCCCTTTTCACTGTAGTAACTCCTTGATTACCACAAACAGCCTTATATCTCACCCAGTTCCTAAGTTATTTCAGTTACCCTGGTGGCTAATACTCACCAATTAATTCATTGCACTCTTTTTGGACTGCATGTCCACCCAGGCTCACCCATACCATGTATTTTTGGGATAATAATTTGTTTCAATGATTTTCTAGGTTTTCAGAAGAATTTATTATGTGATTATTCCCCTGAAAGGAGGGGCCAAAACCCCATATTTATCTGTGACCCCTGTTTTTATTTTTCCTCCACTAAATTATTGATTATAAACCACCAACCCAACTCTTTTCCCTGAACACTATCCATATTTCTAAGGATCTTTGATGTGATCTCTGAATAATATATTTATTCACTTACACCTATCACCTCTAGTAGCTAGAAGGCTGTGCCTTAGAATCTATGAGGGTGACTCCCTTCATTCTCTCACAGGTCCTGGTTCTGGGCCCAACTAGTGAAATATCTGTAAGGAATGATTTTGGTCTTTTTTTGTTGCTTGGTCACATCAAGGGTTCCTTTTTTTTTCTGAATTGGAGGCAGTTTCAGGCCAGTCTGTGGGTCTTTAGACCAATGATATTTCATATTTTTCTAGCACGTTATCTTGCAAGATGTTCTATATGGGTCAAGTAATGTAACTCCTAGTTTATCTTGTTCTGAGGTAGACCATTGGGATGGTCTCCCTTTTCCAGATGGTTGTGCAGGGAGTTTTATCTTGCCTCCCATGGGCCACTTTGTGGAGTTTCTGCTGCATGCAGAAGTTGCAAGGTTTTTTCACTAACTCTGCTGCTTTTGAGGATGAGGAAAGATTTTAAATTCAAAACCAAACATAGCTACCAGTGTTTAAACTTGTTTCTGACCATAAGATCAAAGATCAAGAGGATAAAAGGTACAAAAGGTGGTACCCTTTCACATTCCCAAAATCCATGGAGGCTGGAAATATTTCATACAAAAACAACCAATTATTTGGCACATGCAGCCATGAAGAGAATTGAAAGTCCCCTGAGTGTAGCCACCTACAACCCATCCTGTTGCTTAAGCCAAATTACCCACCTTGTAGCAAGAGCCAAGCTCTATAAACCACTCAATGATGGCTGAAGTGTGCTTATACCACAATGCTAATATAAACACATCTGTACAGGTGAGACCTGGCCTGTGCAAGGACCCTTATGGCTGTAGCATCCACCAAACACTGCATACTGCCTTGTAAGAACATGGAAGCTTCCATGGAGTTAGACTCACATGGGTATCTAGGGCCACTATCTTGGCACTCAAAACCTATAAGGATGCCAAGCACGCTCACCCACCAAATTATCACCACAGGAACAGATAAAAACTGGGCCGTAGTGGTCTCTTATTTTGTTTTCTTCACTGTTGCGGTTTCAGCATTTCATCACCCTTGTTCCCTTCACTCATCTTTTGCCTGTTTGCTGAGTCTATCACAAAAAAACATGTTTTCATAACCATTTGCAAATATTATATATTTCCTTTCTGCATCTCTATTCTTTGTACAAAAAATATCTCAGAACCCTTGCTATGCACCAATCACCAAGTTTGGCCCCACTAGACCTCTTCCCATTCTTTCAAAATGGAAGGTGATGTCAGTGCACATGACTGAGTTTGATTTGGCATTCCAAATCCATTCCTGCAATACTGAATTTCTATTTCCCACTCCTTCCCTGAGTTCTTTTATTATTTTCATTTTCATTTTCAATTTCATTTTTTATATTTCATGATTAATGCTATCAATTGATACCATTATTTATATTATTAATTATATCAATTGACCATTTTTTGTTATTATTGATTGCATCTATCAATGATGTTCATTTTTGATTTTATTATCATTTATATCAATTAATACAGTTCATTTTGATCTCTGTAAATATTATGTCAGTTATCTCTGACTAGTATCAAGCTGACAATGATGGTAGGTACGGAGGGGAGAGGATGAATAACGATGAATAAGGAGTAAAGTACAACAAACAGGTTTGTGAGTATAGGCTCTCCAATAATAACCTAATAGCAGTGGAGTGAGAATATTTGAGAATAAGGGACCCATATGTCAGGTCATGAGATATTGGTCGCCGTCCGGTCTGCGGATGGCCATGTCGCTAGGACTCTAAATACGCAACAAGTCTTACTTTTGCGCCCTACCAGTTCAAGACGTCAAAAAAACAATGCTGCGGCCATTCCTCTTATGATCAACTTTTTCGTTTAATTGTGCATTAAAAGGAACCAAACTTCAGATGAGGATGAATTGAGTAAGGATGCTCGGGTATACTATTCGCAGGAAAATCCAACGGCAACAGAATTTCGGCGTTCTTCTCATCTCGAAGTGGATGAAGTTTCTGTTCCACATCAATGATGGTATGATTTTCCTGCTTGTTTGAGGCTGAGTGGAAGACAGATGAAATTAGCTTGAGTCGAACGCTCCTTCACAAAAGAGGATAACGTCAACCATTGAAAACTGGTTACCATTGTTAGGAGGCTTGTCGGCGCCAAGACGCAGTCCTGAGGGCTTGAGGGTCTTCAGCGCTTTCTTCTTCTCGCGAACGAGTTGACCGGCATGCAGATTGAGGATCAACAGTATTCTGCAGTGATCAAAATCAATGAATTGACCTCGCTGCAAACCCCTCGTTGATGTATGCACTTACATATTTCCAGTTATTGAGAATGGAACCGTCAATCCCTTCACCAATTTCAAGACAGGCGTATGAGTTAATGGCTTTTCGCGAATTACAGATCATTATCAAAAAAAAAAAATTACCAGATGGGTGACTTGCTTCCGTTTGGAGCTCTGAAAGTAACCCATTGGGGATTGAGACAGCTTTTGTAGAGAGTGAAGGAAATTTTATGATAAGATCACGGGCCGTAGAGACAGTTCCATCACCCAAACTCAAAAGGCAAGTATACTCACCTCGCTGATCAGTGGGGGGAGATGCACAGCAGTACTGAAAATCACGCATAGGGAATAGTTCACGAGCTTCTCACGCTCCCGAAGCAGTTCCTTACTAATCTTAGAGGGTTTTACTCCGGGGGCTCTCCCCAATGCGGTATCGAGGAGCCATTGGAATATAGTTCTTTTATACAGACCTCGAAGGGACATCGAAATCAAAGGGAGGGTAATCTGCGGGGAGGAAATTGCTAAATGGCACTACGTATTTTTGAGCTCGTTAAACTCGACTTACCAGCACCAGTAGGCTAATCACAGCGCAGTATATTCCCAGCGAGCGTTGAAGGCAATTCCCTAAATCTTTCTAAAGATGGGGGGTTATTGATGGCTCGTCTCAGTCAGAGGTTGATGTGCCAACCGAGAATCTTAGCGCTCTAAGGTAAGCCTACTTGTAACGGAGCGAGCTCTTGAACTGGCATAACAGTCGTTACTATACGAAGCTGATTTGGACCATTGGGATCGTAGTGCTCGGCATCCGTCCTCAGGATTGAAGTGATCTGATGGATAACCGATTCTATACGCCTGAGCTTCACATAGGCTATGGCATATGTCCAGGAACAAGCAACTGCGATTTTGACGTTTCCCATAAACACAGTCTTTCAATGATTCATAAGTTGATCAAGAGCACCTCGGCTTTGGAGTCGGATAGAGAGTGAACCTAGACTAACTTATCGGTCCGAAAGAGGCAAGAAGGAACGTGGCGCTAAGACCCCATTGAAGGAAAGCTTGCAATCTTTTCCTGTTCAGGTTGAAAGCCGCATTCGAGTTCCAAAATGCCAGAGCGCACTGACATGTACCAAACCATGAGAGGGCTGGGTGACCATTAGGGTAATGTCAGTCCGATGCAATCGGCAGAGATAGCGAGTTGTGGAGGTCAATGCCTTGAGCTCACCCCTGCCCAATTACATCATTCTATCAGCGACACATTTTTGCTTCCATGAAGGCGCATTCGTTACTCACCAGGCCGTGATAAGTATCGGCATAAATTGGTGACCAAATAACAATGCAATCACAGATTCTCTAACTCGATGACCTGAGTCAGAAATTCGTTCCAAAACCAAGACGGTCACCGTTACTGTGGAGTGATTCCCGAGTAGAGTTCGAAATCAAATGAGCTGGCGGGTGTTGTAATCTAAAAACAAGAATTGAATACTAACGCGAAGCAGTTAGTGAAAAGCCGATTCCTGTCGCGTAAGAAAGATCGAAAACGACGAGTCCGACTAGAGGTCCACGCCGTTGAAAAATTAATAGGTATGAAGCGTGAGTGATAGAGCCTTCGGCAGTCGAATGGATTAATCCAAAATCGAAAAAGAAAGAGATGAAAACGAACGTTTGTTGAACTTCATTTTTGGAGTCTGGACACGGACTTTCTGGAACACAAGGTATACAGCTTGCAAAAGCATACTGTATCAGGTTCGAAAAACGGTTGCTTGGTGGTAAGCGGCTTTCTCGGAGAAGCACACAAACTTGAGGTCTAAGCGATCGGTACCCACATGGTGAAGAAGATTATTGTAGCGACAGATAACCGGCGCGCCCATGGTGGACTTCGCGGTGACTGAAGTGGGGACGGGCAAGTGACAAAATTTTCATTTCGGTTGGTTTAGTCTCCTTTCAGGAGGAGTGAAAAGTTGGGTAGATGACGATACCTACGTGCACCGAATTTTCCAGCATATTCGCTGTCGCAAGATAAGGGTTGACATCAGGTGGCAGGTTCGCCAAGAAGTCGGTCACAGAGGATGGTTGCATTAAGGCTCTGTTCTGTTTACACCACACTAGTCCAGGTTTGATCGGCGAAAAATGGTAAGATCAGGCGGTAAAATCGCACGACAACAGCTCAATATAAATTTCGTTTGGGAGTTGGAATGCTGGAAGCTTAACCACGCTCCACGGATGGAAGCTTATCACTTGGCCAGCTCACCAGAGGTGAATCAAGCGAGTGCATGCAACCACACATATCCGACGGCCTGCTATGGCGAATCACGACGCGCGGCGTGGACTGGTAAATTTTCATTGTGGTTTCAATATGTCCGTGGGGCCATGCACACGGTAAGTACAATCATAGAAAACCGCATGGACAGGCCGGGTCCCTAAAGTGTCATCTCAGTGCGAGAGCCTGAGACTGAGAGCTTCTGGGGGAGAAGGCCGGGATATCCAGATGCCTTTTAGTTGCCCTGGTTAAAAAACTTGCGGACACCGCACTCACACGTAGCGCGGCTCGGTGTCTCATGGGATCCTGGGACATCCAGTCGCATTAATGCATCACCACGACTGTGCAAGTAGCTTTGCATTCGACAGGGTGTCGCCGCTTTCAACGCAACACTGATCGGCGTCCGAACAATGCTTGACAACAGCTGTATAAACGTAGTAGTCGCTGCCCCCGCAGGCCAATCTGTCCGTGCAGTCGGAGTCCAAGTAGATTCGGCAAACTTTCCTGATCGGGAGGAGAGGGCTTGAGTAGATACTGAAACGAATGTCTTCAAAGCCAGAATTCCTCCAGATGTGCGATCGATTGGTGGGGAAAAGGACCCTGAAATTAAAAATAGTGCATGGAAGCGCGCTAGGCTGGAGCGAAGTCAAAGAAAACATTGCTATTTAAGTTGCGCGGGTGAGAATGAACTTTGTCACAGACACTCAATACAAATGCAAATCATCAAATCCTCTACAAAATATTGTCCACGACCAAATGACCATGAACTTGCAGTGAATCCTAACGTGTTGACGAATTCCTCTTTATTTTCAACTGCAGCGCCAAGAGATGCGAACCCGAAGCAATATTTAGTTCGAGAATCGCTATCGTGACTTGGTTCAGTTTAAGCCTGCGCTGGGAAAAGAATCGGAAGAAGGGAATCGGACCCGCATCGCTTGCATTCGTGAGAAAGGCTCCAGTTATTGAGCTGCGTTTGCTAGATAAGGGTATTATACAAGCTCGGTTGGTACCTCCCCTGCGACGGTAGTTACATCGGACAATGTAAGAGTCCAGCGTTAGAATCGCGGCAGACCGACCCAACCCCCAGCCGCTGCTCTAGCCCTTTCTACCTTGGCTGGCTACGCTCACCCCTTTCATCCCTTTGACACCGATTATTAGCCGGCCTTTGGGCGTGTGAATGGAGCCTGCAATTTCAACACCCGTTACCCACTTGGAGTGGATCTAAAACACGCTCCAAACAAACAACCCCCTTCCTTTCTCAAATAGCCTTGCCTTGCATCGGCTGCCCAACAGGTTCCTAAGCTTTTCTTTAGTCTTGGGACCATTTACTTGCTTCACCTTTTACTCGAATTCTTGTTATTTTATAAGGATTACTAGAGTATTGCCCCCAAATTTGGGGACTGATTGGAATTTAATAATTTGGATGGAATGTGGGTTGATAGGAAAAATGGGAAAAATAATAACATTTTTGAATTTTCCATTGAATCATGTTTAAGCTATTGTTAATTTATTGATTTAAGGAGTAAGTGAAACAAAATATACATTTCAAGCACATCAGTTTCTGGGATCTAATTTGGGGACTGATTGGGCTTCAATAATATCTGGGCACTGATTGGAAGACAATCTTTAATTTTCAAATTAAATGATGATTAAGTTAAAAAATACAGGCCATTTTTAATTTTCAATAAAATCAGCATTGCACTAAAAAATAAATGGCAATTTCTTGATGTAGGAGTAACTCAAACACAATATAAATTTCAAATTAATTGGTTTCTGGGATGTATAGCATTTAAAACCTCATTGTAAACAATGTTATCAGTTTCAAATGAAATTTGGTTGCCAGCTCTGTGTGTGACCACTACCCTTGTTGAGTGACTGGAAATGCTCCTTGACAATGCTGCATATAACTGACAAAGGCTGAACACTGGATCTTGCAGATAAAGACAAACATTGGAAATTGTATGACCTTGAGATTTGTTATTGTCAATGAGAAAGCCAAATTTACTGGAAACTGTTTGCAAATCAGCTTGAAAGGGAGGCCATTTTCATTGGGGTCAGTAATCAAGGGAATGCAGGTGATGGAAACAAGCCTTCAAATTGAATCACCAGTTGCAATCTTTGCAACTAAAACATTCCTTGCCAATCTGAAAACAATCAAGCAAGTTCTGTTGCAAAGCCCAATCGTACAGTCCATGTTTTTCAAAAAAATTATAGGGGAACCCACTTTCAGAGTCAAGCTATGAGGAGGAAAGTTGGGAAGAAATAATGTGTTGAGGAACTCTGGTTGGTGGAGATTTTGAGTATTGTCTTCAACAGAGTAATGGCTTTAATAAGTCTTCATAGCTTGGTTTTCTTAATTTCCAGGCAGAGAATCCACTAGCAATTTATTTATGTTGTAAACTGCTGTATTTTTGCAACATAAAATGACATGGTCCATGAGATCACCATCTTCAAGGTAGCAATTGTGCAAGTTTGGAAAAACATTTTTGATTAATCTACCCAAAGCTTCATCTTCACTATGAACATGAATAACCATGTGATGAGGAAGCAAAATTTTGTTTGAACCCTGTATACTATTCAAACCATCTCCAAAATTGAGTAAGAAATCCTGGTAACCAGGATCCCCTGCAGCACATGTATTTTATGTAAGGTGCAAAACCTGGGAATGTCACCAGCAATAAAAATTTACCAAAATTGCATCAACAATTTGGGGATGTGTACTTTTTTGCACCACAGGTAAAAATTGCCTAAAGTCACCACCAAGAACCATTACTTTTCCTCCAAAAGGTAGGTTAGAATTGATGAAGTCTTGAAGTAGAATTTCAACCAACTCCAGAGCATTCCTGTGGCTGAATATAGGTGCTTCATCCCAGATTATCAAAGAAGCCTTTTTGAGACCTTCACCCTTATGAGAGTTCTTTGATACTCTTGATACAGAGGAGTGATTTAACCTCAAGGGGATTCCAAAGGTGAGATGAATTGTTCTTTGATTTGGTAGATTAATGGCAGCTATTCCACTACCAGCACATTCCATAGCTATTCTTCCAGATGATCTGATAGAGGCCAGCAAGCATTTATATAGGAAGGTCTTTCCAGACCCACCAGTTCCATCAATAAGGAAGTAAGAGGGATGAGAGGAATTGCATACATGCATTATCTGATCAAATATTTGCTTCTGTCTATGATTCAGAAGAGAAATGTTTTGCAAGATTGATTTATTACAGAATCTTGTTCTTCCTCAAGGATCTAGTTCCTGTTGTTCCTTGGATCCTCCATTGATTGATCAATTCTTGGAAGATTGGGAAAAGCTTCTTCAACACTTGTTCCACAATTTTGAAATACAGTATGGGTTATGGATTTTAATGTTTCATTGGTGTGAACTCTTTCATGTGTGATTCCAGAATGAATTAAATCATCAACAATAAAATTGAAAGAAAAATTCCATAGGCAATTTGTGTTTGCAGTCTGAAAAAGTGCTAAAAGAATTCCAAACAAACTCCTAAGCTCATCAGGTTCAAGAGATTCTGCAGCTTCTTCCATTGTTGTTTCCAAATGATGATCATCCTCAAGTAGACCCTTTGCCAAGCCAGCCTTTCTTAAATTTGTATAAGAGATTCCATTTACCTGCTTGAGGTGATTGAAAAAAGTTTAACCAACACAATTACTCAACAAAAATCTGAGATACCACCTCTCAGCATCAGCAGGATAAACAGCATACATCCTTCCAATGGAAAAACCTCTCTGTCTTGGCCTCCATTCTTTTCTCTGCGGATGCCATGTGAAATATTGTGGAAAATCAGAATATTTGATGGTCCTTGCCAAAGTGTCAATTGAATTTATTTTGAAATATTCTGTCATCATATTTTTGGAACTGTTTTATCTTTAAACCACGTCATCCAGGGCTTCATCAGGTTCAAAAAACAAATCTTGTTGGTCAGGAAGGTGAATATCCAGTTGTATAACAGCAGGTGAGATAGCAGAAAATTTAAAGGAAAAAATTTTCCAGCATGCCTCAGGTGCAGCAACCCATCATGAATCCCTATAGAAATTCAATTCATCCAATTTTTGAAAAACCTCCACAGTAACATGGTCATGGCCGTTATAAACATACTTGTAGAAATATTTGACAGCTGAGGTACCTGCACATACTTCTACATTGATGTGGCCTTGATACTTTGCAAAGAGATAGTAATTTTAAAGGAAAAATCAGGAATTATCAATTAGAAGCCTTCTTTGGGTGTGGGAGAGAGATATTGTAACTCCATCTTGGCTTCTTTGATAGATAGGATAGGAATTTTCACCCATGATGGTTTCAGGGTAGAAGGCTTTAGGGTAGCTCTTCTTGCATGATTCATACAAGGTGATCCAAGGTTCAAAATACCACATGGTCAATGTATCATGTGTCTCTTTTCTTGTTTAAAAAGATGAGGCTGCATGAATTAATTAGGAATCTCTGCACAAAAAAACATTTCAATGTGTTCAGCTTTTATGCACTTGTGGTCATGATGCAGGATCACCAAGAAGTGAGCATGTGGAAGGCCTCTCTTCTGGAATTCTATGAAATGAGTGTGTCTAATTGTGGTTCCAAAGATTCCATCCCTGAATATTTCATCACATATCATTTTCAATTTTGAGTTGAAAACATGTGTTACAATATCTGGCCTATCCTGTGCTGTTTGACCTGGCAAAAGATTATTTAGAATTTCTGGCCATGCCATTTTACATGTGACTGTTATAAAAAGATCAGGCTTTCCCATATTCTGAAACATTGCCATAGCATCTTGATATCAAGCCTTCATGTCCCTTGGGCCACCTATAAATTATTGAGGAAGGATAAAACAACAACCTAAGAATAAAAAAATATCAAGTCATGCATAAGGATTGGTAGAAGATATAAATAAATATCACATGAATAATTTCAGAGAAACCAACTTAACAGTTCCCTGACCCAACTCAACACCATAGAACTGCTAAACCCTTGAATTATATTGATGATGTTGAATATAAGATAATCTTTCTGTCTCAAGTTTTATGTATTGGTCAACAAAGTATTGTTGGGACAGCCAACCACCCAAGTGAAAAAGGAAACAATCAGAATGAAAAAATGCCAGACAATGTGAATAATAATTCATTCCAGTGAACCTATTCTTTCCTGGTTCATCTTTCAATTCTGGAAACCAACCATATTCACCATGAGGATGAAAAAGAACACAGTGCAGGGGGTCATACAATTTGCTCAGTTGACTAATTCTGCTGTGGGAGCCATCTGAGTGCCTGACCAAAACATCTGTATGGGTTAATTGATCAGGATCATTACCAGTTTGCAATTCAAATCCATTAGGAAATTTTAACTTTCATGATTTGAAACCAAAAAGAAATTGGAAATACCATACCTTCTATCCATATTGCAGCTATTTGTTCTCCTGTTGGTAGGTTGTAAACTCTTTGATCCATATTTTTTGAACATGGATCAGAAAGTCTGATGGATTGATTTGGACCAACATCAGGAGGAATTCTTTGAAAAATATTTATAAAACCATTATTTTGGTGCAAAATCTCTTGAGTCCTGAGAAAAAAATCCTGTGCAACAGGTGAGCCCCATCTGTGCCAATTTTGCAATTAATTTCCCCTGTAATATATATAAAATTGGAGGAATGATGGGTAATTTCCACCAATTGGATTAAAACTACCAATTTTATGGTGAATAGTTCCATTCACCCTAAAAGTGTATATGCCACTTGTCTGGTGATTGAGGGCATTGCAAGTATTTTGATTAAGACCAATTGATGTGAAGGCAAAATTGGAGTTTATCAGCCTGACGTTGGAGAGAAGTTGATGCTCATGGGAATGATGATCCCTAGCAGCAATCTTGAACATATGAAGCAAATCATGTGGTGGTATTTCCTGTGTTACCACAAAATTTCCATTTCTACAACATAGGGAGCTTGTCTCATTTTGGAAAAGGATTGCTTAGCAAGGTCTGAAGAGTCTTGTTGGACTTAAAATGCAAGTTTGAAAGTATTGGTGTTCATGCCACCCCCAGGCAACAGGATGTACAATTTTTTGTTGTGGAATGGCCTCCTCATCTTTTGTTTCAACAATGGTAGGATTTTTTCCTAAGGTGGTGAACTCCATCATATCTCCTTGAAAAATGGTCTCTTGAGGTTTGTCTGCCAAATTTATTGCAAGCTCCACATCAGCAGATTGTGGGGAACCATAATAATTCTCATGGTTTATTTGTTGGATGTTTTTATCAGTTGTATTTTGATGTATTTCTAATGATTCAAAAGGAAAATTGATATCACTGTTGTGGAAGTATTTGGGATGAGTTTTAGCTGAAAAAGTGTTGTTTTGCAGATTTAGGGGATGATCTTCAACAGAATTTGTGTTTGGTGTAGATGTTTGGGATTAGTTTCAACAGAAATAGGAATAGGGACCATAGCCATCATTTGAGTGAAATAATTAAGGATGAGTCTCAACAGAAATAGGAATATTGGGACAATAGCCATGATTTGAGTTCACCATTAAATGGGCTTGTGTTTCAACAGAAATAGGAATATTTGAAAAATTTCCATTCTCACAGGTAATATTTGTACCATGATTGGTGTGAAAATACTCTTGATGAGATTCAACGGAGATGGGAATGTTGGAAATTTTAGAATTAAGGAACCAGTTTTGATGAAGGGAAAGATGTGGGAGGTTTTAAAGGTTATAGGATTGATTGAAATTGCAAGGGCCTGTGCATATATGAGAATGATGAGGTATGTTGAGATGTGAGAGGGGAGCTGGGTAATGAGAGTTTTTTGGCCTGTGAATGTTTGGGGAGGAGTTTTTTCTTCTATGTTGATGGTGATTTGTAGGTTGACTATAATGGGATTGATTTGAGAGGTTGTAAAGTTTATTGGATTGATTTTAATGTCCAGGGCCAGTGTGTATATGAGAATGATGAGGTATGTTGAGATTTGAGAGGAGAGCTGGGAAATGAGAATTTGTTGAGCTGTGATGGTGTGGGGAGGAATTTTTTATTCTATGGTGATGGTGATGGTGATTTGTATTTTGATCATAAATCAAATGATTGGGTGCATTTTGAATCAAAAAGGATGAGAGTAAGTATCTCATGGTGTGTGATGAAATTGGGAATTAAATAATGTATTTTTGAAATGTAAAATTAGGAATGAGAAATTAAAAGTTTTTCTCTCTGACTTGAGGGGGAATTATGTAAAAGTGGATAAGCAGAGGGTTTATATGTTACAGGAAAAATTTGAAAAAGGATGAAAAAGTTTCAAACAAGCATTTTTTAAATTTTTTCAGAAGGAAATGTTCTCTGGTACATGTTTTATGCCACCTCTCTCTTACATGTACCATGCTGGTGGTCTCTTCTATTAAATATAACATGTTGGTGGTCTCTTAATTCTCTTACATGTACCACAGTGGTGGTCTACTCTCTTACATGTAACACAGTGGTGGTTTCTTCTCTCTGACATACCACAGTGTTGTGTTTGATGTATATATGTACATACATACAGTTGCTTATATGGAGTAGTTTTATGGCATAGTCCCAAACTAAAATTCACCCATACAGAGTGCATGTAAATAACTGAAGGTTTCAGCCAACCAACATTCACCCATGTGGAGTGCATGTACTGGCGGGGTAGGGCCAACCAACTGCTTTGCAGTTGCCAGCAGGGCACCCTAGAATTGCGGAGAAAAACACTGGCTCCTCAATTTCTTTTGAGGGAAGTCTCCCAAGGAGGACAAAATTGTTATTTTCCAACCCTCCCAAAAGCAGTATTTTTATATTTCTGCATAAAAAGGATCTCTTACTGCATCTTTGGAGCCCTTATCCCCTCATGGGTTTATTTTTGTATTAATCCACGGGAAATGTTAAATTTGAAACCCAAATTGGATTGTGTGGCATGGTTTGCAACTGCATCTGGTCAAGTACGGCTGCTCCCAACCCATCTCAGTGGTGAACAGCTGCTCACAACCCATTTCAGCTGTGAACAGACACCCATTACCCCAAGTTTGGTCATGAGGGGCTTTTCACAACCCATTTGCAGTGTGAAAAAAAATAAAAAAGAAAAGACAACAAAAATAAAATAAAATCAATTTGAAATTGAAGAAACAAAAAAAAACACCAAAAAAAGAAACAAAATTGAAAAAATTGAAAAAAAAAAATAAAAGAAAATTCAAAATATTTCAACACTCTGGGGCCATGAATGCCTTCCCCATATAAATAAACAATGAAAAAATCTATGGAACAGCCCTAAAACACCAAAAATTAAATAAATGATGAGAGATTCTATTGAACAACCCTAAAGTAAAAAACCCAAAAATCAAAAAAAACTGAAAGAGTCTATGTACCAGGCCTAAAGTTAAAACACAAAAAATCAAATAAATGAAAGAGTCTATGGACCCAACCTAAAATAAAAAATTTCAACTTGTGTTAAGCTGATCCCATCACAAGAAGTATAAATAATCCTGATGATGGATCAGCCCAAGACCAGTTGAACTGAATTTCCAATGAGATCTCACTCAAAAAACTAAACATAATAGGGTGTATCACAGTTAGCAAACCCACCATTAGAAAACTTCCAATTCCCATGGCAGGTTTCTGAAATACACATACCCCCTAACTGATGTATTTGAAAATGGTGGTTTTCATTGAAATGGTGGGTTTCAAAAATCAAAACCACCATTAAACCCACCATCTATGAATCATCAACCATCCACAATCCATCACATCCAAAACACCCATCCACGCCTCCACCTCAGCAAATCCATACCAATCCCATCTCCATCCCATCACACACATCTCATCTCCATTGCTTCACATCTACATTGCTTCACATCTCTATAACTTCACGTCTCCATCCTCACACAAATCCCATCATCATCTCATCACCCCAAATCACATCACCATCTTTCTCAACCTGTCCAATCAAACTTCCTGGCAGCAAGTTGAAAATGCAAAAAAGCTGAATGAAATTTTGTTACTATTTGACTCCCATGCAGACTCCCATGCAGACTCCAATTTTGAATCAACTTGGTTGGCTTTGAATTCTCTATCAGAAAAGAAATACATGATTCGAAGAAGAAAAAATCTGCACAACCCTATGTATGAAAGGCAAAAGTTTCACCTCCTCCCCAACTTAATCTTCCAGCAACTTTTAAAAATGTTATTTCCTTCATTCATAAAATCTTTGGAAATGATTGAAGAACACCACATCTTCCAGAAAAATTCTTGGAATTCTCAATGCAATTCAGCTATCCAACTGGATTTTGCTCTTTGTCAATTGGGATCAAATGGAAAGGGAGCAGCAACTCATCAATTAGAAAATCTATTCTCAGTTGTTTATGGAACCATTTACTCATACATGAAAAGAGTCATGATTCCTATCCTATCTTTCTGTTGCTTGGTCCTTTCTTGGCGAAGAAAAGAAGAACGCAAGGAGATATACCAAGTAATAGAGACTGAAGGCTTTCCTGGTTGCATTGGTTTTGTTGATGGAACCACTATCCCCTAGAGTCAAAAACTCAAGCTAGATGGAAACCATTATTTTGATTTGAAAAAAGGCAATAAATTCATTTCTTTTTGAAAGCCTTTGATAACAGCTTTGATAAAACACTGACCACATATGTTTTATCTGTTTTTATAGATAATCTTTCTCACTAAAACTTGTCTGTGATAACAAAAAGAAGTTCATTTCCCTCCATGCTGGCCTTCAGGTTTATTTTCACAATTCATATGTTTTCAATTGGATGCAGATTGCCCAACAACCAAAGAACTACTTTGAGTAAGTCCAATACCCTCTGGCCAATTCAGCTTATGCTAGTGGGAAATATGTGGTTCCAGAATACAGCAATGTTTCATCCAATGATCAAGCCAAAACTGATTTAAAATATCATCTTTACCAATCACAAGTTTGGATTGAGCATGCCATAGGAGTTCTGAAAGGAAGATGGGCCAGCTTAAGGGAAACGCAAAAACAGCTTCAAAAACCCAAAGACATGAAGTTCCTCATCAACTGGATTATCACTTTTGTAACTGTTTACAACCTTCTGGCCAACATCAAAGATGAATGGGAGGAAATATTTGAAGAAGATATTCCCAATCCTCCTTAAGTCATCCCTGTCTCATCTGGTCCCTCATCTTCTGCCAAGAGAGAGTGGATTCTACCTCTCAGGGATTTAAACTCTACTCCTATAGCTTGCAGTGGTAAACCTGCAAAAATAAGACACAAAGCAATATTAAAATCAGTTTTTGACTCAAATAACCAAAAAAATAGCTAAAATATCACAAAATTGAACAACAAAAAGGCATTGTGAGGAAAAAGCTGTCAGCTTGCTACTATGTACAGAGCAACCTGTAAAAGTAACAGAAGAAATTTGATAAAAACAATTAAATAAGGAAAATAAAATTGACCAAAGAAGGGGTGACAAATACATAAATATTATTGCAGAAATGAATGTTTCACCTAAAATTAGGTAGAGTCACTCACTAACCCCACCCTGGAAATCCAACTCCTTTTATTTTTGAATAATTAAATGGAAAAAGGGACCAAAAGCCATGACAAAAATATGGCACTTGTTGGCCATTTCAATATTTCACATGTATTTTCATGTATAGGTTTTACAACTAAATTTCACTCAGAATGGGAGTGTTGTGTATATTTTAGGAGTTACACACCAAAATGTGTTATGTCACAATTCCAGTGCGCAGCCCCGCATCCTTACACAACCCTATGTACCCTTAGCTACACATTCCCACTTACAGAGTTCACGCACGCAGCTAATTTTGCCATGCACGCAGCAGATCCTACCACGCGGGCATCTAAATTGACTAATCCCCAAGCCTGGATCAGTTGTGAAAAATATGAAAACCAGGTACCCTTCAAGATAGCTACAACCTAGTTAGGGTTAGCTGGCATATGTAATAACCTGAAATATGCATTAGTAATAGTCTAAAAATCATAAAACTTAAATAAAATTAATAAGAAACTAAGTTTAAGTATTTTTTTATAATAAACCAAATATTGAGGATTACCACATAAATCACTTATCCTGATCTTCAAAGACCACAAAACAGTACTAGAAGTCATCATAAAAATTATTAAAAATTACCTAAATGCTCATCAGATGCTGGAAAATCAGGAGAATTTCACATCTGTCCACTTTGAAACAATATCAATAGTAAAAATGGAGGATGAGCACAGAATGATCATGATTAAGCCATAACACATTAACAGATTCTGTGGCTAAAATAGCACAGAAATCCCGCAGATCTGATTTCAGGTGATTGAAAGCACCAAGTAGACGTGCTAATATTTCTCTGACTGGCTTTCCAGCCTCAGGTCAAGAGGAGAACCCTCTCTACATACCCTGAGAAGCTCATAGTCCCCCCAAAAAAGGTATTTATACAGACCTCTTTGGACCTATTATTCCCCATCAGTTTAGCAGGAATTCTTATTATCAATCAGACACCGTTTCATTGTTAGTCAAGTGATTATAAAAGAGATAAGCAAGTGATTTATGACTTAGTCTGTAGTATTATTATTCATTTCTTAAAAACCAATCAACCCATTGAAGGTAGTCAAGCAAATCTGCCCCATCTTCTCTGAAAACCTTCCTATTATTGCAGGATTTTTGTGGTAAAGTTCTCAGAGTGAGTTTTTCCCTTCCTGTCTTGGCCATTGTGCTGTTTTTCCAGGCCATATCAGTGGAATAAGACCTTTCTGAGGCACCCATCTTCATTCCAAGGTTTTTAAACTGCCTAAGGAGGCCCCTTGAAGAGAGGTTGTTTGTCTGTAAAGACCCCCAGTTGTCAGATTGCTACTATTGCAGAGTAAGCTGCAAAAGTAACAGAAATAATATAAAACTAATAATAATAAAATTAAGCTAAGAAGGAGTAGGAAAACCATAAATTTTAATTACAGAAATGGATTGTCCAACCCAAATTAGGTAGGGTCACTCACTGACCCCACCCTTGAAATCCAACTCCTTATATTTTTAAATAATTAAGGAAAGAAAGACAAAAATACCACAGCACCACTATTGAACTTTTGGCCAATTAAACATTTCACATGTATTGTCACGTATAGGTTTCACACCTAAAATTCAGTGAGAATTGAGGTGTTGTGTATATTTTAGGAGTTACGGACGGAAATGTGTTATGCCACCATTCCGGCATGCAGCCACAGCAGCCAATGCACCTGCGCGTGGCTGAGATACAGCCCTGTTACTCCGTCAAGGTTGTGTACGCAGCCCCAGGCCTCTGACAAGTACGCAGCTGCGGGACTATGGGTTGACAAAGTGACAGGCGGCCTGAGAAACTTAGGTACTGCATAAACATGCTACAACCCACACAGGAACATTCCACATATTTATTAAATGTTCGCGTGGATAGTAGATAGTATAAAAGTACATAATATTATATAAAAATAATTAAATAACCATTATATGTATTTTTTATTAAATATAATTCAAAGTACCAAGAATGTCAAAAATAAGACAATGACAACTTCTAAAAATATATTAAAATACTTTTATATACTATTATGAGCATTTCAAGACATCAATATTTTTTGTGACATACTAAGAAAACTAATGATGTAGAAATATTACATGAATTCTCATGACTTTTATTTTTATTTAATTATTTTAGTAAATCAACTGAAACTTGAAAATAAGGAGTAAAATCAATATCATGACTTTACTCCAATTATTTAATACTTAATGAGAACTCACCTGACATCTGAATGTCCGTAGGAATGTCTATTGAAATAATTATTAACTTACTGGGAACATTTAATAAGGATAATTGATTAAATAATGACATAAACAGGACAGATTAGTGTTATTCACACGTCCTAATATCAATTATAAAGTAGAATAATTCCCATACCCTAAAAAATTAGATGCTACCCATGCTACAGCACCAAGAACACATGACAGGCTACAACTGGTTACCCTGCTAGCCTCAGTTTTGTCCCTTTGAGTCCCTGTACCCCTCAGAAGGATAATATTGGGACTCCAAAAGCTATAAATGAAGAGCTCTTTTGAGGATATTGATGGGCAGAGACCCAGTTATATCCATATCCAGACAACGTGCCAAGTTAATCAAGTACTTATAAGAGATAAGTAAGTGATTTATGGCTTAGTCTGATTAATAATGTCTTTCCTCAACCTCTTTATATCAATTTAAACTGCTGAACAACCTTATAACCCCAATATACAGCTTTAACCCATCAGTGCACATCCCAAACAGATACCCAAAGGATTTAATAATATACCAGTGAGTTTTATTATCCTTTCTCTGTTTTCACAGCTTGGTTACAAATGGAGCTAGCTTTGAAGTTAATTCCTCCCATCACTGAATGGCCTAAATTCTCCTGAGAAGGAGAGTATAAAAACGTCACTTTTATTAAGTTTATTGATTACACTCTTGCTTCTTATGAACTCCCTGATTCAATAGCTGTGGTGAGGTTACCCAGACTGTTTGAGGGAGTGGATCTTGATTGGTTCATCAATTAGAGGGAAGAAGTGGGATCTTTACCCTGGAATTCTTGGAAGGAATTGATCAGAGAACAATTTGGTACCAGAATTTTGAAAAGAAAGATGATGAAAAATTCTGAAACCTCCCAGTTTGATCCATCCAAGGACAAACCTCATAAGTGGTGTTTAGACCAGAAAAGGAGGTTAGACTTTTTATACCCAGATGCTGATAAGGAAGAGCTCAATGAGAGACTTCTCACCTTGTATCCTGGACAAATCAACCATAGTGTAAGGTGCAGAATGCCCATGAACTCTGATCTCTCTACCTTGATAGGTATATTGGAAGAAACCATTGACATGAATGGTCTTGAAAAAAGAATTAACAGACTCCCCAGGAAAAAAAATGCAAGGAGTAGAAAAGAATACACTGCCAAAACTAAAGGTTCCCCTGCTGCTAATCCAACCACTTTGGAAGTTAAGAAGACTTCAGATTCCAAGGAAAAGGTATGTTGAAACTTCAACCAAACAGGACATGTTTGAACTGACTGTCCTCAGCCCAGGAGAGAAATTAATCCTATTCAAGGAGAAGAGTATGAAAATCCTGACCCCCAACTTGATGATACTGATGGATCACTCTCTGAGTGTGATTTAATTATCACCAACCCCATCAATGTTATTGAAGAAAGTATACAGTCCTCCCTGGACATAAACTCTGTTAATGAGGATTCAAACTTACTTCAAAAATGGAATTCTAACATGAATATTTTCCATTTCTCTGAGGCTAAGGCTTTGACTCTGAAAACTTCTGCCGGTAAAAGTTACACTTCTGGCAAAACATGCTACGCTACTGGTTTTATCCAAGGCTCCCCTGTTAAGTTACTCTTGGACAGTGGAGCTTTCTTCTCTTGTGTTTTTTCAACTTATTTGGACAAAAAAGAACCAAATTGGAGGCTGAAACTATTACCAGTACCTCAGGCTAAGTTTAGCAGTTGTAATTCTTCTATCAATGCTGTTGGAGTATGGTATTCTGATATCATACTCCCTCACTCTAAAGGATCACTAAAACTGAAAATTTAATTTGTAGTGCTTCAAAATGGAGTATGTGATTACTTTATTCTTGGAAATCATTCTCTTTGCTTGTATGGTATAGATTTATTCCAAAGCAAGGGTAGATACTTTACTATAGGGGGAGACTGGAACAAGAAGTTCCAAATATGCCATGTTAATTCTCAGACTTCTGATTCAATCTATGAGAGACACTTGGGAAGTTTCAACCAAGAATACTTCTCTCAAGCAGCTTTGAATTCCCTACTCAAGGAAGACAAAAAAAATGACATCTTGGAAGTTTGCTTTCAAAATCTGAATGCTTTCTGTATCAAGGACCACCCCATTGGTAATATCAAAGGACATGACATGATTCTAACTTTAACCATTAAACCTCCTTACCCACCTAACCTCAGGAGACCTGCTTACCCTTCTATTCCAAAATCTAGAGCTTCTCTGGAAACTCATATCCAGGAGTTAGTTGACTTACAAGTCTTAAGGAAAGTAGGAAAAAATGAACAAGTGGGTATTACTACCCCAGTAATCATAGCCTGGCATAATGATAAGTCAACAATGGTTGGAGTTAGAATGCTGAATAACTATACTCAAGCTGATTACTATCCTATTCCAAGGATTGACCATTCTCTGCATAACCTCTCAAAGGCTAAATTTATCACTACTATGGACATGCTGGAAGGTTTTCACCAAATGATTATCAGCCCTGATAGCTGGAAATTCATGAGAATTATCTTTCATTTGGGAATTTATGAGTATCTTAGGATGCCTTTTGGTATCAAAAATGCTCCTTTTCATTTTAAAATGATGAGGGACACAGTTCTAGGATTATTCATTGGACAAGGATGGATGATGGTGTACATTGATGATGTTATCATTTAATCTGATAATTGGGATACTCACATGGAGAAAGTAAGGCTAGTCCTCAAAACCATCTCTGCTGTGGGATTAAAGGTATCAATGAAAAAGTGCAACTTTGGCTATGGAGAACTCAAAGCCTTAGGATACATTGTCTCTGGACTAACTTTAGCTGCTGACCAAAGCAAGATATCAGCCGTGATGAACAGGCCAATGCCTCAGAATAAAACTGAACTTCTGTCTTTTATTAGCTTCTGCAGCTACTTGAGGAATTACTGACCAAAGTTTGCTCTTCTAGCCAAGTGTCTGTATGAAATCTGAAACAAAACCACCTTGTTTGAAATGACTCATGATAGAGTCAAAAACTATGAGGAACTCAAGATGGCTATGACCTCAGCTCCAGTACTGATTCAGCCAGAATATTCTAAACCTTTCAAGCTCTAGATAGATGCCAGCATGGACAGGCTAGGAGCTGCTTTACACCAAGAAGTCATAGAGGATGACAAACCAGTGGAAAAAACTATACTCTTCATATCCTGACAAGTTAAAGACACTGAGGAAAGGTATGGTGCAAGTCAAATGGAATTTCTTGCCTTAGTATGGGCTCTGGAGAAACTCCATTACTACTTGGAAGGCACCAAGTTCACTGTGATTAATGACTGAAGTGCTTTCAGGACATTGATGAACATGAAGACCCCTAGTAGGCACATGTTAAGGTGGCAGATAGCCATACAACAGTACAGAGGTCAGATGACCATAGTTCAACAAGCTGGTACTAAAAATTAGAATGCTGATAGCTTGAGTAAAATTCTTTGCCCAATGATCCAAGTAACCCTGCTTATGACCCCGAGGATAATCATATATTTCCTATACTGAATATTAACATACTTGATATTGAGGCTCCTATTCTAGGAATCCACATCTGTGAACTGGATGAATCTTTGTTCAAATCTATCAAGGAGGCTTACAGCTCTGATATGAAGACTCTAATCACCATTATGAAAAGTACTTCTCCAAAATCTGAACTGATTAATAGTATACCTGACCCTCTTCTGAAACATTAAAAAGCTGGAAGTTTCACCTTAGGGGATGGTCTAGTATACTACAGGCACCAGCATTTGAGTTTCATAGTCTTAACTAAGATAGACCACATCAAACATATCCTGGCCAAGTGCCATGATAACTGCTCTTCCGGCCACTTATCTACTGATAGGACCTTAGACAAGGTCAAAAAACTGCTTGGTGGACCAATTGGAGAGATTCCACAATCCAATATGTTACCAGTTTTGAATCTTGTCAAAAGTCCAATGGGACCACTGGGAAAAAGTTTGGTCTACTACAGAAGATTGCTGAACCCAAGAAAAGATGGGAAATCATCAATATGGATTTTACAACTGGATTACCACCAGGAGGTGCTTATTTCAACAAATTGGTCCTGGTTATAGTAGATAGGTTCTCAAAGAAAGCAAAGTTTCTACCTAATCACAAGGAAGACACTGCTATGGAAGTTGCCATGTTATTCTGGAATAGACTCATTGCCAATGTTGGAGTACCCAAGATTATTATCAGTGATAGAGACCCAAAATTTACCTCTGAGTTCTGGAGGAATCTTCATGACATGCTAGGAACTACCATAGCTTTCTCTACAGCTTATCACCCTCAGACAGATTGTTAAGCTGAAAGAATGATTCAAACTCTAGAAGATATGCTCAGAAGTTTCTGTTGCTTTGGTCTAGAATATAAGGATTCTGATGTTTATTGCCATGACTGGTTTAATCTTTTACCCGCATTGGAGATGGCTTACAACAGTAGCAAGCTCTAAAATCATAAAGAAGTACCCTACATACTGGAAAGAGGATGGATCCCTAAATTCCCCAAGGATAAAATTAACCAACAGCTACCAAATATCCATCCTACATCACTTGATTTCAAGAAAATGATAGATGTAGCCAATAAACATGCTGTTAAGTGTGTTCAGGATGCTGTTGAGTATAACCAACAGAGGTGGGATAAAACCCATAAAGAACCTGATTTCAAGATTGGAGATCAATTGTTAGTTCCTACCACTAAATTTACTAACCTAGCTGGTAACAGGAAGCTCAGACCAGCTTTTGTAGGACCTTTCACTATCAAGAAGCTTCATGGTAAAAATGCTGTGGAAGTAATCTTGAGTGATGAACTCTCTAGGAAAAACCCAGTCTTCCCAATAAGTCTCATCAAACACTACCGCCCAAGGGAGGGAGAACATACCCCTTCACCAGAAATACCTGTTGCAGAAGAATCTGGAAAATACAGAGGAAAAGTTAGCAATATCCTTAAGGATAAGAAAGACAGGATCAATGGAAAAGATGTTAGACTCTACCTAGTCAGATACAAGGGAGAGTCAGCTGATAAAGATGAGCGGTTTCCTGAAAACAATATCCCAGATGGACCCATACAATTGAGGAATTACAGAGCTAGCAGAAGTCATTAGACCCAGGAATTTTTTTTAAGATATAGACATATCTTGGAGTGGGGGAATCACAGCTTGCTACTATGTACAGAGAAACCTGTCAAAGTAACAGAAGAAATGTGATAAAAACTATTAAATAAGAAAAGTAAAATTGAATGAAGAAGGGGTGAGAAATCCATAAATATTATTGCGGAAATGGATTCCTCAACCAAAATTAGGTAGGGTCACTTGCTAACCCCACCCTGGAAATCCAACTCCTTCTACTTCTATTTTTGAATAATTAAATGGAAAAAGGGACCAAAAGCCATGACAAAAATATGGCACTTGTTGGCCATTTCAATATTTCACATGTATTTTCACGTATAGGTTTCAAAAATAAATTTCACTCAGAATGGGAGTGTTGTGTATATTTTAGGAGTTGCACACCAAAATGTGTTATGTCACAATTCCAGTGCCCAGCCCCGCATCCTTACACAACCCTACGTACCTGTAGCCACACATTCCCACTTACAGAGGTCATGCATGCAGCTAATTTTGCCATGCACGCAGCGGATCCTACCCTGTGCACATCTGAATTGACTGATCCCCAAGCCTGGATCAGTTGTGACAAATCTGAAAACCAGGTACTGCTCAAGATAGCTACAACCTAGTTAGGGTTAGCTGGCATATGTAATAACCTGACATATTCATTAGTAATAGTCTAAAAACTATAAAACTTAAATAAAATTAATCAGAAACTAAGTTTAAGTATTTTCTTTATAATAAACCAAATATTGAGGATTACCACGCAAATCACTTATCCTGATCTTCAAAGACCACAAAACAATACTAGAAGTCATCATAGAAATTATTAAAAATTGCCTACCTGCTCAGAAAATGATTGAAAATCAGTAAACATCCACATCTGTCTACTTCAAAACAATATTAATAGTACAAATGAAGGATGAGTGAAGAATGATCAAATTTATGCCATAAAAGATTAACAGATTCTGTGGCTAAAATAGCCCAGAAATCCAGCAGATTTGATTTCAGCTGATTGACAGCACCAAGTGGAAGTGCTAATATTGCCCTGACTGGCTTTCAAGCCTCAGCCCAAGAGGAGAACCCTCTCTACATACCCTGAGAAGCTCATAGTCCCCCCAAAAAAGGTATTTACACAGACCTCTTTGGACCTATTATTCCCCATCAGTTTAGCAGGCATTATTCTTATCAATCAGACACCATTTCATTGTTAGTCAAGTGATTATAAAAGTGATAAGCAAGTGATTTATGACTTAGTCTGTAGTATTATCATTTATTTCTCAAAAAACAATCAACCCGTTGAAGTTAGTCAAGCAAATCTGGCCCATCTGCTCTGAAACCCTTCCTATTATTGCAGGATTTTTGTGCTAAAGTGCTCAGAGTGAGTGTTTCCCTTCCTGTCTTGGCCATTGTGCTGTTTTGCCCAGCCATATCAGTGAAATAAGACCTTTCTAAGGCACCCATCTTCATTCCAAGGCTTTTAAACTGCCTAAGGAGGCCCCTTGAAGAGAAGTTGTTTGTTTTTAAAGACCCCCAGTAGTATAATAATGTGGCCCCTCTTTTATAACAAATTGAAAAAACTTTTTAACCAAACAAATTAAAACTTGCACCAGCTCTTAACATATTCATTGTTTGAGCTTTTTACATGTTTATCATTGGAATAATATTATTATTATTATTCCATTATCTTCTATCACTCTCTGTAGCTAAAGGACTGCAAGGTCCCCGGTATCAGAGAGCTGAAAAAAGCCACACCCTAAACCTTTATAAAAGGCAAGGGTCCCGGCTCCAAATAAATGAAGCTCAAAGAAGCTTTGCTTATCAATAAGATCACACCATTTATATTAGCAACACACAAGGGTTACCACTCCAATTAAGACCTCCCACACAAAATTAGAGTTTCCATTAAGATAATTAGTTGAATATAATACTAAAGTCAATAGCCCCAGTCAATCACTTCTTGAGACTAAGTTTGATGGGATTGTTAACTCTTGCAGTATTCTTTTACAAAGAAATAATAATATATAAATGGTGACAGTGCTATAGGGTGAATACCCTCCTCTTTTAAGGTAACAGGAGCCATCAGGGGATTCATGATGAAATTTGAATTGGTCACCAAGACCAGGCTGAAATGCATTTCAACAAAATCACAAAAGATGAGTGTGGAATCTTGAAATATTTATGAAATACAAAACAACCAACCAGATTGCACTGGCAGAGGACTGTGAGTCTGAGGATGTTAAAGAGTTGGGATATGAGGAAAGACTCAAGATACTTTTGAAGAAAGGAGATCAGCAAAGGTCTAGTAATCCTAGGTCAAAAAAGTCAAAATGATTTACAAAGGGCCCGTGCAAGGAGCAACTACGCCAGTTGAGATATTGCGGTAGATGAGACAAAGTACCTTGAATAACTAATGAAAGAAGATTGGGTGAGTGAGATGAGCAAGAAGTTGAGAATGGTTGCTCTGGTCCTCTTACTGATTAAACTGGCTGCCTGGCTTGAACGCAAGATTGAAGGCAATTGTTGGTTTGAGCTTTGATAAGTTGTTGGAAGATCTTGGGGATTGTTCAAGATGATTGGCTTGAGTTTTTGAGTTGATTGATTTGAGTTGATTAAAGTTGCAATGTTTGACTTGTGAGTATCAGAGTGAGAGTGGGATTGTGTCTTGAAGGTGTTGACTAAATGTGGAGTATCCACAGTCACTCTGACTACAGCAGATAGTGCGCTTTGGACACTTCACTCAGATACTATAAGTGGTCATGGAATAGATAAATAAAAAAAATAAAGATAGAAATAAAAAGATAAAAATAGAGGAAACAGACTAAGACACAACATGAAATTTGTAGAGCAACACAAAGGCTTGATACTAAGAATTCAACAACTCAAGGAATCATCAGGGGAGTGCTAGGCTCCTCCTGGCTTTTCCCTCAAGGGCTCAGAGCCCCATTACATCTTACCCAAGGAGAAACAGGGTACTAGTACTCATTGGGGAGGATTTTCAATTTAAAAGGTTCTAATTCCATACCCCAAAAGTTATAGACTATAAAAATAAGCTCAGGGCCCTCTGAGTGAGCCTTCTCAAGGCACAGGAAAGTATATTAAAGTATAATCACATCCCCAAGGGGGATAAGATTACAATTATGTGATTTGTTTTTACAGAGTGCAGAATATAGCTTAAATTAATTAATATAGAAATTAATTACTATAGCTTGTAATCAAAGGAATTTAACTTATTGGGAAGCTATATATCAATAGTTGGGATGAATCTGAGTCCTCATAACTTAATTTAAAGTTATATTGGATTGCCATCTTGATAATATATATTACAAGGGTTTTAATTCTATAATCAATATTCATAAAAAAATACACATAAAATATGATGATATATTATAAAATATTATCAAAATTTATTATATAATTGTTAAATTATTGATCAATTTTCATTCTTGGCTCTATGGTGGGTTGAACCAGTGACCTTGATGTCAGAAAATGGAGGGTGAGGCCACTACTTCAACACTATACCAGCAAGACATATGAGTTGTGCAGACATTTGGACATCTGTATTTGTCTGGTGGCTGACACTACTCCTCACAATTTCTCCCTTTGCTGAGTAGCATTTGGTTTAAAAATAGTTGGAAAATCACATCATTTCTTTTTGGTTTTGGTTGTTAAACCAAAAATTCTAGGCTGACTCACTTGGTTTTTTTATTTTTATTTATTGATTTATTTATTTTTTTTGGTGGACTTAAACCACCCAACTCACCCCAACAAACCACCGGTCCACTCCTTCCTCCCCATCAACCTCCACCTCCACCTCACCCATCACCTCCCCTCATCCTTTGGTTGGCAACCCAGGCAAGCACTCCCCCTCCTCCTCATCCTCCTTTCCCTTCCATCCCCCCCTCTTGCTTGCTTTCTGTCCTCCCCCTCTTGCTTGCTTGAAGGCCCCCCCTCTTGCTTGGTTGCCACTGGCCCCCCCTCTTGCTTGGTTGCTGCTGGCCCCCCCTCTTGCTTGGTTGCTGCTGCCCCCCCTCTTGCTTGGTTTCCACCAGCCTCCCCCTCTTGCTCCCTCTTTCTCAGTTGCCACCACCCCCCGCTGGCCTCCCCCTCTTGCTTGCTTGATTTCTGCAGGCCTCCCCCTCTTTCTAAATTGTTTTCTTTTGGCCCCCACTCTTGCTCCCTCTTTCTTGGTCACCGCCAGCCCCCCCTGTTGATTGCTCCCTTCCCCCCTCTTGCTCCCTCTTACTTTATTGCCTGCCTTTGGCCCCCCCTCTTTCTCAGTTTCCACTGCCCCCCCCCCTCTTGCTTGGTCACTGCCGCCCCCCCTCTTGCTTGGTTGCCCCCAGCCCTGCCTCTTGCTTGGTTGCTGCCGGCCTCCCCCTCTTGCTTAGTTTCTGCCTGCCTACCCCTCTTGCTTTCTTGCTGAACACCATCTGGCTTGCCTTTGCCCCCCCCCTCTTGCTTGGTTGCCTTTGGCCCCCCCTTCTTGCTTGGTTGCCTCCACCCCCCCCTCTTGCTTGGTTGCCACTGGACCCCCCCATTACTTTTTTGCCACCAGCCCCCCCTTTCTCTGTAACTGCAGGCCCAACCCTCTTGCTTGCTCCCTGCCCCCCCCTCTTGCTTGGTCACCGTCGGCCTCCCCCTCTTGCTTGCTTGCTGCCTTCCCCTCTTTCTCGCTCTTGCTTGCTTGCTTGCCATTGCACCCCCTTTTGCCCCCTCTTGCTTGCTTGCTGCCGCCCTGCTCTTGCTTGCTTGCTGCTGCACCCCTTTTTGCTCAGTTGCTGCCACCCCCCCTCTTGCTCAGTTGTTGCTGCCCCCCCCTCTTGCTTGCTCCCTGTCCCCCCCTCTTGTGTGGTCAACCAAGCCTAGCCTGCCCCATCCTCCCTGGCCCATTGAGGACAGCCTGTTTCACCCCCAGGCCTTTTTTATCTTTTTTAATTATTTTCCCAGCTTTGGTGACTGTTTTCACATGAATGACATTTTTTACCCCTTTTTCTTTACTTCAATTTCTTCTCCCACAGCACTCATGATGTTAAAAAACAAATTGAATCCCTTCTTTATCCTCAAACAAAGCATAAAATTTGCCTGAGAGGGAGAAAGATGGGAGGAGACCAGTTGAAAAACATAAAGAGAGGTGGCAAGCAGAGGGCTTTGAAGAAAAAGAGGGCTCAAATAAGGTGTTTCAAAATGTCTTTGGAACTTGAAGAGGCAGGCATTTTTCAAAAGGTTGTATGGTATGGATGGAAACTACAACCTTTGGATCTGTATCCTGCCATAACTGTAAAAAACAAAAAGAAAAATTGAAAATGCTCAGCTGCTGATTTTAAACATGCCAAGCAGACAATAAAACAATCCCATTTATTTGCCCATGGCAAGTTAATTGTTCTTAATGAATCTGACCACATGGGTCTTGTTGCAATAATTGAATTTTTCCTATTGGATAAAATTTCTGAGCAAGATAAGAAGGATATCAACTTTGTGAAAAATTTCTTTCACCAGTCAAAAAAATTTGTCAATACTGTTGGTACCTCAAGATCTTAGGGTGGAAAAATGTGGGAAATTGGATGGCAAAAATAAATGCACCCTTCTGAGTCATTTGGAAGCTATTTGAAAAAATAATCTATTTGATCTTCCTGTGCCGAGTGTAGTTTCCTCAATGTTAAGGCCAACAAAGTCTCACAAATTTTGGGAAAATTTTTTTTGCAATTTGGCAGGAATTCCCTTCAAATAAAACTGTGAAATGATGAAGGACAATCACATCCCCTCCTTCCCTTCTCTGGAATTTGGTTCCCAGCCTACTCCCTTTGACTGCTCTCCGCATATCACTTTCACATCTGAGTCTATTTATAACTCACCTCACATTGATAAAGGCAGCATCTCTTCCTATTCCTTTTTACCAGTGGTTCAAACCAAGAAATAAAATGGACAAATTATTGAAAACACCAATGAATATCAAGTATTGGATGGCCAATTGTTTTTCCTGACCTGAGGTTTGAAATTGATTTCAAGGGAAAAGTTATAGTCAAAATGATTTGGGCAGCCAATAAGTACAAGCACTGTACTTTTCCTGCTGTGGAGACTGCCAATCATAAAAGAATGGCAATGTCAATGAAAATATATGAAACCACTTGAAACAATTTCAGGCCCTTGAAAAGTGGCCAAATATACTCTAGAAAAAATCATATAAAAAAAAAAATCTTTTTATTGTTGGGGTAACAAATAGTCTTAAACATTTTTGCAATAAAAAATTATCTTTTTGTTTTTCTTTTTAAATTTCTTATAAAAGTAAATATATTTACATTAAAAGTCCAGCAATTGAGGAATCTGCTGTATTTCATCTACTGTTCTAATGCTACCAATAAAAGCCATGGCTACCAAAAACCTATCTTTTTTTTCTGTTGCCAGTTGTTCCCTCTCCTTTTCCAGTTGGTCTTCCTGTTGATCCTTCTCCTTTTCCTCTCTTTGAAAATCTACCTTAGCCTGTGTCAAATTCCACACAGCATCCTATTTTTTTTGATGAGCTAAAATCTTGGCTCTCTGCTTTTGAAAATAAATAGCCATTTGACAATACCACTTCTCCTTTTCAAACTGAGGTTCTTCAGATTAAATTTGAAATTTCACGGTTTTTTGGAGGGGAATAGGAATGAGCTTGATTTTCAAAGCAAGGAGAATCAAAAGGGCTTACTTGAATCTTGCTTCTCCATGATCTCCTCAAAGCCAGAAAAATTTGAAGTGTTTCTCCTCTTTTGAATGCTATTGGGGTTGATGTTCATGTAATTGGAGGTCTTTTGCTTTCCCTTTTCAGAGGAGTTTTGTGTGGAAACCTTGTGGTGGCTATTTATAGACACAAAGGCAATTAGGCTCAGCACTGGAAATTGGACTTGAAGCAGCTCAGAAGTGGTTAGAAGTCTGCAGCACAATAGGTTTGGAAAAGCGCTTTGGCAGACTGTCTAATCTGGAGTAGGATTTCCCAGGCTCAGAATTGGTGGGGCATGCGCTTTCTGAAGCAAAATGACAGGGGTGAGCCAGAGTTTTTGCCTTTTTCAGAAATAAAACGTGGTCAAATGTATCTACCCCTCTGAAACTATGGAATTGCAAGTGCAGAAGCAAGTTATAAAAGCTATGTAGTTGAGAACAAGGAAAGACTATGGGTTATGCATTGAGGTTGCAGGACTAGGAGAAAATTGACAAAAAAGTGGGTGTCAGCCTACTAGATTCCAAGGACCTCAATCCTTCTAGCTACTAGAGGTGATAGAAAGTTTGGATCAAAAATAAGATAAAATGCTAGTTATATGATTTGGCTAAAAGGGTTAAATTTATTTATATATTTATAAAATAAATTTAAATGGAGGGGCCAAGACATTAATGGGGTTGTTGAGCTCTCCGGAAAACAGGTATATTTCTTTTAAGGACAATATAGGATCAATTGTGGTGCCTGTGGGGTTGAAAAGGATTCCTTTCAAGAAGGGTGTGTGTAATTTCCTTGGGGCATAGGTTATGCAAAACCTAAAAAAAGGGGGATAAGTCAGCAGGATCACTTACTAGGTCTAGATCCAGACTTATTCTTGATGAATGGGCCAATATTCAAGGATTCAGGGTGCTGGAAGTTGGTACTGGGGCAGGCTGAATGGTTGGTTGTTCAATTTGGCCAAAAAAAACAGGGATTCAAGAATTATGGTCTACAATTTTATCAGAAAGTGGTCCAGGATCACACACTTATTTCTTATAAGGGTTTGATGGCTTGAGGACAAAAATATCTGAAGCAATAATGACTACATGACTGGATGAATGTGATAGAAATAGCTGGGGGAAGGTACTTTATTAATATTGTTTGGGTCCCCTCATGGTACAGTCCTTTTACCAGCCAAAGGAGGGTGACCCAGGCTAGTGCTGAGGCCAAAGAGCCATCAGAGTGTTTGTTTGGACCTTCTCTAGTCACTACAGAGTTACAGGAAGCCCTATGTCATCATGCTTGGGGCTTGATACACGTTTCCAAGCCTCAAGTGATATCATTGTACCAGCCATGTATCCTGATTTGAGGCTAATAATTTAAGTACAGGACCTTGTTTAATGAGGCTAGGGACTTGGAAGTATGTCCTAGACCTCTGAAACCTGTTTGAAAATTCAATTTTGAGGCCTTATTGGTCATTATTGGTTGTGTATGGGCTAATTTGTACTGTAACAGCTACAAATACATACAGGGTCCTTTCTTCCTTAATTGGGTGATACAGGGTGTATCTGAGGTTTGGGGACTGTTTGGAGTGTTCTGGTCCAAAGAAGGGCATCTGCTGTAGCTATTGTGACTGTCTTGGGGTGCTACAGTATCTTCTTAGTACTGCAATAGGGGTGTAACATTCCTTTTTGGGAAAATTACAGGAGCCCTGTATCTTCTAAGGTGTACATATTACAATTAGGGTGATACAGGGTTTATCTGAGGTTTGGGGGCTTTGGGAGTGTTCTAGCCCAAAGCAAAAAATCTGCTGTAGCTATAGTGGTTTTCCTGGGGTGCTACAGTATCCTCTTAGTACTGCAATAGGGCTGTAACATCCCTTTTTGGAAAATTACAGGAGCCCTGTATCTTCTAATGTGTACATATTACATTTAGGGTGATACAGGTTTTATATGAGGTTTGGGGGCATTGGGAGTGTTCTAGCCCAAAGAAGGACATCTGCTGTAGCTAAAGTGGTTGTCCTGGGGTGCTACAGTATCCACTTAGTACTGTAATTGTCAGCCTGCTACTTAGCACAGAGCAACCTGACGAAGCAGCAACAATAATAATATTAACAAAATAAAGATAAATGAATAAATAAAATTATTATAAAATAAAGGAGTAGGAAATACATAAATATTATTGCAGAAATGGATTCCCCACCCAAAATAAGGTAGGGTCACTCACTGACCCCACCCTTGAATTCTTACTCCTTATATTTTTTAATTAATTTAATACAGAATGGTAAATGACCACGGCACCAGTATGGCACCTTTTAGCCATTTTAATATTTCACATGATATGTCATGTATAGGTTTCACACCTAAATTTCAGTCGAAATCCAGGTGTTGTGTGTATTTTAGGAGTTACACGGGAAATTGTGTTTTGTCACAATTCCCGCACGCAGCCCCGCGTCCCTACAGCGCTGGTCTCCCGCGTACGCAAACTCCCGCACGCAGCTCCGCGTCCCTACAGCGTTGGACTCCCGCGTACGCCAACTCCCGCACGCAGCCCTGCGTCCCTACAGCGCTGAATTCCCGCACGCAGCCCCGCGTCCCTACAGCGCTGGTCTCCCGCGTACGCAAACTCCCGCACGCAGCTCCGCGTCCCTACAGCGTTGGACTCCCGCGTACGCCAACTCCCGCACGCAGCCCCGCGTCCCTACAGCGCTGAACTCCCGCGCGCATCTGAGCAGCGGATCAGTCCCCGCGCGCATTTGAATGGACTGATCCCCGCGCCTCCTATGACATCCAGGTACCGCTCAGAGAAGCTACAACATAGTAGGATCTACACTACATATGTAAAGCTAACACACGAGCATAGATTATGGTTCAAAAACCTTAAAAATCAATTGAAATTAGTTAATAACTAATTTTTAGTATTTTTTTATTAATTAAATAAAGATCGAAACTCACCACGAAGTAAGTTGATCAGAACCTTCAAAGACCACGAAACTACATAAGGAGTGGTTGTAAAAATTATTAAAAATTACATACAGGATCAGCAGAGGATGGAGAATCAATAAAAATCTACGTCTGCTCACTTTGGACCAGTACTTACTGTACAAATTGAGGATCAGTGCAGGATCAGCAAAACGACTAATCTATTGATTAAAAGATCCTGCAGCTAAAAAGGAGCTGTTCCTTGACAGATCTAAGGCCAGCAGGCTAACAGCACCTTGAGGACGTGCCAATCTTGCCCTGATTGCCCCCCTAGCCTCAGCCCATGGCTAGTACCCCTTCTAGAGGTCCTCAAGCACCCAAAAAAGAATATTTAAACAGGCTCTTTTTGCCCTTCTGTTTCCAATCAGTTAATCAGTTATCAGGAATTATTTATTATCAATCAGACACGGTGTCATTGTTAATCAAGTGCTTATATGAAGATAAGCAAGTGATTTATGACTTAGTCTGTAGTAGTATTATTTACCTTTATTAACCAATCAACCATTGAAGTTTAGTCAGGCAATCAACCCCATCTTCTCTGAAACCCTTCCAATTACTCCAGGATTTTCGTGGTCAAGTACTCAGAGTGAGTGTTTCCCTTCCTGTCTAGGCCACGTGTGCTGTTAAGCCCGGCCAGTAGTGGAATAAGTCCTTTCTAAGGCACCCATATTTATTCCAAGGTTCTTAAACTGCCTAAGGAGGCCCCTTGAAGAGAGGTTGCTATTCTGTAAAGATCCCCAGTAGTATAATACTGTGGCCCCTCTTTATATTTTATATTTAAAATATTTATAACCAAACCAAATAAACCTTGCACTTGCTCTTACCGTACCATTATTGGAGCTTTAAAGTGTTTATTCTTTGGAATATTATTGCTCCAAGTTCTTTTATCACTCTCTGTAGCTAAAGGACTGCAAGGTTCCTGGTATCAGAGAGCTGACAGTAATAGGGCTGTAACATCCCTTTTTGGGAAAATTACAGGAGCCCTGTATCTGCTAATGGGTACATATGACAATGGGTAAATATTACAATGAAAAGAGGAAATCCTTGTGCTCTTATTGTTATCACTATCCCCGCTAAACAAGATTTGATGTTGGAAAGTCTAAATGAAGGACTTGGTCATTGCCGAGAAACGGAAACTTATCAACAAATATCCAAACAATTCTGGTGGCCATCTTTGAAGAAATCTGTCTCTCAATGGTGAAAGAGTTGTGAGGTCTTTCAGAAACTTGATCTTAGGAACCACGCTGAAATTTGCTATCCAACTGGAGAGTCCACTGTCTTTGGAAGGAATTTTTTGGATGTGGCCCTATTAAGGCTGGTGGAGCTAAGTACCTCATTGTGGCTAGAGATGATTTTCCTCAATGGCTTGAAGCAAAATTCCTTGAAAACCTCAGCTCTGAATCAGTAGCAGCTTTTATCTATGAGAATTGGAAGATGGACTATGGCTTGGCCCAATCTTATTCAACTGATGGTGGCTCTGAGTTTGGTTGCAATTTGGCCAAAATGATCTGATTGCTTCCTGGTCAACATAGAGTTACCACTCCTTCTTATCCTGAAGGCCAAGGCATGGTGGAAAGAGGCAATGCTCCTTTGAAGGCTGCTGTTTTCAAACTGGCCAGTGAAAGTGGTAATAATTGTTGCAAATTTCTTCCTCTTGTCCTTTTCTCTGATCAAATTTCAACCAAAAGAACCACTGGCTACTCACCCTACAAAATTGTCTTTGGTCAAAGGGCTTTCCTTCCTCTGGATCTGGAAATGGAATATTTCTTGGGTATTTCTTGGGAAAAGGATTCTTCTCCCACTGATGTATTAGTTGCCCAATCTAAGCAACTGGAGAGGAGTGCAGATGTTTTCAGTGAAGCTTATCAGAAGATGATGGAATCCAGAGAAAAATTGGTTCAGTATTGGGAAGATAAATATTCAAAGCAGATCAGGAACTCTTTGAATCCTGGTGATCTAGTTTTAGCTTATAATTGATCTTTGGAAACTCAGTAGGGGAAGCTTTTCTCTAATCATTGGAATGGTTCTAATTGGGTGGTCTGTCAAGTCAAAGGCAGATCTTATGTCCTGGAAGAGCTAGATGTTACTGAGTTGGCCAGAAGGTTCTCTGCTGATCAATTCAACAAGTTCCTTTGTTGTGGAGGCTACTTATCTCCAAAGTAAGTCCTCCAAATTGTGCACCAACAAGGTCATCTGCTGTGTTTTGTTGTGAAACTCTACTTTATGCCACATACGTGAGCACCAGGCATGCCCTTTGCTTTCTCTCTGCTTCTAGCACTATTTTTAAATGGATCAAGATATTTTTCAATTCTTCAATCACACTCAAGATCAAGAAAGGGCCCTTTTTTTTTTTGGTTTCCAATCATCTTTCTTTTCTTTTCTTGATAAATGTATCAAACTCAGCTGAAAACTAGCAAAAGTCTGTAAGTTGGGGAGAGATGTGGTGACCAAATCTGGAAATGTCAGGACCAGTGCGGGAAATTTGAGAATTTTTGATTATTTTTTTAGCTATCTTTCATCATCCAAAAAAAAAAAATGAATTTCTTTTTTTGAATCAGATCTCTTCAACCTCCAGACCCTCCGAATTCCCCATCTCTCAGCTGTTTAGGGATGGGTCCCTGGGGTGTCCAAATCCCCAAGTCTTGTGTTCCATTCTTGTCCTCCTTGCTTTGGTCCTCTTTTTTTGCCAAATTTGTGCAGGTGAAGGCTGGCTTGGCTTGGCTCAACCCTTGCCAGTTCCAGAAACATTGTTGACATTTATGGCAATGGCAATTGATTGGTCATCTTCCCGCCACAATCCTCTACATCTTTTTTGTAATTGAAAACTTCAATCTCAATCAGCTGGTATCCCATCATTTGAGATTCATCACAATCACCACCAACGGTGTGGTGAACCATTTGGGACACCTTAGGAAAATAATTCAAAAATTTTTTTAAAAAAAAATTTTGAACTTAGAAAAAATTTGGATCCTTTGCTCCTGCTCCTCCTCATTGCTTCTCTCCTCCTCATCCTCATTGCTTTGCTCCTCCTCATTCTCATTGCGTTGCTCCTCCTCATTCTAATTGCGTTGCTCATCCTCATCCTCATTGCATTGCTCCTCCTAATCCTCATTGCGTTGCTCATCCTCATCCTCATCACATTGCTCATCCTCATTCTCATCACGTTGCTCCTCCTCATTCTCATTGCATTGCTCATCCTCATCCTCATTGCGTCTCTCATCCTCATCCTCATTGCGTTGCTCATCCTCATCCTCATTGCTTCGCTCATCCTCATCCTCATTGTGTTGCTCATCCTCATCCTCATCCTCATTGTATTGCTCATCCTCATCCTCATCCTCATTGCATCACTGTAAGACTCCAAACGGTGCTAAGCCGTGGCAGTTCTTTGGAGGGGAAAGGTGCTGTTTAGGCTGCCCTCCTAGGAGTTACAATAATATTTAAATGTAACCAGAATCAAGGTCCAGAACCTTATGGATGAGAAATCAAAGTAAGGGAAGAGGATAAGAGTTGTCGGTAGCAATGGAAACAACACTATCTGAGGCAAGATTGTGCAGGTAAAGACTTGAACAAATAAGTCAAGGTTTGTTCAGAGTTCAATAGAAAAAGGCAGTTGTAAGTAACAACGCCCACAAGCTAATAACTCTGGTCGTCAGCAGCTGATTAGGAAAGATCAACTCAATCCCAACCAACCTCCAGGTTCTCAATGAACCTGCCCAACTCTCCGCAATCAAGCGCTTGAAGGGTACCAGATAACTGTGGGAGGCTGAACAAAACAGAAGCAATTTGTTTATGAAGCTCTAGAAGCAAATCAATAACGAATTTGAGCAAGAATATCCCAACACTTCTCAAGGGACTCAAGAATAGCATGGCAAAATTCAACCTTAAAGAAGAAGGGAGGTATAACACTCCAGGTTTTTAAGCTTAATAAAACCTCTTCAATCAAACGTGATTGGCTCCAGAAAGATGATCAAGGAGAGATCAAGACCATTATGGTTGGAAAAAGGGATCAGAGTGGTATAACACACCCAAGAATTCAGACAGACAGGAATTCTTCTTCAACCAGCAAGGCTATTGGTTGGTGATAAGGATCAAGGTCACAAGGGACAGAGTTTGAGTACGGAGGCTCAAAGGATCAAGGGGCAATCATGGATATACCCGGATAAGTTGCTCAGATAAGTGGGGAAGGATGCCCACAGATAAGTTGATTATGATGATGGGGGAAACAGATGAGATGAGATGATGATGGTCTCATGGGATGCTGGGCCAAAAGGCAGGGGAGAGCCCCTCCTTTTATAGACATGAGGCCCTGTATACTATGTACAAGAGATACTACAAATAGGTGCGGGAAAATGAAAACATCAAAAAAATGACATGAGAGGAAAAAAAAAAGAAATGTTCAGATGGACACCCGCGACAGCGGTCGCGGGTGTTGACAACGGCTGTCGTTGCCCGATTGGCGGCGACAGCGGGGTGAAGGTTCCGACGGCCGCAAGCGGTCGCTCGCGGTTGTCGGTCGGATCAGATGATGGGCGAGGAGAGCGTGAGTGAGTTTGAGTTGATGGTCGTCGTCTAGGCCGTCATTGTCATTGTTGTCGTCGGATTGGAGGGATGAGCGGATGGTAGGAGTGATAGACCAATCAAATGATAGTTGACAACCGTTGCGACAAGCGACGGTGTTGGTTGGATGAGAGGATCAGGCAGGATCAAAGGGATCTCCAAAGGTGGTTTGACGATTGCTTGCGTCGCCAAAAGTCAGGGCCGCGAGTGCAACAAGTAGAAGTTGAACATAGGAGGGGGGATCGAAGCGGAGAGACAGGCAAGAGGCCTGTCCTAGACCGCTAGGACAGGGAGAAGTTGAGAGATGGGGGGAAATGAAGGTACCAATATGGGTACAACCAAAAAAAATATTTTTTTTTTTTTTTTTTTTTTTTTTTTTTTTTTTTTTTCCATGGTGTCCCGGATTGGTCACCACATTGCTCATCCTCATCCTCATTGCATTGCTCCTCCTCATCCTCATTGTGTTGCTCCTCCTCATCCTCATTGCATTGTTCATCATGACCCTCCCCATTGCTTTGCCATGCGCAAATCATCGCCTTCCCCCTCATCATTGATTCATCCAACATGGCATCCTCATCATCACCACCATCACCGCTTTGTTATTTTCTTTTATTGTACAATTTCTTTCTTTCTCACCCCCCTCCAGATTTGGATGGGAGGCGGTGTTGTGTTGTTACTAGGTGTGCAAACGTTTGCACGGATGTTTGCAAGCAACAGGCTTGGGTGAGAATCTCTCACCCAAGTCTGGAAGATTGGCAGAAGGGAACCGGGCCTCCCCAAGCTTGAGCCTCATCATTTTGAAAAAAAAAAAATCCGCTTTCATTTGGGTTATCCAATTGTAAAAATTCACAGGGCTCTCTAGCCTATAAAAGGAGGGGCTCTCCCCTGCTTTTTTCCATCATCAATTCTTCCCACAAATAAGAATTATGAGCTTCTGATCCAAGAGATCCTTCCTTGTGAAATTGATCACTTCTCCGGATATATCTTTTGATTATCCCTTGATCCTTATCCCTTACCCTTGAATTTTTAAAGTCTGAAACTCTGATCTGACCTTCTGTGGCCCTGTTCCTTATCACCAACCAAAGCCTTGCTGGTTGAAGAAGAACTCATTAAATTGAATTCTTGAGTGTGTTATACCACTCTTGATCCCTTTTTCTGACCATTATTTGGTCTTGATCATTCATTTGATTGTCTTTCTGGGAAAGTCACGTTTGACTAAGAGGTTTTATTAAGTTTAAACCTGGGGTGTTAAACCTCCCTTTAATTATTCAAGTTGCATTCTGCCACACTATTCTTGAATCCTTGAGAAGTGTTGGGTTACTCTTAGTCCAAAGTTGTTACTGTTTGTTTCAGTGATTCATAAACATATTGCATTGTCTTGTGCAGCCACCCACCTTTATCTGGTACCCTTCAAGCGCTTGATTGGGGAGAGTTGGGCAGGTTCATTGAGAACCTGGAGGTTGATTGGGTTTGAGTTGATTGCTTCAAAGCACCTGCTGACAACCAGAGTTATTAGCGTGTGGGTGCCATTAATTACAACTGCTTTGTTCTATTGGGCTCTGAGAAAACTTTAACTTATTTCATTCAAAGTCTTTCTCCTCATCATCTTGGTTCAGGTAGTGCTGCTTCCCCATCAGCTATTGTTGCTATTGACTTATCCCTATCCCATTTGATTCCTCATTAACAAAGGTTACTGGACCTTGATCCTGGTTACATTAAAATATTTTTGTAACACTCAGGAGGGCAGCCTAAAAAATCACCTATCCCCTTCACAGAACTGTCAACACCCTGCGCCATTTGGAGTCTTACATTTGGTCCCCTGGGCTGGGATCAAACCAGAAACCTTGGGATTTAAAGTCCCAAATTTGTGGAATCAACTTTGAAATCCAATCTTTTTCTTTTTTTTCTGTTTTTATTTTTTTTCTGTGTTTCTGTTATCATCTAGATCTGATCCGTGGAGGCAACTTGTTCCAGAAGTAAGTCCTCCCAATTGTGCACCATCAAGGGGTTTGATCCTAGTTGTTTTTTTGTAAACCCTACCCTTGCCACACTTGTGAGCCACTTTGGAAATCTGTTCTTTGGATCCCTTAGGAAATATTTTGTCAAAATGGAATCTATCAGTACCCCTTCTACCTCTGTTTGGGCCAAGATGATCAAGATCAAACCTCAGAACAAGAACTTATGCTTTAACGGTACAAATGTTGAACGTTTCCTGGATTCCTATGAGATGGCTGCTGAAGTCAAAGGTGCTAGTGAATATGACATGGCTTATCAACTGCGATTCTTTATCTCCTCTGATGAAGTCATGGAAGTGATTGAATCATTCAATGGATTTGAATACCATGACTGGGTACCTCTTAAGGAGGCAATGATTGCCTATTGGGGCAAAATTGATATAGCTAGGTTCACTCTCCAAGATCTGAATGCCCTAGTCTCTCAATGGACCTCCAATGGTGGTATCTCCCCAGCCTCTGATTATCAAGCTTTCAGAAAATCTTGGGACCCTAATCAATCCTATCTTATCCAAAATGATCGCATTGATACGGTGGACAAAATTTGAGTGCAATTTTCTCAGTCTTTCTCTCCAGGAGTGCAGGAAAGAATTAAGGATGAATTGGTGAAATATGGATCCATGATCACTACAAGAGATAATCAGTTCAAGCTCCCTGCTTTCATGGTTCTTAGGAATACTGTGGATAAAGTAATGAAAGGTCAAACAGCTCTCACCTTTGAAAACCTAGAATCACTGAACCAGTCCCTGCCCCCTCTTTTCAAGCATCTAACAAAATCATGAATAAGATGGAAGCCAATGGCAGACCTAAACCAAGTCCTTGGACCCACTGGGAAACACCTACTATTGATGAGATCACTAAACTCCTGCAAGTTTTCCAGAATAAAATGGATCAGAAACTCTCCTCTCTGGCTGTCCCTCAACCCTCCAACTCTGTTCCTAGGTCAACCATGGGATGCTATTATTGCCACAGAGAAGGTCATGGAACTGGTTGCTGTCCTGAACTCCAGAAGGAAAAGGAGGAAATGTTGCTGGAACAGAAAGGGAGTAACTTCTTTCTGCCTGATGGTGCACTTATCCCTTTTGATTCATCTTGTCCAATTGGTCATGTGGTGGCCTCTTTCCAGCCTTCTGCTCCCAAGAAGGCATCCTTGGCCTCTTTTGATTTTTGATCTGCTTGCGGAACTCTTCAACCTTGGTATCCTCTTGCTGTCTCTTCTTCCAGCTTTTCTGGAACTTATCAATCTGATCCAGCTAGGAAACAACATGAAGAACCCAGACCTCATAAAGCTCCTCCTGTTCCATCTTCAATTCTTTGAAAACCTGTCAAACGTCAATCTTCACTGGAGCCTTCTTCTTCTGAGGTAGAAGACATGGAAGTAGAAAAGGAACCCCTCATGGATAGGTTCCCAGAATACTCTGATCCTGCTCCTCTGCCATCCAAATCACCTTCACAAACTGATCCAGTTATAGTTCCACCCTCACCTGAACTTCCTCTTCCAACTCAACCCAAGGTTCAATTCAAAAGGGGAATTTCCAAAGACCACCCCAACGCTGGGGAAGGGGTATTAAAGAAAATCTCTGATCTTAAAATCCCTGATCTATCTGTGGCTGAACTCTTTTCCATCTCACCATCTGTGGCTGAAGGCATGAAGAAATGGGTTTCTTGGCGACGTGTGGAGATTGGTCCTGATGAATTGAAAGTTTCCTCTGGAACCTTGATGGAAGACTCTGTTGGAACATATCCTCCTTCTGATTCAAATCTTTATTCTTTAACTCTTCAATTTTTACCATGATCTCTAGGTGACTCATCCAAAACGGTTTCTCTACTTGTTGATTCTGGGTCCCAACTAAACTTAATTTTGGATGCAATGGCCTGCAAGCTCAATCTCAGTCCAAGGGTCAGCTTCAACTCTGCTGTTTATGGAATTGGGAATCAATATTGTGAGTTGGTGGGTATTGCTGAGGATGTGCTAGTTCCAATTGGTTGAAATATTGTTGGAACCTGTCACTTTTGGATCACTTGTTTGGAAGGTCCTATGATTTTGGGTCATCCTTTCTTAATAGACTTTGGAGCCACCCTGATGCTTTCTGATCAAGTTGGGGAGAAAATTCTTCTTCCTTATGCTGATGGTAGGAAGATTGAAGTTCATCTCTGTTCTTTGGATTCTGGTTGTTGGGAAAGAGATTTCCCTGGTTTTTCACCTAAATCGGTTCTGAAGGGGAAGCAGAAGGAATCTTCTAACTCCTCTCATTTTTTAGCAGAATAGTTGGTAATAATAATAGTTGTAGTTCTTCTAAGCCTCAGACTTCAAATACAGGGCCAACTTTTATCTCTGAGGCATATTTTTCATCCTTTTCATCTCTTTCTTATTTGTCTTCTGATCTTGAAAATGTCCAAAATCAAAAACATGTCAAAACACAAAATTCCAAAAATATTTCTCTTCTCTCTGGTTCTGTTGTTTCTTCTTTTCCTTGTACTCTTATCACTGATCAATCTTCCTCTAGCTCTGGTTTTATTCTCTGCAATGAGTATAAACTAGATCCTGATCTCAATTCTTTTCTTAATGGTTTTGGTATGGAGGAGTATGGGCTCCAGTGGAGGCACTTGGGGGTAAAAGTAAGTCTTCCCAAGTGTGCACCATCAGGGCATCCTTCTACCATAGTTTTCAAAACTCTACTTTATGCCACATATGTGAGCACCTGGGACGCCTTTTCTTTTATCTTCTCCACATTTAGGCTCTTTTGGATGGATCAAGATGGGTTCCAACATTTTTTTCACTTAGAGGATCAAGAAACGGCCAATTATTTTCTTTTTTTCTTTTTCATGTTTTCAAAAGTATGATGCAGACTAGGGACAGTCTGTAAGTTGGGGAGAGATGTGGTGAACCATTTGGGACACCTTGGGAAAAGAATTCAAAAATGTTTTTTTTTTAAAAAAAAAAATTGAACTTAGAAAAAATTTGGATCCTTTGCTCCTCCTCATCCTCATTGCATTGCTCCTCCTGATCCTCATTGCATTGCTCCTCCTCATTCTCATTGCGTTTCTCCTCCTGTTGAGATTTTTCAAGGATGAAATAGCAGCATAGGAGGGTGTGGGAAGAGTGTAAAGATTATCTTTAATCTGTCCAGATAGGACTGTTTTACCACCGTGTGACACTGAGAATGTACTGGAAGTTGAGTTAATCAAGCAACCCTTGCTGTTTAGGGCACCTGCACTGATTAGATTAATGGTCACGTCAGGTACGTAAAAGGCGTTGCTAAGTTTGAGCGTAAGATTGTCCCAGTGGAGGATTGCAGTACCTCTTCCTTTGATTGGCAGACTTGCTCCTTCTTTCCCCATTTTAATAGGATCGCCGGAGTAGGGTTGCATCTCACAGAAGAATCAACTGTCGTTGATCATATGGACCGAAGCTCCTCTATCGAGTAAGAATCGTTGATTTGAGTCACCGTGTTTGATCCACTGATTGAGTAATGCTAAGTAGTGAGCTGAATGTGACTCGTTCTTGGCTTTGGATCCACCCTTCTTTGCTTTCCATTTCTCTTGGTTCTCTCTCCACCACTCAGGCGCTACTTCAGGATGAAGATGCCAGCACTCTCCAGCTGAATGATTCTTATCTTGGCCAGGATTATGGTGCCCTTCGATGCATCGCTTCCAGCTGGATCCTTTGCTTGACATAGAGTGTGCCGCCGTTTTTCCTCCAAAAAGAGCAACATCACCCTTCATCCTAGAGTTCAAAATAGACAATTGTGCCACGGATTTGTTATTGAGCTGAGTCAGGTGATTGAGGACAAATTTTACTGAGAGCTCCTTGTCCAAGTGCATGATTTGTCTTTTGAAATTTTCCATGGAGTTTGGAATTTTGAATAGAATTAGATACGCCAATATGTCGTCAGGTAATTTGATGCCAACCTTGCCCATCTTTTTGAGACAGACTTTTAACCTTGTGATGAAGTCAACGATGTTGTCGGGATTGAACGTGAGATAGAGAAGACTATTGAAAACTCTAGCTCGATTTGATGCTTGAGATGATGCGTACTTGTGGACTATTGCTTTCCATAGGAGTTTGGCAGAATTCCTATTCTTGGCTGTGACTATGTTCTTGTGGGCCGTAGAGTTGAGCTTTGAGATTATGAGGAGTTTGAGTTTGTCGTTGACAGAGGTCTCCAACACAGAGGTTTCGTCGTTCATGGCCGAAGCACATCCTCTGACATCAAGCACGGCATCCATTTTGTCCCTCCAGATTCCATAATTATCTTCCCCGAGCAAAGGTATTATTTTGAGAGCGGTCTTGAGCATATTTTGCTTGAAGGAGTCCATGATGCCCGGTCAGTATCCTCTCTCAGTTGATTATTCAGCGGTCGAACTTGATCTTGACAGATCCTTTTGGCTTTTAACCGTGAAGAGATATGAGAATTTATATTGTGAGAAGAACTGAGAGCTGGAGACAGGGAAGACAACCGCACATGAGTAAACACAAGAATGGAGAAAGAAACGGGAATCAGACATGAGATGTGAGTCAAAGAAAACAGACAGGAACCCAAGACTGCAGGTGTGACTATTTGAGGTGAGGTTGATGGCGGGATTTGAGAGTCCAAGAGGTCTTGAGGATGAGATGGAAAAGTATGATGACAAGCTAGAGATTGCCGGATGAGTGAGTCATTGAAGCAAGAATAATGAGAGACAAAGCAGACTACAAATCTCACCAGGCATAGTTGAGTCAGAGGATGATCAACAAAGATGAAATCAGAAAGATGAGAAAAGTAGTTGAGGACAGCATAGCACGAGATATGAGATGAGAGTGATTTAATGAGGAAGATGAGAAGATCACAATTTGTTGAGGTTCTTCAATTGAGAGGAGCGAGGTTGAGAGATGAGGGTCTGAGTTCTCTATTTGAAAATCAATATTTGAATATTTGAACGGTCAATTCTAGAGAGGCTGTCCCGGTAATAGAGCTCCCCCCGGGGGCAAGAGAGCGCAGGGGTGAGCGCAGGGTGTGAAACCCCAGGCTGGATGAGAGTCCTCTGACATGAAATCTCAACACGTCCTCATTCTCATTGCGTTGCTCATCCTCATCCTCATTGCGTTGCTCCTCCTAATCCTCATTGCGTTGCTCATCCTCATCCTCATCGCGTTGCTCATCCTCATCCTCATTGCGTTGCTCAATCTCATCCTCATTGAATCTCTCATCCTCATCCTCATGGCATTTCTCATCCTCATCCTCATTGCATTGCTCATCCTCATCCTCATTGCATTGCTCATCCTCATCCTCATCCTCATTGCGTCGCTCCTCCTCATCCTCATCACATCATTCATCATGACCCTCCCCATTGCTTGGCCATGCGCAAATCATTGCCTTCCCTCTCATCATTGATTCATCCATCATGGCATCCTCATCATCACCACCATCACCGCTTTGTTATTTTCTTTTATTGTACAATTTCTTTCTTTCTCACCCCCCTCCAGATTTGGATGGGAGGCGGTTTTGCGTTGTTACTAGGTGTGCAAACGTCCGCACGGATGTTTGCAAGCAACAGGCTTGGGTGAGAATCTCTCACCCCAGTCTGGAAGATTGGCAGAAGGGAACCGGGCCTCCCCAAGCTTGAGCCTCATCATTTTGAAAAAAAATCCCCTTTCATTTGTGTTATCCCATTGTAAAAAGTTACAGGGCTCTCTAGCCTATAAAAGGAGGGGCTCTCCCCTGCTTTTTTCCATCATCAATTCTTCCCACAAATAAGAATTATGAGCTTCTGATCAAAGAGCTCCTGCCCTTCTGTGGCCCTGTCCCTTATCACCAACCATAGCCTTACTGGTTGAAGAAGAATTCATTAAATTGAATTCTTGAGTGTGTGATACCACTCTTGATCCCTTTTTCTGACCATTATTTTGTCTTGATCATTCATTTGATTGTCTTTCTGGACCAGTCACGTTTGACTAAGAGGTTTTATTAAGTTTAAACATGGAGTGTTAAACCTCCGTTTAATTATTCAAGTTGCATTCTGCCACACTATTCTTGAATCCTTGAGAAGTGTTGGGTTACTCTTAGTCCAAAGTTGTTACTGTTTGTTTCAGTGATTCATAAACATATTGCATTGTCTTGTGCAGCCACCCACCGTTATCTGGTACCCTTCAAGCTCTTGATTGGGGAGAGTTGGGCAGGTTCATTGAGAACCTGGAGGTTGATTGGGTTTGAGTTGATTGCTCCCAAGCACCTGCTGAAAACCAGAGTTATTAGCGTGTGGGCGCCATTACTTAAAAATGCTTTGTTCTATTGGGCTCTGAGCAAACTTTAACTTATTTTGTTCAAATTCTTTCTACTCATCATCTTGGTTCAGGTAGGGCTGCTTCCCCCTCAGCTATTGTTGCTATCAACTTATCCCTATCCCATTTGATTCCTCATTAACAAAGGTTACTGGACCTTGATCCTGGTTACATTAAATTATTTTTGTAACACTCAGGAGGGCAGCCTAAAAAAGCACCTATCCCTTCCACAGAGCTGCCAACGCCCTGCGCCGTTTGGAGTCTTATAAAAGTCTAGGTTCTGCCATCACCAGGTTAGCCCCTTCCATCACAGGACCTGCACTGGTCTGTGCTAACCTAAACACAGACTCCAACTTCCAAAACCCCAGTGATAGCCTAAGGGTTTACTATACCTGGGGACTATGACATCAATGTGCTGGTTACTATGGTCAATCAGATCCACAGTACTGTACAGGTTGCTCTTGGGCTCATTAATTTCATCCTGCCCAAAGTTTACTCAAGGATTTCCCGATCTCTCTCCTGGCTCAGACTTCCAATCTACTCAGCAATCAGTTTAACTTGGACAATTACTTTGGTCTCTCCACTTGGATAGTTTTTTTTACTTCATCTTCATCTCTTCAGCCCTCACCCGGCTCATCCTGATCTCCAACCTGTCCAGTGATTGCAGTCCCACTCAAGTCACCTGTCAGCTCTCTGATACCAGGAACCTTGCAGTCCTTTAGCTACAGAGAGTGATAAAAATACTGGAATAATAATAATTATTATTATTCCAAAAATAAACACTTAGAGGCTCAAATGAATAATATAAAAAGAGCAGTTGCAAAGTTTAATTGTTTTGGTAATAAAAGGTTTTTAATATATATATAAAAGAGGGGCCAGAGTATTATACTACTGGGGGTCTTTTCAGACAAAGCAACCTCTCTTCAAGGGGCCTCCTTAGGCAGTTTAAGAACCTTGGAATGAAGATGGGTGCCTTAGAAAGGGCTTATTCCACTAATGGCTAGGCATAACAGCACAGTGGCCTTGAAAGGAAGGGAAACACTCACTCTGAGCACTTTAACACAAAAATCCTGCAATAATAAGAAGGGTTTCATAGCAGATGGGGTGGATTGCTTGACTAAACTTCAAGGGTTGATTGGCTTTAGGAAATAAAAAATAATACTACAGACTTGGTCATAAATCACTTTCTTATATTCTCCATAAGCACTTGAATAAAAATGACATTGTTTCTGATTGATAATAATAATTCCTGGTAAACTGATCATGGAATAATGGATCCAAAGAGGTCTGTATAAATACCTTTTTGGGGTGATTTTGAGCTTCTCAGGGCATGTAGAGAGGGTTCTGCTCATGGGCTGAGGCTGGCAAGCCAGTCAAAGCAAGATTAGCACTTCCAGTTGGTGCTGTTAATCAGCTGACCTTAGATCTGCTGGATTTCTGTACTATTTGAGCCACAGGATCTGTTAATCTGTTATGGGGTAGATTTGATCATTCTGCACTCATCTTTCATTTGTACTATTATTACTTTTTTAAAGTCAACAGATGTGTATGTTTACTAATTGTCTATCATCTGCTGATCATGTAGATGATTTTTAATAATTTTTATTAACACTGCTTATAGTGTTTGGTGGTCTTCAAAGATCAGCTTCAATGATTTATGTGGTAATCCTTGATCTTTGATTTATTATTAAAAAATGTTCTAAACTTAATTTTTATTCATTTTATTTATTGAAGTTTTGATCTTTAATTTTTGATCTTTTTAGACTATTATTAATGCATATGTCAACTTGTTACATATGCCAGGCAACCCTAACTAGGTTTTAGCTCTTCTGAGCCGTACCTAGTTGTCAGATTAGACACAACGGATCCAGACGTGGGAATCAGTTAGTACAGATGCACGCAGGGTAGGATTTGCTGAATGGGTGGCAGAATTAGCGGCCCGCGTGTCTCTACTATGCAGGAATTTGCTACTACAAGTACTGTCAGCTTGCTACTATGTTCAGAGAAACCTGTCATAGCAACACAAAACTATAAAAAATAATAATATCTAAATCAAAAAAGAAGGAGTGAGAAATCCATAAATATTATTTAAGAAATGGATTCCATATTCAAAATTAGGTAGGGTCACTCACTGACCCCACCCTTGAAATCCAAGTCCTTACATTTTTGAAGTAATTAAAAAGAAAAAGTACTAAAAATTACAACACCAGTATGGCACCTTTTTGCCATCTTAACATTTCACACGTGATGTCACGTATAGGGTTCACACCTAAAACCCACTCAGAATTGAGGTGTTGTGTATATTTTAGGAGTTACACATGGAAATGTGTTATGTCACAATTCCCGCGCACAGCCCCGCATCATTGCATACCCCTACATACTCATAGTAGCAGTTTCCCGCGTACTAGAGACATGCGCGCAGATAATTCTGCCACGCACCCAGCAGATCCCACACTGCGCGCATCTGAACTGACTGACCCCCACGTCTGGATCCGTCGTGACTAATCTGACAACCAGGTACCGCTCAAAAGAGCTACAACCTAATTAGAGTTGCCTGGCATATTTAAAAAGTTGACATATGCATTAGTAATAGTCTAAAAATATCAAGACCTAAATAAAATTAAAAAAAAAATAAGTTTAGTACATTTTTTAATAATAAATTAAAGATCAAGGATTACCACATAAATCATTGACTCTGATCTTTGAAGACCACAAAACACTACAAGGAGTGTTCATAAAAATTATTAAAAATTTTCTACGTGATCAGCAGATAATTGAAAATCAGTAAACACCCACATCTGTCAACTTTAAACCAATACTAATAATACAAATGAAGGATGAGTGCAGAATGATTAAATTTACGCCATAATAGATTAACAGATCCTGTGCCTAAAATAGTACAGAAATCTAGCAGATCTAAGGTCAGATGATTAACAGGAACAATTATACGTGCTAATCCTGCTCTGAATGGCTTTCCAGCCTCATACCATGAGCAGAACTCTCTCTTTGCAACCTGAGAAGCTCAAAATCACCCCAAAAAGGTATTTATACAGACCTCTTTGGATCCATTATTCCATCATCAGTTTACCAAGAATTATTGTTATCAATCAGACACCGTTTCATTGTTATTCAAGTTCTTATGAAGAGTCTAAGCAAGTGATTTATGAACAAGTCTGTAGTATTATTATTTATTTCTTAAAACCAATCAACCCTTGAAGTTTATTCAGGCAATCCACCCCATCTGCTCTGAAACCCTTCCTATTATTGCAGGATTTTTGTGATAAAGTGCTCAGAGTGAGTGTTTCCCTCCCTGTCTAGGCCAGTGTGCTGTTATGCCCGGCCATTAGTCAAATAAGACCTTTCTTAGGAACCCATCTTCATTCCAAGGTTCTTAAACTGCCTAAGGAGGTCCCTTGAAGAGAGGTTGCTTTGTCTGTAAAGACCCCAAGTAGTATAATACTGTGGCCCCTCTTTTATATACATATTGAAAACCTTTCATTAACAAACCAATTAAACCTTGCAACTGCTCTTATTATATTATTTATTTGAGCCTCTAAGTGTTTATTTTTGGAATAATAATAATTATTATTATTCCAGTATTTTTATCACTTTCTGCAGCTAAAGGACTGCAAGGTTCCTGGTATCAGAGAGCTGACAAGTACGTAGGGAAATGTAAGGATGCGGGGCTGGGCAAGGGAATTTTGAAATAACACATTTCTGCGTGTAACTCCTAAAATATACACAACAGCTTAATTCTGAGTTAATTTTAAGTTTGAACCCTATACCTGACGACCCATGTGATATGTTGGAAAGGCCAAAAGGTTCCATAAAGGTGTCATAATTTTAAGTACTTTTCTTTTTAATTATTTTAAAAATGTAGGGACTTGGATTTCAAGGGTGGGGTCAGTGAGTGACCCTACCTAATTTTAAGTGAGGGGTCTATTTCTGTAAAAATATTTATGAATTTCTCACTACTTCCTTTTTTAACTTAGATATTCTCATTTTTTATAGTTTTGTGTTGCTATGACAGGTTGTTCTGTACATAGTAGCAAGCTGACATCAACTCCCTCCAATATTCTCTTGGTGCTCTAGCACCCCTATCTCCCACCTTGGCTGTCATCTGAACAATGAACAGTCCAATCATCTGACCCAATTTCACTCCTTGGATTATCATTGCCCCATCATTGCCATGTCCATTTTGCTTTGACTATCTCCTCTGGCCACTCTTGTGCAACCATCGGCGGGCCTGTCATCCTGTCTGCGTGGTTCTACACCCGCAGGTGACCTGCTTCTGCTCGTTATTGGCACGGGCTGGTGTCTCTCCATCCTTGCCATCCAAGATTTCTTAATTATTTCATTTTTTTATTTATGTTTTCTTTTCTCATCAGATTCTCTTGTTGTTTTTTTCTCATGCCTGTTAAAAAAAAATTCCATTGTTTCTTTTCAGCCCTATCTGTGTCATCATTTTAAAATAGCCTACAGTGACCCATAACCCATAAAAGGAGGGGCTCTCCCCTACCTTTTCATAATCATCCATGGGAGTGTGTGCATATGTCACCCCCCCATAATCATGGTCATCATCATTATCCTTGGTAAATCTTTTGATTGCACCCTTATCCATTTTATCCTGAGTCTTTGCCCCTGTGAGGCCTGATGCTTATCACCAATCAATAGCTTTCTGGTTGAAGATAATTCTGTCTTCTGGAATTCTTGAGTGTGTTACACCACTCTTTGATTCCTTTATATGACAATACTGGTCTTGATCCTTCCTTGATTATCTTTCCAGAGCCAATCAAATTTCATTGAAGAGGTTTTATTAATCTTAAAACCTGGAGTTTTATACTCTGTTCTTTTTCAAAGTTGCATTCTGCAAGAGTATTCTTGAGTTCCTTAAGAAGTTTTGAGGTCATCCCTGTTCAAATTAGTTATTTTTGGCTTTTAGAGCTTCTCAAAACATTGTGCTTTGTCTTGTATGGCCACCCTAAGTTTTCTGGTACCCTTCAAGTTGTTGATTGCAGAGAGTTGGGCAGGTTCATTGAGAACCTGGAGGTTGGTTGATGTTTGAGTTGATCATTTCCAATCTTCTTCTGACAACCAGAGTTATTCTATTGTGGGCGTTGTTTACATACAACAGCTTTGTTCTTTTGAACTTTAAACAAACTTTAATCTTCTTCTGTTCAAATATCTTCCATGTAATGTTGAATCAGATATCTCTGTTCCATTGCTACCCAATATTTTCAAACTTTATCATTACTACTTGATTCCTCACTTAATGGTTCTGTCAGCCTGCTACTTAGCAAAGAGCAACCTGACAAAGCAACAACAATAATAATATTAACAAAAAATAAATAAAATAAATAAAATTATTATAAAATGAAGGAGTAGGAAATCCATAAACATTATTGCAAAAATGGATTCCCCACCCTAAATAAGGTAGGGTCACTCACTGACCCCACCCTTGAATTCTTACTCCTTATATTTTTTAATGAATTTAAAAGAAAAAGGTAAATGACCACGGAACCAATATGGCACCTCTTGGCCATTTTAATATTTCACATGATATGTCATGTATAGGTTTCACACCTAAATTTCAGTCAAAATCAAGGTGTTGTGTGTAGTTTAGGAGTTACACGGGGAATTGTGTTTTGTCACAATTCCCGCACGCAGCTCCCCGTCCATACAGCGCTGAACTCCCGCGTGCCCAAACTCCCGCACGCAGCCCCGCGTCCCTACAGCGCTGGACTCCCGCGTGCCCAAACTCCCGCACGCAGCTCCGCGTCCCTACAGCGCTGGACTCCAGAGCACCCAAACTCCCGCACGCAGCCCCGCGTCCCTACAGCGCTGAACTCCTGCGCGCAGTTGATCCCTCCCGCGTGCAAGTAATCCCGTGACCTAGTCACGGGCGCATCTGAATGGACAGGTCCCCGTGCCTAACCTTCCGTGATCACGCGCGCAGCGGATCAGTCCCCGCGCGCATCTGAATGGACTGATCCCCGCGCCTAGCCTGCAGGGATCAGTCTGACAGCCAGGTACCGCTCAGAGGAGCTACAACATAGTAGGATCTACTCTACATATGTAAAGATACCACAAAAGCATAGATCACAGTTTGAAAACCTTAAAAGTCAATTAAAATTAGTTATTAACTAATTTTTAGTATTTTTTATTAATTAAATAAAGATCCAGACTCACTACGTCATGAGCTGATCAGAACCTTCAAAGACCACAAAACTACACAAGGAGTGGTCGTAAAAATTATTATAAATTACATGAAGGATCAGCAAAGGGTGGAGAATCAATAAACATCCATGTATGCTCATTTTTGACCAGTACTTACTGTACAAATTGAGGATCAGTGCAGGATCAGCAAAATGACTAATCTGTTGATTAACAGATCCTGCAGCTAAAAAGGAGCTGTTACTTGACAGATCTAAGGCCAGCAGGCTAGCAGCACTTTAAGGACGTTCCAATCTTGCCCTGACTGCCCCCTAGCCTCAGCCCATGGCTAATACCCCTTCTGGAGGCCCTCAAGCACCCAAAAAGGAATATTTAAACAGGCTCTTTTGCCCTTTTGTTCCAATCAATCAGTTATCAGTTATCAGAAATATTATTATTATCAATCAGACATTGTGTCATTGTTAGTCAATTGCTTATCAAGAAGAAAGCAAGTGATTTATGATCTAGTCTGTAGTATTATTATTATTATTTTCTAAATAACTATCAACAACCAGAAGTTTGAACCAGCCACCAACCCCATCTGTTCTGAAGCTTCTTACCTGAATCTTTGCAGGATTTCTGTCGATTAATTCGCAAGTAAGTTGTTCCCTTCCTGCTCTGGGTTTGTGTGCTGCTTTGCCCGCCCAAATTAGTGGATAAGGCCTTAGAAGGCACCCATCTTCATTCCAAGGTTATAAACTGCCTAAGGAGGCCCCTTGAGGAGAGGTTTCCAAGTCTGTAAAGACCCCCAGTAGTATATTACTGTGGCCCCTCTTTTTATATTATATTTAAAATATTTATAACCAAACCAATTAAACCATGCACTTGCTCTTACCATACTATTATTGGAGCTGTAAAGTGTTTATTCTTTGGAATATTATTGCTCCAAATTCTTTTATCACTCTCTGTAGCTAAAGGACTGCAAGGTTCCTGGTATCAGAGAGCTGAAAACTGGGGGTCTGGCGGGGAAATATCCTCAATAATTATTAAATTAATTATCTCCTGGACCAGTTATTTATATTAAAAAAAATTATATATATATAAGTAGAAATACTTATTATTTTTCTTTATCTTTTGATTTATCCAGTGGATCTAAAAACCAATGGAGAATTGATCAATTATTATTTGAATCTTCTTAAACAGAAAAAAGAAGAAAATTTACATAACTTTGTGCCTGTTGTTATAACTCCTGAACAAGAACAAGAGAGACTTCTTTATTATAGACAACAAATCTTAAAAGAAAAGGAACAAGAGTTAGAAAGAATTATTAAGTTTAACTCCTTGTTAAGACAGAAAAAAGAGTGAAAAATGTATCAAAGAAAGCTTTCTGCTTTTAAGAGACGGTATCCAAATTATAAAATTGAGCTTTAATCTCCTTTTTATTATTTTTTTTTATATAAAAAAAATCATGAAAAACTCAAAAATTGTAAAAAATTATTATAAAAATAAATAAATATATAACTTATATTTTTTATTTTATCCTTTATAGTGGACTTTGTTTTTGGTGATCTTATTGACCAAGACCTCTTAGAGGACGTCCCAGACTGTGGACCCTTGGACTTGTCCCAAGATTTGATTGGAACCCACTCAGATCCCATTGGAATACCCTCCAAGGAAGGTCCTGACCCCAACAAGGACTTAGTACCTTTAAACCTTCATATAAGTAAGTCATATTTTTTTTAAAAAAATATATAAAAACCAAAACTACTCAAAAAAAATTATTATTTTTGATTTTTTTTTACAAAGTTTTGACAAAGACTTACATAATTTGTAACATGCATCAAAACAGACGCAACACCCGCGCCAGTGGACGAGCCCCGTCATACGGATCTTTGCCCGGAGGAACCTGCGCGCGCAAGGACTCCAGTTGCAAACGCAATGTGGATTGAGCCAGTGATTGCTCCGATCCGAGCAACAATGACAACGACCGTGGCCGCTGACTCGACCAACTCCCTGTTGGAGAGCCGTCCCTTGTCCAACGTGATGTCCCAGGAGGATACCGTTCCACCTATGCCGCCCCAGCCAGACTCCTCCAAGGAGGACAAAATAAAGGTATTGGTGAAAGAACACGTGGGTCACTGGGAACTTTTCAAACAGGCTCAGAACCAGGAAGACCAGCAAGGTCTGAGAAAAGCCATATCTTTGGCAAAGAAGACTCAAATAACCCTCCAAAAATTGATTCCCAAGAGAGAAGTAGAAGGCTATGTGCAGAATTGGAATCCTTGGGACCAATTACTTTCCTTAAGAGGAAACAACAACAACAGGAAGAAGAGATCTCTAGCCCATCAGAAATTAAAGAATCCCAAAGAGTGGGACAATATAATATCTTTGGCAAGAAAATGGAAGAAAGTGTACCACAATTAGATGTAGAAACTTTCAACTTGTTTTCCATAAATGTTTCTCATAACTTTGATATCATTGGTAAATGTTTTGACAAAGTATATGAGCAATTGGATAAAGTAAATACCAATTTTGGTAAAGTCATGCAATCCCAATCCAACTTGGTCAAAATCAATGAGTTAGAAGTAAAACAAATAAGAGACAGCATCAGCTTGAGTAAGGGAGAACTAATGAATTACCTAGAAAACAATACTTCAGCTATCCAAGAAGAAATTCTTCTATCTATTGAACAAATCAAAGAAGGTATTAATAAGACAGACCACACTTCACCTACTCAAATTATTAATAAAATTGATTCATTAATTAACAAAATTGACCTGGAATTAGGTATGATTAAGAATGATCTCAGAGATCTAAAAGTAAACTTAACTCAACCCATTGCAGACTCTGATGAAATCAGACCTTCCAGGTACCACAGTACTCCCCAATTACCTTTTAGACCAAGACCAACCAGGCAGGAATCTTTCAGGCCTAGTCCCACTCCTGAAGTAGAACAAGCATTAAAATTACTTCCCCCTATCACTGAGTGGCCTAAATTCTCAGGAGAAGAGAATACAATCATGTCAGTTTTATTAAGTTTATTGAATATACTCTGGCCTCTTATGAACTTCCTGATAACATAGCCGTAGTAAGACTACCTAGACTGTTTGAAGGAGTAGCCCTTGACTAGTTCATCAATAAGAGAGAAGAGGTAGGATCTTTGTCATGGAATTCGTGGAAAGACTTGATTAAGGAACAATTTGGTACCAGAATTTGGAAAAGAAAAATGATGAAGACTTTCAAAACTTCTTTGTTTGATCCATCTAAGGACAAACCTCACAAATGGTGCCTTGACCAGGAGAGAAGACTAGACTGCTTCTACCCAAATGCTGATAAAGAAGAAGTCAATGAAAGACTCCTCAACCTATGTCCAGGACAACTTAACCATAGCGTAAGATGCAGAATGCCCATGAACTCTGACCTTTCCACTCTCATAGGAGTATTAGAAGAAACTATTGACATGAATGGCTTAGACAAAAAGGTTAACAAACCCAGAGAACCAACTACTAGGAATAAGGAAGAATTAAATAACAAGAATAAATAACCTCTCCCTACCAACTCAGAAGCCAAGAATACTTTGGTAACCAAAGAAGAGATATGTTGGAATTGCAACCAAACGGGGCATGTAAGACCTGACTGTCCTTTACCCAGGAGAAAGATTAATCCTATTAAAGGAGAAGAGGATGACACTAATCCTGACCCCCAACTAGATGACACTGATGGTTCCATCTCTGAGTGTGACTTAATGATCACTAATCCCATTAATGTCATCAAAGGTAACATAGAATCTTCCCTGCATATTAACCCTGTTAGTGAAGATAGCAATTTGCCTCAACAATGGACACCCAACATGAAAATCCAAAATGTTTCTGAAGCCAAGACCTTAACCCTTAAACCTTCTATTGGAAAAGGTTACACCGGTGGTAAAACTTGTTATGCCACTGGCTTGATACAAGGTTCTCCCGTAAAATTACTTCTAGACAGTGGAGCCTTCTCCTCTTGTGTTGGAACTGACTACTTAGATAAACAGGATTCTAACTGGAAGAAAAACTTACTACCAGTACCTTGAGCTAAATTCAGCAGCTGTAATTCACCTCTTAATGCTATTGGAGTATGGCCAACAGAAATCATACTTCCCCACTCTAAAGGATCAATCAAGATAAAGATTGAATTTGTAGTACTTCAAAATTGAGTATGTGATTATTTTATTGTAGGAAATGATTCTCTTTGCCTGTATGGGATAGATGTCTTCCAGAGTAAAGAGAGATATTTAACTATAGGAGGAAATTGGAACAAGAAGTTCCAAATATGTCATGTCAATGCTAAAGCTACTGATTCCACTTATGAGAGACACTTAGAGACTATTAACCAGGAATACTTTTCCCAAGCTGCCCTGAATTCCCAGCTTAGTGAAGACCAGAAAAGAGATATTCTCCAAGTATGCTTTGAGAACCAGAATGCTTTTTGCACTAAGGACCATCCCATTGGTAATATTAAAGGTCATGATATGGTCTTAACTTTGACCATTAAGCCTCCTTACCCTCCTAACCTCAGAAGACCAGCTTACCCTTCTAGTCCAAAATCTAGGACTGCTCTAGAAGGCCACATCCAAGAACTAGTGGGCTTACAAGTCTTAAGGAAAGTAGGGCATAATGAGCAAGTAGACATAACTACACCTGTGATAATAGCCTGGCACAATGATAAGTCTAGGATTGTTGGAGACTTTAGAATGCTCAACAACTACACCCAAGCTGACTATTATCCTATCCCAAGGATTGACCATGCTCTACATAATCTTTCTAAAGCCAAGTTCATTACTACTATTGACATGTTGAAAGGCTTTCACCAGATACCTATCAGTCCTGATAGTAGGAAATTTATGAGAATCATATGTCATTTAGGCATATATGAGTATCTCAGAATGCCCTTTGGTATTAAAAATTCTCCTTCCCACTTCCAAAGAACGATGGATAAAGTCTTAGGAATGTTCATCAGGCAAGGTTGGATGATGGTATGCATAGATGATGTTATCATTTATTCAGATGATTGGGATACTCACATGGATAAAGTAAGGCTAGTACTTAAAACTATCTCCACAGTAGGATTAAAAGTATCTATGAAAAAGTGCAACTTTGGATATGGAGAAATTAAAGCTCTAGGACATATTGTTTCTGGACTCACTTAACTGCTGACCAAAGTAAGATAGCAGCAGTAATGAACAGACCTATGCCCCAGAACAAAACTGAACTCTTATCCTTTATAAGCTTCTGCAGCTACTACAGGAAGTAAAAACCTAAATTTGCTAACCTCACCAAGTGTTTATATGAGATCTGCAACAACAACACTTTGTTCAAAATGACCCATGAAGGATTGAAGAATTATGAGGAACTCAAAGTAGCTATGACTACTGCCCCAGTGTTGATACAACCAGATTATTCTAAACCTTTCAAACTTTACATATATGCTAGCATGGAAGGATTAGGAGCTGAATTACACCAAGAAGTAATAGAAGAGGATAAACCAGTAGAGAAACCTATACTCTTCATATCTAGACAAGTCAAAGATACTGAAAAGAGATATGGTGCCAGCCAAATGGAATGCCTTGCTCTAGTATGGGCATTAGAAAAACTCCACTATTATTTGGAAGGTACAAATTTTGTGGTGATCACTGATTGCAATGCTGTTAGAACTCTCACGAACATGAAAACTCCTAGCAGACATATGTTAAGATGGCAGATAGCCATACAACAGTACAGAGGTCAGATGACTATAGTCCACCAAGCTGGAGTTAAACATCAGAACGCTGACAGTCTTAGCAGAAATGCTCTACCAAATGATACTAGCAATACCGCTCATGACCCAGAAGATCATGATATATTTCCTATACTAAACATTAACCTGTTTAATCTTGAAGCTCCCATCATAGGAATTCACATATGTGAACTAGATGAATCACTGTTCAGCTCCATAAGAGAAGCATATAACTCTGACATGAAGACTTTGATTAAAATCATAGAAAATGCTTCACCTCCATCTGAACTCATCAACAGTTTACCTGAACCCCTGCTGAAATCCTATAAATAAGGAAGATTCACACTGTGGGATGGCCTAGTATATTACCGGCATAAACACTCTAGTGTTATAGTCTTGACCAAAAAAGAGCATATCAAACTTGTTTTAGCTGAATGTCTTGATAATTGCTCTTTGGGTCACCTGTCTACTGATAGAACACTAGATAAAGTAAAACAGACTGCCTGGTGGATCAACTGGAGAGACTCCACTATCAAGTATGTTTCAAGCTGTGAAATTTGTCAGAAGTCCAACAGGACCACTGGGAAAAGGTTTGGACTACTCCAAAAGATTGCTGAGCCAAGGAAAAGATGTGAGACTTTACTTAGTCCGATACAAAGGAGAATCAGATGATAAAGATGAATGGCTACCTGAAAACAACATTCCAGATTGACCTATACACCTGAGAAACTACAGAGCCAGTAAACAACACTGAGCCCCAATTTTTTTTTCAGATATAGTTATATCTTGGAGTGGGGGAATGTCAGCCTGTTACTTAGCACAGAGCAACCTGACAAAGCAACAACAATAATAATATTAACAAAAATAAAAAGAACAAAAAATAAATAAAAGAAATAAAATTATTATCAAATGAAGGAGTAGGAAATCCATACACATTATTGCAGAAATGGATTCCCCACCCAAAATAAGGTAGGGTCACTCACTGACCCCACCCTTGAATTCTTACTCCTTATATTTTTTAATGAATTTAAAAGAAAAAGGTAAATGACCACAGCACCAATATGGCACCTCTTGGCCATTTTAATATTTCACATGTTATGTCATGTATAGGTTTCACACCTAAATTTCAGTCAAAATCCAGGTGTTGTGTGTAGTTTAGGAGTTACACGGGGAATTGTGTTTTGTCACAATTCCCGCAAGCAGCTCCGCGTCCCTACAGCGCTGGACTCCCGCGCGCCCAAACTCCCGCACGCATCCCCGCATCCCTACAGCACTGAAATCCCGCGAGCAGTTGATCCCTCCCGCGTGCAAGTAATCCCGTGACCTAGTCACGCGCGCATCTGAATGGACAGATCACCGCGCCTAACCTGCCGTGATCACGCGCGCAGCGGATCAGTCCCCGCGCGCATCTGAATGGACTGATCCCCGCACCTAGCCTGCAGGGATCAGTCTGACAGCCAGGTACCGCTCAGAGGAGCTACAACATAGTAGGATCTGCTCTACATATGTAAAGCTACCACACAAGCGTAGATCACAGTTTAAAAACCTTAAAAGTCAATTAAAATTAGTTATTAACTAATTTTTAGTATTTTTTATTAATTAAATAAAGATCCAGACTCACTACGTCATGAGCTGATCAGAACCTTCAAAGACCACAAAACTACACAAGGAGTGGTTGTAAAAATCATTGAAAATTACATACAGGATCAACAGAGGGTGGAAAATTAATAAACATCCACGTCTGCTCACTTTGAACCAGTACTTAAAGTACAAATTGAGGATCAGTGCAGGATCAGCAAAATGACTAATCTGTTGATTAACAGATCCTGCAGCTAAAAAGGAGCTGTTACTTGACAGATCTAAGGCCAGCAGGCTAACATCACCTTGAGGACGTGCCAATCTTGCCCTGATTGCCCCCCTAGCCTCGGCCCATGGCTAGTACCCCTTCTAGAGGTCCTCAAGAACCCAAAAAAGAATATTTAAACAGGCTCTTTTTTCCCTTCTGTTTCCAATCAGTTATCAGTTATCAGAAATATTATTATTATCAATCAGACATTGTGTCATTGTTAGTCAATTGCTTATCAGGAAGAAAGCAAGTGATTTATGATCTAGTCTGTAGTAGTATTATTATTATTTTCTAAATAACTATCAACAACCAGAAGTTTGAACCAGCAACCAACCCCATCTGTTCTGAAGCTTCTTACCTGAATCTTTGCAGGATTTCTGTGGATTGATTTGCAAGTGAGTTGTTCCCTTCCTGCTCTGGGTTTTTGTGCTTCTTTGCCCGCCCAAATTAGTGGATAAGGCCTTAGAAGGCACCCATATTCATTCCAAGTTTATAAACTGCCTAAGGAGGCCCCTTGAGGAGAGGTTTCCAAGTCTGTAAAGACCCCCAGTAGTATATTACTGTGCCCCCTCTTTTTATATTATATTTGGAATATTTATAACCAAACCAATTAAACCTTGCACTTGCTCTTACCATACTATTATTGGAGCTGTAAAGTGTTTATTCTTTGGAATATTATTGCTCCAAATTCTTTTATCACTCTCTGTAGCTAAAGGACTGCAAGGTTCCTGGTATCAGAGAGCTGACAGGTTCTGGACCTTGATGTTGGTTACATTTAAATATTTTAAGTCTCCAAACAGTGCTCAGCCGCAGGCAGTTCTGTGGAGGGGAAAGGTGCTGTTTAGGCTTCCCTCCTAAGAGTTACAATAATATTTAAATGTAACAGGAATTGAGGTCCAGGAACTTGTAAATATGGAATCAATGTAAGGGATGAGGTTGGGCGTCAGCTCTCTGATACCAGGAACCTTGCAGTCCTTTAGCTATAGAGAGTGATAAAAGAACTTGGAGCAATAATATTCCAAAGAATAAACACTTTAAAGCTCCAATAATGGTATGGTAAGAGCAAGTGCAAGGTTTATTTGGTTTGGTTATAAATATTTTAAATATAATATAAAAAGAGGGGCCACAGTATTATACTACTGGGGATCTTTACAGACTAGCAACCTCTCTTCAAGGGGCCTCCTTAGGCAGTTTAAGAACCTTGGAATAAATATGGGGGCCTTAGAAAGGTCTTATTCCACTAATGACCGGGCTTAACAGCACAAGTGGCCTAGAAAGGAAAGGAAACACTCACTCTGAGCACTTGACCACAAAAATCCTGGAATAATTGCAAGGGTTTCAGAGCAGATGGGGTAGATTGCTTGACTAAACTTCAATGGTTGATTGGTTAATAAAGGTAAATAATACTACTACAGACTAAGTCATAAATCACTTGCTTATCTTCATATAAGCACTTGATTAACAATGACACTATGTCTGATTGATAATAAATAATTCCTGATAACTGATAACTGATTGGAAACAGAAGGGCAAAAAGAGCCTGTTTAAATATTCTTTTTTGGGTTCTTGAGGACCTCTAGAAGGGGTACTAGCCATGGGCCGAGGCTAGGGGGGCAATCAGGGCAAGATTGGCACGTCCTCAAGGTGATGTTAGCCTTCTGGCCTTAGATCTGTCAAGGAACAGCTCCTTTTTAGCTGCAGGATCTGTTAATCAATAGATTAGTCATTTTGCTGATCCTGCACTTATTCTCAATTTGTAAAGTAAGTACTGGTCCAAAGTGAGCAGACGTGGATGTTTATTGATTCTCCATCCTCTGCCGATCCTGAATGTAATTTTCAATAATTTTTACGACCACTCCTTATGTAGTTTTGTGGTCTTTGAAGGTCCTGATCAACTTATTTTGTGGTAAGTCTGGATCTTTATTTAAGTAATAAAAAATACTAAAAATTGGTTAATAACTAATTTTAATTGATTTTTAAGGTTTTTGAACTATAATCCATGCTTGTGTGGTAGCTTTACATATGTAGTGTAGATCCTACTATATTGTAGCTCCTCTGAGGGGTACCTGGATGTCAAACTGATCACGGCAGGAGGCGCGGGGATCAGTCCATTCAAATGCGCGCGGGGACTGATCCGCTGCTCAGATGCGCGCGGGGGACTGTACCGCTGCGCGCGTGACTAGGTCACGGGATTAACTGCACGGGAATTTGGTTGCGCGGGAGTCCAGCGCTGTAGGGACGCGGGGCTGCGTGCGGGAGTTGGCGTACGCGGGAGACCAGCGCTGTAGGGACAAGGGGCTGCGTGCGGGAGTTGGCGTACGCGGGATTCCAACGCTGTAGGGACGTGGGGCTGCGTGCGGTAATTGTGACAAAACATAATTTCCCGTGTAACTCCTAAACTACACACAACACCTGGATTTCAACTGAAATTTAGGTGTGAAACCTATACATGACATATCATGTGAAATATTAAGATGGCTAAAAGGTGCCATACTGGTGCGGTGGTCATTTACCATTTTCTATTAAATTAATTAAAAAAAGATAAGGAGTAAGAATTCAAGGTTGGGGTCAGTGAGTGACCCTACCTTATTTTGGGTGGGGAATCCATTTCTGCAATAATATTTATGGATTTCCTACTCCTTCATTTTATAATAATTTTATTTATTTATTAATCTTTGTTCCTTTTAATTTTGTTAATATTATTATTGTTGTTGCTTTGTCAGGTTGCTCTGTGCTAAGTAGCAGGCTGACATTCCCCCACTCCAAGATATAACTATATCTGAAAAACATTTTTGGGGCTCAGTGTCTTTTACTGGCTCTGTAGTTTCTCAGGTGTATAGGTCCATCTGGAATGTTGTTTTCAGGTAGCCATTCATCTTTATCAGCTGATTCTCCTTTGTATCTGACTAAGTAAAGTCTAACATCTTTTCCTTGGATCCTTTCTTTTTTATCTTTAAGGATTTTACTAACTTTTCCTTTGTCCTTCTCAAGCTCATCTAAGACTGGTATTTCAGGTGAAGGGGTCTTTTCACCTTCTCTGGGATGGTAGTGTTTGACAAGGCTAACTGGGAAGACTGGGTGTTTCCTAGAGAGTTCATTATTGAGGATGACTTCTACGGCATTCTTACCATGGAGTTTCTTGATAGTGAAAGGCCCAACAAAGGCTGGTCTGAGTTTTCTGTTTCCAGCCAAGTTATTGAAATTTGCGGTTGAAATTAGAACTTGATCTCCTATTCTGAAATCAGGTTCTTTGTGATTTTTATCCCACCTCTGTTCGTTGTATTCAACAGCATCTTGTACACACTTAGCAGCGTGCTTGTTAGCCATATCTATCATGTTTTTGAAGTCCAGTGATGTTGGATGGATATTAGTCAACTCCTGATTGAGGTTATCTTTGGGCAATTTGGGGATCCATCCTCTTTCCAGTACGTAAGGAGCTTCTTTGGTAGTAGAGTTTTTACTACTGTTATAGGCCGTTTCTAGTGCAGGTAAAAGGCTAACCCAGTCATGGCAATATCCGTCTGTATTTTTGTACTCCATCCCAAAGCAACAGAACCTTCTGAGCATATCCTCTAGAGTCTGGATCATTCTTTCAGCTAATCCATCTGTCTGAGGGTGATAAGCTGTAGAAAAGGCTAAGGTAGTTCCTAACATATCATGGAGGTTTCTCCAGAATTCAGACGTGAATTTGGGGTCTCTATCACTGATAATAATTTTAGGAATTCCTACATCAGCAATTAGTCTGTTCCAGAAGAGTAAGGCTACTTCCATAGCTGTGTCTTCCTTATGGTTAGGTAGAAACTTGGCTTTCTTAGAAAATCTGTCTACAATAACCAGGACTGAGTTGTAAGAGTAAGCTCCTCCAGGGGTCAGTCCTGTTACAAAGTCCATGTTGATAACTTCCCATCTTTTCCTGGGCTCAGCTATCCTTTGGAGTAGTTCAAACCTTTTCCCAGTGGTCCTGTTGGACTTCTGACAGATTTCACAGCTTGAAACATACTTGATAGTGGAGTCTCTCCAGTTGATCCACCAGGCAGTCTGCTTTACTTTATCTAGGGTTCTATCAGTAGACAGGTGACCCGAAGAGCAATTATCATGACATTCAGCTAAAACAAGTTTGATATGCTCTGCTTTGGTAAAGACTATAACACTAGAGTGTTTATGCCGGTAATATACTAGCCCATCCCACAGTGTGAATCTTCCTTCTTTATAGGCCTTCAGCAGGGGTTCAGGTAAACTGTTTATGAGTTCAGATGGAGGTGAAGTACTTTCTATGATGTTAATCAAAGTCTTCATGCCAGAGTTGTATGCTTCTCTGATGGAGCTGAACAGTGATTCATCTAGTTCACATATGTGAATTCCTATGATGGGGGATTCAAGATAAAACAGGTTAATGTTTAGTATAGGAAATATATCATGATCTTCTGGGTCATGAGCAGGATTGCTAGTATCATTTGGTAGAGCATTTCTGCTAAGACTGTCAGCATTCTGATGTTTAACTCCAGCTTGGTGGACTATAGTCATCTCACCTCTGTACTGTTGTATGGCTATCTGCCATCTTAACATATGCCTGCTAGGAGTTTTCATGTTCATGAGAGTTCTAACAGCATTTCAATCAGTGATCACCACGAAATTTGTACCTTCCAAATAATAGTGGAGTTTTTCTAATGCCCATACTAGAGCAAGGCATTCCATTTGGCTGGCACCATATCTCTTTTCAGTATCTTTGACTTGTCTAGATATGAAGAGTATAGGTTTCTCTACTGGTTTATCCTCTTCTATTACTTCTTGGTGTAATGCAGCTCCTAATCCTTCCATGCTAGCATCTATGTAAAGTTTGAAAGGTTTAGAATAATCTGGTTGTATCAACACTGGGGCAGTAGTCATAGCTACTTTGAGTTCCTCATAATTCTTCAATATTTCATGAGTCATTTCAAACAAAGTGTTGTTGTTGCAGATCTCATATAAACACTTGGTGAGGTTAGCAAATTTAGGTATGTACTTCCTGTAATAGCTGCAGAAGCTTATAAAGGATAAGAGTTCTGTTTTGTTCTGGGGCATAGGTCTGTTAATTACTGCTGCTATCTTACTTTGGTCAGCAGTTAAAGTTAGTCCAGAAACAATGTGTCCTAGAGCTTTGAGTTCTCCGTATCCAAAGTTGCACTTTTTCATAGATACTTTTAATCCTACTGTGGCAATTGTTTTAAGCACTAGCCTTACTTTATCCATGTGAGTATCCCAATCGTCTGAATAAATGATAACATCATCTATGTATACAATCATCCAACCTTGTCTGATGAACATTCCTAAGACTGTATCCATCATTCTTTGGAAGTGGGAAGGAGCATTTTTAATACCAAAAGGCATTCTGAGATACTCATATATGCCTAAATGACATATAATTCTCATAAATTTCCTACTATCCGGACTGATAGGTATTTGGTGAAAGCCTTTCAACATGTTCATAGTAGTAATGAACTTAGCTTTAGAAAGATTATGTAGAGCGTGGTCAATGCTTGGGATAGGATAATAGTCAGCTTGGGTGTAGTTGTTGAGCATTCTAAAGTCTCCAACCATCCTAGACTTATCATTGTGCCAGGCTATTATCACAGGGGTAGTTACGTCTACTTGCTCATTATGCCCTACTTTCCGTAAGACTTGTAAGTCCACTAGTTCTTGGATGTGGCTTTCTAGGGCAGTCCTAGATTTTGGACTAGAAGGGTAAGCTGGTCTCCTGAGGTTAGGAGGGTAAGGAGGCTTAATAGTCAAAGTTAAGACCATATCATGACCTTTAATATTACCAATGGGATGGTCTTTAGTGCAAAAAGCATTCTGGTTCTCAAAGCATGCTTGGAGAATATCTCTTTTCTGGTTTTCACTAAGCTGGGAATTCAAGGCAGCTTGGGAAAAGTATTCCTGGTTAAAAGGTTCTAAGTGTCTCTCATAAGTGGAATCAGTAGCTTTAGCATTGACATGGCATATTTGGAACTTCTTTTTCCAATCTCCTCCTATAGTGAAATATCTCCCTTTACTCTGGAAGACATCTATCCTGTACAGGCAAAGAGAATCATTTCCTATAATAAAATAATCACATACTCCATTTTGAAGTACTACAAATTCAATCTTTATCTTGATTGATCCTTTAGAGTGGGGGAGTACGATTTCTGTTGGCCATACTCCAATAGCATTGAGAGGTGAGTTACAGCTGCTGAACTTAGCTCAAGGTACAGGTAGTAAGTTTTTCTTCCAGTTGGAATCCTGTTTATCTAAGTAGTCAGTTCCAACACAAGAGCAGAAGGCTCCACTGTCTAGAAGTAATTTTACGGGGGAACCTTGTATCAAGCCAGTGGCATAACAAGTTTTACCACTGGTGTAACCTTTTCCAATAGAAGTTTTAAGGGTTAAGGTCTTAGCTTCAGAAAAATGTTGGATTTTCATGTTGGGTGTCCATGTTTGAGGCAAATTGCTATCTTCATTAACAGGGTTAATATCTAGGGAAGATTCTATGTTACCTTCAATGACATTAATGGGATTAGTGATCATTAGGTCACACTCAGAGATGGAACCATCAGTGTCATCTAGTTGGGGGTCAGGATTAGTGTCATCCTCTTCTCTTTTAATAGGATTAATCTTTCTCCTGGGTAAAGGACAGTCAGGTCTTACATGCCCTGTTTGGTTGCAATTCCAACATGTCTTTTCTTTGTTCACCAAAGTATTCTTGGCTTCTGAGTTGATAGGTAGAGGTTCTTTATTCTTGTTATTATAATCTTCCTTATTCCTAGTAGTTGGTTCTCTGGGTTTATTAAGCCTTTTGTCTAAGCCATTGATGTCAATAGTTTCTTCTAATACTCCTATGAGAGTGGAAAGGTCAGAGTTCATGGGCATTCTGCATCTTACGCTATGGTTAAGTTGTCCTGGACATAGGTTGAGGAGTCTTTCATTGACTTCTTCTTAATCAGCATTTGGGTAGAAGCAGTCTAGTCTTCTCTTCTGGTCAAGGCACCATTTGTGAGGTTTTTCCTTAGTTGGATCAAACAAAGAAGTTTCAAAAGTCTTCATCATTTTTCTTTTCCAAATTCTGGTACCAAATTGTTTCTTTATCAAGTCTTTCCACAAATTCAATGACAAAGATCCTACCTCTTCTCTCTTATTGATGAACCAGTCAAGGGCTACTCCTTCAAACAGTCTAGGTAGTCTTACTACGGCTATGTTATCAGGAAGTTCATAAGAGGCCAGAGTATAGTCAATAAACTTAATAAAACTGACTTGATTGTATTCTCCTTCTCCGGAGAATTTAGGCCACTCAGTGATAGGGGGAAGTAATTTTAATGCTTGTTCTACTTCAGGAGTGGGACTAGGCCTGAAAGATTCATGCCTATTTAGTCTTGGTCTAGAAGGTAGTTGGGGAGTACTGTGGTACCTGGAAGGTCTGATTTCATCAGAGTCTGCAATGGGTTGAGATAAGTTTATCTTTAGATCTCTGAGATCATTCTTAATCATACCTAATTCCAGGTCAAGTTTGTTACTTAATGAATCAATTTTATTAATAATATGAGTAGGTGAAGTGTGGTCTGTCTTATTAATACCTTCTTTTATTTGTTCAATAGATAGAAGAATTTCTTCTTGAATAGCTGAAGTATTGTTTTCTAGGTAATTCATTAGTTCTCCCTTACTCAAGCTGATGCTGTCTCTTATTTGTTTTACTTCTAACTCATTGATTTTGACCAAGTTGGATTGGGATTGCATGACTTTACCAAAATTGGTATTTACTTTATCCAATTGCTCATATATTTTGTCAAAACATTTACCAATGATATCAAAGTTATGAGAAACATTTACAGAAAACAAGTTGAAAGTTTCTACATCTAATTGTGGTACACTTTCTTCCATTTTCTTGCCAAAGATATTATATTTTCCCACTCTTTGGGACTCTTTAATTTCTGATGGGCTAGAGATCTCTTCTTCCTGTTGTTGTTGTTTCCTTTTAAGGAAACTAATTGGTCCCAAGGATTCCAATTCTTCACGTAAACTTCTACTTCTCTCTTGGGAATCAATTTTTGGAGGGTTATTTGAGTCTTCTTTGCCAAAGATATGGCTTTTCTCATACCCTGCTGGTCTTCCTGGGTCTGAGCCTGTTTGAACAGTTCCCAATGACCCACGTGTTCTTTCACCAACACCTTTATTTTGTCCTCCTTGGAGGAGTCCGGCTGGGGTGGCGTAGGTGGAACGGTATCCTCCTGGGATGTCACGTTCAACAAGGGATGGTTTTCCAACGGTGAGTTGGTTGAGTTGGCGGCCGCGGTCGTTGTCACGGTTGCTCGGATTGAAGCAATCACTGGCTCGATCCGCATTGCGTTTGGGACTGGCATCCTTGCGCGCACGGGTTCCTCCGGGCAAAGATCCATATGACAGGGCTCGTCCACTGGCGCGGGTGTTGCGTCTGTTTTGATGCATGTTTAAGATTATGTAAGTTTTTGTTGAAACTTTGTAAAAAAAATGAAAAAAAAATAATTTTTTTTGAGTAGTTTTGGTTTTTTTTTTTAAAAAAAAATATGTCTTACTTATATGAAGGCTTAAAGGTACTAAGTCCTTGTTGGGGTCAGGACCGTCCTTGGAGGGTATTCCAACAGGATCTGAGTGGGTTCCAATCAAATCTTGGGACAAATCCAAGGGTCCACAGTCTGGGACGTCCTCAAAGAGGTCTTGGTCAATAAGATCACCAAAGACAAAGTCCACTAGAAAGGACAATATAATAATAACAAAATATAAGTTATATATTTATTTATTTTATAATAATTTTTTATAATTTTTGAGTTTTTTTGTGATTTTTTTCTTATAAAAAAAATAATAAAAAGGAGATCAAAGCTCACTTTTATAATTTGGATACCGTCTCTTAAAAGCAGAAAGCTTTCTTTGATAGATTTTCCACTGTTTGTGCTCTGTTAACAAGGAGTTAAAATTAATAATTCTTTCTAACTCTTGTTCCTTTTCTTTTAAGATTTTTTGTCTATAATGAAGAAGTCTCTCTGGTTTTTGTTCAGGAGTTATAACAACAGGCACAAAGTTACGTAATTTTTCTTCTTTTTTCTGTTTAAGAAGATTCAAATAATAATTGATCAATTCTCCGTTGGTTTTGAAATCCACTGGATAAATAAAAAAGATAAAGATAAATAATAAGTATTTCTACTTATATATATAATTTTTTTAAATATAAATAACTGGTCCAGGAGATAATTAATTAAAAAATTAATTATTGAGGATATTTCCCGGCAAGACCCCCAGTTGTCAGCTCTCTGATACCAGGAACCTTGCAGTCCTTTAGCTACAGAGAGTGATAAAAGAACTTGGAGCAATAATATTCCAAAGAATAAACACTTTAAAGCTCCAATAATGGTATGGTAAGAGAAAGTGCAAGGTTTATTTGGTTTGGTTATAAATATTTTAAATATAATATAAAAAGAGGGGCCACAGTATTATACTACTGGGGATCTTTACAGACTAGCAACCTCTCTTCAAGGGGCCTCCTTAGGCAGTTTAAGAACCTTGGAATAAATATGGGTGCCTTAGAAAGGTCTTATTCCAATAATGGCCGGGCTTAACAGCACAAGTGGCCTAGACAGGAAAGGAAACACTCACTCTGAGCACTTGACCACAAAAATCCTGGAATAATTGGAAGGGTTTCAGAGCAGGTGGGGTAGATTGCTTGACTAAACTTCAATGGTTGATTGGTTAATAAAGGTAAATAATACTACTACAGAATAAGTCATAAATCACTTGCTTATCTTCATATAAGCACTTGATTAACAATGACACTGTGTCTGATTGATAATAAATAATTCCTGATAACTGATAACTGATTCAAAACAGAAGGGCAAAAAGAGACTGTTTAAATATTCTTTTTTGGGTGCTTGAGGACCTCTAGAAGGGGTACTAGCCATGGGCTGAGGCTAGGGGGGCAATCAGGGCAAGATTGGCAGGTGCTGTTAGCCTGCTGGCCTTAGATCTGTCAAGGAACAGCTCCTTTTTAGCTGCAGGATCTGTTAATCAATAGATTAGTCATTTTGCTGATCCTGCACTGATTCTCAATTTGTACAGTAAGTACTGGTCCAAAGTGAGCAGACGTGGATGTTTATTGATTTTCCATCCTCTGCTAATCCTGTATGTCATTTTTAATAATTTTTACAACCACTCCTTATGTAGTTTTGTGGTCTTTGAAGGTTCTGATCAACTTATTTTGTGGTAAGTCTGGATCTTTATTTAAGTAATAAAAAATACTAAAAATTGGTTAATAACTAATTTCAATTGATTTTTAAGGTTTTTGAACTATAATCCATGCTTGTGTGGTAGCTTTAAATATGTAGTGTAGATCCTCCTATATTGTAGCTCCTCTGAGCGGTACCTGGATGTCAAACTGATCACGGCAGGAGGCGCGGGGATCAGTCCATTCAAATGCGCGCGGGGACTGATCCGCTGCTCAGATGCGCGCGGGGGACTGTACCTCTGCGCGCCTGACTAGGTCACGGGATTACCTGCGCGGGAGTCCAGCGCTGTAGGGACGCGGGGCTGCGTGCGGGAGTTGGCATACGCGGGAGTCCAACGCTGTAGGGACGCAGGGCTGCGTGCGGGAGTTTGCGTACGCAGGAGACCAGCGCTGTAGGGACGCAGGGCTGCGTGCGGGAGTTGGCGTACGCGGGATTCCAACGCTGTAGGGACGTGGGGCTGCGTGCGGGAATTGTGACAAAACACAATTTCCCGTGTAACTCCTAAACTACACACAACACCTGGATTTTGACTGAAATTTAGGTGTGAAACCTATACATGACATATCATGTGAAATATTAAGATGGCTAAAAGGTGCCATACTGGTGCCGTGGTCATTTACCATTTTCTATTAAATTAATTAAAAAATATAAGGAGTAAGAATTCAAGGGTGGGGTCAGTGAGTGACCCTACCTTATTTTGGGTGGGGAATCCATTTCTGCAGTAATATTTATGGATTTCCTACTCCTTCATTTTATAATAATTTTATTTATTTATTTATCTTTGTTCCTTTTAATTTTGTTAATATTATTATTATTGTTGCTTTGTCAGGTTGCTCTGTGCTAAGTAGCAGGCTGACATTGGGAATAGTTGGTAGCAAAGCAATGAACACTATCTGAGGTAAGATGGTGGAGCAAAAGACTTGAACAAAATAAGTCAAAGTCAATTTCAGAGTTCACTGGAACAAGGCAGTTGCAAGTAAAAATGCCCACAAGGTAATAACTCTGGTTGTCAGCAGAAGATTAGGAAAGATCAACTCAATCCCAACCAACCTCCAGGTTCTCAATGAACCTGAACAAATCTCCCCAATTAAGTGTTTGAAGGGTACCAGATAACTGTGGGTGGCTGAACAAAACAAAAGCAATTTGTTTGTGAAGCTCTAGAAGCAAATCAATAAAAGATTCAAACAAGAATTACCCAACAACTATCAAGGAACTCAAGATTAGTGTGGCAGAATTCAACATTAAAGAATAAAGGGAGGTCTAACACTCCAGGTTTCAAGCCTCAAGAAACCTCTCAGTCAAATGTGAATGGGTCCAGAAAGATGATCAGGGAAGGATCAAGACCATTATTGTTGAAAAAGGGATCAAGGAGTGGTATAAAACACTCAAGAATTCCAACGGAAATAATTCTCTTCAACCAGCAAGGCTATGGTTGGTGATAAGGAGCAGGGTCACAGATGGACAGATCAAAAATTTGAGTATGAAGGCCCAGAGGATAAAGGGGAAATCATGGATATACCCAGGATGAGGATTAGGATCAAATAACTTTGTATCAGACTACTAGATTCCAAGGACCTAGCTCCTTCTAGCTACTAGAGGTGATAGAAAATTTAGAGCAAAAATGTCAAAAAATGCCAGAGATATATTTTGGCTGAAAGGGTTAAATTTATTTATATATATATAAAAATAAATTTAAAAGGAGGGGCCAAGAGCTTGATGGGGTTGTTGAGCGCTCTGGAACGCAGGTATATGTCTGTTAAGGACAATATAGATGCAATTTTGGTGCCTGTGGGGTTTACAAGGACTACTTTCAAGAAGGTTGTGTGAAATTTCCTTGGGGTTTGGGTTATGAAGAACCTAAAAAAGGGATATAAGTCAGCAGGATCACTTACTAGGCCTAGATCCAGACTTATTCTTGATGGATGGGCCAATATGCAGGGATTCAGGGTGCTTGAAGCTGATTCTGGGGCAGGCTGAATGGCTGGATTCTGATTTTGGCCAAAAATAAGGATTCAAGAGTTTTGTCTATAATTTTATCAGAAAGTGGTCCAGGATCACACACTTATTTCTTATAAGGGTTTGATGGCTTGATGAAGAAAATATCTGAAGCAATAATGACTATATAACTGGATTAATCAGTCAGAAAAGGCTGGGGGAGGAGCCTTTATTTATATCTTTTTGGGTCCCCTCATGGTGCAGTCTTTTTACCAACCAAAGGAGGGTGGCCCAGGCTAGTACTGAGGCCATCAAGCCATCAGTGTGTTTTTGTAGACCTACCCTGGTCACTACAAAGGTACAGGAAGCCCTATGTCATCATGCTTGGGGCTTGATACACGTTTCTGTACCCTGAATGACCTCACTGTATCAGCCAAAGAAGTAGTTTTCAATTAAAACAATATAGTGAAAAAGGCTAATTCTGAGGCTAAGGGAGCATCAGTGTGTTTTTGTGGACCTGCTCTAGCCACTAAAAAAGTATGGAGAGCCTTATGCCATCATACTTGGGGCTTGGTACACGTTTCTGTACCCTTGATGATCTCACTGTATCAGCCAAAGAGGTTGTATTGAATTAATATTTTTAAATATAAGCCATGGTCTCCTGAGGCCAGGGGCTTAAGCACATTCTCAGGAGACTTTGTTGTGAGGGCTGATTTCAAGTATGAGGCTCTTCTTTCCATATTTTCCTAATTGGGGTTTCTTTAATTGAGTAGTGAGCCCCTGGTTGTGACTAGTTACATACAGTCTACATTGTACAGGGTACAGGGGAGGTTGTATGGGTGCCTGGTATATTGTGAGAAAGTTAACACAAAGCTAATCTACTGTTGATCCCCATTGCACACTCTCAGGGTGCTACAGTAACTAATATTAGGTTGTGACTAGTTACATACAGTCTTCCTTGTATAGGGTACAGAGGAGGTTGTACAAGTGTCAGGTGTCTTGTGGGCTAGTCAGCACAAAGCTAGGCCTCTGTGTATCCTCAGTGTACCATCACAGGATGCTACTGTACCTATTGTGTACTCTTTTGGGCCCAAAACCTCTGTACAGGTCCCATTACAGTGGACCCTGACAACCTTTGATACAGTTCTCAAAAGGATGCAGGGCTGTATTTTTCCAAACTTTCTGTTTGTTTGGGCAGTCTCATGCTGTTTGATACATTGTGGTGGTGCTCTTTGGGCCCCATGTGGTGTGGAAAAAGGCTGTGGGGTGTATGTGAGGTACAGTACACAGGGGTGTCACAGTTCTACCTGAAGGAGCAGGAACTGGGGGGTGGTGCCAGTGGGTGACCCTACCTAATTTTGCACCAGCAATCCATTTCTGCAATAATATTCCTACTTTTCTTACTAATTAAGGGTTTTTATCTCATTTTTTTTAAGTTATTATTTCTAAATTTTTGTATTCATTATTATTATTCATTCATTTTTATTTCTGGGGTCTTTAGTCAGTTGGTTCTGAATAGTAGCCAGCTGAAATTTCCCACTTCCAAGATTGGTGTACCCCAAAAAATATTTTGGGAGGGTTACCAACAGCTGAAAAGGTTTTGGGGTGGAGTATTTTAATCTTTCCTCTTTGCGGCTCTGAAATTCCTCAGAAGGATGGGGCCATCTGGTAGGTTATTTTCTGGTAGCCACTCATCTTTGTCTTCTGATTCTCCTCTGTATCTGACAAGGTACAGCCTGAAATCCTTTCCATTCACTCTTTCCTTCTTTTCTTCAAGAATTTTGCTTATTTTGCTCTTGCTCCCTTCCTGTGGGATTTCTAAGGGAATATTCTGGGCAGGTGGGTCTTCAGCTTCTCTAGGGCTATAGTGCTTAATTAGACTAACCAGAAAAACTGGGTGTTTCTTGGACAATTCATCACTCAGGATAACTTCAACCACATTCTTTCCATGGAGCATTTTAATGCAGAAAGGGCCTGCAAAGGCTGGTTTCAGTTTCCTCTTACCTCCTAGGTTGTTGAAGTTTACCATGGACAGTAGGACCTTGTCCCCTACTTTCAAGTCAGGTTCCTTGTGGCTTTTGTCCCACCTAGTTTTATTATGCTCAACAGCTCTCTGAATGCATTCTTGGGCATGATGATTAGCTTTGTCAAACATTTTCTTGAAGTCCAGGGCTGTTAGGTTGACATTGAAAAGGTTTTGGTTAAAACTCTCTTTAGGCATCCTAGGTACCCATCCTCTCTCTATAATATAAGGAACTTCTTGAGTAGTTGAGTGCATACTGCTGTTTTAGGCTATTTCTAGGGCAGGAAGGAGGCTTAACCAGTTGTGAGTGTACCCATCATGGTTTTGAAACTCTTAACCAAAAGAGCAAAACCTTCTTGACATGCCTTCCAAAGTTTGGATCATGCACTCAGATAGACCATCAGTTTGGGGATGATAAGCTGTGGAGAAAGCTATTTTTGTTCCTAACATGTCATGAAGGTTCCTCCAGAATTCAGAAGTGAAATTTGGGTCTCTGTCACTGATTATTATTATGGGGATACCAAAATCAGCCATGACTCTTTTCAAGAACAGCAGAGCTACTTCCATAGCTGTGTTGTCTTTGTGATTAGGTACAAATTTTGCTCTCTTGGAGAATCTGTCTACAATCACTACCACAGAGTTATAAGAGTATTTTCCCCCTGGCGGTAGACCAGTGACAAAGTCCATTTTTATTATCTCCCATCTATTGGTGGGTTCTGATATCTTTTGGAGAAGACCAAATCTCTTTCCTGTTTGTTTGTTAGCTCTCTGACAGTTGTCACAGGACTTGAGATAGTCACTGGTTTTCTCTCTCCATTCAATCCACAAAGCTGTCTGGTTGACCTTTTCAATATTCCTTTCTAATGAGAAGTGCCCTGAAGTGCATTTATCATGGCACTTGTGCAGTATAGTTTTAATGTGGGTTTCTGAGTTGAGGACTATCACACTGGAGTGTTTATGGCGGAAGTAAAACAGAACATCTAAGCTTTTAAACCTTCCTTCTTTATAGGGAATAGATAGTTCATTGTCCAAACTTTGAATTAACTCATTAGAAGGGTTTTTGCTTTTTGTAATCTTTAGCAACTTAAGATGCTCCGGTTAATAACGCTCTCCGAAAGAATCAAAGAACACCAAATCTAGATCACAAACATGGATGCCCAAGATTTGGAAGATGTCATTCTCATCTGGATCATATGCAGGGTTACTAGGGTCATTAGGGAGAGCCCATCTACTGAGTCCATCTGCATTCTGATGTTTGGTTCCAGGTTTGTGCATGATTGTCATCTGTCCTCTCTACTGCTGGATGATGTGGCGGTTAGGGGTTTTCATGTTCATGAGTGTCCTTACCGCTGTGCAGTCTTTTATTACTTCAAAGGTACTTACTTCTAGGTAATAGTGAATTTTCTCTAAGGACCAGACCAACGCTAGGCATTCCATTTGGCTTGCTCCATACCTTTTCTCCATATCTTTAATCTGTCTAGATATGAATAGTATAGGTTTTTCCACAGGGAGATCATTCTCTACTTTGGATTGGTGAAGAGCAGCTCCAAGTCCGTCAAGACAGGCATCAATATATAAGCCAAAAGGTTTAGATTAGGCAGGTTGAGTTAGGAAAGGGGCAGTGGTCATGGCTTTCTTCAAGGTTTCATAGCTTTGTACTCTTTCATGAGTCATTTTGAATATAGAAGTCTTGTTACATATCTCATACAAGTTTTTGGCTAAGGTAGCAAAGTTGGGTATGAACTGCCCATAATAACTACAAACACAGACAAATGAGAGTAACTCAGTCTTATTTTGAGGCATTGGCCTATTGATTACGGCAGCAACTTTGTTCTGGTCTACTACTAGGGACAATCCTGAGACTACATGTCCTAAGGCTTTTAGTTCAGCATAACCAAAGTTGCATTTCTTCATAGATATCTTTAGTCCAACATCTGATACAGTTTTCAGAACCAGACATATCTTCTCTAAGTGAGTTTCCCAATCATCAGAGTAGATGATAATATCATCAATGTACACCATCATCCACCCTTGAAGGATAAAATTTCCAAAGACTGTGTCCATCATTCTTTGAAAATGGGAAGGGGAATTCTTTATCCCAAAAGGCATCCTCAGGTACTCATAGATGCCTAAGTGTCAGATAATCCTCATATACTTTTGGCTTTTAGCTTCAATGGGTATCTGGTGGAATCCTTTTGGCATATCCATTTTATTAATGTACTTGGCTTTGGAAAGATTATGGAGTGAATGATCTATCCTAGGGATAGGGTAGTAATCTGCTTTAGTGTAGTTGTTAAAAATTCTGAAATCTCCCACCATCCTGGACTTGTTGTTATTCCAGGCTATGATGACGGGAGTGGTGATTTCCAATTGCTCATTATGCCCTACTTTCCAGATTACTCCAAGTCCATGAGCTCATTTATGTGTTCTTCTAATGCTACTCGGGACTTGGGGCTTGCCGGGTAAGCAGGTCTCCTCAATATTGGGGCAAAAGAAGGTTCTATGGTCAGGGTTAGTACCAAGTCATGTACCTTGATATTACCTATGGGATGATCTTTGGTGCAAAAGTCACCTATGTTTTCAAAAAATAAGTTTACTAGGTTGTCTTGCTGGTCAGAGGTAAGTTGATCATTAAGAGAGGCTTGAGAAAAATATTCACTTTTAAAAGACTCTAGAGGTTTGTTTTCCATGGAGGTTGATATGTGACAGATCTGGAATTTCCTTTTCCATTCTCCTCCAAAGGTGAAGTATTGGTCCTTGCTCTGGATCATATCTATCCCATAAAAACAAAAAGCATCATTACCTAGTATTAACTAATCATATAGGCTATTTTTCAAGACTAAAAATTTGAGTTGAAGTCTTATGGATCCTTTACCATGTGAAAAAACAATAGGCATAGTTATGACTCCTAAGGTATCCATAGCTGAATTTCAACTACTGAACTTGGCTTTGGGCACAGTAAGTAAGTGTTCTTTCCACATGGGGTAGTGATGATCTAAGAAATCAGTGCTGGTGCATGAGCAGAAAGCTCCACTATCAAGCAAAATTCTGACCAGTTTCTTTTCAAACAAACCAGTGGCAAAGCAATTTTTAACCATATTGTAGCTCCTGCCAGTGACTGGTTTTACCGTCAAAGTTTTGGCTTCAGATATTTTCTCTAAGTTCATGGATTCATCCCACTTCTGAGGTAGTTGTGACTCTCCTTTAACATGATTAATTTCCATGCTAGAACCTATATCTCCTTAGATGACATTGACAGGGCACAAGTCTGGTTCTTCCTCATGTTGTTGGATGACTAGGTCTAGGTTGTCACCTTCTGCCTCACTATCAGAGTTGCCATTGATATTATTTATCCCCTTTCTAGGATTAGGACAGTCAGGTTGTCTATGCCCCTTCTCTCCACAGTTCCATAATTCAAGAGAGGGGTTGGCTTGAACAAAAGCATTCCCTTGGGGAGCAGCTAGCACTAGTTCCTTACCAACATCTTTTGCCTCTCTGGGTTGGGTCTGAAGCTCTCTGGGTCTGTCTCTGGGCTTTTTATTGAGTTCCATCATGTCAATTATTTCTTCCATCACTCCTATAAGGGTGGGAAGGTCAGCGTCAATTGGTATCCTACACCGGACATTGTGTTCTAGGTGCCCTTTGCATTGTCCTAGTAATTGTTAATTGATCTCTTCTACAGAAGCTTGAGGATAGACACAGTCAATTCTCTTTTTCTGAGTCAAGAACCATTGGTGGGGGTGGTCTCTAACCGGATCAAAGAAATCCTTCTCAAAAGCTTTGAGAATTTTCTTTTTCCATACTTGAGTACCAAACTTCTCTTTGATAAGTTCTTTCCACTCTTCCCATGGAACATCTCCTACCAGTTCTCTTTTGGAGATAAACCAATCTAAAGCTACCCCTTCAAAAAGCCTGGGCAACCTTACTAGGGCTATTGTCTCTGGTAAGCAAGAAGAAAGGATGTAGTGATCAATATATTTCATAAAACTTATATGATCATATTCTCCTTCTCCAGAGAACTTAGGCCAATCTGTGATGGGGGGCAGCAATTTGATAGCTTGCTCCATGTCAGGAGAATAATTTTGGTGAGGAGGGGCAAGATTAAACCTAGGGTTGGGGAATCTAGGAGGAGGTATGTGGCGCTCAGAATGGTTAACAGCTTTGGATTGCAAAATCTGAGATAATTTTACGTCTCTAACATCATTCTTAATCATATTAAGGTGCATGTCCATTTGAGTTTTGAGCTCATTTATGGAGTTTTCTAACTGGTTCCTATGATCTCTCAAAGTATCTTCAAGGGAAGAGTTACTTGTAGAAGACTGGTTAGGAATAATATCTTGTCTCAAAGTTGAGAAGGATTTCTCATAGTTTATCCTGTTCTTGGTTCTTTCCTCTAAGATAAGAGTCTTAATCTCTTCAAGATTAGAAGAAACTCCATTTTTGATGAGGGCAGTTGTTACTACCATGTTCAACTCAAGGAGTTACTCAGGGCTACTCAGTTTCTCTTTCAATTGGTGGATCTTTTGGAGGCACAAACATATATTATTATCTAAAGCACTGAAGTTATTCCTGAGAGTATTTGCAAAAGAACTATCTAAAATTAGCTCTTGTAGGCCCCCTTTAATGCTTGAGCCAGAGCTTTCACTTCTTCCCATCTCTTTGGATTGTTGAAATCCTCCCTTTCTCTCTTCTGGTAAGACGATCTTGCCTTTCCCTTTTTGTTGGGAGGAGGCTGGATTTTCTTGAGGTGATCCCAAGGATTCCACCCCTTCATGTATTCTTCTAACTCCTGCTTGGTTATTATCTTTTTTAATTCTTTTTGATAAATCTGGGCTTGCCTGCAGTAGAAGACCTGGATCTTCATGTTTTCCTCTTTCTCCGCTTGCATTACCTTTTGCCACAAGGACATGTGTTCCTTGATTAGCATTTTCCAGGACTCCTCTTCCAGTCCTTGAGAAGTAGCTTGATAGGAGGAGCTGGGAAGAGGAGCTGGGGATGAGATCCTCTGGATTGGCTGGATACCCAGGTCTTTCATTCTTTGTAGAGTCAATGAATGGATTATTCCGCTTGGATCTGGAGAGGGTGAGAGAGGTGAAGCGTCCATCTGGTCCTCTGAGTCTAGACATATTTTATTAAAAGCAATCAGTAACGTATATAGATGCTTAAAAAAGTGAGATAATGTGGCTTACTCTCTGAGTTTGAAGTGGCCACAGATTCCTGTCTAGTTGGGGACCTAGGTTGGATGGGAACTTCTACAACAGGGTAGTTGGGTACTATTACTGAAGTGGTGACTGGTGGAGCTGCTACCTCTGCAGTGGCAGAAGTTGGAGTTTATGGGGCAGTGGGCATTCCAGACACTAGAAAGTACCAGATACAAGATTTATAAGTTAGTTTATAATTGAAACATTTTAAAGAAATTTTTGGAAAAATCTCACTTTTTAATAGCTTGAATCTGATATGAGCCGGGGGTTGAGTCTTAGCCCAATACCTGTGATAATTCAAGATGAGGCTGACACAAAACCTTCCTTCAAATTCTTTTTCCTCTCTGAGTTTTGAGTGGAGAGAAATAAATTTCTTCTGTTCTAAAGGAGATGGAAGTTCCCCATCAGTTGGTTTGTAATTTTGGATATACTCTTCTTTTCAGGGTTTTAGGTGTTTAAGATAGTATTTAATGAGTTCTGAGTTGATCTTCAAGTCCACTGCAAAGTAAGGAGTCCAGAAAAATATCAGAAAATAATTTTTCAGTTTTTTTTTATTTTTTAAGTATTTTTGAAGTTTGGTAATTTATAATGATTTTTTTGGAATTTTTGGTTAATTTTTGAAAAATTGTTAAAAAATTATCAAAAATGGAAAAGGATCAATATTTATATCAATTATTTTCCTGCCAGACCCCAAATTGTCAGCCTACTAGATGCCAAGGACCTAGCTCCTTCTAGCTACTAGAGGTGATAGAACATTTAGAGCAACAATGTCAAAAAATGCCAGAGATATATTTTGGCTGAAAGGGTTAAATTTATTTATATATATATAAAAATAAATTCAAAAGGAGGGGCCAAGAGCTCAATGGGGTTTTTTAGCCCTCCGGAACACAGGTATATGTCTGTTAAGGACAATATAGATGCAATTTTGGTCCCTGTGGGGTTTACAAGGACTCCTTTCAAGAAGGTTGTGTGTAATTTCCTTGGGGTTTGGGTTATGCAGAACCTAAAAAAGGGATATAAGTCAGCAGGATCACTTACTAGGCCTAGATCCGGACTTATTCTTGATGGATGGGCCAATATGCAGGGATTAAAGGTGCTGGAAGCTGATGCTGGGGCAGGCTGAATGGCTGGATGCTGATTTTGGCCAAAAATAAGGATTCAAGAGTTTTGTCTATAATTTTATCAGAAAGTGGTCCAGGATCACACACTTATTTCTTATAAGGGTTTGATATTTTGAGGAAAAAAATATCTGAAGCAATAATGACTATATAACTGGATGAATCAGTCAGAAATGGCTGGGGGAGGAGCCTTTATTTATATCATTTTGGTTCCCCTCATGGTGCAGTCTTTTTACCAACAAAAGGGGGGTGACCCAGGCTAGTACTGAGGCCAAGGAGCCATCATTGTGTTTGTATAGACCTACCCTGGTCACTAAAGAGGTACAGGAAGCCCTATGTCATCATGCTTGGGGCTTGATACACGTTTCTGTACCCTGAATGACCTCACTGTATCAGCCAAAGAAGTAGTATTCAATCAATAAAATATAGTGAAAAAGGCTAATTCTGAGGCTAAGGGACCATGAGTGTCTTTTTGTGGACCTTCTCTAGCCACTAAAGTAGTATGGAGATCCTTATGTCATCATACTTGGGGATTGGTACATGTTTCTGTACCCTTAATGATCTCACTGTATCAGCCAAAGAGGTTGTATTCAATTAATATTTTTAAATATAAGCCATGGTCTCCTGAGGCCAGGAGCTTAAACAAATGCTTGGGAGACTTTTTTCTGAGGGCTGATTTCAAGTATGAGGCTCTTCTTTCCATATTTGCCTAATTGGGGTTTCTTTAATTGAGTAGTGAGCCCCTGGTTGTGACTAGTTACATACAGTCTACATTGTACAGGGTACAGGGGAGGTTGTATGGGTGCCTGGTATATTGTGAGCAAGTTAGCACAAAGCTAATCTACTGTCTATCCCCATTGCACACTCTCAGGGTGCTACAGTAACTAATATTAGTCTAATTAAATCTACTTAATCAGGTATTAAGCCAGTGGTTGTGACTAGTTACATATAGTCTTCCTTGTATAGGGTACAGAGGATGTTGTATAGGTGTTGGGTGTCTTGTGGGATAGTCAGCACAAAGCTAGGCCTCTGTGTATCCTCAGTGTACCCTCTCAGGATGCTACTGTACCTATTATGTACTCTTTTGGGCCCAAACCTTCTGTACAGGTCCCATTACAGGGGAGCCTGACAACCTTTGATACAGCTCTCAAAAGGATGCAGGGCCCAATTTTTCCAAACTTTCTGTTTGTTTGGAAAGTCTCATGCTGTTTGCTACCTCTTGATGGTGCTCTTTGGGCCCCATGTGGTGTGGAACAAGGCTGTGGGGTGTATGTGAGGTACAGTACACAGGGGTGTCATGGTTCTACCTGAAGGAGCAGGAACTGGGGGGTGGTGCCAGTGGGTGACCCTACCTAATTTGGCACCAGGAATCCATTTCTGCAATAATATTCCTGCTTTTCTTACTCATTAAGTGTTTTTATCTCATTTTTTTTAAGTTATTATTCATGTATTTTTGTATTCATTATTATTATTCTTTCATTTTTACTTCTGGGGTCTTTAGTCAGTTGGTTCTGAATAGTAGCCAGCTGACACTTTGATAATGGGGGGGAAATACACACACACTCCCATGGATCCTTGGAAAAAGGAAGGGGAGAGCCCCTCCTTTTATAGAAAAGAGGTCTGTAGACTATTTACAACAGAGATTTACAGATAGAGCAAAAAAAATGTTTTTTTACCCTTTTTTTGGATTTTCATGAGAAAACAGAAGAGAAAAAAAAAGAAAAAAAAAATCAAAAAAAATCAGAATTGAATCATGAATGAAAGGAATGGGAAGACCCCATCCCATTCCAACAATGGGTACTGGAAGGAGAGTAGCAAGTGAGATACTTGCGGACATGCTGAATGGCCCAGGCAACAGTTGCGGGTGGAACCACAGAGACCCGTGCCGGCAACTCACAAGCTGTGCGGGAGACCAGGTGGCTCAAGCAGTGAATTGAGTGTTTCTGACAGCCAGGAGAAATGCTTGCGGTCATTTGCTGATGGATTGGGAGGAGGTTGGATGATTGGGATAGGTCAAGGCAAGGGGGGGATGAGGCTGGTGAAAATTGGCAGAGTTGGGTAGATCAATAAACTGCTGTTGATGATGATTGATGGTAGAGGAGGAGGAAATGGTGGATGGTGCTGGCTTGATACTACTATGTGGGAGGGGGGATTTGGTCACCAACAACCACAAGCAACGCTTGCGGTCATTGGTTGATGTTCATTGGTTCTTGATTGATAGGGTGCCTTTTGTTTATTCCTAGGAGATGGATCAAAGAACAACAACCCCTCTTACAAAAATGATTTTCCTGATGGTCACCCAGACTGTCTTGGAGTTTCTGGCTCAATTTGTGGTTGTGGGAAACCATTGACCAAGTTTATTTGATTCTTGATTTGGAGGATGATGATGATGATGATGATGATGATGATGATGATGATGATGATGATGATGATGATGATGATGATGATGATGATGATGATGATGATGATGATGATGATGATGATGATTGGGGTCAATGGCCGTCCGGGTGTGCTTTTGGAAAAAAAAAGGGAACTGAAGGATGAGGAGCAAAATGAGAAGGACTTGAGCAATGGGCACAGGTTTCTAGGCACTGAGAGATCTTGCTAGACAACTAGGAGAAGGGAAAGCTGAGAACTGGAAACTGAAAAAATAGGAAATTATTCCACAATTTTTTTTTTGAAGTTGTATTGATGGACAAGGGAATGTAAAAAAATTCCAAAATTTCCATAATCTATGAGGTTTCCTGGATTGGTCACCACATCTCTCCCCAAATTACAGACTCTCCCTAGTCTGCATCTTTGAACTTGAAGATGTAAAGAGGAGTAAAAATACAAAGAAATTGAACAGAAAATTGGCAATTTCTTGATCTTGAGAGGGATTAAAGGGTTGGAAAATATCTTGATCCATCCAAAAGAGCCCCAAAATTGGTAGAGATAAAATAAAGAAGGCATCCCAGGTTCTCACATATGTGGCATACAGTAGAGTTTACAACAAAAACGCATCAAATAACCCTGGTGGTGCACCATTGGGAGGACTTACTTCTAAGACAAGTTGCCTCTGCAACAATGAAACTTATTGAATTGATGAGCAGAGAACCTTCTGGCCAGTTGAGTAACATCCAGCTCCTCTAAAATATAAGATCCACCTCTAACTTGGCAAACCACCCAATATGGAACATTCCAACAATTTGAGAAAATCTTGCCCCATTGGGTCTCCAAAGATTGATTATAAGCTAAAATTAGATCACCAGTGTTCAGGTAGTCCCTGATTTGATTGGAGTGCTTGTCCTCCCAATACTGGACTGATTTTGTTCTGAAATCCATCATCTTCTGATAAGATTCATCACAAACATCTTCACTTTGCTCCAGTTGCTTGGATATAGAAACTAACAGATCAGTAGTTGAGGACACCTTGTCCCAGGGAATACCCAAGAAAGATTCCATTTCAAGATCCAGAGGAAGAACTTCTCTTTGGAAAAAGATAATTTCATTAGGTGAGTATCCAGTATTCCTTTTTGTTGAGATTCAATTGGAGAAGAGAAAAAGAGGAAGGAATTTGCAACAATGCTTGCCACTTTCACCAGCAAGCTTAACAAGTGCAGCCTTCAAAGAAGCATGGCCTTGTTCCACCATGCCTTGGCCTTCAGGATAATAAGGGGTAGTAACTATATGTTTTCCAGGAAGAGATTGGATTATTTCAGCAAGTTTTCCACCAAATTTTGAGCCACCATCAGTAGAGTAAGATTGGGCCAGGCCATAATGCATTGTCCAGGTCTCAGAGATGAAAGCTGCCCCTTATTCAGAGCTAGGATTCTTAAGAAACTTTGCTTCAACCCATCCAGAAAAATCATCTCTAGCCACGATGAGGTACTTAGAACCACCTGCCTTGATATGAACCACATTCATAGCAATCCTTCCAAATACAGTGGACTCCCCAGTGGGATAACAAATTTTATCTGGATGCCTAAGATCACTTTTTTGAAAAATTTCACAATTATTGCACCATTAGTAGACCAATTTCTTTGACAGAGATGGCCACCAGAATTGTTTGGATAATTTTTGATAATTTTTGGTTTCCAAACAATGACCAAGACCTTCATGGAGACTTTCAAGGATAGAATCTTGTCTAGAAGGGATAGTAACAACAATAAGAAAACAAGGATTTCCTCTTTTCATAAGCCTAAAGCCTTGGAAAAAGAAATTAGGGGAATTTCTTTTAATAGATTGAAATTCTTTAGCAGAGAGATAAGGAGTTTTTTGGAGAGTTAAAAGGTAATGCTATAATTAGAGCTAGAAGCCTTGTTGAAAGCCAGAATAATCTTCAGAAGAGAAAGAGAAGACAGGTTGGATTAAAGGCTCTTCTTCATTGAAATCCGTTCAAACATCAGATTCATTTTCTCCAAGAGGTTGTTGAGATAATCCATCAGGCATAGTGAAAGATTTCCCAGGCCTATGAACAATATTAAAAGAAAAAAGCTGGATAAAGGCCACCCAACAAGTCATAGGAGCATTGGGGATGCTGGGAGCATTGATCATCTCAATGATGGATCAAGCATCAACTTGCAGTTCAAAATGTTGGCCCCAGAGAACGGTTTGAAGTTTATTCATCATTTGAGCCACACCACAAAGTTCCAATTTGGGCTGAGAATACCTAGAATCTACATCTGAAAATAGCAAAGATTCATAAAGAGCAGGACGGTCCCAACCATTTTCATCTTCCTGAGGAAGGAAAGCCCCAACAGATTGATAACTAGAATAAACAGCCAGCTTGATCTTGCCAGTCCCAGGTCCATAGGAGATCTTCTTCAAAACTATATCTTTTCCAACCATCATTTTGAGCAACTGAAAAGAATGTTCACAATCTTGGGTCCAAATCCATTCAGCATCTTTCCTGGTTAGAGATTGTGAGGGTGCACATATTTTTGATAAGGGTGGGATAAAGATTTTAACATAAGTGAAAACACCTAGGAATCCCCTAACTTCAGTGGGATTGATTGGAGTAGGCCAAGAGATGATCTTGTTGACTTTGACTGGTGCCATCCTTCTTCCTTCCTTGCAGACCACATGACCAACAATTTCCAGATCAGGGACACAAGCATCTAGTTTGGAACCAGAGACAGTAAGGCCAGACCCCTTGATTCAAAACAGAATCCTTTCCAAAGTAGTAGCATATTCCCAAATAAAATGATGTATTCCTGAATGCCAAGGTGAGATCTCATTTTCATAGTCAGAAAATGGACCTTTAATTCCACCATTTTCAATAAAGATACCAGCATGATCAGGGGTTTCATTCTGGGGGATCCACATCATCTGAGCCTGATAGACTGCAACCAAATTAGTGGCACCTTGAGGCAATCAAGTGGGTTGAAATCAACCAAGAGGAGTACTATCAAAAACAGTGAGAGGGCGAGGAATAGGATCTAAGGATTGTTTGTCATAGCCTCCCATAATTTCCCCTGGACCATAGCAAGCTCTCCCAGAGAAAGATTCAAAAAATTCTTCAGTAGCAGGAGAAATACCAGAGTCTTTAATATTAACTTTATTAAGAGGTTGGAGATCATGTACTATTCTAAGTTTACCATTACTCTTGAGGACAGAGAAGACAGGGCTGGAATAAATAGAGCTTGACTGCACATGTAGGCCAGTAAAAACTTGTTCTTGGACCAACTTTATAAATTGGTCAACTTTAGAAGCAGGAATAGGGATCTTCTTCTTTTTCCAAGGATCATGTTCAACTACAGGGATTATATAAGGGAGGACATAGGATTATTTCAAGAGACCTCCCTCTTCTTTACAGAAAGCAATAGATTTTTCACTTAGAGATAAGACGTTTTTGATCAAATTTAACTCATCAAGAAGAAGCCATCCATCTGGACCAAAGTTGACCACCTTCAGAAGTTCTTCAGTGACTTGACCATTGGGCACAAAGGGAATAGTAACAGTTGGAGGAAGACCCCAGTAAGGATCACAAGATAAGGAAGCAGGAATAAGAGAAGGATTGAGGTTGAGAGGCATGGGCTGGTTTACTGGTTGGGCCTTCTTGGAAACTGGCTTGTACTTGTTTGAAAACAAGAGAATTTCTTGTTTCCTCCAAGAATTGACCAGTGAAACTTGATTACAAAAACTGAGTCCAAGTTCCATTATTTTCCACATCAAATTTTCTGTAATATCCTTGAAGGGTTCCTTTTCCATACAGGGAGAACCAGGAGATAATTTTTTGCTCACATTTGTGGCACAAGGTAGGGTTTTGGAAATAATGGTAAAAGGTTGCCCTGGAAGTGCACAATTGGGAGGACTTACTTGTACCCCAAATTGCCTCCACTGAAGCCCATATTCCTCTATACCAAAACCACCAAGAATAGAATTGAGATCAGGAGCTAGTTTTGACTCATTACAGAGATTCAAGACAGAACTGAAATAAGATGGATCAGATCTAAGAGTACAAGGAAAAAAAGAAACAACAGATCCAGAGAAAGGGGGGAAAAGAAATATTTTTGGGTTTTTCTGTTTTGACATGTTTTTGATTTTTGATATTTTCTAGTTTAGATGAAAAAGATGAAAACAATGAAAAATAAGCCTGGTGGATGAGAGTTGACCCTTGATTTGAATTCTGAGGCTGAAAAGAACTACAACCATTAATAGGATCAACTATTCCCATAAAAAATGAGAGGAATTGGAATTTTCCTTCTACTTCCCCTTTAAAGATGATTTAGAAGGATGACTGGGAAAATCTCTTTCCCAATGACCAAAATACATAGAACAGAGAGGGAATTCTATCTTTCTACCATCAGCATCAGGAAGAGGAATTCTCTCCCCAACTTGATCAGAAAACATCAGAGTAGCACCAAAATTCATCAAGAAAGGTTGTCCCAAGATCATAGGCCCTTCCAAACAAGTGATCCAAAAATGACAGGTTCCAACAATATTTTTACCAATCATGACTGGGACATCTTCAGAAATACAAAAAAATTCACAAGATTGATTACCTATCCCACAGAATGCAGAATTTAAGCTAAACCTAGGACTGAGTAAAAGTTTACAGGCCATAGCATCAAAAATTCAGTTGGGCTGCGATCCAGAGTCCACTAGAGGAGAAAAAGTTTTAGCTGAGTCACCCAGATAACAGGGGAGGAAACCAAGAGGACAGGAGTAAAGATTGGAATCTGAAGAAGGACTAGTTCAACCAGAATCCTCCATCAAAGTGCCAGAGGAGACCTTTAATTTGTCAGGACCAATCTCCACACGTTGACAAGAGACCCATTTCTTCATTCCTTCAGCAAAAGATGGAGAGAGCAACAGGAGTTCAGCCACAGATAGATCAGGAATTTTGAGATCAGCAATTTTCTTTAATTCTTCTTCCACAGAATTGGGGTAGTCCTTGGAGATTCCCCTTTCAAATCAAACTTTGTGCTGGGTGGAGGGAGGAAGTTCAGTCAAAGCAGGAACTAAAATGGGATCAAAAGGCTAAGCTGAATTTGATGAAAGAGGAGGATCTAGGTGATCTTGAAACATTTCCATGAGTAGCTCTTTTTCCACTACCATTTCTTCCACATCATAGGAAGGAGGCTCAGGTGAGGATCAATTTTTGACTGGTTTTTGAAGAATTGAAGTTGGCAAGGAAGGGGCTTTGTGAGGTTTAGGTTCCTCATGTTGTTTACTGGCTGGATCAGATTGATAAGTAGTCCCAGCAAAACTAGAGGAAGAGATAGCTGGAGGATACAAAGGTTGAAGAGTACCACAGGGAGATTGGAAATTGAAGGAAGCAAGGGATGCTTTCATTGGAGGTGGAGGCTGATAAGAGGCCACCACACAAAAAATAGGGCAAGATGAATCAAAAGGGATCAGAGCACCATTAGGAAGAAAGAAATTGTTCCCCCTCTGCTCCACCAACTTTTCCTTTATATCCTTCTGGAGTTCCAAGCATTGTCCAGTTCCATGGCCTTCCCTATGACAGTAGTAACAGACTAGGGTAAATTTAGGGACAGAATTAGAGGGTTTAGGAGTAGATAAATAATAAATTTTCTGATCCATCTTGTTTTCAAAGGCCTGAAGTAATTTGGTAATCTCATCTATGGTAGCAATTTATTTATTAGCCTGGGTATTCAATTTGGGTCTACAATTTTCTTCCATCTTGTTCATGATTTCATTGGACTCTTTAAAGGAAGTAGCATGAACTGGTTCAGCAACTCTGGTTTTTTCAAAAGTGAGAGCTGTTTGACATTTCATGAATTTATCCACTAAACTCCTTAGGACCAGAAAAACAGGGAGCTTGAAACAATTGTCTCTATTATTAATCATGGATCCAGATTGAAAAAATTCATCTCTAATCCATTCCTGCACTCCTGGAGAAAAAGACTGGAAAAATCAAACTCAAATTTTGTCCGCCGTTTCAATGTGATTGTTCCTGATGAGTTAAGACTGAATAGAATCTCAAGATTTTTGGAAAGACTGATAATCAGAGGCTGAAGGAACACCACCATTGGAAATCCATTGAGAAATCAGAGCATCCAAGTCCTGTAAGGTAAAAGTATTCACATCTACTTTTCCCCAATAAGCCAACATACCCTCCTTCAAGAGCCTCCATTCATGAGTTTTAAATCCATCAAACAATTAAATTACTTCCATAAACTCATCAGAGGAGATAAAAAATTTTAACTGATAAGCCATATCATGTTCACTTGCACCATCCACTTCAGCAGCCATCTCATAGGAGTCCAAGAATTGTTCCACATTTGTCCTATTGAAGCCTAAGTTCTTGTTTTGAGGTTTGATCTTGATCATCTTGACTCAAACAGAGGAGGAGGAGGTACCAGAAGATTCCATTTTGAAGAGCAGGGTTCCAAAGATATCCAAAGGGCAGATTTCCAAAGTGGCTCATGAGTGTAGCAGGAGTAGGGTTTCACAAAAAACGGCAAGTAACTTGCCCGGATGGTGCAGAAATTGGGTGGACTTACTTCTAGGATAAGTTGCCTCCATGGATCAGATCTGAGAAGAGAGATAAACAGGGAAGAAAAATTGTATTTTGAAGTTGATTCCAAACGTTGATGTTTGGACTGTAAATCCCAAGGTTGCTGGTTTGATCCTGGCCAGAGGGACCAAATTTAAGACTCCAAATGGTGCTAAGCTGGAGGCAGTTCTGCAAAGGAGAAAGGTGCTTTTTAGGCTGCCCTCCTAAGAGTTACAATAATATTTCAATGCAACAGTAATTGAGGTCCAGGAACTTGTAAATATGGAATCAATGTAAGGGATGAGTTTGGGAATAGTCAGTAGCAAAGGAATCAACACTATTGGAGGCAAGATGGTGGAGGGAAAAACTTGAACAAAATAAGTAAAAGTCCTGTCCAGAGTTCACTGGAAAAAGGCAGTTGCAAGTAATAACGCCCACAAGCTAATAACTCTGGTTGTCAGCAGAAGATTAGGAAAGATCAACTCAATCCCAAACAACCTCCAGGTTCTCAATGAACCTGCACAACTCTCACCAATCAAGTGATTGAAGGGTACCAGATAACTTTGGGTGGCTGAAAAAAAAATCAATTTGTTTGTGAAGCTCTAGAAGCAAAGCAATAACAGATTCAAAAAAGAAGAAACCAACACTTCTCAAGGAACTCAAGAGTAGTGTTGCCAAATTCAACTTAAAAGAATAAAGGAAGGTCTAAAACTCCAGGTTTCAAGCCTAAAGAAAAATCTAAGTCAAATGTGACTGGGTCCCAAAAGATGATCAGGGAAGGATCAAGACCAGTATGGTTGGAAAAAGGGATCAAGGAGTGGTATAACACACTCAAGAATTCCAACAGACAGAATTCTCTTCAACCAGCAAGGCTATGGTTGGTGATAAGTAGCATGGATGGACAGATCAAAAATTTGAGTATGAAGGCTCAAAGGATAATAGGGCAATAATGGATATACCCAGGATGAGGATTAGGATCAAATTACTATGATAACGGGAGGAAATACACACACACTCCCATGGATCCTTGGAAAAGGGCAGGGGAGAGCCCCTCCTTTTATAGAAAATATTTCTGTAGACTATTTACAAGAGATTTACAGATACAGCAAAAAAAAATTGTTTTTTACCCTTTTTTTGGATTTTCATGCAAAAACAGAAGAGAAAAAAAAAACAAACAAAAAAAAACAAACAACTCAAAAAAAGAAGAATTGAATCATGAATGAAAGGAATGGGAAGACCCCGGACCATTCCAATGATGGGCATGGGCAGGACAGTAGCAAGTGAGAGACCCACAGACATGCTGATGGGCTTGGGCAACAGTTGCGGGCAGAACCTCAGATACCCATGCGGTGTAAGACTCCAAACGGTGCTAGGCCGTGGCAGTTCTGTGGAGGGGAAAGGTGCTGTTTAGGCTGCCCTCCTAGGAGTTACAATAATATTTAAATGTAACCAGAATCAAGGTCCAGAACCTTATGGATGAGAAATCAAAGTAAGGGAAGAGGATAAGAGTTGTCAGTAGCAATGGAAACAGCACTATCTGAGGCAAGATGGTGCAGGTAAAGACTTGAACAAATAGGTCAAGGTTTGCTCAGAGTTCAATAGAACAAGGCAGTTGTAAGTAACAACGCCCACAAGCTAATAACTCTGGTTGTCAGCAGCTGATTAGGAAAGATCAACTCAATCCCAACCAACCTCCAGGTTCTCAATGAACCTGCCCAACTCTCCGCAATCAAGCGCTTGAAGGGTACCAGATAACTGTGGGAGGCTGAACAAAACAAAAGCAATTTGTTTATGAAGCTCTAGAAGCAAATCAATAACGAATTTGAGCAAGAATATCCCAACACTTCTCAAGGGACTCAAGAATAGTGTGGAGAAATTCAACCTTAAAGAAGAAGGGAGGTATAACACTCCAGGTTTTAAGCTTAATAAAACCTCTTCAATCAAACGTGATTGGCTCCAGAAAGATGATCAAGGAGAGATCAAGACCAGTATGGTCAGAAAAAGGGATCAGAGTGGTATAACACACCCAAGAATTCAGACAGACAGGAATTCTTCTTCAACCAGCAAGGCTATTGGTTGGTGATAAGGAACAAGGTCACAAGGGACAGAATTTGAGTATGGAGGCTCAAAGGATCAAGGGGCAATCATGGATATACCCAGATAAATTGCTCAGATAAGTGGGAAGGATGCCCACGGATAAGTTGATTTCTGATGATGGTCTGATGGATTCCCTGCGCCAAAAAGCAGGGGAGAGCCCCTTCTTTTATAGCCATGAGGCCCTGTATACTATGTACAAGTGATACTACAAATAGGTGCGGGAAAATGAAAACATAATGAAAAAAAAAAAAAAAAAAAACATGAGGAAAAAAAAAGAAATTTTGCCCGCGTTGAGAATGACCACGGGCAACCAGATGGACACCCGCGACAGCGGTTGCAGGTGTCCACAACGGCTGTTGTTGCCCAATCGGCGGCAACAGCGGGGTGAAGGTTCCGACAGCCGTGAGCAGTCGCTCGCGGTTGTCGGTTGGATCAAATGATGGGCGAGGATCTGAACTCGGATGAGCAGGGTTGAGTTTGGGAGGATCTGATGAACCCAAGGGAGCCGGGGAGATCGATTTGAACAGGAGGTGTTGATCCTCAGCCTTGGAGGGAGGATGGATGAGGACCTGGGATTGAAGCTCTCGAATCCAGGCAGGGGCCGAACGGGAGTCAGGGTTGATCGGTTTGGAGTGATGGATGGTTGAGTGAGCGAGGGAGGAGTGAGATGGGAGTCGTAGGTTGGGGCTTTTGATTGTCTTCGTTGTTGTCGTCAAAGGTTGGGGTAGATTGCAGGTCCCGGCTCGAGACCAGAGTGAGTGAGTGAGGGCCTCTTGTTCGACCGAGAGCGGTAGGACCCGGCCGTCGGGATCCAAACTGAGGATACAGAGTGCACGTCGTTTGACTTCATCCTTGGAGGCATGAACCAGACTATTGACCATATCTTCCTCTTCCTCTTCTTCCTCCTCCTCTTCTTCCTCCTCATCCTCACCTTCTTCATCCTCTTCCGGTGGTGGGCGTGGTGGCGAAGGATGACGCTCGGCTGGTGACATGAGTGGGTTGGGATGAGGAAAGGGTGGTGGATGAGTGTGGATGGAGTGGAGAGGAGGAGAAGGGATTGTCAAGAGTGGTTTGACAATCGCTCGCGTCGCCAAAAGTCAGGGCCGCGAGCGCAACAAGTAGGAGTTGAACATAGAAAGGGGGGATCAAAGCGGAGAGACAGGCAAGAGGCCTGTCCTAGACCGCTAGGACAGGGAGAAGTTGAGAGATGGGGGGAAATGAAGGTACCCATAGGGGTACAACTGAAAAAAATATCTTTTTTTTTTTTTTTTTTTTTTTTTTTTTTTTTGATTTCCGTGGTGTCCCCGATTGGTCACCACATCTCTCCCTAACTTACAGACTGTCCCTAGTCTGCATCTAAAATTTGAAGGGATTAAAAAAAAGGCTGGGAACGAAGAAATTGAAGCAAAGATTGGCCATTTCTTGATCTTGAGAGCAATTGAAGAGTTGAGGAAAATATCTTGATTCTTCCAAATGAGCCCTAGAAGGGGCAGGAATAGAACAAGGAGGACGTCCCAGGTGCTCACATATGTGGCATGCAGTAGAGTTTTACAACCAAAAACGCAGCAAATGACCCTGGTGGTGCACAATTGGGAGGACTTACTTCTGAGATAAGTTTCCCACACAACAATGAAACTTCTTGACTTGATCAGCAGAGAACCTTCTGGCCAACCGAGTAACATCCAGCTCCTCCAAAACATAAGATCAACCTCTAACTTGATGAACCACTTGATAAGGGCCATTCCAACAATTAGAGAAAAGCTTGCCCCACTGGGTCTCCAAAGATCGATTATAAGCTAAAACTAGGTCACCAGGGTTCAAGGGATCCCTGATTTGATTAGAGTGCTTGTCCTCCCAATACTGTACGGATTTTGCCCTGGACTCCATCATTGTTTGATAAGCTTCATCACGAACGTCTTCACTTCGCTCCAGTTGCTTGGATCTAGCAACTAACAGATCAGTGGTTGAGGAAACCTCTTCCCAAGAGATGCCCAAGAAAGATTCCATTTCCAGATCCAAAGGAAGGACTTCTCTTTGACCAAAGATGATTTCATAAGGTGAGTAGCCAGTAGTTCTTTTGGTTGAGATTCGATCAGAGAACAGAACAAGAGGAAGGAATTTGCGACAATTCTTGCCACTTTCACCAGCCAGTTTAACAAGTGCAGCCTTCAAAGGGGCATGGCCTCGTTCCACCATGCCTTGGCCTTCAGGATAATAAGGAGTAGTAACTCTATGTTGTCCAGGAAGGGATCGGATCATTTCAGCAAGCTTGCCCCCAAATTCAGAGCCACCATCAGTAGAGTAAGATCAAGCCAGGCCATAACGCATTGTCCAGGTCTTGTAGAGGAAAGCTGCCACTGATTCAGAGCTAAGGTTCTTAAGAAATTTTGCTTCAACCCATCCGGAAAAATCATCTCTAGCCACAATGAGGTACTTAGCACCACCTGCCTTAATATGAAACACATCCATAGCAATCCTTCCAAAGACAGTGGACTCCCCAGTAGGATAACAAATTTCAGCTGGGCGCCTAAGATCACGTTTTTGACAAACTTCACAACTCTTGCACCATTGGGAGACGGATTTCTTCAAAGATGGCCACCAGAACCGTTTGGATAGTTGTTGATAAGTTTCAGTTTCCCCATGATGACCAAGGCCTTCATGGAGACTTTCAAGGATAGAATCTTGTTTAGAGGGAATAGTAACAACAATAAGAGCACAAGGATTGCCTCTCTTCATAAGTCTAGAACCTTGAACAAAAAAATTAGAAGACTTTTGTTTAAGAGATTGAAATTCCTTAGCAGAGAGATCAGGAGGTTTTTGAAGAGTTGAAAGGTACTGCTCTAATTTAAGCCAGAAGCCTTGTTGAAAGCCAGAATAATTTTGAGAAGAAAAAGAGAAAATAGGTTGGATTAAATGTTCCTCTTCATTGAAATTGGTTCCAACACCAGATTTGTTGTCCCCAAGAGGTTGTCGAGATAAACCGTCACGCATGGTGAAAGATTTTCCCAGCCTGTGAACAATATCAAAAGAGAAAAGCTGGATAAAGGCCACCCAAAAAGTCATGGGAGCATTGGGAAGACTGGGAGTGTTGATCACTTCAATGATGGATCAAGCATCAAATTTCAATTCAAAATGTTGGCCCCAGAGAACGGTTTGAAGTTTCTTCATCATTTGAGCCACACCACAGAGTTCCAGTTTGGGCTGGGAGTATCTAGATTCTACATTGGAAAACAACAAAGATTCATAAAGAGCAGGACGGTCCCAACCATTTTCATCTTCCTGAGTAAGGACGGCCCCAACAGATTGATAACTAGAATCAAAAGCCAGCTTTATCTTGCCAGCTCCAGGTCCATAAAAGATCTTCTTCAAAACTATGTCTTTACCAACTATCCTTTTGAGTAGCTGGAAAGCACATTCACATTCTTGGGTCCAAATCCATTCAGCATCTTTTCTGGTTAGACGACGCAAGGGTGCACAGATTTTGGATAAAGATGGGATAAAGATTCTAACATAAGTGACAACACCTAGAAAGCCCCTAACTTCAGTTGGATTGTTTGGGGTAGGCCAAGAGATGATCTTGTTGACTTTGGCTGGTGCCATCCTTCTTCCTTCCTTGCAGACCACATGACCAACCATTTCCAGAGCAGGGACACAAGCCGCCAGTTTGGATCCAGAGACAGTAAGGCCAGATTCCTCGATTCAAAACAGAATCCTCTCCAAGGTAGTAGCATATTCCCAGATAAAACGACCAATTCCTGAATGCCAAGGTAAGAGCTCATTATCATAGTCAGATACTGGACCTTTAATTCCTCCATCTTCAATAAAGATACCAGCATGATCAGGGATTTCATCCTGGAGGATCCACATCATCTGAGCCTGATAGACTGCAACCGAGTTGGTGGCTCCTTGAGGCAATCCAGTAAGTTGAAATCAACCAAGAGGAGTATCAAAAGTAGTGAGAGGACGAGAAATAGGATGTAAGGATTGTTCGTCATAGCCACCCATAATAACCCCTAGACCATAGCAAGCTCTCCCCACAAAGGATTCAACAAATTCTTCAGTAGCAGGAGGGATACCAGAGTCTTTAATAGTAACTTTATTAAGAGGTTGAAGATCATGAACTATTCTAAGTTTACCATTACTCTTGAGGACACAGAAGACGGGGCTGGAGTAACTAGAAGTTGACTTTTCATACAGGCCAGTTCGAACTCGTTCCCGGACCAACTTGATGAATTCGTCAACTTTAGCAGCAGGAATAGGGATCTTTTTCTTTTGCCAAGGATCATGTTCAACTACAGGGATGATATAAGGGAGGCCATAGGATTCCCGCAAGAGACCTCTCTCTTCTTCACAGAAAGCAATAGATTTTTCCCTTAGAGATAAGACATTTTTGATTAAATTTAACTCATCAGGAAGAAGCCATCCATCTGGACCAAAGTTGACCACCCTCAGACGTTCTTCAGTGACCCGTCCATTAGGCAAAAAGGGACCAGTAAGAGATTGAGGAAGACCACAGTAATGATTGCAAGATAGAGGAGGACGCATAAGGGGAGGATTGAGGTTGAGAGGCATAGGCTGGTTGAATGGTTGGATCTTCTTAGCAACTGGTTTATACTTAGTGGCAAAAGAGAGAAGTTCTTGTTTCCTCCAAGAGTTGACCAGAGAGACTTGATTACTAAAGCTGATTCCAAGTTCCAACATCTTCCAAGTCCGATGTTCTGCAATATCCTTGAAGGGTGCCTTTTCCATAAAAGGAGAACCAGGAGATAATACGTTGCTCACATGTGTGGCACAAGGTAGGGTTTCTAAAATGATGGTAAAAGATTGCCCTGGCAGTGCACAATTGGGAGGACTTACTTGTACCCCAAATTGCCTCCACTGAAGCCCATATTCCTTCATACCAAAACCACCAAAAACAGAATTGCAATTAGGATCTAGTTTAGACTCATTGCGGAGATTTGAACCGGAACTGAGAGAAGATTGATCAGACTCAAAAGTAGAAGGAAAAGAAGACACAACAGATCCAGAGAGAGAAGGAGATGGAGAAGAAATATTTTTGGATTTTTCTATTTTGATATGTTTTTGTTTTTAAATATTCTTGAGCTCAGAAGAGAATGATGAAAGGAATGAAAAATAAGCCTGAGGGATGGGAGTTTACCCTTGAGTTGCAGTCTGAGGCTGAAAAGAACTACAACTATTAGTAGGATCAACAATTCCCCTAAAAAATGAGAGGAAATAGAGTTATCCTTCTGCTTCCCCTTAAAAGATGATTTGGGAGAATGACCAGGAAAATCTCTTTCCCAACAACCAGAATCCAAGGAGCAAAGAGGAAGTTCAATTTTCCTACCATCAGCATCAGGGAGAAGAATTCTCTCCCCAACTTGATCAGAAAACATCAGGGTTGCACCAAAGTCCATTAAGAAGGGTCGTCCCAAGATCATAGGACTGTCCAAACGAGTGATCCAAAAGTGGCAGGTTCCAACAATATTTTGACCAATCCTGACCGGTACATCTTCAGCAATACCAACCAGTTCACAAGCTTGATTTCCTATCCCATACACTGCAGAGTTGAAGCTGACCCTAGGACTAAGTTTGAGCTTGCAGGCCATAGCATCCAAGATTAAGTTAAGCTGAGATCCAGAATCCACAAGAGGAGAAACAGTTTTAGCTGAGTCACCAAGATAACAAGGAAGAAAGCCAAGGGGACAGGAATAAAGGTTCGATTCTATAGAAGGACTGGTTCCACCAGAGTCCTCCATTAAAGTGCCAGAGGAGACTTTGAGTTCTTCAGGGCCAATTTCCACACTTCGACGAGAGACCCATTTCTTCATTCCTTCAGCAACAGATGGAGAGATAAATAGGAGTTCAGCCACAGATAGATAAGGAATTTTGAGATCAGAAATTTTCTTTAATACTCCCTCCACAGCATTGGGGTGATCCTTGGAGATGCCCCTTTCAAATCAAACTTTGGGCTGGGTGGAGGGAGGAAGTTCTGGTGACGCAGAATCTAAGATAGGATTAGAAGGTTGAGGTGAGGGAGAAGGATCAGGGTGATCTGGGAATCTTTCCATGAGTGGTTCCTTTTCCACCTCCATGTCTTCTACATCAGAGGAAGGAGGCTCAAGTGATGATCGACGTTTAACGGGTTTTTGAAGGATTGAAGTTGGCAAGGAAGGAGCCTTATGAGGTTTAGGTTCCTCATGTCGTTTCCTGGCTGGATCAGATTGATAAGTAGTCCCAGCAAGACTAGAGGAAGAAATAGCTGGAGGATACCAAGATTGGAGGGTACCACAGGATGATTGAAATTCAAAGGAAGCAAGAGATGCTTTCACAGGAGGTGATGGCTGGTAAGAGGCTACCACATGTCGGATAGGACAAGAAAAGTCAAAAGGGATTAGGGCACCATTAGGGAGGAATTAATTGTTCCCCCTCTGCTCTACCAACTTTTCCTTTAGGTCCTTCTGAAGTTCTTGGCATCGTCCGGTTCCATGGCCTTCCCTATGACAGTAGTAACAGACCAGAGTTGATTTGGGGACAGAAGAAGGAGTTTTAGGCGTAGCTAGCGAGGAAATCTTTTGATCTATTTTGTTCTCAAAGGCTCTAAGTAACTTGGTGATTTCATCTATAGTAGTAGGTTCTCAATTGGAATTAGGATCTGCTTTAGGCCTACAATCTGCCTCCATTTTAATTATAATATTGTTTGACTCTTTAAAAGAAGGAGCATGGACTGGTTCAGTAGTTCTAGGCTTTTCAAAGGTAAGAGAAGTTTGAACTTTCATGACTTTATCCACAGTACTCCTAAGGGTGAGAAAAACAGGGAGCTTGAATTGATTATCCCTGGTGGTTTTCATGGATCCAGATTTGACAAGTTCTTCTTTAATCCATTCCTGCACAGCCAAAAAAAAAGATCGGAAGAATTTTGCTTGAATTTTGTCCACTGTGTCAATGTGATCGTTTCAGATAAGATAGTTTTGAATGGGATCCCAAGACTTCCTAAAAATCTGATAGTCAGAGGCTGAAGAAATACCACCATTGGAGATCCACTGAGAAACCAGAGCATCCAAATCCTGCAGAGTAAACCTAGCCACATCTATTTTACCCCAGTATGCCAACATAGCCTCCCTGAGAAGCGTCCAGTTGTGGGATTCAAATCCCTCAAAAGACTCGATTACCTCCATAACTTCATCAGAGGAGATAAAGAATTGCAACTGATAAGCCATATCAAATTCACTAGCTCCATCGACTTCAGCAGCCATTTTGTAGGAGTCCAAGAATCGCTCAAAATTTGTACCGTTGAAGCCTAAGTTCTTGTTCTGAGGTTTGATCTTTACCATCTTAGGTCGGACAGGAGTGGTTGGAGTAGCGGAAGATGCCATATTGAATAACAGAGTTCCTAGGGGATCCAAAGAGCAGATTTCCAAAGTGGCTCACGAGTGTGGCAAGAGTAGGGTTTCGCCAAAAACGACAAGTATCTTGCCTAAGCAGTGCACAAATTGGGAGCACTTACTTCTAGGATAAGTTTCCTCCACGGATCAGATTTGAGAAGAGAGAAAAAAAAGAAAAGAAAAATTGGATTTCAAGGTTGATTTTAAATGTCTTGGGACTGTAAATCCCAAGGTTGCTGGTTCAATCCCGGCCCGGGGGACCAAATGTAAGACTCCAAACGGTGCTAGGCCGTGGCAGTTCTGTGGAGGGGAAAGCTGCTGTTTAGGCTTCCCTCCTAGGAGTTACAATAATATTTAAATGTAACCGGAATCAAGGTCCAGAACCTTATGGATGAGAAATCAAACTAAGGGAAGAGGATAAGAGTTGTTGGTAGCAATGGAAACAGCACTATCTGAGGCAAGATGGTGCAGGTAAAGACTTGAACAAATAGGTCAAGGTTTGCTCAGAGTTCAATAGAACAAGGCAGTTGTAAGTAACAACGCCCACAAGCTAATAACTCTGGTTGTCAGCAGCTGATTAGGAAAGATCAACTCAATCCCAACCAACCTCCAGGTTCTCAATGAACCTGCCCAACTCTCCGCAATCAAGCGCTTGAAGGGTACCAGATAACTGTGGGAGGCTGAACAAAACAAAAGCAATTTGTTTATGAAGCTCTAGAAGCAAATCAATAACGAATTTGAGCAAGAATATCCCAACACTTCTCAAGGGACTCAAGAATAGCGTGGAGAAATTCAACCTTAAAGAAGAAGGGAGGTATAACACTCCAGTTTTTAAGCTTAATAAGACCTCTTCAATCAAACGTGATTGGCTCCAGAAAGATGATCAAGGAGAGATCAAGACCAGTATGGTCAGAAAAAGGGATCAGAGTGGTATAACACACCCAAGAATTCAGACAGACAGGAATTCTTCTTCAACCAGCAAGGCTATTGGTTGGTGATAAGGAACAAGGTCACAAGGGACAGAATTTGAGTATGGAGGCTCAAAGGATCAAGGGGCAATCATGGATATACCCGGATAAATTGCTCAGATAAGTGGGAAGGATGCCCACGGATAAGTTGATTTCTGATGATGGTCTGATGGATTCCCTGCGCCAAAAAGCAGGGGAGAGCCCCTCCTTTAATAGCCATGAGGCCCTGTATACTATGTACAAGTGATACTACAAATAGGTGCGGGAAAATGAAAACATAATGAAAAAAAAAAAAAAAAAAAAACATGAGGAAAAAAAAAGAAATTTTGCCCGCGTTGAGAATGACCGCGGGCAACCAGATGGACACCCGCAACAGCCGTCGCGGGTGTTGACAACGGCTGTCGTTGCCCAATTGGCGGCGACAGCGGGGTGAAGGTTCACACAGCCGCGAGCGGTTGCTCGCGGTTGTCGGTCGGATCAAATGATGGGCGAGGATCTGAACTCGGATGAGCAGGGTTGAGTTTGGGAGGATCTGATGAACCCAAGGGAGCCGGGGAGATCGTTTTGAACAGGAGGTGTTGATCCTCAGCCTTGGAGGGAGGACGGATGAGGACCTGGGATCAAAGCTCACGAATCCAGGCAGGGGCCAAACGGGAGTCAGGGTTGATTGGTCTGGAGTGATGGATGGTCGAGTGAGCAAGGGAGGAGTGAGATGGGAGTTGTAGGTCGGGGCTTGTGATTTTTGTCGTTGTTGTTGTCAAAGGTTGGGGTAGATTGCAGGTCCCGGCTTGAGACCAGAGTGAGTGAGTGAGGGCCTCTTGTTCGACCGAGAGCGGTAGGACCCGGCCATTGGGATCCAAACCAAGGATCAAGAGTGCACGTCGTTTGACTTCATCCTTGGAGGCATGAACCAGACTATCAACCATATCTTCCTCTTCCTCTTCTTCCTCCTCCTCTTCTTCCTCCTCATCCTCACCTTCTTCATCCTCTTCCAGTGGTGGGGGTGGTGGTGAAGGATGACGCTTGGCTGGTGACATGAGTGGGTTGGGATGAGGAAAGGGTGGTGGATGAGTGTGGATGGAGTGGAGAGGAGGAGAAGGGATTGTCGAGAGTGGTTTGAAGATCGCTCGCATCGCCAAAAGTCAGGGCCGCAAGCGCAACAAGTAGGAGTTGAACATAGAAAGGGGGGGTCGAAGCGGAGAGACAGGCAAGAGGCCTGTCCTAGACCGCTAGGACAGGGAGAAGTTGAGAGATGGGGGGAAATGAAGGTACCCATAGGGGTACAACTAAGAAAAATATCTTTTTTTTTTTTTTTTTTGATTTCCGTGGTGTCCCGGATTGGTCACCACAGCAGGCAACAGATGAGTCCTGCAGGAGACTGGTGAGCTCAGGAAGTGGATTGAGGAGTTCCAACAACTGCAAGAAATGCTTGCGGTCATTGGCTGATGGATTGGGCAGAGGTTGGATGATTGGGATAGGTTGAGGCAAGGGAGGGATGAGGATGGTGATGATTGGCAGGGTTGGGTAGATCAATGAACTGTTGTTGATGATGATCAATGGTAGAGGAGGAGGACATGGTGGATGGTGGTTGCTAAATACTGCTATTCTGGAGGGGGGATGTGGTCACCAACAACCGCAAGAAATGCTTGCGGTAATTGGTTCTTGATTGATAGGGTGCTTGTTGTTGATTCCTAGGAGATTGATTGAAGACCAAAAACCCCTCTTACAACAATGATTGTCCTGATGGTCACCCAGACTGTCTTGGAGTTTCTTGATTGATTCGTGGTTGTTGGCGGCCATCAACCAAGTTTGTTTTATTCTTGATTTGGAGGATGATGATGATGATGATTTTGGTTGATGGCCGTCCGTGCGCGCATTTGGAAAAAAAAAGAAGAAAAAGAAGAAAAAAGGGAACTGAAGGATGAGGAGCAAAGCAAGAAGGACTTGAACACCAGGAACAGGGGTCTAGGCACTGAAAGATTTTTTTAGACAACTAGGAGAAGGGAAAGCTGAGAAATGGAAACTGAAATAGGAAATAATTCCAGAATTTTCTTTTGAAGTTGTATCAATGGATAAGGGAATGCAGAAAAATTCAAAACTTTCCATAATCCATGAGGTGTCCTGGATTGTTCACCACAACACTCAGGACAGCAGCCTAAACAGAACCTTTCCCCTCCATGGAACTGCCACAACCTACCACTGTTTGGAGTCTTAAAATGGTGGCAGCAATGGCTGTGCAGTCTTTTAAAATTCCCCTGAAACAGTGCAGAAGGTTTTGGGGATTGGACAAGTATCTTTTGACACTCCTTTTTCCTGAAGGTTTGTCGGAAACAGAGGTTAGATGGGTTTGGCGGATGGTTTTGCTTTTCTTTTTCCAGGACAGTCAGTTGTGGAAGCGGGAACATCCAATACCTTTGGTGGTGGTCAAAAGGCGGGATGATCAGGAGGATTTGATGGGGAGTCTTCACAATGACTTGGACCATTGTGGAGAGGCGGAGAGGCGGAGAAGAGTTAAGACCAGGTGCTGATGGCCTGGTCTGGGGAAAAAAGTGCAAGATTGGGTGCAGATTTGCAAAGCTTGTCAGCGGTGGAGTACAAGATTACCTAAGGTGGGTATTAAAACGGGTGAGGACACCCTTTTTGGGAGGGTCTCTCTGGACGTGGTCCATATAAAGGCAGGAAAGTTCCCATATCTGCTTTTGGCTTGGGAAGACTTGTTGGGGTGGGTGGAGGCGTATCCTTTGGTTAAGCTGTCTGCGGAGAAGGTGGGGCGTTTTTTGGAGGAGGATTGGTTCAATTGTTTTGAGTTATTGCGGCTCATCACGGTGGATGGTGGATAAGAGTTTTGGGGTGATCTTTTGAGGCTGGTTGAATCTTGTGGCACAAAGTTTGGAAGAGTTACGGAATATTATCCAGAGGGAGCAGGGGCAATTGAAATGGTTCATCAGCCAATCAAAGACTCAATGGTCAAGATCTTCAGGAGTAATGGGAAGAAGTGGCAGGAAACCTTGCCAGTTGTGCTGTTTGCGGATTGGATATTGTTCAATCAGGGAAAAGGTTATTTGCCTTACAAGCTTTTGTATGGGCAGCAACCAGTGCTTCTGTTTGATATCAAAACCTTGACTTACCTTTCTATTGACTGGTGAAAGGTAAAGAGCATGGAGGATCTAGTTGTGGCCCGGGCAGAGCAACCTTTGTGGTGGTGTGGTAGTCCAAACCTGTCCTATGGCCATCAGACTCACTTTCACAGGGTTAAACAGATCAAACCCTCAAATTATTCTCAGGAATGGATTCAACATCAGAAATAACCCATAGTCGCTCAGCCAGAGTACCCCCTAACTCTTGTGGATTAGAAGATACATCCCAAAAAACCTCCAACTGTGGCAAACTCACACCCAACCCATTGTAACAGCTCTGTGGAAGGAATGAGGACATGCCTTGGAAACCCTGAAGTACATACAAGTAACAGCTTACCCTCAACACCAGGACCATACAACACCATCACCTCAGCCAGAATACAGCAATATAGATACAGAAGGAAGTGCAGCTAGTTCAGCTCCTTTCAACTCACTAAACAAACAAGGAAATATACATACAGAAGGCTGTGCAGAATTCTACAGGAAACATTGCAGGCAGGGGGAAGTGACACCAGTCTCACCAGAACCAAACAAACAAGCAAATATAAATACAGAAAGCTGTGCAGAAGTATACAGCAGCAGTATAGACAGGGGAAAGTGGAAACATTCTTAACCAGAACCAAACAAACTACCAGTACCAACCCAATCCAGCACCACACAGAAATTTATGCAGCCAGTAGCATGGGATAGAAAAAAAAGCAACAGTACCAACAACCCCCAGCACCACACAGCAATTTATGCAGCCAGGAGCATGTGATGCCACACAAACTACCAGTACAAGTACCACAGGCCTACCCAGCAATATATGCAAGCAGTGAAGACCATGAAGCACCAAATAAACCACCATCAAATGCACAGAAATACATGAAGGAAGAAAAGTCAGTAAAAAATAAGCAACCAGCACCAGACAAAACTTATCAGCACCTCACAGCAATTTATGCAAGGCTGTACACGCATGAAAACCCTGTAAAATCTTTTCCCAACCAGCAGAATTGCCTCAGTGTCATTCAGTGTCTTTTTTCCAACCAGAAGAATTGCCTCAGTTTCATGCAGTGTATTTTTCCAACCAGCTAAAATTTCTGATGTACCTGTATCCCACTGTAACAGGGGAAGCCTTGGGGCACCCTCAGGGGCAGCCCTGAGCATCCTCTGAGGACTTGAATTTCTATTTAAGGAGGGCCTCTCTTCCCTGTCCAGGTTGTATCAGCATGCCCTCACATGCCATCTGGCCTACCATGCCATCCACCTCAAGAGCCCTCACAGGTCACTCAATCATCCCCCACCTATCAGGCCCTCTTGGCCCAGATAAAAATAGTATCAGTGAATCAGTTATAAAAGGAAACAAGAAATCAGAAACTAAGTTATTACCCATATTTAAACATTTAAACCACCCACAAGGTGCTTGAATAAGGTTTCTTCTGTGACCTAGAATATTCAGAACCAGATTAGAGAAAAACAACCCTTAATCAATAAATAACCCTTAAAAAGAAAGAGAGTAAAACAAAAAACAAACCACCAACCTTTTCTCTACCTAGCCCCCTGTTGGTAAACCCATTCTTGGGTCCTCTCCTGAACCACCCCTTTGATAAAACCCTTGAACCCCTTTAATATTGGGATATTGGTTAAGATCAAACATAGCCAATCAATAACTAACCAATAACCCATTAAATCTGGTCTATTCTTCAACAAAAACCTACCAATAACAATTAATTCCTAATCTGGGTCTGATCAGAGACCTATTTGAAGTCTCAAAGAAACCAGCCATTAATTTAAATAAATTATTTTGCAGACTTAATATATTACTAGAAGGGCAGGCAATTCAAAATCACTCTTAGTGTATACTAATACCTCAAAGGAGTGGAAGTAATACTCAATTCCCCTTCAAGGACTTCAAGCAAGCTATTTGCTACTTTATATTTTTTTTATCCTGCAGGAGTCTCTAAAGTGGAAGGATTTGGTGGCAAAGGCGGCAAAGAGGCTTCAGGACAGTTGGGCTAAGTCCATATGGTACTGGGAAAAGCGTTGTGCCAATTGCCTGCAGGAACCTTTGCAGAAAGGCAACCTGGTTCTGATTTATAATCAGAGCTTGGAGACGCAGTGGGTTAAGCTTTTTGAAGATTTCTGGAATGGTCCTTATTGGGTTTTTAGTCAGTTTCCAGGTGGGAGTTACCAGTTTGAGTAATTGGATGGCACTCTGCTCAAGCAGAAGGCAGAGGCGTCTCATTTAAAGAAGTTCCACGTGCGGGGCACTACAGATTTTGATAAAAGTGTGGTTCTGGGGATGAAAATGTAAGACTCCAAATGGTGCTAGGACGTGGAAGTTCCATGGAGGGGAAAGGTGCTGTTTAGGCTGCCCTCTGGAGTGTGAAAAAAATATTTAAATGTAACCAAGATCAAGGTCCAGAAATTTCAAGTGAGGAATCAAGTAGTAAGGATAAAGTTTCATAATAGTCAGTAGCAATGGAACAGCACTATGTGAGGCAAGATTATGTGGGAGATATTTGAACAAAACAAGTTTAAATTTTTTTTAAAGTTCAAAACAACAAAGCTGATGTATGTAAACAATGCACACAAGCGTATAACTCTGGTTGTCAGCTGAAGATTGGGGATGATCAACTTAAACCCAAAACAAACTCCAGGTTTTCAATGAACCCTCCCAACTCTATGCAATCAAGCGCTTGAAGGGTACCAGATAACTGAGCGTGGCGTACAAGACAAAGCAAAATTTTTTGAGAAGCTCTAAAAGAAAACAGTAACTAATTTTAACAGGGATAACCTCAAAAATTCTCAAGGAACTCAAGAGTGGGCTGGCAGAATGCAACTTCAAAAAATAAAAGGAGGTATAACACTCCAGGTTTCAAGATTAATAAAACCTCTTCAATCAAACGTGATTGGCTCTGGAAAGATGATCAAGAAAGGATCAAGACCAACATGGTCAGAGAAAGGGATCAAAGAGTGGGGTAACACACTCTAGAATTCCAACAGACAGAATTCTATTCAACCAGAAGGACTATTGGTTGGTGATAAGGATCAGGCCTCAGAGGGGAAAAGACTCAGGGTAAAATGGATCAGGGGGAAATCAAAGATATAACCAGGATAATGATGATAGATTACTATGATAACAGGGGGACATATGCACACACTCCCATGGATGATTAGAAAAAGGTAGGGGAGAGCCCCTCCTTTTATTAGCCATGGTTCCCTGTAGACTATGTACAAGTGATTACACAATCAGAGCAGAAAAAAATCAATTGATTTTTTTATCATGAGAAAAACAAACAACAACCCAAAAAAATTGAAATAATGAAAAAAAATCTTGAGCAAGCAGGAATGGAAGGTCACCAGCCCGTGCCAATGATGTGCACGGGAAGGAGAGTAACAGATAAGGAGCTGCCTGGGCAGGATGAAGGGCCCAGAAAACCGCTGCCCTGCAGCTGATTGTGCAAGAGCGGAGACCTCAACAGTTGGGGGAAGGAACTTGCGCTTTGGCATGAGCAGTGATGGCAATGGTGGAGTGGTTTGAGAGTAGTGGTGGTCAATTGGTCAATTGGCCTAGAGATGAGGGAGAGATTGGTGGTGAGATTGGTCATGTGAACTTGAAACTCAAATAGGGAATCATCCCAGAAAAGATTTTTTTTTGATGAATGATAGCCAGAAAAAAAATCATAAAAAAAATTTAATTTTTTGGAAGTGGTCCTGAGGTGTCCAGATTTAATCACCACATCTCTCCCTAACTTACAGACTGTCCCCATTCTGCATCTAATTTTGATGAAATATATCAAAAAAAGGAAAGAAAGATGATTGGAACCCAAAAAAATGAAAATGGCCATTTGATCTTGAGGGTGATTGGAAAAAAAATATCTTGATCCTTCCAAAAAAAATTCCTAGAAGTTTCAGGGATAAACAAAGGAGGCGTCCCATGTGCTCACATATGTGGCATACAGTGGAGTTTTAAAACAAGGATGCGGCAGATGACCCTGGTGGTGCACAAATTGGGAGGACTTACTTCTGATTAAACTTTCCTCCATGGCAATGAAATTTCTTGACTTGATCAGCAGAGAACCAATTGGCCATCTGAGTACCATCCAATTCTTCCAAAACATATGATCCACCTCTGACTTTGAAGACCACCCAATAAGGACCATTCCAGAAATTAGATAGAAAGCTTTCCCCACCAAGTTTCCAAGGATCAATTATAAGCTAAAACAAGATCACCAGGATTCAAAGGGTCCCTGATCTGCTTTGAATGTTTATCTTCCCAATACTGAACCAATTTTTCTCTGGATTCCATCATCTTCTGATAAGCTTCACTGCAAACATCCTCACTCCGCTCCAGTTGCTTAAGTCTGGAAACTAATAGATCAGTGGTAGAAGAAACCAGTTCCCAAGAAATAACTAACAAAGATTCCATTTCAAGATCCAGAGGAAAGACAGCCCTTTGACCAAAGACAATTTTGTAGGTTGAGTAGCCAGTGGTTTGTTTGGTTGAAATTTGATCAGAGAAAAGGACCAGAGGAAGAATTTTGCAAAAATTCTTCCCACTTTTACCGGCCAGTTTTACAGGAGCAGCCTTCAAAGGATCATGGCCTCTTTCCACCATGCCTTGGCCTTGAGGATAATAAGGAGTGGTCACCCTATGTTGCCCAGGAAGTAATTGGATCATTTTGGCCACTTTTCCTCCAAACTCAGAGCCACCATCCGTTGAATTAGATTGGGCCAAGCCATAGCGCATCATCCAATTCTCGTAGAGAAAAGCTGCTACTGATTTGGAACTGAGGTTCTTAAGGAATTTTTCTTCAACCCATTGAGAAAAATCATCTCTAGCCACAATGAAGTACTTAGCTCCCCCAGCCTTAATTTGAACCACATCCATAGCAATACTCCCAAAGACAGTGGACTCCCCAGTTGGATATTAAATTTCAGCTGGGCGCCTAAGATCACGTTTCTGAAAGGCATCACAACTATTGCACCACTGAAAGACAGATTTCTTTGAAGATGGGCACCAGAATCATTTTTTTATTTGTTGATAAGTTTCCATTTCTCCACAATGACCAAGTCCTTCATGGAGACTTATCAAGATTGAATCTTTTTTAGCAGGGAAAGTGACACAATAAGGGAACAAGGATTGCCTCTTTTCATAAGCCTAGTAACTTGTAAAAGGAAGTGGGAGGACTTTCTTGATCAAAATTCTTTAGCTGAGAGATAAGGAGGTCTTTGGAGAGCAGAAAGTCACTGCTCTTGTTTAAGCCAGAAATCTTGCTGCAAGCCAGCAAAAATTTGAGAGGAAAAGCTGAAGAGATGTTGAATAAAAGGTTCCTCCTTGTCAAAATCCACTCCATAATCCAATTCTTCATATCCAAGGGGACTTTGAGATAAACCTTCAGGCATGGGGAACAACTTTCCAGGCCTATGAAAAATATAAAAAGAGAAAAACTGGATAAAAGCCACCCAAAAAGTCATTGGAGCATTCAGAAGGCTGGGGGCATGGATCATTCCAATGATGGATTGTGCTTTGACTTGTAACTCAAAGTGTTTACCCCAGAGGATAGTTTGAAGCTTCTTCAACATTTGGGCCACACCACAAAGTTCCAGTTTTGGCTGGGAGTACCTAGATTCCACATCTGAAAATAGGAGAGATTCATACACATCAGGACAATCCAAACTGTTTTTGTCTTCCTGGGTAAGGACAGCCCCAACAGATTGAGAACTCAAATTGACAGCCAGCTTGATCTTGCCAGCTCCAGGTCCATAATTGATCTTAATCAAGACAATTTCTTTCCCAAAAATTGTTTTGAGCTTTTGAAATTATTGTTCACAAGCTTGGGTCCAATGCCATTGAGCATCCTTCCTGGTTAAGCTACGCAAGGGAATAAAGATTTTGGATAGAGAAGGGATGAAGATCCAAACATAAATGACAAAACCTAAAAAACCTTTGAATTCAGTGGGATTGATTGGGGTGGGCCAAGAGAGGGGCCAAGTGAGGATTTTGTTCCCTTTGAATGGATCCATCCTTCTTCCTTCCTTGCAGACCACATGACCAACAATTTCTAGAGCAGGGACACAGGCAGCCAATTTGGATCCAGAGACAGTCAGAGCAGACTTCCCAATTCAAAACAAGATCCTTTCCAAAGTGGTTGCATATTCCCAGATAAATCAATGGATTCCCAAGTGCCAAGGTAAGAGCTCATTGTTATAGTCAGAAACTGGACCTTTAATTCTGCTGTCATCAATAAAAATACCAGCATGATCAGGGATTTCATCCTGGAGGATCCAAACAATCTGAGCCTGATAGACTGCAACCAAATTGGTGGCACCCTGGGGCAAGCAAGTAAGTTGGGATTGACCAAGGGGAGTCTTGAAAGTAGTGAAAGGAAAAGAAATTGGATGTAAGGACTGTTTTTCATAGCCACCCATAATATCACCTAGACCATAGCAAGCTCTCCCAGAGAATGATTTGAAAAATTATTCAGTAGTAGGGGGAATACCAGAGTCTTTAATAGTAACCTTATTGAGAGGCTGGAGATCATGAACTATTCTAAGTTTACCATTAATTTTGAGGACAAAGAAGACAGGACTGGAATAGCTGGAAGTTGACTGCTTGTATAAACTGGTACGGAATTTTTTGCAGACAAAATTGATGAACTTTTTGACCTTAGAAGCAGGGATAGGGATCTTTTTATTTTGCAAGGGATGAAGTTCTACCACTGGAATGAGAAAAGTTAGTCCATAGGATTCTTTCAAGAGACCTCTCTATTCTTCACAGAAAGAAATAGATTTTTATCTAAGAGCTAAAACATTTTTTATCAAATTTAACTCATCAAGAAGAAGTCATCCATCTGTACCAAAGTTGACCACTTTCAGACGTTCTTCAGTAACACAACCATGAGGAACAAAGGGACCAGTGAGAGATCAAGATAAACCACAGTAAGGATCACAAGATAAAGGAGGATGCATAAGAGGAGGATTGAGGTTGAAAGGCATTGGTTGGTTAACTGGTTGAAACTTTTTTGAAACTGGCTTATACTTAGTGGCAAAAGAGAGAAATCCTTGCTTCCTCCAAGCATTGACCAGCAAGACCTGACTACAAAAGCTGAGACCAAGTTCCAACATCTTCCAAGTTTGAAGTTCCGCAACTTCCTTGAAATGTTCCTATTCCAAGAAAAGGATCCAACAGATGATGCATTGCTCCCATGTTTGGCACAGGGTAGAGTTTTAAAAATGACAGTAGTAGGAGTTCCTGATGGTGCAAAATTTGGAGGACTTACTTCTACACCAAATTACCTCCATCTAAGGCCAAACACCTTCATACCAGAACCACCATGAATAAAATCAAGATTGAGATCTAATTTAGACTCATTGTGGAGATTCAAATCTGGAATAGTTGAAGAATGATCACGCTGAAAATAACGCGGAAAAGAAGAGACAACATACCCAGATAGAGAAGAGATATTTTTAGTTTTTTTTTTTATTTTTCATGTTTTTGATTTTTAATTTTATTTGAATGGGAAGGAATTGATGAGGAAAAAGAAAAATATGCATCTGAGACAGAAGTTGATCCTTGAGTTGAATTCTGAGGCTGGAAAGAACTACAACTAATAGTAGGACAAACCAATCTAAAAAATAGGAGGAAGAAGAGGTGTCCTTCTGTTTACCTTTCAGAACCGATTTAGGAGGATGACCAGGAAAATCTTGTTCCCAACAACCAGAATCCAAGGAGAAAAGGGGGACTTCAATCTTCCTGCCATCAGCATCAGGGAGAAGAATTCTCTCCCCAATTGATCAGAAAACATTATGGTTGCACCAAAATCCATTAAGAAAGGTCTTCCCAAGATCATAGGTCCATCCAAACAATTAATCCAGAAATGACAAGTGCCAAAAATATTTTGTTTAATTTGAACCAGGACATCCCCAGCAATACCAACTAATTTTTATGAATGATTCCCTATACCATATAAAGCAGATTTAAAGTTGAACCTTGGGCTTAGTTTGAGTTTTCAGGCCATGAAATCCAAAATTAAATTGAGCTGGGAACCAGAATCCACCAGAAGAGAAACTGTTTCAGAAGAGTCAACAAGACAGCAGCAGAGGAAACCAAGAGGAAATGAATACAAGTTGGCATCTGAAGGAGGATCTGTTCCACCAGATTCCTCCATCAAAGTACCAGAAGAAAATTTTCATTTGTCCGGACCGATATCCACTTTTCAACAAGAAACCCATTTCTTCATCCCTTCAGCCACAGATGGAGAGATTGACTGCAGTTCAGCAACAGAAATATCAGGAATTTTCAGATCAGAGATTTTTATTAATACTCCTTCCACAGCATTGGGGTTATCCTTGGAAATGCCCCTCTCAAATCAAACTTTGGGTTTTGATTGAACAGATTGAACAGGAGGAGTATCAGAGTGGTCCTGGAACCTTTCCATAAGTGGTTCTCTTTCCACTTCCATGTCTTCTACATCAGAGGAAGGGTGCTTAGGCTGGAGAATCCCAAGGTTGTAAAGTGCCACAGTATGATCAAAAATCCAAGGAGACCAAAGATTCCTTCTTGGGATTTGGTGGTTGATAAGAGGCCACCACATGAAGGATTTGTCAAGACAAATCAAAGGGGATCAAAGCACCATTAGGAAGAAAGAAATTGTTTCCCTTCTGCCCCACCAATTTTTCCTCCTTGTCCTTCTGGAGTTCAGGACATCTCCCTGTACCATGGCCTTCCCTATGACAGTAATAGCAGAATGGAGTGGTTTTAGGAACAGAGTTAGGAGGCTTAGGAGTAGCTAAAGAATAAATTTTCTGATCAATTTGGTTTTCAAAGGCCTGAAGTAATTTGGTGATCTCATATATGGTAGGAGTTTCCTTATTGGCCTGGGGATTTGGTTTAGGTCTACAATTTTCTTCCACATTTTTCATTATTTCATTAGACTCTTTAAAGGAAGGAGAATGTAATGGTTCAGTGACTCTAGGTTTTTCAAAAGTAAGAGCTGTTTGACCTTTCATCACTTTATCCACTTCACTCCTTAGGACCAGAAGAGCAGGGAGCTTAAACCAATTATCTCTAGTATTAATCATAGATTTGGATTTAACTAATTCATCTCTAATCCTTTCTTGTACTCCTGGAGAAAAAGACTGGGAAAACCAAACTCAAATTTTGTCCACCCTGTTGATTTGATTGTTTCTGATGAGGTAAGACTGAATAGGATCCCAAGATTTTCTAAAAGATTGATAATCAGAGGCTGAAGAGACACCACCATTGAAGATCCATTGGGAAACCAGAGCATCCAAGTCCTGTAAGGTAAAGCTTGCCACATCTACTGTTCTGGGGTCAGTAAAAAAAAAAAAAAAAAAACCTCATGGGGTGCGGGTGGCAAATGGGAGCTAATTGCAATGAAAGAGTGCAGGGACTCAAACTCTGCAGGAGGTATTGTGGTTGGAGGAGATGCAGGTGGTTAGAGGAGATGCGGTTGGAGTGGTGAACACCGGAGGAGTTGGTGATGGTGGACGGAATAATGGGGCCTTGGGCCCTGTTGGCAGTGATTGGAGGAGATGCAGTCAGAGTGGTGGACACCAGAGGAGTGGGTGATGGTGGATGGAATAATGGGACGTTTGGAACTGTTGGGGGGGTATTGGAGGCTTAGCTACTCAGAAAAAGAGGGGGGCCGTTTTGGGCCCACGGGGTACTTGGCCGAGTACAACCTTCAGGTTGTGGCGTCATCCCCAGGCTTGGGTAGCATCTCCCCAGGTGGTGGCAGTAGGGAAGTGGGCGCTTCAAGGAGGGAGGGATAGGTGGTCTGTGGCCTCTGCAAAAGGAAACAAAGAGGCAATGCGGTCCAGCTCTGGAGTTGAGTCTTTGGTCTTGATCAACTTGTCATTGCCCACCATGAAGTCAGCCATTGGTCCGCGACAGGGGTTTTTGTAACAGGGAACGGAGGTGGAGCAAGGATGGGGCGGAGGGCAAGTCCACATGGATCCAGGGGTTGGAACAAAAAACAAGCACCTGTGGTGGCCTAGATGGCAGGCATTTCAGGCTGTGTGACCAGGGATTGGGTGCACGTCCTCCACATTTTTGTGCAGTACTTGCATGTTTCCATGGCGGGGGGATTTTTGTTCTTTTGGAGTTAAAAGGGTGTTTAGGAGTTGGGGGTTGAAGGGTTTGGCGGAAATTCAGGTGATACGGAGCGCAGGAATCCTGGGGACAGAATTGAAGTTGTGGGGGGATGTCTTGGTTATTTATAGACATGGAGGCAAGTAGGCTCACCACTGTACATTTCACTTGGAACGGCTCAGTTGTGGGTGAAAGTATGCAGTACATTACAGAGAAGCACTTTTGAGGACTTTCTATTCTGGAGTACATTAGCTGAGTGCTTGGCATTTTTGTGGTGTGCAATTTTGTAGGCAAAATGACAAGAATGGGCTGGAATTTTTCCTTTTGCAGACATTGCGTGGTCAAGCATAACTGTCCCTCCACAGCGGTGGGTTTACTAATGCAGAAGCAAGTGATAAAAGCAAAGTAGTATGGATTAGGCCAATTATGGGATATGCACTGGAATTGTGGAGCGCTTTGGGGCAATGAAGACTAAAGTTGAGGAGGTGGCATGCAGGTTGTTGGGGATCCATAGTTATGCTGCATACTGGATTGGGAGTGATTGGCTAAGGAAGATTGACAGGTATCTGTTATTATTTAAGCATTGGCCCAACTGAACTGTTAGGGGGAATCAGCAACAGGATCATTGAATCTACTGCAAATCACTTGATTGGGTAAGGATTGGACTATTGGTGAGGAGTATAAGTGCAAATGCACGGATGCGGTGGGAAAAGTGGTCTTAAATTAGCAGTTCACATTCATTTTTTGGAGTAGCTAAGGCAGGTCAGTGCAGAATGCACAGAGACAAGAGGGGTCTTTCATTTGTGGCTTGCATTCTTTTTTTTATATATAAAAAAGCTTTTCTTTTGTTGTATGGGGGATTGTCATTGGAGTTGATGATAATCAAACATTATTAACAAATATTGGAGTATTGGAGTAAATTTTTTATGGCAAATTATAGTCTGATTCTTTTCTTATGTTACTTTGGAATTTTAGGAACCAGAAAGAGTTATTGGAGGTTATATTTAGGGAAATAGTTCAAGTACGGAGCTTGCTGTGGAGTCTGACTTTTTTATTTAATATTATTTCATTGCAAGTTAGCTTTAGTGGTTGCCAGCTTGGGTGCAGAGGCAGAGTTTGGTTAGGAATGGCAGAGTTAAAGGAGTGTGACTCAAGGGCTAGTGGGCTTTCCAGAACTTGGAGCGTGATTTTTGCAGAGAACTTTATATTGTTGCAGAGAATTTACCAAAAACACAATCTCTTTCCACAGCGTCCTTACTGCCGTGCAGTCGGTTATAACTTCAAAGGTACTTCCTTCCAGGTAATAGTGAAGTTTCTCTAAGGACCAAACCAATGCTAGGCATTCCATCTGGATTGCTCCATACCTGTTCTCTGTATCTTTAATATGTCTAGATATGAATAGGATAGGTTTTTCCATGGGTACATCATTCTCTACTTTGGCTTGGTGTAGAGCAGCTCCTAGTCCATCAAGACAGGCATCAATATATAATCTGAAAATCTTAGGGTAGTCAGGTTGAGTTAGGAAAGGGGCGGTAGTCATGGCTTTCTTCAAACTTTCATAGCTCTGTATTCTCTCAAGAGTCATTTCAAATATAGAAGTCTTGTTACATATCTCATAAAAGTTTTTAGCTATGGTAGCAAAGTTGGGTATGAACTGCAAATAATAACTACAGAAACAGACAAATGAGAGTAATTTAGTCTTATGTTGAGACATTGGCCTATTTATTATGGCAGCAACCTTGTTCTGATCTACTGATAATGATAGTCCTGAGACTACGTGTCCCAAGGCTTTTAGTTCAGCATAAACAAAGTTTCATTTCTTCATAGATATCTTTAGTCCAAGATCTTCTACGGTTTTCAGCACAAGACCTATCTTCTCTAGGTGAGTTTCCCAATCATCCAAGTAAATGATATTGTCATCAATGTAAACCATCATCCAACCTTGCTGGATGAAAGTTCCAAAGACCGTGTCCATCATCCTCTGAAACTGAGATGGAGCATTGTTTGTCCCAAAAGGCATTCTTAGGTACTCATAGATGCCTAAGTGACAGATAATACTCATATATTTCCTGCTGTTATCTTCAATATGTATCTTTTGGAAGCCTTTCAACATTTCAATTATGGTTATGTACTTTTCCTTGGAATGATGATGGAGAGAGTGGTCTATGCTAGGGATGGGATAGTAATCTGCTTTAGTACAGTTGTAAACATTTGGAAATCTCCAACCATACTGGACTTGTTGTTATGCCAGGCTATGATGACAGCAGTTGTGATTTCTAGTTGCTCATTATTCCCTACTTTCCTAAGGACTCCCAACTCCATGAGCTCAGTTATCCAGTGCTGCTCAGGATTTAGGGATTGCTGTGTAAGCAGGTCTCCTCAAGATGGGGGGAAAGGAGGTTCTATAGTCAGATTTAATACTAAGTCATGTCCCTTGATATTACCTATGGGATGATCTTTGTTGCCAAAAGCACCCATGTTTTCAGAACATAAGTTGACTAGGTTGTCTTGTTGATCAGACATAATTTGATCATTAAGAGAGGCTTTCAAAAAATATTCATTATTGAAGCACTCTAGAGGTTTGTTCTCCATGGAGGTTGATATGTGACAGATCTGGAATTTATTCTTCCATTCTCCTCCAATGGTGAAGTATCTGTCCTTGATGTGGATGACATCTATCACATACAAGAAGAAGGCATCATTAACTAGTATCAAGTAGTCACATAGGCTATTTTTCAAGACTAAAAATTCAAGTTGAAGCCTAATGTATCCTTTGAAGTGATGGAAAACAATAGACATAGTTAAAACCCCTAAGGTGTCCATAATTGAGTTGCGACTGCTGAACCTGGCTTTGCGAACAGGGAGTAAGTGTTCCTTGCACTTGGGGTAGTGAAAATCAAGTAAATTAATACTTGTGCATGAGCAGAAGGCTTGACTGTCAATAAAAACTCTTTCTGGTTTCCTTTCAAACAGACCTGTGGCAAAGCAGTTTGTACCCAAAGTATAGCTCCTGCCAGTGACAGGTTTCACCATCAAGGTTTTGGCATCAGAGATGTGATCTAAGCTCATGGATTTGTCCCACTTCTGAGGTAGTTGGGACTCTCCTTTGAAATGGTTAATCTCCATGCTAGAACCTATATCTCCTGAGATAACATTGACCAGACATGATTCTGGTTGTTCCTCATGTTGCTGGATGACCAGGTCTAAGCCATTGCCTTCCTCTTCACTATTTGATTCAGAATTTATATTATTTATCTTTCTCCTAGGTTGAGGAAAGTCAGGTTTTCTTTTCCCCTTCTCTCCACAGTTCCAAAATTCAAGAGAGGGGTTTTCTTTGACAACAGAATTCTCTTGGGGAGTGGCTAACACCAATTATTTACCAACCTCTTTTGTCTCTCTGGGTTGGTTTTGGAGCTCTCTGGGTCTGTCTCTGGGCTTTTCATTTAATTCCATCATGTCAATTATTTCTTCCATGACTCCTATGAGAGTGGGAAGGTCAGTGTCAAAGGGTATTCTGCACTTGAAATTGTTTTCTAGGTTTCCTTTGCATTTTCCTAGCAATCTCTCATTGATCTCCTCTACAAAAGCCTGTGGTTAGACAAATTCAATCCTCTTCTTCTTGTTCAAGCACCATTGGTGAGGGTGATCTCTAACTGGACCAAAGAAATCTTTCTCAAAGGCTTTGAGCATTTTCTTCTTCCAAACTTGAGTACAAAATTGTTTTCTGATGAGTTCTTTCCATTCACCCCATGGGACATCTCCAACTTGTTCTATTTTGGAGATAAACCAATCCAATAAAACTCCTTCAAAGATTCTGGGTAATCTTACTAAGTCTATGGTCTCTGGTAAGCCTGAAGGAAGAATATGATGATCAATGTATTTCATGAAACTCATATGATCATATTCTACTTCTCTGGAAAACTTAGGCCAATCTGTGATAGGAGGCAGCATCTTAATAGCTTGTTCCATTTCAGGAGAAGAGTTCTTGTGCAAGGGGGAAAGATTAAACCCAGGATTGGGGAACCTAGGAGGAGGCATGTGCCCCTCAGAATGGTTAACAGCTCCAGATTGTGAAATCTGATATAATTTTACATCTCCTATATCATTCTTAATCATATTGAGCTGCATATCCCTTCAATTTTTGAGCTTGATTATAGAGTTCTTCAATTGGTTCCTATGCTCTCTTAGTGTTTCTTCAAGGGATTCATTACTAGCTCAACATTGATGTTGAATTAATTCTTATCTCAAGGCTGAAAAGGACTTCTCATAATTTATCCTGTTCTTGGTTCTTTCTTACAGAATAAGAGTCTTGATCTCTTGGAGATCAGACAAAACTCCATTTTTTATAAGGGAAGGTTTTACTACCATGTTTAACTCAAGGAGGTACTCAGGGCTACTCAATTTTTCCTCCAGTTGGTGGATCTTTTGGAGGCACAAACATATATTATTATCTAAAGCACTAAATTCATTTCTAAGACTATTGGAAAAAGAACTATCTAAAACTAGCCCTTGTAGGCCCCCTTTAATGCTTGAGCTAGAGCTCTCACTTCTGCCCATTTCCTTGGATTGTTGAAATCTGCCTTTGGTATCTTCTGGTAAGGGGATATTACCTTTCCCTTTTTTTGGGAGGAGGCTGGATTTTCTTTAGGTGGTCCCAAGGATTCCACCCCTTCACGTAATCCTCTAGCTCCTGCTTGATTATGAAATTTTCCAAAGCTTTTTGGGAAATTTGGGCCTGCCTGCAATAGAAGACATGGATCTTCACAAGGGCCTCTTTCTCCGCTTGCATTACCTTTTTCCACAAGGAAATTTGTTCCTGGATTAGCATTTTCCAGGACTCCTCTTGCTGTCCTTGAGAAGAAGCTTGGGAGAAGGATTTGGAGATGGTGTTATAATTATGGCCAGCAATTAGCATAGGCTTATGAGAAGTATTTAAATCAAAAGAAATTCTGGACACCTGGTGTCAATAATTTCTGATTGGCTCTCACAATGGGGCAATATGTTGGATGATATTGGTGATGAATTCTATTGGATGATGAATGGATGATGGAAAAAAGCAGGGAGAAGGGCTCCTTAAGTACAAAAGATTGGCCTCTTGTTATCCCATGATACAAAAAGCCAAAAGGCAAATTTTCCACCCCAAAAGAGCTCTACAGGCTCTACAGGCCTTGTTACTTGGTTTGGACTAGATCAGCCCACATGACATCCCTGTACCCTTAAGACCAGCCTATTCTGGTCCTTTCTGGTGTTTCCACTGTTATGGGACCAAATCAGCCCCTGTGCTGTTGAATCCCTGACCTCACATACTGGCTGGTTGCCTCATGCAACCAGCCCCTGGCTATAAAAATGGCCAGGTGGGACCCAGGACACACCTGGGTCCAGTCTCAGACCCACATGGGGGGGGTGTGACCAGCAGAAATGCTGTCCCCCCCCCCTATTTCTCACAGATCCCTAGAGGGGGTGGTCAAATCCCCCTACCAGGGGCCCTGGGGGTTGATACCCCCAGGGTGTTGTCATAGAATGGTGGGCTGGGAGGTGGTCAGATCCCCTCAGCCCAGTTGCTCCTCCCCCTCAGTAAAGGGGAGGGGAGAGCGCCCCTTGGTCTTGTTGCTTCAATGGTGGAGGGGTGGTCAGGTCCCCCCCACTGCTGGTTGCTTTGTTGGGACCAGCCACCTTTCCTTTGCCCTAACCACCTAGGGCTGGTGGGGGGTGGTCAATTCCCCCCCACCGCCAGTCGCCTTGATGCAACCGGCCTGGGTGGCAAGCTGGTTGCTACCAGCTGCCCCCACCTCCCCCTTGCAATGGCGGGTGAGGGGAGGCAAGGGAGCCGGGGCCCCCTTGCGGCACTGACAGCCGGCTGCAACCCAGTGTGGCAGCCGCAGCAACGGCCCCGCGTGGGCCTTCAGGCCCCATAAATGGGCCGAAGGAAAAAAAAGGGGCCCCAAGTGGGCCAAAACACTGGCGGAAGCCCCAACCAGGCTGCAACACGGGCGGTGGCCCCGATGGGCCCCCCCAAGACCAAAAACTAAGTAAACCATACTTTGGCGGGCCAGCCTGTCTGGCCAAGTATGTCCAAAATAAAACTTGGTCCCAATTATGCCCATACAAGCCCATCTGGCTGTATTTGCCCATATACCTAAACGGGCCTTTTAGGGCCCGTGTACCAACAGGCCTCTTTCACTTGCTTTGAGGCCAATTTCCCCAAATCTGTGACATCCACACAGGCCCATATGGTTGGTGTGAGTTTCCAATGGGCCACAGAGGCCCACATGTGCATCCAATTTGGATCACACTTATACGTAGCACATGCGTAAGTGCATACGTATTTTAAAACACCCCCTTAATCCAAAAGGGGTGACATTTGCATATTGGTCACAAAGCCTTGATGCTTGTTCCTATCTAAAGCCTTAGTCAAGATATCTGCAATCATTGCTCCAGTAGGCATTTACCTCAACACAATCTCCTTGCAGTTAACCGCATTGCGGATATAGTTATAGTGAACAATTATATGTTTCCTTCTGGAATGGAACACTTGGTTTTTTGCCAACGCAATGGCACTCTGGTTATCAGAATACAACAATGCAAACCCTTGTGGCTTATGTGTATCCTCTAAGACTTTTCTCAACCATTTTGCTTCCTGTGAAGCTGCTAAGTAAGCTCTATACTCAGCCTCTGTTGATGAAAGACTTATTGCTGATACCTTCTTGGACATCTGTGAAACCATATTCTTACCTAAGAAGAATATAAAAACCACTTTTTGATTCCCTAGTGTTACCATCTGCCCAACTTGCATTGGAATAAACAACCAAATAAAAGTTCGCTGACTTTGTAAACAACAGTCCCAGACTGTGAATTCCTTTAAGATACCTCATAACTCTCTTATACGCTGACCAATGCCTCATGCTTGGCTTCTCTAAGTGTTTCAAAAAGACATCAATTTCAAAGGAAATATTGGGCCTTGTACAATTCCCCAAATAATTTATCAATCCAACAGCTGACCTGTTGTTGTTCCCAGATTGAACAAACTCCAGATACTCCTCATCTGTAGACTTCTCTAAACAAATTTTTGACTGCATGGGAGTACCAAACTCATTTTCATCCTCTAAGCCTTATTGCTTAAGAAGAGCTGCCACATAATGTCTCTGGTCTAACTTAATACCATTCTTTCTCTTACTGAATTTCATTCCTAGCACCTTTTGTGCCAGACCAAGTTCTTTTATCTTGAATTCCTTTTTGAGTGTTTCCATGACTCTCTCTTTACCATTTCCAATAATGGTAATCTCATTGACCCATACAAAAAAAATTGCATCCTTTCTCACAAAGAGACAAGGGTTGGCCTCAGATGTCTTGAAACCAACCTGTATCAGTTTCTCACTCATGGTATTATACCACAAACTAGCTGCTTGCTTCAATCCATACAGGGATCTACACAGCTTGAGGACATATTCCCCTTTAACTTCTGAAAGAAAAATTCTAGCACAGATTTTCTTCATGGTTTCTGGTATAGTTTCTACTAACCATTCACAAAAACCATCAGGAATTGACATGTAAACAGTCTCCTCCTCTCCAAGTTTTGCATTCAAGTATGCTGTTACAAAATCAGCTTTTCTGATTTCTGCACCCAACTCCACTGCCAGAGCAATGATGTACCTGAAGGTGGACAGCCTTCCATTTGGTGATAAATTTTCTTGTTAATTGATACCCTCTCTCTGCTTGAAGCCCTGTGCAACGCATCTAGCTTTGAATCTTTTCAAAACCCCATTTGTGTCAAGCTTCTTGTTTAACACCAATCTAGACCCCACAATGGTCTTTCCTTTTGGAACAGAGTCCTGCTTAACCACTTCAAAGAAACTATTATTTTCTAGGGAATCAAATTCCTCAAAAATAGCACTCTTCCAGTTGGCTCTCTCATCAGAATTCAGAACTCATCAGAATTCTTAGCTTGGCCAAAGCTATTTGGGTTAACCCTGTTACCCATTTCTGAACTAAACTCCAGGACTTCATTGAGCATACACTGTTCCTGAAATGTATCTTCCTCATATCCTGCAACAGCATAATGGGACTTCCATTCCCCATACCTATCAACTGGTACTCTAACCCTACCACTCCTTCTAACTGGAGGTGGAGGCTCATCAGGTTCCAAATTAATGGACTCCCCTGAAGCGGGCACCAAACCCTCTAGTGAAACATCTGCCATCTCTTCATCTTCTGGAACCACATGTTCCTCAGCATTTTCTGGTGAAATAGGTGCTAACTCTATTTCTTGCTGTGACTTATTCACAAAAACATTTTCACTCCTTTTGAGTGGAAAGGTACCTTCATCAAATTTTGAATCCCTACTATGGATAAAATTTCTTGTCCCTGGACAATAGATCCTAAAAAATTTAATTATTAGATCATAGCCTACAAGTGCCCCTGTTCTGGCTCTAGGGTCTAATTTTCCAACCATTTCATTATGGTGGACACTATAATACACCAAGCAACCAATTGTTCTTAGGTGTGATTTTTTGGGTTAAAACTTCCAAAACTGATAATCAGGACTCTTCCAATTAAAACTTACAATTTTGCGCAACAGACAGACTGCACACATGTCAGCTTGGTACTATTGCAGAGCAAGCTGCAAAAGTAACAAAAATAACATAAAAATAATAATTATATAATTAACCTAAGAAGGAGTGCAAAAATTGTATATATTATTACAGAAATGAATTCTCCACCCAGAATTAGTTAGGGTCACTCACTGACCCCACCCTTGAAATCCAACTCCTTATATTTTTAAATAATTAAGGAAAGAAAGACCAAAATACCACAGCTCCACTATTGAGCTTTTGGTCAATTAAATATTTCACATGTATTTTCAAGTAGAGGCCAGTTTCCCCAAATCCATGACATCCACACAGGCCTTTATGGTCCTTGTTGTACAATATGGCAATCTGATCATCCACTGCGTTAGCCTCTGGCCTAACCTTTGGGCCGATCCAAAATCCAAATCTTGGTTAGTTACTCTCAGAACATTAACTCACCTGACCATCCATAGCATTAGCCTCCGGCCTAACCTTTGGGCCAATCCCAAATCCAAATCTTGGTAAGGAGAGAGAAGGATTTGCGGGAAGGCGGATGGTGTGGCACTAGACTATCTACAAGCTATGTGACATGTGAGAAATCCGTGAAAGTTTTTAAGTTGAGTCCTGTGACATAATTGTGTTCTACCGTCACTCGTAACATCCCTCCCACAATTATGTCAGCTCACTACCCCCATCCCCGTGGCACCATTTGCGTGCTTGTTGTGGCCCAAAGATTTGTTCATGATGTCAGCCAGTTGCGACGCCAAGATTGTCCATGTTATTGCAATGTTCTTGCGCCGCACAAAGTCATTAACAAAGTAGAATGCCCTGCTAAGGTAACGGGTTTGCTTACGCATGGCATTGTTAGTGGCAACCAAGATAGATGCTTTGTTGATGCAGTAGATCATCAAAGGCAGCTCAAAGCATATTTTGGTTAAGGTTAGTTGTAGATGGGCAAGGACCTGGGATGCCTCCAATAAGGCCACATACTCAGTTGCACATGTTGACAGAGCAACCACTGTTTGGGGTTTGGCGCCCCAAGCCACATTTTTTCCCTTATATTGCATGACATAGCCGCTGGTGGAGCGCTCATGCTTGCCTCCAAAATTAGCATCAACCCACATGGTTAGGTACCCGGGCCTGTTGCGTAGATAATGGAGGGATTTGTCTGTGGTCCCCTGCAGGTAGCCAATGAGGTGATCTAGTTCCGTCCAGTGTTCCTTGCCAGGACAAGAGCTAAACGTAGGGATTAGGTTGACAGCATAGGTCATATCCGGCCTATTCCCACATGATAGGTACATCAAGGATCCCAGGATCAATTGATATTCCATTACTGCCACAGCCTTTCCCATAGTTGCCTCAACCTCTCCATTGGCCAGTGGCAACCGTCTCTGGAGGATACGCCTTAGGTAGTCTGCCAAAATCTCCTCCTCAAACAGCTTCTGGTCCAGGGTCATCTCTTTGTTCTTCTGACTTATCCCAATGCAGACTATCTTGTTCAACGCCCCTGACCACTTGATTTTCAACTCCCGTTTGACTCCTTCCCGGAAGCGCCGCGTCATCCGCTCCAAGGAAGCCATCACAACCCCATCATCCATGTGCATCCAAACAACCACAAATTCACCCTTGTCCTTGCAGATGTATAGCAAATCTTTGAGTTCACTTGCCTCCAGTCCAACTCGCCCGACAACCGCCTTAAAATGTGTCTACCAACACCTCAGGGCCTGCTGGGTTCCGTACATTGACTTTTTTAGCTTCATAACAAATCCCTTCCATTCTGGGTGCAGCAGGATTGGTGGTTGGACATAGACCTCCTCTTCAATGGGCCCATAAAGGTAGGCAGCACTCACGTCAAAACTTGCCACAGGATAGGAACCGCTATGGGCCACCGCAAGCAGGAGGCGTAAGCTGTTGAGGGACGCGGTTGGCATGTAAGTCTCATAAAAATCCACTCCCATTCTCTGGTTATATCCTTTTGCAACATATTGAGATTTATGCTGAATGAGATTCCCTTCCGCATTGCATTTGTGCGCCAGGACAAACTTGGCACCAAGGATCTTCATCCCCTTATGCGGTTGGACAGGTTCCCAAATGCCCATATTGTCAAACTTCTGGATTTCCCCCTTGCCCAATACCCCCCACCCCTTTGCCCATTCACCCTTCAAGGCCTCAGGAATCAACCGTGGGACGTCCTGCTCAATTGACCGTGCTAAGGCATCCATGGCTGCCTGCTTGGCAGCAGCAATGCTGTCGGTATCCTCTTCTCCTAGCCGGAGTTGGCTGATAATATCCCCTCCCTCATCCGCCACTACTTTGACAGGCAACACCTAGAAGAAAGGAAATATGGCAGACATCAAGTGGATCACTTGTTGCTGCTCCTCTGACAAAAAGATCCAGCCCGCACCCCCTGGCAAGAAGCCAAGTAGTTGGCAGTGCTTGCCCCGTTCCTCCAAATTCCCCCTATGTTCCGCTGTAAGACTCCAAACGGTGCTAGGCCATAGCAGTTCTGTGGAGGGGAAAGGTGCTGTTTAGGCTGCCCTCCTGAGTTTTAAAAAAATATTTAAATGTAACCAAGATCAAAGTCCAGGACCTGGTAGAGGGGGGACCAAATGTAAGAGGCTAAAAATTATAGTAGTCAGTAGCTGGGAAACAACACTATCTGAGGCAAGATGATGTTGGGGAAAACTTGAATAGAAGGAGTCAAGAATTGTTCAGAGTTCAACAAGACAAGGCAATTGTGAGTGACAACTCCCACAAGCTAATAGCACTTGTTGTCAGCAGAATCTTAGGAAAGATCAACTCAATCCCAAACAACCTCCAGGTTCTCAATGAACCTGCCCAACTCTGTGCAATCAAGCGCTTGAAGGGTACCAGATAACTGTGGGTGGCTGCACAAGACAAAGCTTAATTTTTTGAAGAAGCTCTAGAAGCAAAACAATAACTGATTCAAACAAGGATAACCCAACACTTCTCATGGGACTCAAGAGTAGCGTGGCGGAATTCAACTTCAAAAGAAATGAAGGGAGGTTTAACACTCCAGCTTTTAAGCTTAATAAAACCTCTTCAGTCAAATGTGAATTGTTCCAGAAAGATAATCAAAGGATGATCAGGACCAGTATGGTCTGATAAAGGAATCAGGAGTGGTGTAACACACTCAAGAATTCAATTAGTCAAATTCTTCTTCAACCAGCAAAGCTATTGGTTGGTGATAAGGATCAAGGATCAAGGGTTTGAGTATGGAGGCTCAAGTATCAAGGGGAAATCATAGATATACTCAAATTTTAGACTCAGATGAAGGGGAATGAGACCCCACGGATGATGTATTTCAAGAGGATACTGATGATCTTAGGATGTGGTGTGTGTTAGGATACCATGTGCTGATCTGATGTGATATTCTCCTCTCATCCTCCAAAAGGCAGGGGAGAGCCCCTCCTTATATGGGCATGAGGCCCTGTTAGACTATGTACAACGGATTTTACAAATAGAGCGGAAAAAGAAAGAATTTTTTTTTTTTGATTTTCAGATTTTGAGGTGATCAGAAAAATTTGATCACGCAGGCCGGTGGAAATCCGGCCTACCTGACCGTGGTGGGATCTATTTTCATCCCTTCACCTCTCCTGCATCTGTCCCTGGACGGACGTGCGCAACAATACCAGAATCACCCACCCCTTGCCCAAAGGCGGAAGGGGTGGGAAAGGCAAACAGATCAGACCGCCCGCCGGTGTCCAAGGGCGGTAGACAACACTCTCCCACCCCCACTCAAAGATGAAAGGGGGTGCAAGTTATGGATGGATTGGCGTTGGGGATTGGATGAGGTGGAGAGTAAAATCCTCTACCGTTTTTTTCACAGGTTGCGCACATACACTCGCAATTCTTCTTGCCAAAGTAATTCATCCCATAACTTGTCAAGATCTCCTGACTGGCTTTGATGGGTTTGGTGACTTTGAACATGATGGTAAATCCTTCTCTGAGAAGCTTGAGGTTTTTGTTACAGTCATGATTGACAAACCGGGCAGGACCACAGAAGACTTGAAACTTGCCACGGGAGTTGAAAATATGAGAGAAATTGGTCAACTGCCTGACCACAGATTGAGAGGCTAGGTTTGGGGAGGAGTGAAGGTGAGCAGTTTGATGAGGCCAGGTCCAAAGGACTCATTGGAAGTGAGGATGGCCCAGTCATCAAGGGGGGCGTGATAGGTCACTCATCACTGCCCGCCAAAAGCAATAGCAGCAAGGTATGGCATGACTGACGTCCTTCGGATGAGATTAGTTCTGGAGATAAAGACTGAAGTTTGGTGGTGTTCATTAACCAGGGAACGGGTGAAAGGATGGGCGTAATTGGGGATTGATGTTGAGTTCCTACAAGCCCGTGAGGTAGAGGGAGAGCTTGAAGCATGGTTCTCTCCACCGTTTGGATAGGAATTTGATGGATAGGTCAAAGATGAAGGCTGGGGTGCAAATTCACTTGAGTCAGAAGCAACAAATGTGTTGACGGGAAATGACATGACTGGTGAACCAATCAATAGAAAACGTTGGATGGCTCTCAAATATTTTGGGAGTGTGGTGTAATGTGGATGTATTCCTGAAGAATTTGTTGAGGGATTGGTTGATGGAGAAAAGACAAGTTTGATGAGGCATTGGATAGTGAATGGAGAAGTTCAAATCAAACTGATCTGGTTGAGGTTTTCTTGGGCAGGAGCGGAATGGATTTGATCATGGAGGTATCGTTCCTTGGAAAAGGATTTCAAGGCTACATAAATTCAATCAATGTTTTTTTTTTGAACGTCCTTGGAAGTCCAAACCCACCCCCCGGAAGGTTCTTTGTGGGTGTCAAATAGGGAGTTTTTGCCACATTTAACATAATTCTGGACAGTGATTTTCAGACTGTATAGGATGGCCTTGACAATTGTTGGCCAAGGTGGTGATGGCACAGGAGCAAGACTTGTCCAGGCAAGGGTATTGAGGGTTTCCTCAATCTCTGCTCTCAAGCATAAAAAATGAGACCAAAATGTTAGGGACCAAAAGCCAACGTAATAGACATCATTCCATTCAAAGCCATTGATCTCATTGACATGAACCTCTGTTGCCAATGGTGATGGGACTTGTTGATTTCCATTGTCTAATACCATGGAGGCTGATGGTTGGATGGAACTCAGTGAGCCAGTGGGTTGAGTTAAATCTAGAGGGTGATGGGGATGCTGCTGCTGGCAATGAGTTGGGTGTGGTGGAAAAGGATGAATAAAGGGGGGGTGAATTGGTGGACGGTCATTGATTGATATAGTCAGCAGAGGATTGATGATGATTCAGTAGAGATGGATTGATCTGAGGATGAGGTTGGGAGGGGATCTTGGGCCAAGCGGGTCTTGGCCCGCGCGTTTGGCCAAAAGGAAGGGGGGAACAAAGAGAGAAGGGATTGAACGCAATGCCTAGGGGATGGGACCAACAGAGGCCTGTCCTAGACTAGTGGGACAGGGGATGTTTGACAGGATGAGGAATTTGGAGAAGTGATACTGAAAAAGAAATTCCGATTTTTTTTTTAATAACACCTAAATAAAAGAATCATAAAAAATTTTGAATTTTTCCGCATCTGGTCCAAGGTTTCCAGATTTGGTCACCACACCGCCGGGATGTGAAAAATTGACTTTTCCCCAAAGGGGTATAAGATGGCTGCATTGGGAGTGTTGCCAGATAGGAGTTCAATTAGGGATTTGTTGCCCTTTTGGGAGTTGGGGAGACAATTGATGATGTATGCGGCCGCTTGGTAAGCAAAAGACCAAAATTTTGGACCCATACTGCTCTCCTTTAGCATAGTACGGGCCATGTTGCTTAGCTTCCTGTTCACTCTCTCTGCCTTGCCATTCTGCTTGGGATGATACAGTGGGATTGGGGCCATCTGGCTCCCCATTGGCTCCAGTTCCTCTTGAGCGGGCCGGTGTATTCTGCCGCATTATCTCTGCGGATAAACTTGGGGTACCAACCCAAAGTCACCTTCAGGCTTTCCAGCAAGCCCAGGATCTTCCCCAGGACCTCTGATTGCAACTTTAATATTGCTACAAAAGTGTAAGTTGATGCGTGATCACAAAAGGTCAGGAGAAACCGGGCTCCTATAAGATCTTCCTCAAACGGACCAGCAACATCAGTGACAAACAGGTCCAAGGGTTCATCCCTAGTCACTCCGGATACGGCGCCCAGGGTCCTTCTATCCACACTCTTGGAGATGGCACAGCGCTCACAGAGGAACAATTGCCATGGGCCGCGCACCTCCTCTTGGTAGTGCTTCCTCAGGAAGATCCTCACGACTGCCTCAGAAGCGTGCCCAAGGCGTACATGCCTTTTGTATGGGTCAAAAGATGGTTTTGAGCTTATCTTCATTGCAGTGGCAGTTCTATTACAAGTAGGTATGACCCAGCACAAGTTTTGGAAAGTGGTTTTGTAGGAGTTCCCCAATGGGTTCTTCAGCGTCGCTTCCAGGCCCCGGTAAGTCATTTCCCATCCATCCGCCAGCAGTCTTCTGGTAGAGAGGATGATTCCGCTAACTGATGGACATAAAAACACCCCTTCAATAGTCATTCGCCCCATCTTGGTGGGAATCACAAGGCTGCCAGTTGCGGTGGCATCAACATGAAGCTCGTTAGCCGCCAGGAAGAAGCGCTTAGGGGTCTTGAGATCAGAGGTAGGATGAAAATATCTGGAGGAGCTACTCACATGCGCGCTGGCCCCCAAGTCCAGTAAAATCTCCCCACAATCCACTTCCGGCATATCCACGACTCGGAGTTGATCCTCGCGCTGGCCAGGGTGGTTTGGTTGCGGAGGTGGTAAGTACCGCAAGTGGCTATTGGTGTGATTGTCCGGTGGGGTTGTGATTCTCCCCATTTGTAAGTCTGTCCAGAAGGCCCCGCAATTGGGGTACCAGTGGCCCTCTTTGTCACAGTACCAGCACTTGCAGCCGTATGTGTCCAGAAGGGCATCGGACTTGCGCTTCCGAGCTTAATATGCCGCCCGTTTGATGGAGAGGTGAGGTTTGACTGTAGGCTTCTCAATTGGATTCCCCGGGACTGGCGCCCTCTGTTGCGGCGGCAAATAGTGTCCCCGGACAGCATTGATACTGTCCAACTCCATCAAATTGACACCAACCGCCAGCTTTGGTCGCAATTTGCCTATTGCCCCTGCAGCATGTTTGCAACGTTAAGGAATTGTGGTGGCATCTTTGCATCGTTGTAAGACTCCAAACGGTGCTAAGCCGTGGCAGTTCTGTGGAGGGGAAAGGTGCTGTTTAGGCTTCCCTCCTAGGAGTTACAATAATATTTAAATGTAACCATAATCAAGGTCCAGAACCTTATGGATGAGAAATCAAAGAAAGGGAAGAGGATAAGAGTTGTCGGTAGCAATGGAAACAACACTATCTGAGGCAAGATGGTGCAGGTAAAGACTTGAACAAATAAGTCAAGGTTTGTTCAGAGTTCAATAGAACAAGGCAGTTGTAAGTAACAACGCCCACAAGCTAATAACTCTGGTCGTCAGCAGCTGATTAGGAAAGATCAACTCAATCCCAACCAACCTTCAGGTTCTCAATGAACCTGCCCAACTCTCCGCAATCAAGCGCTTGAAAGGTACCAGATAACTGTGGGAGGCTGAACAAAACAAAAGCAATTCGTTTATGAAGCTCTAGAAGCAAATCAATAACGAATTTGAGCAAGAATATCCCAACACTTCTCAAGGAAGTCAAGAATAGCGTGGCAAAATTCAACCTCAAAGAAGAATGTAGGTATAACACTCCAGGTTTTAAGCTTAATAAAACCTCTTCAATCAAACGTGATTGGCTCCAGAAAGATGATCAAGGAGAGATCAAGACCAGTATGGTCGGAAAAAGGGATCAGAGTGGTATAACACACTCAAGAATTCAGGCAGACAGGAATTCTTCTTCAACCAGCAAGGCTATTGGTTGGTGATAAGGATCAAGGTCACAAAGGACAGAGTTTGAGTATGGAGGCTCAAAGGATCAAGGGGGCAATCATGGATATACCCGGATAAATGGCTCAGATAGGTGGGGAAGGATGCCCACAGATAAATTGATTACTGATGATGGTCTGATAGGATGGATGCTGGGATCCTCTGATGCTCTGATGATGGGCCAAAAGACAGGGGAGAGCCCCTCCTTATATGGGCAGGAGGCCCTGTTAGACTATATACAACGGATTCTACAAATAGAGCGGAAAAGGGAAGGCAACCATGTGGTCACTCGCGTCGGTCTGTGGATGGGCGCGCGTAACAATACCAGAGTCACCCACCCCTTGTCCAAAGGCGGAAGCGGGTGGGAGAGAGAAATGAACCAAACCGCCGCGGATGTCCGCAGGCGGTCATTGGCACTCTTCCAAAGGCGGAAGCGGGTGGGAGAGTCCCAGGAAAGGTGACGGATGAAGTCCATGAGAGCGCGGATGGGCGGATAGGAGATTGGTTTGAGAAAGTTGAGTAAATCCTGATGGCCTTGAGATCCACGACTGATAGATCAAGTGCAATGGGAGGTTTGACGGATCCAAGGATTTGCCAAATGCTTGCGGGTGCGGTCGGGATGGATTCAGTAAATCATGGATGAGCGCCGCGCAACGGTAGCAATGAGGAGATTGGGAGGCGCAACGACAAAGATGAAGACACGCAACAACAAAGATGAGGACGTGCTATGACAACGGCGGAGATGAAAAGCAACACGGATAAAGGAAGCGCGACGCGCGCAGATGAAAGGAGTGCGGCGCGGCGCGCGACGTGGATAATGGAAGCGCCGCGCGCCCGCGGGTAAATAATGGTTTGGATGAGCCTGAGGATAAGTTGTTCAGCCAGGCGGTACGTTTGCGCAACAGTTTATGGATTGAGGTCTTAAGGCGGCCAGGGTGTCGAGGATGGGGCACCACATCGTTCAGCTGCTGCAAGACAGAATACTCGTAAGTTTTCCCCTCAATACCTGGCGGAGCAACCACGACCAATTGAAAAAGTAATCCAACAAGTTCATTGCCCAAGATTTCCAACTTATTTAGGTCGGCCATCACAGTGTAAAAACTTGTTATCCAGGCCATATCCTCCTTGGGTGAAGATAGTAAGCCCATCCTCTTCTCCGCAACGGCCAATTTGTGCCTTCTGTTGGACCTCTTGGATGTCTCCACTAACATATTGTATATTGATTTTGCCATTTCTATGCGGGACGCTTTGATGATGGCATATAGCTTGTTGTCAACCAAGTTACAAAGTAAGTTAACTATAGCTCTATTCTCTGTGATTGTCAAGGTGTCAAAGCTTGTTGGGTCCTCCAGGAAACTAGGGTTGCGGTTGAATGCCTGACAAAGGTTGCGGTCAATTGCCCCCTCCCACACCTTGAATTTGGATCCATCATATGCAAGGATTGGTCACTTGGTGTTGATATTCCAATTGAACAACATTGGATCCTTCACAAATTTGATAGCCAATGGGTTGTTGCCTTGATGACCGGGCATGTGGGGGGGAATTGGTGGGCCCACCATTTCCTGCGGGGTAGCCAGCCTTGACATGGCCGCTTCCATCCTTTGAAACTGCTGCTTTGTGGAAGGTAAAGGAGAGTTTTGCTCCTCAGTTGTCCGCAAGTCTGGAAGTTATTGATCTAGGCGTCTTTAAGGAGGTTGGATGCAATCAGTTCTTAAGTTTAGTGAGATAAAAGAGAGATAATGAGATGTATTCTTCTTCCTCCAATCCTACCTCTTACTTTCCTTTCCTTCTCCAATAGATGGATTGATAGAATGATTATAACCCAACCCAGAGTTGAGGGTGAGGAGTTGGATCCCCCCCTTCAACCCTAACCTAAGTACAACCACAAACGCAAAAGAACGATGAAACACAACCCCTAAGCACAGAACCCTAGCCCAACCCTACCCCTCCATTCCTTGCCCCATAAACCATGCCCCTTGATATCAACGTACGCCTGGTTCATCCTTCTCATGGCACGGCCCTCCGCCGCGCCCTACTTGGAGCCCCCTGGTTTGCCCGCCTGCGCGCGTCAGCGGACCTTGCGGTCCGCAGGTTGGCCCGTGCGCACCTAACCCCCAATTGCCCCGCCCTTGCCTTCCGGACTAGCCACCCACAAGCTTGGTTGGGCCGGCTCCATCACTTTGTCCGCGTTTGCTGGGCCGGTTGCAGCCCGGCGCCCTTGGAGTAGGCCCAACCTTCACCTGGTGCTGAGCCCCGCAATTCCTACTGCTGAGCTCTCAGCAGGCACTGCTGAGACCGCGCGCACCCAAATGCTGAGCCTGACCTACCCAACTGCTGAGCGCGCAGACCGCAACGCAGCTCTTAACCCAAGGTTATAAATACAACACCACATCCCCCCCCAAAGTTGAGTTCTGTCCCCAGAGGTCTCCCATTGCTGCCTTGCCTCCATCACACTACCAACCCGCCTCTCCCCCACCCACCCCAGCTCACCCCAGCCCCTCCTCCCCTTCCGCTCCGTTGCCATCATGATCCCCTGCGACTTCTGCGCCTGGAACGGGCTCGCGTGCTTGATTGTTCCTGGTCAACGCACCTGCACTTCTTTCCGTCGTGGCCATTGCCGCTGCTTGCTTGGCAAGGGAATTCCCCGTCCTTCTCCTCAATCTGGTTTCCGTCCCTGGCCGTGTAAGAGGGTCCATCTGGACCTGTTGGTGGTTTCGGACAATGAAACAATCTCCAAGGGCTCATGGACTCTGCCCGGATTGCCTCTTGCCCGCCCCCCCAGGACCAATTTGCAACTCTGCCTCCCCATTCTGCCGCGCAGGGCCCCCACGGAAGGAGAACTACCCAAACATTGCAGCTTATTGGTCCGCCTTACGGCTCTGGGTGGACCACTTTTGGGCCACGCAAGGCGCGAGGGACCCGCGCATCAATGAAATCCTCCAACGCCGCGCTGGCCCTCCTCCGGTCCCTATGCCAGCCCCTGCTCCTCCTTACTCGTTGGACTCGGACGACAGGCCCCCAACCCCCTGGGGCACTGTAAGACTCCAAACGGTGCTAGGCCGTGGCAGTTCTGCGGAGGGGAAAGGTGCTGTTTAGGCTGCCCTCCTGAGTTTTACAAAAATATTTAAATGTAACCAAGATCAAAGTCCAGAACCTGGTAAATGAGGAATCAAGCAGTAGAGGATAAGGATGATAATAGTTTGGTAGCAACGGAACAGCACTATCTGAGAGCAGATTATGCAGGAAAAACTTGAAAAAAAGAAGTTAAAGTCTTCTTAGAGTTCAAAGAACAAAAACTGTGTCAGCCTGCTACTTAGCACAGAGCAACCTGACAAAGCAGCAACAATAATAATATTAACAAAATAAAGATAAATGAATAAATAAAATTATTATAAAATGAAGGAGTAGGAAATCCATAAATATTATTGCAGAAATGGATTCCCCACCCAAAATAAGGTAGGGTCACTCACTGACCCCACCCTTGAATTCTTACTTCTTATATTTTTTAATTAATTTAATACAAAATGGTAAATGACCACGGCACCAGTATGGCACCTTTTAGCCATTTTAATATTTCACATGATATGTCATGTATAGGTTTCACACCTAAATTTCAGTCAAAATCCAGGTGTTGTGTGTAGTTTAGGAGTTACACGGAAAATTGTGTTTTGTCACAATTCCCGCACGCAGCCCCACGTCCCTAGCGCTGGTATCCTGCGTACGCAAACTCCCGCACGCAGCCCCGCGTTGGACTCCCGCACGCAGCCCCGCGTCCCTAGCCCTGGTCTCCTGCGTACGCAAACTCCCGCATGCAGCCCCGCGTTGGACTCCCGCGTACGCCAACTCCCGCACGCATCCCCGCGCCTCCTATGACATCCAGTTACTGCTCAGAGAAGCTACAATACAGTAGGATTTACACTACATATGTAAAGCTACTACACGAGCATAGATTATGGTTCAAAAACCTTAAAAATCAATTAAAATTAGTTATTAACTAATTTCTAGCATTTTTTATTAATTAAAAAAAGATCCAGACTCACCACAAAATAAGTTGATCAGAACCTTCAAAGACCACGAAACTACATAAGGAGTGGTCGTAAAATTTATTAAAAATTACATACAGGATCAGCAGAAGATGGAGAATCAATAAACATCAACGTCTGCTCACTTTGGACCAGTACTTACTGTACAAATTAAGGATCAGTGCAGGATCAGCAAAATGACTCATCTATTGATTAACAGATCCTGCAGCTGAAAAGGAGCTGTTCCTTGACAGATCTAAGGCCAGCAGGCTAACAGCACCTTGAGGACGTGCCAATCTTGCCCTGATTGCCCCCCTAGCCTCAGCCCATGGCTAGTACCCCTTCTAGAGGTCCTCAAGCACCCAAAAAGGAATATTTAAACAGGCTCTTTTGCCCTTCTGTTTCCAGATCAGTTAATCAGTTATCAGGAATTATTTATTATCAATCAGAAACGGTTTCATTGTTAATCAAGTGCTTATATGAAGATAAGAAAGTGATTTATGACTTAGTCTGTAGTAGTATTATTTACCTTTATTAACCAATCAACCATTGAAGTTTAGTCAGGCAATCAACCCCATCTGCTCTGAAACCCTTGCAATTATTCCAGGATTTTCGTGGTCAAGTACTCAGAGTGAGTGTTTCCCTTCCTGTCTAGGCCACGTGTGCTGTTAAGCCCGGCCATTAGTGGAATAAGTCCTTTCTAAGGCACCCATATTTATTCCAAGGTTCTTAAACTGCCTAAGGAGGCCCCTTGAAGAGAGGTTGCTAGTCTGTAAAGATCCCCAGTAGTATAATACTGTGGCCCCTCTTTTTATATTATATTTAAAACATTTATAACCAAACCAAATAAACCTTGCACTTGCTCTCACCATACCATTATTGGAGCTTTAAAGTGTTTATTCTTTGGAATATTATTGCTCCAAGTTCTTTTATCACTCTCTGTAGCTAAAGGACTGCAAGGTTCCTGGTATCAGAGAGCTGACAAACTGTTGTATGTAACAACGCCCACAAGATAATAACTCTGGTTTTCAGCAGAAGATTGGGGATGATCAACTCAAACCCAAGCAACCTCCAGGTTCTCGATGAACCTGCCCAAATCTCCGCAATCAAGTGCTTGAAGGGTACCAGATAACTGAGGGTGGCTGTACAAGACAAAGCACAATGTTTAAGAATCTCTAAAACAAACAGTAACTGATTTGAAGCAAAGATAACCTCAAAACTTCTCAAGGGACTCAAGAGTAGGCTGGCAGAATGCAACTCCAAAGAAGCTAAGGGGAGGTATAACACTCCAGGTCTGAAGCTTAATAAGACCTCTTCAATCAATTGTGATTGGCTCCAGAAAGGTGATCAGGGATAAGGACCAGTATGGTCAGAAAAAGGGATCAAGGAGTGGTATGAAACACTCAAAAATTCCAACAGACAGAATTTTTCTTCAACCAGCAAGGCTATTGGTTGGTGATAGGGATCAGGGATCCAGGGTTTGAGTATGGAGGCCCAAGGATCAAAGGTGTGCTGATTTAATGCTTGATGATTCCATGCTCCAATGATTTCATGCTCTGATGATTTCATGCTACAATGATCCTCAAAAAGGCAGGGGAGAGCCCCTCCTTATATGGGCAGGAGGCCCTGTTAGACTATGTACAACGGATTCTACAAATAGAGCGGAAAAGGGAAGAAAACCACGTTGTCACTCGCGTCCGTCTGTGGATGGGCGCGCGCAACAATACCAGAGTCACCCACCCCTTGTCCAAAGGCGGACAGAGTGGGAAAGAGAAATGAAACAAACTGCTGCGGATGTCTGCGGGCGGTAGTTGGCACCCTTCACACCTTCCAAAGGCGGAAGCGGGTGGGAGAGCCCCAGGAAAGGTGACGGATGAAGTCCATGAGAGGGCGGATGGGCAGATAGGAGATCAGCTTGAGACAGTTGAGGAAATCCTGACAGGCTTGAGATTCATGACTGAGAGATCAAGTGAGATGGGAGATTTGACGGATCCAAGGATTTGCCAAATGCTTGGAGGTGCGGTCAGGATGGATCCGGTAAATCATGGATGAGCGCTGCGCAACGGTAGCAATGAGGAGATTGGGACGCGCAACAACAAAGATGAGGACACGCAAAAACAAAGATGAGGAGGCGCTATGACGACGGCGGAGATGATGAGCAACACGCAACAGAAAGGATGATGAGCAACACGGATAAAGGACGCGCGACGCGCGCCAATAAAGGAAGCACGGCACGCGCGGATAAAGGAAGCGCAGCACGCGCGCACGGGTAAAGGAAAGTTTGGATGAGCCTGAGGATAAGTTATTTGGCCGCATGGTACGTTTGCTCAACAGTTTTTGGATTGAGGTATTAAGGCAGCCAGGGTGTCCCAGATGGGGTACCACATCTCTCCCCAACTTACAGACTGTCCCTAGTCTGCTCCTGAGTTTGATGCCATAGATAAAAGAAAGGAAAGAAAGATGATCAAAACCAAAGAATGGCCATTTTGATCTTGAGAGTGGTTGAGCAAAAAATTTGTCAATTTGACCAAAAATCCTAGAAGTGGCTGAGATAAAATGAAGGAGGCATCCCAAGTGCTCACACGCATGGCATGAAGTAGAGTTTTCACAAAACAACAAGGATCTTGCCCAGATGGTGCACAATTGGGAGGACTTAATTCTGGACCAAGTTGCCTCCACAAGAGTGAAATTTCTTGACCTGATCAGCAGAGAACCTTCTGGCCATCTGAGTACCATCTAGCTCCTCCAGAACATATGATCCACCTCTAACTTGACGGACTACTTGGTAAGGACCTTTCCATCAGTTAGAGAAAAGCTTTCCCCACTGAGTTTCTAGGGAACAATTACAAGCCAATACCAGGTCACCAGTGTTTAAAGGGTCCCTGATTTGATTCCAGTGTTAATCTTCCCAATACTGAACTGATTTTGCTCTTGATTCAATCATCTTCTGATAAGCTTTGTTACAAATATCTTTACTCCACTCCAGTTGCTTTGATCTGGCAACTAATAGGTCAGTAGTTGAGGAAACTTGTTCCCAAGAGATTCCCAAGAAAGACTCCATTTCAAGATCAAGAGGAAGAACAGCCCTCTGACCAAAGATGATTTCATAAGGAGAGTAACCAGTGGTTTGCTTATTGGAAATTTTGATCAGAGAAGAGGACCAAGGGGAGAAACTTTCAACAATTCTTGCCACTTTCACCAGCCAATTTGATGAGAGCAGCCTTCAAAGGAGCATGGCCTCTTTCCAACATGCCTTGTCCTTCAGGATAATAGGGAGTAGTAACTCTATGTTCTCCAGGGAGCAATAAGATCATTTCAGCAATTTTTCCACCAAATTCCAAGCCACCATCTGTAGAATAAGATCGGGCCAAGCCATAACGCGTTGTCCAAGTCTCATGAAGGAAAGCTGCTACTGATTCAGAGCTGAGGTTCTTAAGAAACTTTGCTTCAACCCATCCAGAAAAATCATCTCTAGCCACAATGAGGTACTTAGCTCCACCAGCCTTAATGTGAACCACATCCATAGCAATCCTCCTAAAGACAGTGGATTCTCCAGTGGGGTAACAAATTTTGGCCGGGAACCTAAGATCACGTTTCTGGCACACCTCACATCTCCTACACCATTGAGCAACGGATTTCTTCAGGGATGGCCACCAGAATTTTTTGGATATTCGTCGATAAGTTTTGGTTTCCCCACGATGACCAAGGCCTTCATGGAGATTTTCCAGGATCAAATCTTGCTTGGAAGGGAAAGTGACCACAACAAGTGCACAAGGAGTTGAACTTTTCATAAGCCTAGAACCTTGGACAAAGAAGTTGGAGCACTTCCTTTTAAGGGACCAAAATTCTTTGGCAGAAAGATCAGGGGGTCTTTGGAGAGTTGAAAGGTACTGCTCCAACTTAAGCCAGAAACCTGGCTGGAAACCAGAGTAATTTTGGGAGGAGAAGGCAAAGACAGGGCGGACCAAGGGTTCTTCCTCATCAAAATCCATCAAACTCTGATTCATTGTCTCCAATAGGTTGTCGAGATAAGCCATCAGGCATGGTGAAAGATTTTCCAGGCCTGTGAACAATATCAAAAGAGACAACTGGATGAAAGCCACCCAACAAGTCATTGGAGCATTTGGGAGGCTGTGGGCATTGATCATTTCAATAATAGATCGTGCATTGACTTGTAACTCAAAGTGTTGACCCCAAAGGACAGTCTGAAGCTTCTTCAACATTTGGGCCACACCGCAAAGTTCCAGTTTTGGCTGGGAGTACCTGGATTCCACATCTGAGAAAAGAAGAGATTCATACAGAGCAGGACAATCCAAACCATTTTCATCTTCCTGGGTAAGAACAGCCCCAACAGATTGATAACTTGAGTCCACTGCCAGATTGATCTTGCTGGCTCCGGGTCCATAAGTGATCTTTTTCAAAACAATGTCTTTCCCAACAATTGTTTTGAGCAACTGAAATGATTGTTTGCAGTCTTGGGTCCAAATCCATTCAGCATCCTTCCTGGTTAAGCGAGGCAAGGGAATAAAAATTTTGGATAATGAGGGAATGAAGATCCTGACATAAGTTACAACACCTAGGAAACCTCTAACTTCCGTTGGATTTATTGGGGTAGGCCAGGAGATGATTTTGTTGACTTTAGAGGGTGCCATCCTTCTTCCGTCCTTGCAGGCTATATGACCAAAGATTTCCAAGGCAGGGACACAGGCAGCAAGTTTTGATCCAGAGACAGTAAGGGAAGATTTCTCGATTCAAAACAAAATTCTTTCCAAGACAATAGCATACTCCCAGATAAATCTTTGGATTCCTGAGTGCCAAGGTAACAGCTCATTATCATAGTCAGAGACTGGACCTTTAATCCCACCATCATCCATAAAGATACCCGCATGATCCGGGATTTTGTCCTGGAGGATCCACATCATCTGCGCCTGATAGACTGCAACCGAGTTGGTGGCACCTTGAGGCAATTGAGTCAACTGAAATTGACCAAGGGGAGTATCAAAAGTAGTGAGGGGACAAGAAATAGGATGCAAAGATTGTTTGTCATAGCCACCCATAATGTCACCTAGACCATAGCAAGCTCTCCCAGAGAAGGATTCAACAAATTCTTCAGTGGCAGGCGGCACACCATAGTCTTTAATAGTAACTTTATTAAGAGGTTGGAGATCATGAAATACTCTAAGTTTAGCATTACTCTTTAGAACACAGAAAACAAGAATGGAATAGCTAGAAGTCAATTGTTTGTATAAACTGGTTTGGACTCGTTTGCAGACCAACTTGATGAATTTGTTGACTTTAGCAGCAGGGATTAGGATCTTTTTCTTTTGCCAAGGGTCATGTTCAACTACAGGGATAATGTAAGGGAGACCATAGGATTCTTTCAAGAGACCTCTCTCTTCCTCACAGAATTCAATAGATTTTTTCCTTAGAGACAAAATATTCTTGATCAAATTTAACTCATCAGGAAGAAGCCATCCATCTGGACCAAAGTTGACCACTTTCAGACGTTCTTCAGTGACTCAACCAGAGGGAATAAATGGATCAGTGAGGGATTTGGATAGACCACAGTAAGTATTGCGGGATAGTGGAGGACGCATAAGAGGAGGGTTGAGGTTGAGAGGCATTGGTTGTTTGACTGGCTGGACCTTCTTTGCAACTGGTTTGTACTTGGTGGCAAAGATGAGGAATCCCTGCTTCCTCCAAGCATTGAGCAGTGAGAGCTGACTACAAAAACTGAGGCCATGTTCCAAAATCTTCCAAGTCCAATGTTGTTCTATGTCCTTGAAAGGTGCCTTCTCCATAAAAGAGGATCCAAAAGATAACACATTGCTCACATGTGTGGCACAGTGTAGAGTTTCAAAAACAACAGTAGTAGAAGCCCTTGGTGGTGCTGAATTGGGAGGACTTACTTCTACCCCAAATTGCCTCCACCTAAGACCAGACTCCTTCATACCCAAGCTACCAAGAAAAGAATCAAGATTGAGATCTAGTTTAGACTCATTGCGGAGATTCAAAACCAGAATAGAGGATGAGTGATCAGGCTGAAAAGAAAAAGAAAAAGAAGATACAACAGATCCAGACAGAGAAGAAATATTTTTGGATTTTTTGGATTTTTTACGTTTTTGGGTTTTGATCTTATTTGGATGAGAAGAAAATGATGAGGAAAAAGAAAGATAAGCCTCTGAGGTGGGAGTTGGTCCATGAGTTGAAGTCTGAGGCTGAGGAGAACTACAACTATCAGTAGGGCCAACTATTCTGCTAAAAAATGAGGATGTAAGGAATGAGAGTTCTCTTTCTGCTTTCCTTTCAGGACAGATTTGGGAGGGTGACCAGGGAAGTCTCTTTCCCAACAACCAGAATCCAAAGAACAAAGGGGAAATTCAATCTTTCTGCCATCAGCATCAGGGAGGAGAATTCTCTCCCCAACTTGATCAGAAAACATCAGGGTAGCACCAAAGTCCATTAAAAAAGGCCTTCCCAAGTTCATGGGACCATCCAGACGAGTGATCCAGAAGTGACAGGTGCCAACAATATACCAACCAATTCAAACATGAATATCCTCAGCAATACCAACCAGTTCACAGGACTGATTCACAATTCCATAGATCGCAGAGTTGAAACTGACCCTTGGGCTAAGTTTAAGCTTGCAGGCCATGGAGTCCAAAATCAAGTTGAGCTGAGAACCCAAATCCACAACGAGAGAAACCATTTTAGTTGATTCACCAAAACAACATGGAAGAAAAACAATAGGACAGGAATACAGGTTGGTATCTGAAGAGGGATCTGTTCCACCAGAATCCTCTATCAGAGTACCAGAGGAGACCTTCAATTTGTCCGGACCAATCTCCACACGTCAATGAGAAACCCATTTCTTCATCCCTTCTGCCACAGATGGAGAAATCAACAGGAGTTCAGCCACAGATAGATCAGGGATTTTAATATCAGAAATTTTCTTTAATACTCCTTCCACAGCATTAGGGTAGTCCTTGGAGATGCCCCTCTCAAATCAAACTCTGGGCTGGGTGGAGGGAGGAAGATCAGGTGTAATAGGTGATGGAAGAGGATCTGAGAGTTGGGCAGGTTGAAGAGGAGGAGGATAAGAGTTGTCCTGGAACCTTTCCATAAGTGGTTCCCTTTCTACTTCCATGTCTTCCACATCAGAGGAAGGAGGCTCAGGTGAAGATCGGCGTTTAACGGGTTTTTGCAGAATAGAGGATGGAACAGGAGGTGACTTATGAAGTTTTGGTTCCTCATGGAGTTTCCTAGCTGGATCGGATTGATAGGTGCCAGGGAAGCTGGAAGAAGTGATAGCTGGGGGATACCAAGGTTGCAGAGTTCCACAGGATGATCAAAAATCCACAGAGACCAAGGATGCCTTCTTAGGAGTTGGTGGTTGGTATGAGGCCACCACATGACGGATCGGTCAAGACAAATTGAAAGGGATCAAAGCACCGGTAGGAAGGAAAAAATTATTTCCCTTCTGCTGTACTAACTTCTCCTCCTTGTCTTTCTGGAGTTCAGGACATCTACCGGTACCATGGCCTTCCCTATGGCAATAATAACAGACTATAGTAGACTTAAGAACAGAATTAGCAGGTTTATGAGTGGCTAAAGAGGATATTTTCTGATCTATTTTATTCTCAAATGCCTGAAGTAATTTAGTGATCTCATCTAGAGTAGGTGTCTCCCGGTGAGTCTGAGGATTGGGTTTAGGTCTGCAATTGGCTTCCATCTTATTCATAATTTTGTTAGATACTTGAAAAGAGGGGGCAAGGACTGGTTCAGTGATTTTAGGTTTTTCAAAGGTGAGAGCTGTTTGACCTTTCATCACTTTATCCACAGTATTCCTAAGTACCATGAAAGCAGGGAGCTTGAACCAATTTTCTCTTGTCGTGATCATGGATCCACATTTCACCAATTCATCCTTAATTCTTTCCTGTACTCCTGGAGAGAAAGACTGAAAAAATTGCACTCAAATTTTGTCCAATGCATCAATGTGATTGTTCCGGATAAGATAGGACTGGATAGGGTCCCAAGATTTTCTAAAAGTCTGATAGTCAGAGGCTGAGGAGATACCACCATTGGAGATCCATTGAGAAACCAGGGCATCCAAGTCTTGCAAAGTAAATCTGGCTACATCTATTTTTATCCCAATAGGCTAACATAGCCTCCTTCAGGAGCCGCCAGTTGTGAGTTTTGAATCCCTCAAATGATTTGATAACCTCCATAACTTTGTCAGAAGAGATGAAAAACCGTAACTTATAAGCCATATAATATTCACTGGCACCATCCAATTTGGCAGCCATCTCATAGGAGTCAAGGAATCATTTGACGTTGGTCCCATTTAAGCCTAAATTTTTGTTCTGAGGTTTGATTTTGACCATCTTGGCCCAAACAGCTAAAGAGGATCCAGCAGATTTCATGTTGAAGGGTTCCTAAGAGATGCAAACGAGCAGAGTTCAAAGGTGGCTCACAAGTGTGGCAAGAGTAGATTTTTCACAAAACAACAAGGATCTTGCCCAGATGGTGCACAATTGGGAGGACTTACTTCTGGACCAAGTTGCCTCCACGGATCAGATCTGAAAAAAGAACAAACAGAAAAAGCAAAGAAAAAAATCGGATTGGATTTTGGAGTTGATTCTTCAAGTTGGGACTGTAAATCCCAAGGTTGCTGGTTTGATCCCGGCCCGGGGGACCAAATGTAAGACTCCAAACGGTGCTAGGCCGTGGCAGTTCTGCTGAGGGGAAAGGTGCTGTTTAGACTGCCCTCCTGAGTGTTACAAAAATATTTAAATGTAACGGAGATCAAGCTTCAGAACCTGGTAAATGAGGAATCAGGCAGTAGAGGATAAGGATGATAATAGTTTGGTAGCAATGGAACAGCACTATCTGAGACAAGATTATGCAGGGAAAGACTTGAACAAAAGAAGTTAAAGTCTTCTTAGAGTTCAAAGAACAAAAGCTGTTGTATGTAAACAACAACCACAAGCTAATAACTCTGGTCGTCAGCAGAAGATTGGGGATGATCAACTCAAACCCAAGCAACCTCCAGTCTCTCAATGAACCTGGCCAACTCTCCGCAATCAAGCGCTTGAAGGGTACCAGATAACTGAGGGCGGCTGTACAAGACAAAGAAAAATGTTTTAGAAGCTCTAAAACAAACAGTAACTGATTTGAAGCAAGGATAACCTCAACACTTCTCAAGGGACTCAAAAGTAGGCTGGCAGAATGCAACTCCAAAGAAGCTAAGGGGAGGTATAACACTCCAGGTCTTAAGCTTAATAAGACCTCTTCAATCAATTGTGATTGGCTCCAGAAAGGTTATCAGGGATCAGGACCAGTATGGTCAGAAAAAGGGATCAAGGAGTGGTATGACACACTCAAAAATTCCAACAGACAGAATTTTTCTTCAACCAGCAAGGCTATTGGTTGGTGATAAGGATCAGGGATCAAGGGTTTGAGTATGGAGGCTCAAGGATCAAAGGTGTGCTGATTTCATGCTGGATGATTCCATGCTCCAATGATTTCATGCTCTGATGATTTCATGCTCCAATGATCATCAAAAAGGCAGGGGAGAGCCCCTCCTTATATGGGCAGGAGGCCCTGTTAGACTATGTACAACGGATTCTACAAATAGAGCGGGAAAAGGAAGAAAACCACATGGTCATTCGCGTCCGTCTGTGGATGGGCGCGCGCAAAAATACCGGAGTCACCCACCCCTCGTCCAAAGGCGGACAGAGTGGGAAAGAGACATGAACCAAACCGCCGTGGATGTCTGCAGGCCGTAGTTGGCACCCTTCACCCCTTCCAAAGGCGGAAGCGGGTTGGAGAGCCCCAGGAAAGGTGACGGATGAAGTCCATGAGAGCGCGGATGGGCGGATAGGAGATCAGCTTGAGACGGTTGAGTAAATCCTGAAAGGCTTGAGATTTATGACTGAGAGATCAAGTGAGATGGGAGATTTGACGGATCAAAGGATTTGCCAAATGCTTGGCGGTGCGGTCGGGATGGATCCGGTAAATCATGGATGAGCGCTGCGCAACAGTAGCAATGAGGAGATTGGGATGCGCGACAACAAAGATGGGGACGCCCAACAACAAAGATGAGGAGGCGCTATGACAACGGCGGAGATGACGAGCAACAAGCAACGGAAAGGATGATGAGCAATGCGGATAAAGGACGGGCAACGGGCGCAGATAAAGGAAGTGCGGAGCGCGGATAAAGGAAGCGCAGCACGCGCGCGGGTAAAGGACGGTTTGGATGAGCCTGAGGATAAGTTGTTTGGCCGGATGGTACGTTTGGGCATCAGTTTATGGATTGAGGTATTAAGGCGGCCAGGGTGTCCCGGATGGGGCACCACAGCACCCCTTGCCACCCGCGTTGCCTGTTGTTATCTCATTTTCCTCTCCCGCTGGACCAAGCCCCCCCCTATGGTCCGCCGGGGACTCCTTCTTCACCAGTCCCGCCTTCTCCCAGCCCACCCAAGATTCCGGATATCCCCGTTTTCCCGGCTGTTCCGCTTGCAAGGTTTGATGCAATGGTGGATGACGCAGACAGACTCCTTTGGCGGTTCCTGGTGGCCCCTTGCGCCCACACCCCCGCAACCAACGGGAAATCTTGGCATCCTTCCGGAAATTAGCTGCAGCAGCTCGCCCGGATGCGGAGGAGGTGATGAGGACTTGTCCAAAGTAGATGGATTGCCCCCCCTTTTCTTCATTTCAATCTTGTATCCTATTCCGCGCCTTTTTGCAAAGAAATAAACTTTTGCCGCGCCGTCCTGAGTAGCCTTCAGGCTTGTGAGAACCTTTGCGCACAAGATCCGCCTCTTGAAAGCATTCCCCGCAAGTGAGAGCAAGAGTGAGTGAGAAAGAGGTCTGCGCCCGCATCCTGAGTGAGAGTGGGAGTGAGAATAAAGGCGGAGTTAAGAGTGAGGATGAGTGAAATTAAAGTCCACGCCAGCGTCCTGAGCCAAAAAAGTTCCCTGGAAGGTACCTGGACTGCCCCAGCCAAACTGCCACACAGTTCCCTGTACCCAATCCTGCAACAAACGCAACAATCCTACATCAGCACGCGCACAGTCATCCAAGAGAGGCAAAGAAGGAAGTTGAGAAAACAAACATTCTGGGGTTTCTAGCTGTTCCGGCTGTGAACCGGCTAGGACACCCCTTACCAAATCAGACCTGTCCCGTACGTGTCCCGCACCAAGAGAAAAGAAGGAAAAGAACCAAGCCCATAAAAAAGGGAAACCAAAACCCCAAGAAAAGCGGAAAGAAATTTTTTTTTTTTTAAAGGCCTCCGCTCCTTGTCCCGCATTGACCAATCCGCGGGGCTTTTCCTTGCATTTACAGACCTGGCTAGCGCTGCGCCCGCGTCCCTGTGATCAATCATAACCAAAACCAGTACCAATCCAAGAGGCCAATCAAATATAAAAAGAAGTAGGAGAACAGACATTCTGGGGTGTCTAGCTATTCCGGCTATGAACCGGCTAGGAAACCCCCTCACCAAATCAGACCTTTACCCTACTTGAGCCCGCCACCAAGTTGACGGCTGTCCCCAGAGGTTTGTAGCCTTTCACTCCTCCAAGGTGTCACGTCGCGCGCGGGCCCCTCCTCAGACAAAGGATCCGGCCCATCCACTGATCCTGAACTTCCGACGCCGTCCCCTGCGTTTGGGCCATCCCTGGCCATCTTGTCAAAGGAAGTGGAACCGCACACAAAGAAACGCTTCACATGCAAGGCCCTGGCCTTCAGCGCCCCGTCCAGTTCCTTGAGCTGGTAGCTCCCGCCCTCGAACTTGGATGCCACGGGGAAGGGGCTGTTCCATTGGTTGGCAAAAAGCTTTCCCCACTGAGATTCCAGACTCCAGTTGTACAACAAAACCAAGTCACCCTTCCGCAGCGGGTCCTGGAGGCAGTGGGAGCAGCGCTCATCCCAATAGCGGACCAAAGCCATCCTTGTCTTCCGCAACCTTTCAGCGGCCTATGCCAGGGTCTTTTCCTGTCGGAGAAGCTGTTCAGCGCGCGCTTCCACAAGTTCTGCGGAGGTCTTCACCTTCCACCAGTCCACGCCCAAGAAGGTTTCAAGCTCAATGTCCACCAGAAGTACCGGATGCTGTCCGTAGAGAAGTTTGTAAGGCAAGTAGCCTTTCAAGCGTTTGATCGAGATCCTGTCCGCAAAAAGGACCGCTGGAAGGGCCTCCTGCCACCGTTTACCATCCTCCCCACACATCTTTACCAGGGCGTCCTTAATGGGCTGATGGCTGCATTCAATCATCCCAGCACCCTCTGGATAGTATTCCGTGACCCGCCCAAACTTAGCTCCGCATCTCTGGACCAGTGCCATCAAGAGCCCCTGCAACTCCGCGCCTCCGTCGACAGTGACCAAGCAAAGCAAACCATACCGCGCAAACCAATCTTCCTCCAAAAACTGAGAAACCTTCTGCACCAACAACTTCACCAGAGGACAAGCCTTGACCCAACCTGAAAGATTGTCCCGCGCAACCAGCAGGTACGCAAACTTCCCTGCCTTTATGTGGACCACGTCAAGGGAGACCCGCCCCAACAATGTTTCCTCCCCCGTAGGGTGACCCACCTCCCTGGGCAGCCTAGAACTCTGCCGTTGGCACGCTTTGAAAGACTTCACCCACTCCCGTACCGCACGCACCACACCCGGCCACCCAAACCTTGCCTTCACCCACCTCCGTGTTTCAATCTCGCCCCGGTGCCCAAGGTCCTCGTGGAGACACCTCAGAATCATTTCCTGGTCCCTCCTCAATGTTGCGACCACCAAAGGCACCGGGGTACTTTGCCGCCACAGTTTCCCGTCCTGCATGTAGAAGTTGGTTGTCCGCCGCTTTGCCCACCAAATTTCTGTTCCTGACGCGTCCTTGGGAAACTGGAGATCCCGCAAGAAGGAACACAAGATTGAGTAGCACCCGGAATGCTGCAGCGCAAGGGTGACCTCTGTCTCCATCATACCCATGCGAATAACCGGAGACTCCACGTCCAAGGGCTCCGCCCCCTCAAAAGGATCCTCCCGTGGATACCCCGACAGCACGTCGGGCATTGTGAACGCCTTTCCTGGAACATGAACCACGCAAAAAGTGAAGAGCTGGAGAAACGCCACCCACCTAGTCATAGGAGCCTTTGGCAGCATTGGAGAATTGATCATCCTTGCCAGGGCCTCCGCGTCTACCAGAAGCTTGAATTGCACCCCCCAGAGCAGGTGCTGAAGCCTCCGGACAATTTTGGTGACTCCGCATAATTCTCACTTTGGCTGCGAGTACCAACTCTCCGTTGCTGTAAAAGTCATGGACTCATAGAGAACCAACCTATCCTTACCATCCTCCTCCTGCCTCAGGACACAGCCCATGCCAAACTTGCAAGAGTTGACGGCCAAGCGGATCCCTCCCGCGTCGTAGTCGAGGTTGCAGAGGACAATGTTGCGGCCCACAATCTCCTTGAGCTTTGCAAAGGCAGCGTCACACTGCGCCGTCCATTCCCATGCCGCCCCTTTCCGGGTCAGCGCCCACAGTGGACTTGCAACTTCCGCAAACCGTTCAATGAACATGCAAACATAGCTGCACAGTCCCAAAACTTGGAGAATATGCAAGGGAGTCTGCGGGGTTGGCCATTTGAGGACTTTGTTTTGTTTCTTTGCCGTGATTCTCCTGCTGTTGAAAGCCACCACATGGCCTAGCACTTCCAATGCCGGAACACAAACTGCCAACTTACCCCCTGATACCGTAAGCCCTGCCTCCTCAATTCAAAAAAAGACCCGCTCCAATTTCTGCATGTACTCCCAGATGAAGCAGCAGATCTTTGGGGCCTCCTCTAGCACCGCACCCCCGTAATCCGTCTTTGGTCTTTTAATGCCGGCATCGTCAATGAAGATCAGAACCCCGTCCGGTATGTCGTCCCGCAGCATCCACGTCATCTGGGCTTGATAAACCACCACCGAGTTTGATGCCCCCTGCGGCAACCGCATCAGCTGCATCCTTCCCAATCCTGTCTCAAACGCAGTTAGCGGCCACGAGTCGGGATGGATCTTGTGCTGATCATACCCCCCATTACATCAACCAAACCGTAACACACGCGCCCCGCCATTGATTCCAGGAACTCCTCCACGCGCAGAGGCAATCCCCCATCCCAGATAGTGAACGAGTTAAGCCGCTGCAGGTTGTGAACAATCCTAAGCAACTTCCCGTCCTGCTTAACAACCGCAAAAATTGGGCTAGAGTAGCTTGATGTCAACTGCTCGTACAACCCCGTCCTCACACGCTCCCGGACCAGTTCCAAGAAGGGTTCCCGCACGGTCCAAGGGATCAGAATCAGCCTGATTTTCCAGGGCTTGTGCGGCACCGTGGGGATTAAATAGGGGTTTCCAACCTCTCCCTTCAGCAATCCGCACTTGTAGGGCCCAAAGGCAAGGGCCTTCTTGCAGAGCACCAAAACCAATGCTAAAAAATCCTTCTCCTCCGTACTCAACCACCCCGCCGGCCCAAAATTCAGCGCCTTGATTTGCTTGTTTGTGATCCGCGCCAACCGTGTTACCCACCCAAACTTCCTCAACGGACACACCCAGGGATCCCAAGACCAGGAGATCAGCCTCAGAGGACCGTTCAGCCCCTGCGGCATGGGCTTGTTCCAGGGCCAGACCTTTCGCGCCACAGGCTTTCATTGCCCCGCTTTGCACCTAACCATCCTTAAGCACCCGCCGTTGTTGTCGTGAATCCTAGCAACAATCAACCCGCGGCTCTTGCCTTTGCTCACAAGCGTGGCACTATGGTAGGGTTTTTGAAACACAGTACCTTCTGGTGGTGCATACTGAGGAAGAGGACTTACTTCAGCCGCTTGCGCCCTCCACGCACTTCCTTCCGCTTTTTGCTCCTCCCTAGTCGACTGCCCGCACAAGGCCAGAGCCTGCCCCGCGCGGTACCCACGGTCAACTAGGGAAAATCCTCTGCAGGGCGGTCCTTGTGGTTGTCCCCACCGTCCAACTCTGCCTCTTTGCTGACTGCCGCCAATGGCACCCATTTCTCCTTCCTGTGGTTGGAGATTGTTGTCTCAAACCTTGCCCCAGACACATCCTCCACCGTCAGCGCCTCCATCCCTTCCGCCGCGTTGAACGTCATTTGGGCCCGGAATCCAAACATGAACGGCCAACCCAAAATCACGTCACTGCACTTGACCGAGAGGAAAAACAGCGGCTTCTGAACCTTTGCGACCTCCACCTCTTCTTCCTCCACCACCCCATCTACCCAACATTTCCCCCCATTGAGCGTCCAAAAGCCCATAGCACACTTCCTCTGCACCAGGCCCAAATCATCCACCAGTTTTGAAGGGAGCAGATTGACCATTGACCCGCTGTCCACCATTGCCTGCACTTTCCTTCCCGCAATCTTCAGTGAGACATAGGCAAGCGGCACCGACACGGCTTTGGATCGGCACAACTCCCGTTCCGCTTCTTCCGTCACTGCATTCACGCGCTGCACTGTTGCCTTGATCCTGCAGCCCCCATGCTCCTTCATCGCCTGAACCATTTCCTCAACAACCACCGGAGAGACCGCGACCAGCTCCCATAGCGTGAGAGGTATTGGTAACTAACTCCTCATCACTTGCCAAACAATTTCTGCGGCCTTCCTTCTTCCTCCGGAGCTGATTGCCGGCGCGTTGCCCTTACCCTTGGAGCTTGATTTAATGGCCGCTCCTTGGCATCCACTTCCATCCTTTCCGACACGATCAGCTTGTTTGCCGCCAATGTTGTGGAAAGAATAAATTTTATCCCCCTATAATTGTCCCAAGGTTTGGAAGTTAACGGTTCCCTGCGTTTGAAAGGAGATGAGGATTTCCGAAGTTGCACTTAAATGAGAAATAGAAATAAGGAGATAAAGAGATAAAGAAAAGTAGAGAGAGAGAGAAATCGCCAATCCTTCAATCCTAAGAACTTTCCACCTGGATGTGTATCCGGTATGAGTTCCTTTAATCTCCTGGTGAGATGAGTGATCCAATCCAATGATGTTATTTGATGATTCACTTCTCTTATCCTGGAGTTGAGAGTGAGGATAAGTCCTCCCTCTCAACCCTAACCTAAGTACACGCGCAAATAACAGTATGACAACAAAACAGAAAACAATCCCAAAGCAGAAACCCTAGCCTCCTCTCCCCACCTCCGTAACAAAGTCCCCCCATTTTCCGTACGCCGTTACTTCCATCAGGTTTGTCCTTCTCATGATGCGTTCCTTGCACCGCGCCCTACTCAGAGGCCCCTGCCCCTGTCCGTATGCGTTTGTCCACGCCCGTTGTGGGTGTTTGTTAATTTTTGGCATGACCCGCGTGCTTGTGCGCATGCTCCATCCGTTCCTTCACGGTTTTTTATCTCTTCTGACAAAGTTATGGAGGTTATCAAATCGTTTGAGGGATTTGGAACTCACAACTGGTGGCTCTTGAAGGAGGCTATGTTGGCCTATTGGGGAAAAATAGATGTAGCCAGATTTACTTTGCAAGACTTAGATGCCCTGGTTTCTCAATGGATCTCCAATGGTGGTATCTCCTCAGCCTCTGACTATCAGACTTTCAGAAAATCTTGGGACCCTATCAAGTCCTATCTTATCCAGAACAATCACATTGATACGTTGGACAAAATTTGAGTGCTATTTTTTCAGTCTTTCTCTCCAGGAGTGCAGGAAAGAATTAAGGATGAATTGGTGAAATCTGGATCCATGATCACAACAAGAGAAAATCGGTTCAAGCTCCCTGATTTCATGGTTCTTAGGAATACTGTGGATAAATTGATGAAAGGTCAAACAGCTCTCACCTTTGAAAAACCTAAAATCACTGAACCAGTCCTTGCCCCCTCTTTTCAAGTATCTAACAAAATCATGAATAAGATGGAAGCCAATCGCAGACCTAAACCCAATCCTCAGACTCACCGGGAGACACCTACTATAGATGAGATCACTAAATTACTTCAGGAATTTGAGAATAAAATAGATCAGAAAATATCCTCTTTAGCCACTCCTAAACCTGCTAATTCTGTTCCTAAGTCTACTATAGTCTGTTATTATTGCCATAGGGAAGGCCATGGTACCGGTAGATGTCCTGAACTCCAAAAAGACAAGGAGGAGAAGTTAGTGGAGCAGAAGGGAAATAATTTTTTCCTCCCAAATGGTGCTTTGATCCCTTTCGATTCGTCTCAACCAATCCATCATGTGGTGGCCTCATACCAACCACCAACTCCTAAGAAGGCATCCTTGGTCTCTGTGGATTTTCAATCATCCTGTGGAACTCTGAAACCTTGGTATCCCCCAACTATCACTTCTTCCAGCTTCCCTGGCACCTATCAATCCGATCCAACTAGGAAACGCCATGAGGAATCAAAACCTCATAAGTCTCCTCCTGTTCCATCCTTCATTCTGCGAAAACCCGCTAAGCGCCAATCTTCACCTGAGCCTCCTTCCTCTGATGTGGAAGACATGGAAGTAGAAAGGGAAGAACTTATGGAAAGGTTCCAGGACAACTCTGATCCTCCCCCTCTTCAACCTGCCCAACCCTCAGATCCTCTTCCATCACTTATTACACCTGATCTTCCTCCCTCCACCCAGCCCAAAGTTTGATTTGAGAGTGGCATCTCCAAGGACTACCCTAATGCTGTGGAGGGAGTATTAAAGAAAATTTCTGATCTGAAAATCCCTGATCTATCTGTGGCTGAACTCCTGTTGATCTCTCCATCTGTGGCAGAAGGGATGAAGAAATGGGTTTCTTGTCAACACGTGGAGATTGGCCCGGACGAATTAAAGGTCTCCTCTGGTACTCTGATAGAGGATTCTGGTGGAAAAGATCCCTCTTCAGATACCAACCTGTATTCCTGTCCTCTTGGTTTTCTTCCATGTTGTCTTGGTGAATCAACTAAAAGGGTTTCTCTCCTTGTGGATTCAGGTTCTCAGCTCAACTTGATTTTGGACTCCATGGCCTGCAAGCTTAAACTTAGCCCAAGGGTCAGTTTCAACTCTGCTTTTTATGGAATTGGGAATCAGTCCTGTGAACTTGTTGGTATTGCTGAGGATATTCCGGTTCAAATTGGTCAAAATATTGTTGGCACCTGTCACTTCTGGATCACTCTTCCTGATGGTCCCATGATCTTGGGAAGGCCTTTCTTAATGGACTTTGGTGCTACCCTGATGTTTTCTAATCAAGTTGGGGAGAGAATTCTCCTCCCTGATGCTGATGGCAGAAAGATTGAAGTTCCCTTTTGTTCTTTGGATTCTGGTTTTTGGGAAAGAGACTTCCCTGGTCACCCTCCCAAGTCTGTCCTGAAAAGAAAGCAGAAAGAAAACTCTCATTCCTTTCATCCTCATTTTTTAGCAGAATAGTTGGCCCTACTGATAGTTGTAGTTCTCCTCAGCCTCATACTTCAACTCATGGACAAACTCCTACCTCAGAGGCATATCTTTCTTTTTCCTCATCATTTTCTTCTCATCCAAATAAGATCAAAACCCAAACAAGTGAAAAATCCAAAAATTCCAAAAATATTTCTTCTCTGTCTGGATCTGTTGTATCTTCTTTTTCTTTTTCATTTCAGCCTGATCACTCAACCTCTATTCGGGTTTCAAATCTCCGCAATGAGTCTTAACTAGATCTTGATCTCAATTCTTTTCTTGGTAGCTTTGGTATGAAGGAGTCTGGTCTTAGGTGGAGGCAATTTGAGGTAGAAGTAAGTCCTCCCAATTGTGCACCACCAGGGGCTTCTACTACTGTTGATTTCAAAACTCTCCTTCATGCCACGCGTGTGAGCACTTGGGACGCCTCCTTCATTTTATCTCAGCCATTTTTAGGATTTTTGGTCGGATCAACATATTTTTTTCTCAACCACTCTCAAGATCAAAATTTCCATTCTTCTGTTTCAATCATCTTTCTTCCCTTTCTTTTTCGATGGCATCAAACTCAGGAGCAGACTAGGGACAGTCTGTAAGTTAGGGGAGATGTGGTGCCCCATCCTGGACACCCTGGCCACCTTAAGACCTCAATCCATAAACTGTTGCGCAAACGTACCATCCGGCCAAACAACTTATCCTCAGGCTCATCCAAACAGTCCTTTATCCGTGCGCGTTGCGCGTCGCGCCTTGCGTGCTGTGGTGCCCCATCCGGGACACCCTGGCCGCCTCAATACCTCAATCTGTAAACTGTTGCGCAAACATACCATCCGGCCAAACAACTTATCCTCAGGCTCATCCAAACCGTCCTTTACCAGCACCCGCCACACTTCCTTTATCTGCGCGCGTTGCGCGTCCTTTATCCGTTTTGCTCATCATCCTTTCCGTTGCATGTTGCTTTTCATATCCGCTGTCGTCATAGCGCCTCCTCATCTTTGTTGTTGCGCGTCCTCATCTTTGTTGTTGCACGTCCCAATCTCCTCATTGCTACTGTCACGCGGCGCTCATCCATGATTTACCGGATCCATCCCGACCGCACCTCCAAGCATTTGGAAAATCCTTGCATCTGTCAAATCTCCCATCTCACTTGATCTCTCAGTCATGAATCTCAAGCCTGTCAGGATTTACTCAACCGTCTCAAGCTGATCTCCTATCCGCCCATCCGCGCTCTCACGGACTTCATCCGTCACCTTTCCTGGGGCTTTCCCACCCGCTTCCGCCTTTGGAAGGGGTGAAGGGTGCCAACTACCGCCCGCGGACATTGGCGGCGGTTTGGTTCATTTCTCTTTCCCACTCCGTCCGCCTTCGGACGAGGGGTGGGTGACTCTGGTATTTTTCTGCGCGCCCATCCACAGACGGACACGAGTGACCACATGGTTTTCTTCCCTTTTCCGCTCTATTTGTAGAATCCGTTGTACATAGTCTAACAGGGCCTCCTGCCCATATAAGGAGGGTCTCTCCCCTGCCTTCTTGATGATCATTGGAGCATGAAATCATCAGAGCATGAAATCATTGGAACATGGAATCATGCAGCATGAAATCAGCACACCTTGATGAGGGTTGGGTGACTCTGGTATTGTTGCGCGCGCCCATCCACAGACGGACGCAAGTGACCACCTGGTTTTATTCCCTTTTCCGCTCTATTTGTAGAATACGTTGTACATAGTCTAACAGGGCCTCCTGCCCATATAAGGAGGGGCTCTCCCCTGCCTTTTTGATCATCATTGGAGCATAGAATGATCCAGCATGAAATCAGCACACCCTTGATCCTTGAGCCTCCATACTCAAACCCTTGATCCCTGATCCTTATCACCAACCAATAGCCTTGCTGGTTGAAGAAAAATTCTGTCTGTTGGAATTTTTTTTGAGTGTGTTAAAGCACTCCTTGATCCCTTTCTCTTACCATACTGTTCCTGATCCCTGATCACCTTTCTGGAGCCAATCACAATTGATTGAAGAGGTCTTATTAAGCTTAAGACCTGGAGTGTTATACCTCCCCTTAGCTTCTTTGGAGTTGCATTCTGCCAGCCTAATCTTGAGTCCCTTGAGAAGTGTTGAGGTTATCCTTGCTTCAAATCAGTTACTGTTTGTTTTAGAGCTTCTAAAACATTGTTCTTTGTCTTGTACAGCCACCCTCAGTTATCTGGTACCCTTCAAGCGCTTGATTGCGGAGAGTTGTCCAGGTTCATTGAGAGCCTGGAGGTTGCTTGGGTTTGAGTTGATCATCCCCAATCTTCTGCTGACAACCAGAGTTATTAGCTTGTGGTTGTTGTTTACATAAAACAGCTTTTGTTCTTTGAACTCTAAGAAGACTTTAACTTCTTTTGTTCAAGTCTTTCCCTGCATAATCTTGTCTCAGATAGTACTTTTCCACGCTACCAAACTATTATCATCCTTATCCTCTACTCCTTGATTCCTCATTTACCAGGTTCTGGACCTTGATCTTGGTTACATTTAAATATTTTTGTAACGCTCAGGAGGGCAGCCTAAACAGCACCTTTCCCCTCCACAGAACTGCCACGGCCTAGCAACGTTTGTAGTCTTACATTTGGTCCCCTGGGCCAGGATTGAACCATCAACCTTGGGATTTACAGTCCCAACTTGAAGAATCAACTCCAAAATCCAATCCAATTTTTTTTCTTTTCTTTTTCTGTTTGTTCTTTTTTCAGATCTGATCTGTGGAGGCAACTTGGTCCAGAAGTAGGTCCTCCCAATTTTGCACCCTCTGGGCAAGATCCTTGTTGTTTTGTGAAAACTCTACTCTTGCCACACTTGTGAGCCACCTTGGAACTCTGCTTGTTTGGATCTCTTAGGAAACCTTCAACATGGAATCTGCTGGATCCTCTTTATCTGGTTGAGCCAAGATGGTCAAAATCAAACCTCAGAACAAAAATTTAGGCTTCAATGGGACCAATGTTGAACCATTCCTGGACTCCTATGAGATGGCTGTGGAAGTGGATGGTGCCAGTGAATATGACATGGCTTATCAGTTACGGTTTTTTATCTCTTCTGAAAAAGTTATGGAGGTTATCAAATTGTTTGAGGGATTCAAAACTCACAACTGGCAACTCCTGAAGGAGGCTATGTTGGCCTATTGGGAAAAAATAGATGTAGCCAGGTTTACTTTGCAAGACTTGGATGCCCTGGTTTCTCAATGGATCTCCAATGGTGGTATCTCCACAGCCTCTGACTATCAGACTTTTATAAAATCTTGTGACCCTATCCAGTCCTATCTTATCCGGAACAATCACATTGATACGTTGGACAAAATTCAAGAGCCATTTTTCAGTCTTTCTCTCCAGGAGTGCAGGAAAGAATTAAGGATGAATTGGGGAAATCTGGATCCATGATCACAACAAGAGACAATTGGTTCAAGCTCCCTTCTTTCATAGTTCTTAGGAATACTGTGGATAAAGTGATGAAAGGTCAAACAGCTCTCACCTTTGAAAAACCTAAAATCAATGAACCAGTCCTTGCCCCCTCTTTTCAAGCATCTAACAAAATCATGAATAAGATGGAAGCCAATCGCAGACCTCAACCCAATCCTCAGACTCACCGGGAAACACCTACTATAGATGAGATCACTAAATTACTTCAGGCATTTGAGAATAAAATAGATCAGAAAATATCCTCTTTAGCCACTCCTAAACCTGCTAATTCTGTTCCTTAGTCTACTATAGTCTGTTATTATTGCCATAGGAAAGGCCATGGTACGGGTGGATGTCCTTAACTCCAGAAGGACAAGGAGGAGAAGTTAGTAGAGCAGAAGGGAAATAATTTTTTCCTTCCTAACGGTGCTTTGATCCCTTTTGATTCATCTTGACCAATACGTCATGTGGTGGCCTCATACAAACCACCAACTCCTAAGAAGGCATCCTTGGTCTCTGTGGATTTTCAATCATCCTGTGGAACTCTGAAACCTTGGTATCCCCCAGCTATCACTTCTTCCAGCTTCCCTGGTACCTATCAATCCAATCCAGCTAGGAAACGCCCTGAGGAACCAAAACCTCATAAGTCTCCTCCTGTTCCATCCTCCATTCTGCGAAAACCTGTTAAACGTCAATCTTCACCTGAGCCTCCTTCCTTTGATGTGGAAGACATGGAAGTAGAAAGGCAACCACTTATGGAAAGGTTCCAAGACAACTCTGATCCTCCTCCTCTTCAACCTGCCCAACCCTCAGATCCTCTTCCATCACCTATTACACCTGATCTTCCTCCCTCCACCCAGCCCAAAGTTTGATTTGAGAGGGGCAGCTCCAAGGACTACCCTAATTCTGTGAAAGGAGTATTAAAGAAAATTTCTGATCTTAAAATCCCCAATCTATCTGTGGCTGAACTCCTGTCAATCTCTCCATCTGTGGCAGAAGGGATGAAGAAAAGAGTTTCTCGTCAACGTGTGGAGATTGGTCCGGACGAATTAAAGGTCTCCACTGGTACTCTGATAGAGGATTCTGGTGGAACAGATCCCTCTTCAGATACCAACCTGTATTCCTTTCCTCTTGGTTTTCTTCCATGTTGTCTTGGTGAATCAACTAAAAAGGTTTCTCTCCTTGTGGATTCGGGTTCTCAGCTCAACTTGATTTTGGACTCCATGGCCTGCAAGCTCAAACTTAGCCCAAGGGTCAGTTTCAACTCTGCGTTTTATGTAATTGGGAATCAGTCCTGTGAACTGGTTGGTATTGCTGAGGATATTCCGGTTCAAATGAGTTGAAATATTGTTGGCACCTGTCACTTCTGGATCACTCGTCTGGATGGTCCCATGATTTTGGGAAGGCCTTTCTTAATGGACTTTGTGCTACCCTGATGTATTCTGATCAAGTTGGGGAGAGAATTCTCCTCCCTGATGCTGATGGCAGAAAAATTGGAGTCCCCCTTTTTTCTTTGGATTCTGGTCATTGGGAAAGAGACTTCCCTGGTCATCCTCCCAAATCTGTCCTGAAAGGAAAGCAGAAAGAAAACTCTCATTCCTTTCATCCTCATTTTTTAGCAGAATAGTTGGCCCTACTGATAGTTGTAGTTCTCCTCAGCCTCAGACTTCAACTCATGGACCAACTCCCACCTCAGAAGCATATCTTTCTTTTTCCTCATCATTTTCTTCTCATCCAAATAAGATCAAAACCCAAACACAAAAAAAATTGAAAAAATCCATAAATATTTCTTCTCTGTCTGGATCTGTTCTATCTTCTTTTCCCTTTTCTTTTCAGCCTGATCACTCATCCTCTATTCTGGTTTTGAATCTCCGCAATGAGTCTAAACTAGATCTCAATCTCAATTCTTTTCTTGGAAGCTTTGGTATGAAGGAGTTTGGTCTTAGGTGGAGGCAATTTGGGGTAGAAGTAAGTCCTCCCAATTGTGCACCACCAGGGGCTTCTACTACTGTTGTTTTTGAAACTCTACCCTGTGCCACACATGTGAGCAATGTGTTATCTTTTGGATCCTCTTTTATGGATAAGGCACCTTTCAAGGACGTAGCAGAACATTGTACTTGGAAGATGTTGGAACATGGCCTCAGTTTTTGTAGTCAGGTCTCACTGGTCAATGCTTGGAGGAAGCAGGGATTCCTCTCCTTTGCCACCAAGTACAAACCAGTTGCAAAGAAGGTCCAGCCAGTCAACCAACCAATGCCTCTCAACCTCAATCCTCCTCTTATGCATCCTCTGCTATCCCGCAATCCTTACTGTGGTCTATCCAAATCCCTCACTGGTCCATTTATTCCCTCTGGTTGGGTCACTGAAGAACATCTGAAAGTGGTCAACTTTGGTCCAGATGGATGGCTTCTTCCTGATGAGTTAAATTTGATCAACAATATTTTGTCTCTAAGGGAAAAATCTATTGCATTCTGTGAGGAAGAGAGAGGTCTCTTGAAAGAATACTATGGTCTCTTCTAGCTATTCCAGTCCTGTTTTCTTTGTTCTAAAGAGTAATGGTAAACTTAGAGTAGTTCATGATCTCCAACCTCTTCATAAATTTACTATTAAGGACTCTGGCGTGCCGCCTGCCACTGAAGAATTTTTTGAATCCTTCTCTGGGAGAGCTTGCTATGGTCTAGGTGACATTATGGGTGGCTATGACAAACGATCCTTGCATCCTTTTTCTTGACCCCTCACTACTTTTGATACTCCCCTTGGTCGATTTCAGTTGACACGATTGCCTTAAGGTGCCACCAACTCGGTTGCAATCTATCAGGCTCAGATGATGTAGATCCTCCAGGACAAAATCCCGGATCATGCGGGTATCTTTATCAATGATGGTGGGATTAAAGGGCCAGTTTCTGACTATGATAATGAGCTCTTACCTTGGCACTCAGGAATCCAAAGATTTTTCTGGGAGTATGCTACTTTCCTGGAAAGAATTTTGTTTCAAATCGAGGAATCTGGATCAAAACTTGCCGCCTGTGTCCCTGCCTTGGAAATTGTTGGTCATATAGTCTGCAAGGAAGGAAGAAGGATGGCACCCTCTAAAGTCAACAAAATCATCTCCTGGCCTACCCCAATAAATCCAACGGAAGTTAGAGGTTTCCTAGGTGTTGTAACTTATGTCAGGATCTTTATTCCTTCATTATCCAAAATCTGTATTCCCTTGCATCGCTTAACCAGGAAGGATGCTGAATGGATTTGGACCCAAGACTACAAACAATCATTTCATTTTCTCAAAACAATTGTTGGGAAAGACATTGTTTTGAAAAAGATCACTTATGGACCCAGAGCTGGCAAGATCAAGCTGGCAGTGGACTCAAGCTATCAATCTGTTGGGGCTGTTCTTACCCAGGAAGATGAAAATGGTTTGGATTGTCCTGCTCTGTATGAATCTTTTCTTTTCTCAGATGTGGAATCCAGGTACTCCCAGCCAAAACCGGAACTTTGCGGTGTCCCCCAAATTTTGAAGAAGCTTCAGACTGTCCTTTGGGGTCAACACTTTGAGTTACAAGTCAATGCACAATCTATTATTGAAATGATCAACACCCCCAGCCTCCCAAATGCTCCCATGACTTGTTGGGTGGCTTTCATCCAGTTGTTCTCTTTTGATATTGTTCACAGGGCTGGAAAATCTTTCACCATGCCTGATGGTTTATCTCGACGACCTATTGCAGATGATGAATCAGAGGTTGGAATGGATTTTGATGAGGAAGAACCCTTGGGCTGCCCTGTCTTTGCCTTCTCCTCCCAAAATTACTCTGGTTTCCAGCAAGGCTTCTGGCTTAAGTTGGAGCAGTACCTTTCAACTCTCCAAAGACCCCCTGATCTCTCTGCCAAAGAATTTTGGTCCCTTTAAAGGAAGTCCTCCAACTTCTTTGTCCAAGGTTCTAGGCTTATGAAAAGGTCAAATCCTTGTGCACTTGTTGTGGTCACTGTCCCTTCCAAGCAAGATTTGATCCTGGAAAATCTCCATGAAGGCCTTGGTCATTGTGGGGAAACCAAAACCTATCGAGGAATATCCGAACAATTCTGGTGGCCATCCCTGAGGAAATCCTTTGCTCAATGGTGTAGGAGTTGTGAAGTGTACCAGAAAAGTGATCTTAGGCGCCCGGCCAAAATTTGTTACCCCACTGGAGAATCCACTGTCTTTGGGAGGATTGCTATGGATGTGGTTCACATTAAGGCTGGTGGAGCTAAGTACCTCATTGTGGCTTGAGATGATTTTTCTGGATGGGTTGAAGCAAAGTTTCTTAAGAACCTCAGCTCTGAATCAGTAGCAGCTTTGCTTCATGAGACTTGGACAATGTGTTATGGCTTGGCCCAATCTTATTCTACGGATATGATCCAATCGCTCCCTGGACAACATAGAGTTACTACTCCCTATTATCCTGAAGGACAAGGCATGGTGGAAAGAGGCCATGCTTCTTTGAAGGCTTCTCTTGTCAAATTGGCTGGTGAAAGTGGCAATAATTGTCAAAAGTTTCTCCCCTTGGTCCTCTTCTCTGATCAAATTTCCACCAAGCAAACCACTGTTTATTCTCCTTATGAAATTGTCTTTGGTCAGAGGGCTGTTCTTCCTCTTGATCTTGAGATGGAGTCTTTCTTGGGCATCTCTTGGGAACAAGTTTCCTCAACTACTGACCTATTAGTTGCCAGATCAAAGCAACTGGAGCGGAGTGAAGATATTCATAACAAAAATTATCAGAAGATGATGGAATCAAGAGCAAAATCAGTTCAGTATTGGGAAGATAAACACTGGAATCAAATCAGGAACCCTTTAAACCCTGGTGACCTGTTATTGGCTTATAATTGTTCCTTGGAAACTCAGTGGGGAAAGCTTTTCTCTAACCGCTGTAATGGTCCTTACCGAGTAGTCCGTCAAGTTAGAGGTTGATCATATCTTTTGGAGGAGCTGGATGGTACTCAGATGGCCAGAAGGTTCTCTGCTGATCAGGTCAAGAAATTTCACTCTTGTGGAGGCAATTTGGTCCAGAAGTAAGTCCTCCCAATTGTGCATCATCTGGGCAAGATCCTTGTTGTTTTGTAAAAACTCTGATTCATGCCACGCATGTGAGCACTTGGGACGCCTCCTTCATTTTATCTCAGCCATTTCTGGGATTTTCTTTTGTCGGATCAACATATTTTTTTTTCTCAACCACTCTGAATATCAAAATGGCCATTCTTTTGTTTCAATCATCTTTCCTTCCTTTCTTCTTCTATGGAATCAAACTCGGGAGCAGACTAGGGACAGTCTGTAAGTTGGGGAGAGATTTGGTGCCCCATCCGGGAAACCCTGGCCGCCTCAATACCTCAATCCATAAACTGTTGCGCAAACGTACCATCCCGCCAGACAACTTATCGTCAGGCTCATCCAAACCTCCTTTACCAGCGCGCGCGCAGCGCTTCCTTTATCCACGCGCGTTGCGCATCCTTTATCCGCGTTGCTCATCATCCTTTCCCTTGTGTGTTGCTTGTCATCTCCGCCGTCGTCATAGCGCCTCCTCATCTTTATTCATGCGCGTCCTCATCTTTGTTGTTGCGCGTCCTGATCTTTGTCGTTGCGCGTCCCAATCTCCTCATTGCTACCGTTGCGCAGCGCTCATCCATGATTTACCAGATTCATCCCGACCGCACCTCCAAGCATTTGGCAAATCCTTGGATCCATCAAATGTCCTATCTCACTTGATCTCTCAGTCATGAATCTCAAGCCTGTCAGGATTTACTCAACCGTCTCAAGCTGATCTCCTATCCGCCCATCCGTGCTCTCATGGACTTCATCCGTCACCTTTCCTGGGGCTCTCCCACCCGCTTCTGCCTTCGGAAGGGGTGAAGGGTGCCAACTACCTCCCGGGGACATCCACAGCGGTTTGGTTCATTTCTCTTTCCCACTCTGTCCGCCTTTGGAAAAGGGGTGGGTGACTCTGGTATTGTTGCGCGCGCCCATCCACAGACGGACGCGAGTGACCACGTGGTTTTCTTCCCTTTTCCGCTCTATTTGTAGAATCCGTTGTACATAGTCTAACAGGGCTCCCTGACCATATAAGGAGGGGCTCTCCCCTGCCTTTTTGATCATCATTGAAGCATAGAATGATCCAGCATGAAATCAGCACACCCTCAATCCTTGAGCCTCCATACTGAAACCCTTGATCCCCAATCCTTATCACCAACCAATAGCCTTGCTGGTTGAAGAAAAATTCTGTCTTTTGGAATTTTTTTTGACTGTGTTATACCACTCCTTGATCCCTTCCTCTGACCATACTGGTCCTGATCCCTGATCACCTTTCTGGAGCCAATCACAATTGATTGAAGAGGTCTTATTAAGCTTAAGACCTGGAGTGTTATAACTCCCCTTAGCTTCTTTGGAGTTGCATTCTGCCAGCCTACTCTTGAGTCCCTTGAGAAGTGTTGACTTTATCCTTGCTTCAAATCATTTAATGTTTGTTTTAGAGCTTCTTAAACATTGTGCTTTCTCTTGAAAGCCACCCTCAGTTATCTGGTACCCTTCAAGCGCTTGATTGCGGAGAGTTGGGCAGGTTCATTGAGAACCTGGAGTTTGCTTGGGTTTGAGTTGATAATCCCCAATCTTCTGCTGACAACCAGAGTTATTAGCTTGTGGGGTTGTTAACATACAACAGCTTTTGTTCTTTGAACTCTAAGAAGACTTTAAATTCTTTTGTTCAAGTTTTTCCCCGCATAATCTTGTCTCAGATAGTACTGTTCCGTCGCTACCAGACTATTATCATCCTTATCCTCTACTCCTTGATTCCTCATTTACCATGTTCTGGACCTTGATCTTGGTTACATTTAAATATTTTTGTAATGCTCAGGAGGGCAGCATAAACAGCACCTTTCCCCTCCGCAGAACTGCCACAGCCTAGCACCGTTTGGAGTCTTACAGCGCTGCGCGTCCTGCATCCTCCCACGCCGTGCTTCCTTTATCCGCGTTCCTCATCATCCTTGCCGTTGCGCGTTTCTTTTCAACTCCGCCGTTGTCATTGCGCGTCCTCATCTTTGTCATTGCGCGTCCTCATCTTTGTTGTTGCGCGTCCTCATCTTTGTTGTCGTGCTTCCCAATCTCCTCATTGCTACCATTGCGCAGCACTCATCCATAATTTACCAAATCCATGTTGACCGCACCCCCTAAGCATTTGGCAAATCCTTGGATCCGTCAAATCTCCCATCTCACTTGATCTCCCAGTCGTGAATCTCAAGCCGTCAGGATTTACTCAACCGTCTCAAGCCAATCTCCTATCCGCCCATGCACGCTCTCATGGAATTCATCTTTCACCTTTCCTGGGGCTCTCCCACCCGCTTCCGCCTTTGGAAGGGGTGAAGAGTGCCAACTACCGCCTGCGGACATCAGCGGTGGTTTGGTTCATTTCTCTTTCCCACCCCGTCCGCCTTTGGACAAGGGGTGGGTGACTCTGGTATTGTTGCGCGCACCCATCCACAGACGGACGCGAGTGACCACATGGTTGTCTTCCCTTTTCCGCTCTATTTGTAGAATCCGTTGTACATAGTCTAACAGGGCCTCCTGCCCATATAAGGAGGGGCTCTCCCTTGCCTTTTTGATCATCATTGGAGCATGGAATGATCCAGCATGAGATCAGCACACCCTTGATCCTTGAGCCTCCATACTAAAACCCTTGATCCCTGATCCTTATCACCAACCAATAGCCTTGCTGGTTGAAGGAAAATTCTGTCTGTTGGAATTTGTTTGAGTGTGTTATACCAATTCTTGATCCCTTTCTCTGACCATACTGGTCCTGATCCCTGATCACCTTTCTGGAGCCAATCACAATTGATTGAAGAGGTCTTATTAAGCTTAAGACCTGGATAGTTATACCTCCCCTTAGCTTCTTTGGAGTTGCATTCTGCCAGCCTACTCTTGAGTCCCTTGAGAAGTGTTGAGGTTATCCTTGCTTCAAATCAGTTACTGTTTGTTTTAGAGCTTCTTAAACATTGTGCTTTGTCTTGTACAGCCACCCTCATTTATCTGGTACCCTTCAAGCACTTGATTGTGGAGAGTTGGGCAGGTTCATTGAGAACCTGGAGGTTGCTTTGGTTTGAGTTGATCATCCCCAATCTTCTGCTGACGACCAGAGTTATTAGCTTGTGGGCATTTTTTACATACAACAGCTTTTGTTCTTTGAACTCCAAGAAGACTTTAACTTCTTTTGTTAAAGTTTTTCCCTGCATAATCTTGTCTCAGATAGTACTGTTCCGTCTCTACGAGACTATTATCATCCTTATCCTCTACTCCTTGATTCCTCATTTACCAGGTTCTGGACCTTGATCTTGGTTCCATTTAAATATTTTTGTAACACTCAGGAGGGCAGCCTAAACAGCACCTTTCCCCTCCGCAGAACTGCAACGGCCTAGCACCGTTTGGAGTCTTACACCGGACCTCTGCAATGGGGCAAATACAAAACCTTGGAGGAATGGCGCGCGGCGACCCGCGCTTGGGCCATGGCTGTTGGTGTGAACTGAACGGTACCGGACCCAAGACTTTTTGGAGACCCACCGCCACGCCAGCACCTCCTCCCCCTCCTCCACGACTGCCGACACCACCCGCGCGACCAGCGGCCTTTGGATGAGAGGCCTACAACCCCCAAAGTCCCTCCGCCTCCGTCACCTATAGTCGTCCCGTCATTGCCTTCAGCTGGACCAAGCCCCCCTGTTGGCTCCCCAGAGGCCCCATCTTTACCGGCCGCTCCTCCCCCCAGCCCTCCCAAGATCCCGGAGATTCCAATTGTAATGGCGCTCCTGGCGGCCGGCTTCAAGACTTTTGCGGAAAGGTCAACCACAATGCTCCGGAATTTCCTTGTGATCCCTGGCGCACAATCCTCGGAATCTTGGCGCAAACTCCTGGCGTCTTTCCGGGCTTTACTGGCGTCCTCAAGGGTGGAAATGGAGGAAATGATGAAGATGGCTTAGGCGCATTGCCCCCATTTTCCCCTTCTTCCTTTCCTCTACTTCTTCTCTTCTTGTTGTTTGTACCGCGCTTCTTTTTCCATTAAGAAAATACATGTATCTGCGCAAGGTCCTAACATTCTGAGAAAAAGTGTGCAACCACGCTTTGTGAGAGTGAACTTGAGATTTAGTCCACGCCCGCGCGCTTGCTTTGTGAGCAACCGTAAGTGACTAGCCGTTCCAAAAGAGGCACCTGGACCGCCCCAGACAAATTGCCACACAGTTCCCCTTACCCTTCCTGTAACAAACACAACAACCAAAATACCAGCGCGCGCCACCATAAGGGAAGAGAGAGAGAGAGAGTAAGAGAACGGACATTCTAGGGTGTCTAGTTGTCCCAGCTGTGAACCGGCTAGAGCACCCCCTCACCAAATCAAGCTTATTCCCATACCAACCACCCATCCTTGAGATATCCTGAGAGAAAGAAAAAGAGAAAAAGAAACCAACAGAGAAGAGAAATAGAAAAGAACACTTTTTGGTTTTTTGTTTTTTTTTTTTGCGCAAAGCCCATAGACCGCCCCCAAATTGCTCTTTGTCCCGCTTCCCCCATCCCCTGGATTGCCCATGCGTCCTGGTTCCCCCGGGCTTGTCCTTGCGTTTACGGACCTGGCTTTGTGCCGCCCCCGCGTTTACTGCAAAAAAGCCCAAGCCAGCAAAGACCCCACAACCCAGATAAGAAAGAAACATAGCGAAACAAAAATTCTGGGGTTTCTAGTTGTTCCAGCTGTGAACCGGCTAGAGCACCCCCTCACCAAATCAAAACTTATCCTTTACTCCCTCTACCTCCCCCCCAACTTGGCCACTGTCCCCAGCTGGTCGCAACCGCCTACTCCGTTGCAACGGCACTGTCTCCGCTTCTCCGCCCAAAGACAAATCCCCGGATTGCGTTCCTACACCATCACTGCGCTCCACACTCCCCTTGTCAGATCCGTCACCCCCTTCCGCTGTTTTGTTGAAAAAGGTAGATCCTCGCACGAAGAGGCGCTTCACATGCAAAGCCGCCGCGTTCCGTTTCAGCGGAGTACCGTCTAATTCCTCCAACTGATAGCTGCTGCCCTCAAACTTGGACAACACGCGGAACGGGCTGTTCCACAGGTTCGCAAACAACTTCCCCCACTGAGACTCCAGACTTTGGTTGTACAGGAGCACCAAATCCCCCTTCCGCAAGGGATCCCGGAGACAATGCAAGCAGCGCTTGTCCCAATAGCGCACCAATGCCGTCCGAGTCTTCTTCAGCCGGTCTGCCGCCTTTGCAAGCATTCCGTCCCGTCGAAGGAGCTGTTCGGCGCAAGCCTCAAGCAATTTGGCGGAATTCTTCACCTTCCACCAGTCAACCCCCAGGAACGTCTCCAACTCAACGTCCACCGCAAGCACGGGGCGCTGCCCGAAAAGCAACTCGTACGGCGAGTAGCCTGTCAACCGCTTCACCAAAATCCAATTCGCAAACAGAACCATCGGAAGGGTCTCCTGCCAGAGCTTACCGTCCTCCCCGCACATCTTGACCAGGGCATCCTTGATTGGTTGATGCCCGCGTTTGATCATGCCAGCCCCCTTGGGATAGTACTCTGTTACCCGGCCAAACTTGGCTCCGCAACTCCTCACCAAATCAACCAAATGGCTGCAAAACTCAGCCCCTCCGTCCACTGTAACCAGACAAAGTGACCCGTACCGCGCAAACCAATCTTCCTCCAGAAATAGAGCAACTTTGTCCGCCAAGAGCTTGAACAACGGACGCGCTTCTGCCCAACAAGACAGGTCGTCCCGCGCGACAAGCAGATAGGCAAACTTACCGGCCTTGATGTGGACAACATAAAGCAAGACTCAAAAAAAGAGGGCGTCTTCCCCTGTGGGGTTTCCAACTTCCTTGGGCAATCTCTTGCTCCGCCATTGACAGGCTTCATAGGAGGCCAGCCATTCCCGCACCGCACGCACTACCCCTGGCCACCAGAACTGCTCCTTCACCTGCCTCCACGTTTCGACCTCCCCTCGATGACCAAGATTGTTGTGAAGGCTCCGGAGGATAGCTTCCTGATCCGCCCTTGAAGTGGTAACAACAAGAGGAACCGGAGTCTTCCACCGCCAAAGCTGCCACTCCTGTACATAGAAGTTCCCCGCTTGCCGCTTTGCCCATTGCATGTCCTTGTCCGTAGTTCCATTGGGAAAACAAAGGTCCTGCAAGTAGTCACAAAGAATTGCGTACCGCCCGGTGTGGTGACCAATCCGGGACACCACAGAGCAAAAAAAAAAAAAAAAAAAAAATCTTTGTCGGTTGTACCCCTATGGGTACCTTCATTTCCCCCCATCTCTCAACCTCTCCCTGTCCTAGCGGTCTAGGACAGGCCTCTTGCCTGTCTCTCCGCTTTGATCCCCTCTTCCTATGTTCAATTCCCACTTCTCACGCTCGCGGCCCTGACTTTTGGCAACGCAAGCAATTGTTGAACCACTTTTGATGATCCCTTCTCCTCCTCTCCACTCCATCATCATCAACCACCACTAGCATCATCATCATCATCATTGTCATCATCACTAGTACACCAGCGACAATCTCTCATCACCGATAGAACCAACCAGATCATCCCTCAACTAGCACCTCAATTCAATCCAAATCCTAACTCATCAATCCTCAATTCATTCCAAGACCAACCCTCAACCTCTCATGATCTAACCTCTTTCGATTTCTCCAACCCTCAATTGATCCTCTCAATTGATTCATCCTGCCTCAACTCAAACTCACTCGTCTCACTCACTTCAAGCTTGATCCAGAAGAGTGACGGGGAATTAGATATCAAACCAGTCTATCAACTCACTCACCCCGGCCTCCTTATCAATCTCCAAGCCAAGAGCAGCAGTAGCAGTAGCAGTAGCAGTAGCAGTAGCAGTTTGAACTGGATGAAGATCACCAATATCGTAGGATGACCAACCATCATCGATCACAACTCATTCTCTCCTACCATGCAGTCTGGTCATCATCATCATCACCCTTCTCAACCCACTCACGCCCTCCTCGCCCATCATCCAATCCAACCAACGATCGCAAGCGACCGCTCGCGGCCGTCGGAACTTTCACACCGTTGTTGCCGCCGATCAGGCAACAACAACAGTTGTTGACACCCGCGACCACTGTCGCGGGTGTCCATCTGGTTGCCCGCGGTCATTCTCGACGCGGGTGACATCTCTTTTCCTCTCATGTATTTTTTTTTTTTTTTTTATTATTATTTTTTATGTTTTCATTTTTTTCCGCACCTATTTGTAAATCTCTCTTTTACATAGTATACAGGGCCTCATGTCTATAAAAGGAGGGGCTCTCCCCTGCCTTTTGGCCCGGCATCAGAGCATCAAAAAAAAAAAATCCCATCATCATATCCCCTCATCATCATAAGCAATTTATCCGTGGGCATCCTTCCCCACCTATCTGAGCAAATTATCCGGGTATATCTATGATTGCCCCTTGATCCTTTGAGCCTCCATACTCAAACTCTGTCCCTTGTGACCTTGATCCTTATCACCAACCAATAGCCTTTCTGGTTGAAGAAGAATTCCTGTCTGTCTGAATTCTTGGGTGTGTTATACCACTCTGATCCCTTTTTTCCGACCATACTGGTCTTGATCTCTCCTTGATCATCTTTCTGGAGCCATCACTTTTTATTGAAGAGGTTTTATTAAGCTTAAAACCTGGAGTGTTATACCTCCCTTCTTCTTTAAGGTTGAATTTTGCCACGCTATTCTTGATTCCCTTGAGAAGTGTTGGGATATTCTTGCTCAAATTCGTTATTGATTTGCTTCTAGAGCTTCATAAACAAATTGCTTTTGTTTTTTTCAGCCTCCCAAAGTTATCTGGTACCCTTCAAGAGCTTGATTGCGGAGAGTTGGGCAGGTTCATTGAGAACCTGGATGTTGGTTGGGATTGAGTTGATCTTTCCTAATCAGCTGCTGACAACCAGAGTTATTAGCTTGTGGGCGTTGTTACTTACAACTGCCTTGTTCTATTGAACTCTGAACAAACCTTGACTTATTTGTTCAAGTCTTTCACTGCACCATCTTGCCTCAGATAGTGTTGTTTCCATTGCTACCGACAACTCTTATCCTCTTCCCTTAGTTTGATTTCTCATCCATAAGGTTCTGGACCTTGATTCCGGTTACATTTAAATATTATTGTAACTCCTAGGAGGGCAGCCTAAACAGCACCTTTCCCCTCCACAGAACTGCCACGGCTTAGCACCGTTTGGAGTCTTACATTTGGTCCCCCGGGCTGGGATCGAACCAGCAACCTTGGGATTTACAGTCCAACTTGAAGAATCAACTCAGAAATCCTATCCAATTTCTCTTTCTTTTTCTGTTTGTTCTTTTTTTTTTTTTTTTTTTTTTTTATCTGATCCGTGGAGGCAGCTTGGTCTAGAAGTAAGTCCTCCCAATTATGCACCACCAGGGTCATTTGCTGCGTTTTTGTTGTAAAACTCTACTGTATGCCACATATGTGAGCACCTGGGACGCTCTCCTTGTTCTATTCCTGCCGCTTCTAGGGCTCATTTGGAAGAATCAAGATATTTTCTTCAACTCCTCAGTTGCTCTCAAGATCAAGAAATGGCCAATCTTTGCTTCAATTTCTTTGTTCCCTGCTTTTTTAATCCCTTCAAATTGTAGATGCAGACTAGGGACAGTCTGTAAGTTGGGGAGAGATGTGGTGACCAATCCGGGACACCACAGAGCAAAAAAAAAAAAAAAAAAAAAATATCTTTGTCGGTTGTACCCCTATGGGTACCTTCTTTTCCCCCAATCTCTCAACCTCTCCCTGTCCTAGCGGTCTAGGAAAGGCCTCTTGCCTGTCTCTCCGCTTTGATCCCCTCTTCCTATGTTCAATTCCCACTTCTCGCGCTCGCAGCCCTGACTTTTGGCGACGCGAGCGATTGTCAAACCACTTTCAACAATCCCTTCTCCTCCTCTCCACTCCATCATCATCATTCACCACTAGCATCATCATCATCATCATTGTAATCATCACTAGTACACCAGCGACAATCTCTCATCACCGATAGAATCAACCAGATCATCCCTCAACTAGCACATCAATTCAATCCAAATCCTAACTCATTGATCCTCAATTCATTCCAAGACCAACCCTCAACCTCTCATGATCTAACCTCTTTCGATTTCTCCAACCCTCAATCGATCCTCTCAATTGATTCATCCTGCCTCAACTCAAACTCACTTGTCTCACTCACTTCAAGCTTGATCCAGAAGAGCGACGGGGAATTAGATATTGAACCAGTCTATCGACTCACTCACCCCAGCCTCCTTATCAATCTTGAAGCCAAGAGCAGCAGTAGCAGTAGCAGTAGCAGTAGCAGTAGCAGTTCGAACTGGATGAAGATCACCGATATTGTAGGATGACCGACCATCATCGATCACGACTCATTCTCTCCTACCATGCAGTCTGGTCATCATCATCATCACCCTTCTCAACCCACTGACGCCCTCCTCACCCATCATCCAATCCAACCAACGATTGCAAGCGACCGCTCGCGGCCGTTGGAACTTTCACCCCGTTGTTGACGCTGATCGGGCAACAACAACCCTTGTTGACACCCGCGACCGCTGTCGCGGGTTTCCATCTGGTTGCCCGCGGTCATTCTTGACGCGGGCGACATCTCTTTTTCCTCTCATGTAATTTTTTTTTTTTTTTTTTTTTATTATTTTTTATGTTTTCATTTTTTTTCCGCACCTATTTGTAAATCTCTCTTGTACATAGTATACAGGGCCTCATGTCTATAAAAGGAGGGGCTCTCCCCTGCCTTTTGGCCCGGCATCAGAGCATCAAAAAAAAAAATCCCATCATCATATCCCCTCATCATCATAAGCAATTTATCCATGGGCATCCTTCCCCACCTATCTGAGCAAATTATCCGGGTATATCTATGATTGCCCCTTGATCCTTTGAGCCTCCATACTCAAACTCTGTCCCTTGTGACTTTGATCCTTATCACCAACCAATAGCCTTGCTGGTTGAAGAAGAATTCCTGTCTGTCTGAATTCTTGGGTGTGTTATACCACTCTGATCCCTTTTTTCCAACCATACTGGTCTTGATCTCTCCTTGATCATCTTTCTGGAGCCATCATGTTTGATTGAAGAGGTTTTATTAAGCTTAAAACCTGGAGTGTTATACCTCCCTTCTTCTTTAAGGTTGAATTTTGCCACGCTATTCTTGAGTCCCTTGAGAAGTGTTGGGATGTTCTTGCTCAAATTCGTTATTGATTTGCTTCTAGAGCTTCATAAACAAATTGCTTTTGTTTTGTTCAGCCTCCCACATTTATCTGGTACCCTTCAAGCACTTGATTGCGGAGATTTGGCCAGGTTCATTGAGAACCTGGAGGTTGGTTGGGATTGAGTTGATCTTTCCTAATCAGCTGCTGACAACCAGAGTTATTAGCTTGTGGGCGTTGTTACTTACAACTGCCTTGTTCTATTGAACTCTGAACAAACCTTGACTTATTTGTTCAAGTCTTTCACTGCACCATCTTGCCTCAGATAGTGTTGTTTCCATTGCTACCGACAACTCTTATCCTCTTCCCTTAGTTTGATTTCTCATCCATAAGGTTCTGGACCTTGATTCCGGTTACATTTAAATATTATTGTAACTCCTAGGAGGGCAGCCTAAACAGCACCTTTCCCCTCCACAGAACTGCCACGGCTTAGCACCGTTTGGAGTCTTATACCAGTCTGCCGGAGCGGCAGCTGAACACCTGCCTCCACAACCCCTACCTTGACAACCAGGGCCTCCACATTGAGCAGTTCTGCGTCCTTGAATGGTTTGTCCCTCGGATACTGCGACAACGCATTGGGCATAGTGAACGCTTTCCCCAGAACATGAACCACAGCAAAGGAGAAAAGTTGAAGAAATGCCACCCACATGGTCATGGGAGCGTTGGGCAACGCCGGTGAATTGATCATCTGCGCCAGCGCCTCCGCGTCCACCAAAAGCTCAAAGTGAACCCCCCACAAAAGATAATGGAGCCGCCGCACAATCTTGGTGACCCCGCACAACTCCAACTTTGGCTGGGAGTACCAGCTTTCCATCAGAGTGAAGATGACCGACTTGTAAAGTACTGGCCTATCCTTGCCGTTTTCCTCTTGAGTGAGAACCCCCCCGCGCCAAATTTGCTGGAATCAACCACTAGCCTAATTCCTCCTGCGTTGTAGTTGAGATCGCCAAGCACAATGTCACGTCACACAATCTCCTTGAGCTTCTGGAACGCACAATTGCATTCTTCCCCCCCACTTTGACTCCGCCCCTTTCCGCGTTAGTGATTGGAGCGGGCTTGCCACCTCCGCAAACCTCTTGATGAACATACAGACATAGCTACTTAGCCCCAAGAACTGAAGGATATGCAACACCGTCCGCGGGGTTGGCCATTCAAGGACCTTGTTCTGCTATTCCTCTGCAATGGGCCGGCCGTTGGAAGCAACAAAATGGCCAAGGACTTTGAGCGCCGGGACACAAAACGCCAACTTTTTCCCCAAAACCGTCAGTCCTGCCACCTTGATGCAAAACAGGATGCGTTCCAATGTCTGCGCATATTCCCACACAAAACGTCCGATGCTGGGAACTTCAACCAGCTCCGCTCCTCTGTAATCAGATTTCAGACCTTTGATGCCCGCATTGTCAATGAAGATTTGGACTCCCTCCGGAAGATCATCCTTCAGGATCCAAGCCATTTGCGCCTGGTACACCGCCACAGAATTGGCCGCGCCCTGCGGGAGCCAAGTCAGCTGCATTCTTCCCAACCCAGTCTCAAATGCCGTTAGAGGCCGCAAGCAAGGATCTAACTTGCGCTGGTCGTATCCCCCCATCACATCCACTAAACCGTAACAAGCGCGCCCCGCCATTGACTCAAGGAACTCGTCAAAGCAAGGGGGCCGTCCTGTGTCCCGGATTGTAAAGGAGTTGAGTTGCTGTAAATCATGAACAATCCTCAACGACTTTCCGTCCTGCTTAACCACCGAAAAGATCGGGCTGGAATAACTAGACGTTGACTGTTTGTAAAGGCCAGTCTTCACCCGCTCCCGCACCAACTCCAGAAACTGCTCCCGGACCGCCCCCGGTATTGGAATTGGCTTGATCTGCCACGGCTTGTGATCGACAGTGGGGATGACATAGGGATCAACAATATTGTTTTTCAGGAGCCCCCGCTCTTCCGGTCCGAACGCAAGCGCTCTCTCCCAAAGAACCAGAACCAAAATCAGCAACTCACGCTCCTCTGTACTCAACCATCCCGTCGTGCCAAAATTGAAAGCTTCAATCCGCTCCTCCGTGATCGGCGCTGAACTAGTAACCCACCCCAAAGTCTTAATTGGCGTGACCCAAGGGTCCCGCAACCAAGCGATTGGTTGAAGCTGTCCGTTCAATTCCTGGGGCATTGGCTCATTCCTTGGTCGGACCTTCCTTGACACCGGCTTGTACTTGCCCCCGTTGCACCGCATCATCCACACGCATCCTTTGCTGTAAGTCCTGCACAGAACGGAAACGCGGCTTTTGCCTTCGCTCACAAGTATGGCACGATGATATGGTTTTTGAAGCGTAGTACCCTCCCGAGATGCATACTGAGAAAAGGGACTTACTTCTGCAACGTGCGCGCCCTGAACTTTCCTTCCTCCCCCTCCCTGCTCCTCATTACTCAACCGCCCGCGCAAAACCCGAGCTTGTTCCTGGCGTTCTCCTCAGTCAACTAGGAAAAATCCTCCAAAGGTTGCCTGTTGCAGACCAACTCCGCGTCTGGTTCCTCCTCATACTCCGACACTCTCCTCTGCTTCCCTTGCCCGTGATTGCAGATAGTTGTCTCAAACCTTCCGCCGGGCAAATCCTCCACAATCAACGCCTCCATTCCCGCCTCCCGACCAAAAACCATTTGTGCTCAAAACCCAAACATGAACGGCCTTCCCAAAATCACATCCCCACAATCAACCAAAAGAAAAGAAAGAGGCCTACAGACCCTTGCAACCTCGACCTCCTCCTCCTCGACTACCCCATCCACACAACACTCCCCTACGTTAAGTGCGTGGAGACCCATTGCGCATTTCCGCTGAACCAACCCCAAATCATCCACCATCCGCAATGGAAGCAGGTTCACCATTGAACTTCTGTCCACCATAGCCCACACCTTCCTTCCCGCTATGACCATTGGAACGTAAGCAAGCGGATTCAAAACCGATTTCAACTCACACTCCTTGCGCCCCTCCTCCTTCCGCACCACATGAACCTCCTGCACCGTCTGAGGTACCCGGCCCTGACCGCAATCCCGCAACGCCTGAACCATTTTGTCTACCACCACCGGAGACACCGCCGCCAGTTTCCGCAAGGTCAGCGGAACCGGAGTCTTGTTACCCATCACCCTTTGCATGATGTCCGCCGCTTTCTTCTTCCATACAGGATTTGCTGCCGGCGCCTTAGTTCCAGGCACACGCGCGGCCGGTTTTGGAACGGCCAACGGGGGTTGCTCCTTTGCATCCACCTCCATTTAATCGGAGACCGCCACCTTTTCTTCCGTTGCCACTACCCTTACCTCAGCTTCCACCCAAGGTGGTTGCCACAATCCAGGACTGGTAATGATGCCCAGTGACGCTTGCGCCGTCATTCCCGCCTCCTAACCCCGTGTGCGCACCTGCTGCATTGCGGTTGGCTGGCTTGGCTCCATTGGAATCTGTTTGCCTGTTGGAAACATGTACCCCATCCCCGCTGTTTGAACCAATCCCACGCTGAGATCCTTTGTAAGCTCCTTGCACGCCAATTGCCAATGACTGTTTTCCCTGCAGTACAAGCACCCCCTTGGCACAAAGGTACAGGGAGGCCGAAACCCTTCCACAATGTGAGGTGGAGGCCCTTGCGGCTGCTGCTGGCCCATACGGCTCATGCAGATCTTCAAATCCTTCATCAGTTCCGTCAATTTGCTTACCAGAGGGGCGGATGCGGGTTGAGGAACCGGAACACGCATGGAAGTAGGCGGAACTGGGGCCGGAAATTGCACCGGAGACAGAACCTGGGGGGAGGATTTCTTTGGTCCTGCTTGGAAGGACTTAGCAGTGTCCTCAATAAGCTCTTCTAAGTCAAGCTCACTCTCCACAGCCTGGCGAATGGCAGCCAACTCCGGAAGGAGCTCGATGCTCCCGGCCAATGACCGCTTTACCAAGTTGTGATCATAAAGATGCCACTGCACCCTTTCCCGGAGTTGAGCGCCTAAACCGCCCAGAAACGCGCGTTTCATGACCCCCGTCTGTCCCCCCACCACCTTGTTCTTTGACAAGTACCAATAGATCCAATCAAATGTTGAGGTGTACTCCACCAGCTCCACCCGCATTCTGACTCCTCCGCGCACGCTTGCCTCCGAGGCCACGCGTTCAAAATTGCTTTCCTGGAATCATAGTTGGCGCCTACCCCACCTCATGAGGATCTCCGCCTTCAGTTTTGGCCAATCTTGATTCTTGTTGCCTTCCATTTCCTCCACATCCTGGAGCTTCTCTTTTTCCATAATGAACAGGATGACAAGCCAGGCCTTATTGGCGTCCGACGCACCTTCCGCATCTGCAATACCTTTGTATCTTGAGATGAATCGCTCCACATCCGCGGTGTTGAATTGGATGTGAGGGTAGTCGCACGGCCTGATGCAAACCGGACAAGTGGGTTCAATGTCACTGGAGACCAATGGGGGAATGGCGTAGCTTGTCCTGGGTTGAGCGGAGGGATGGAAGACAAGAGTGGGGTTGGAGTAGCGGACCCGGAGATGGAAGGAGAAGGAGAAGAAGAAGAAGGAGCGACTGTAGGGAGGTATGAATAGGACATCGCTCCCAGTTACCTTTGAAAGACAAGAAACGGAAGGTTAGTTCCCGGCCAGACCCCCAGATGTGGAAAGAATAAAGGTTAGCCCCCTATAATTTTCCCAAGGTTTGGAAGGGAACGGTTCCCTGCGTTTGAAAGGAGATGAGGATGTCCAAAGTTGCACTTAAATGAGAAATAGAAATAAGGAGATAACAAGATAAAGAAAAGTAGAGAGAGAGAGAAATTGTCAATCCTTCAATCCTAAGAACTTTCCACCTGGATGTGTATCCGGTATGAGTTCCTTTAATCTCCTGGTGAGATGAGTGATCCAATCCGATGATGTGATGTGATGATTCCCTTCTCTTATCCCGGAGTTGAGAGTGAGGATAAGTCCTCCCTCTCAACCCTAACCTAAGTACACACGCAAATAAAAGTATGAAAAGAAAACAGAAAACAATCCCAAAGCAGAAACCCTAGCCTCCTCTCCCCACCTCTGTACCAAACTGCCCCTGTCGTCCATACGCCATTCTGCCCATCCGGTTTGTCCTTCTCATGACGCGGTCCTCACACCGTGCCCTACTCAGAGCCCCCCGCGCCTGTCCCTATCCGTTTGTCCGCGCCCATCGTGGGTGTTTGGTAATTTTTGGCATGACCCGCCCGCCCTCCATCTGTTCCTTTTTAGCTCATGGATTGCTGCTCCCCTACATATCCAAACCGGCGTGCCCGCAAACCTAGTTGAGCGCACTACCTCCTGAATCCGATCTCTGGGGCGGATTGCCGCCCACGCTGCATTCAATGGTGAGCCCAACCCATCCACCAGGTGCAGAGCCAAACAGCGGCTGCTGCTGAGAACTCCGCATACCCTAATGCTGAGCCCGCTGTAAGACTCCAAACGGTGCTAGGCCCTGGCAGTTCTGCGGAGGGGAAATTTGCTGTTTAGGCTGCCCTCCTGAGTGTTACAAAAATATTTAAATGTAACCAATATCAAGGTCCAGAACCTCGTAAATGAGGAATCAAGGAGTAGAGGATAAGGATGATAATATTTCAGTAGCAACAGAAAAGTACTATCTGAGACAAGATTATGCAGGGAAAGACTTGAACAAAAGAAATTAAAGTCTTCTTAGAGTTCAAAGAACAAAAGCTGTTGTATGTAAACAACACCCACAAGCTAATAACTCTGGTTGTCAGCAGAAAATTGGGGATGATCAACTCAAACCCAAGCAATCTCCAGGTTCTCAATGAACCTGCCCAACTCTCCGCAATCAAGCACTTGAAGGGTACCAGATAACTGAGGGTGGCTGTACAAGACAAAGCACAATGTTTAAGAAGCTCTAAAACAAACAGTAACTGATTTGAAGCAAGGATAACCTCAACACTTCTCAAGGGACTCAAGAGTAGGCTGGCAGGATGCAACTCCAAAGAAGCTAAGGGGAGGTATAACACTCCAGGTCTTAAGCTTAATAAGACCTTTTCAATCAATTGTGATTGGCTCCAGAAAGATGATCAAGGATCAGGACCAGTATGGTCAAAGAGAGGGATCAAGGAGTGGTATAACACACACAAAAATTCCAAAAGACAGAATTTTTCTTCAACCAGCAAGGCTATTGGTTGGTTATAGGGATCAGGGATCAAGGGTTTGATTATGGAGGCTCAAGGATCAAGGATGTTATGATTTCATGCTGGATCCTTCTATGCTCCGATGCTTATCAAAAAGGCAGGGAAGAGCCCCCCCTTATATGGGCAGGAGGCCCTGTTAGACTATGTACAAAGGATTCTACAAATAGAGCGGAAAAGGGAAGACAACCATATGGTCACTTGCGGCCGTCTGTGGATGGGCGCACGCAACAATACCAGAGTCACCCACCCCTTGTCCAAAGGCGGACAGGGTGGGAAAGAGGAATGAACCAAACCGCTGCAGATGTCCGTGGGCGGTAGTTGGCACTCTTCACCCCTTCCGAAGGCGGAAGCGGGTGGGAAAGCCCCAGGAAAGGTGACGGATGAAGTCCGTGAGAGCTGAGATGGGCAGATAGGAGATCAGCTTGAAACGGTTGAGTAAATCCCAACAGGCTTGAGATTCACAACTGAGAGATCAAGTGAGATGGGAAATTTGACGGATTTGAGGATTTGCCAAATGCTTGGAGGTGCGTTCAGGATGGATTTGGTAAATTATGGATGAGCGCTGCGCAACGGTAGCAATGAGGACATTGGGACATGCAACGACAAAGATGAGGATGCGCAACAACAAAGATGAGGAGGCGTTATGACGACGGCGGAGATGATGAGCAACGCGGAACAGCAAGGATGATGAGCAATGTGGATAAAGAAAGCGCAGCGCACGCGGATAAAGGAAGCGCAGCGCGCGTGGATAAAGGAAGCGCAGCGGGCGCGGATAAAGGAAGCGCAGCGCGCGCAGATAAAGGAAGCGCAGCGCGCGCGGGTAAAGGACGGTTTGGATGAGCCTGAGGATAAGTTGTTTGGCCGAATGGTATGTTTGCGCAACAGTTTACAGATTGAGGTCTTAAGGGGGCCAGGGTGTCCAGTATAGGGCACCACATCCCTCCTCAACTTACAGACTGCCCCTAGTCTGCTCCCAAGTTTGATGCCATAGAAAAAGAAAGGAAAGAAAGATGATTGAAACCAAAGAATGGCCATTTTGATCTTGAGAGTGTTTGAGAAAAAAAATATGTCGATCCAACAGAAAATCCTAGAAATGGCTGAGATAAAATGAAGGATGCGTCCCAAGTGCTCACACGCGTGGCATGAAGTAGAGTTTTCACAAAAAAACAAGGATCTTTGCCCAGATGGTGCACAATTGGGAGGAATTACTTCTGGACCAAGTTGCCTCCACAAGAGTGAAATTTCTTGACCTGATCAGCAGAGAACCTTCTGGCCATTGGAGTACCATCCAGCTCCTCCAAAAGATAGGATCCGCCTCTATCTTGTCGGACTACTCGGTAAGGACCATTCCAGCGGTTAGAGAAAAGCTTTCCCCACTGAGTTTCCCAGGAACAATTACAAGCCAATACCAGGTCACCTGGGTTTAAAGGGTCCCTGATTCAATTTTGGTGTTTATCTTCCCAATACTGAACTGATTTTGCTCTTGATTCCATCATCTTCTGATAAGCTTTGTTATGAATATCTTCACTCCGCTCCAGTTGCTTTGATCTGGCAACTAATAGGTCAGTAGTTGAGGAAACTTGTTCCCAGGGGATGCCCAAGAAAGACTCCATCTCAAGATCAAGAGGAAGAACAGCCCTCTGACCAAAGATGATTTCATAAGGAGAGTAACCAGTGGTTCGCTTAGTGTAAATTCAATCAGAGAAGAGGACCAAGGGGAGAAACTTTTGACAATTATTGCCACTTTCACCAGCCAATTTGACAAGAGCAGCCTTCAAAGGAGCATTGCCTCTTTCCACCATGCCTTGTCCTTCAGGATAATAGGGAGTAGTAACTCTATGTTGTCCAGGAAGCGATTGGATTATTTCAGCAAGTTTTCCACCAAATTCCAAGCCACCATCCATAGAATAAGTTTGGGCCAAGCCATAACGCATTGTCCAAGTCTCATGAATGAAAGCTGCTACTGATTTAGAGCTGAGGTTCTTAAGAAACTTTGCTTCAACCCATCCAGAAAAATAGTCTCTAGCCACAATGAGGTACTTAGCTCCACCAGCCTTAATGTGAACCACATCCATAGCAATCCTCCCAAAGACAGTGGACTCTCCAGTGGGGTAACGAATTTCGGCCGGGCGCCTAAGATCACGTTTCTGGCACACTTCACATTTCCTACACCATTGAGCAACGGATTTCTTCAGGGATGGCCACCAGAATTGTTTGGATATTTCTTGATAAGTTTTGATTTCCCCACAATGACCAAGGCCTTCATGGAGATTTTCCAGGATCAAATCTTGCTTGGAAGGGATAGTGACCACAACAAGTGCACAATGAGTTGACCTTTTCATAAGCCTAGAACCTTGGACAAAGAAGTTGGAGGACTTCCTTTTAAGGGACCGAAATTCTTTGACAGAGAGATCAGGGGGTCTTTGGAGGGTTGAAAGGTACTGCTCCAACTTAAGCCAGAAACCTTGCTGGAAACCCAATTAATTTTGGGAGGAGAAGGCAAAGACAGGGCGGACCAAGGGTTCTTCCTCATCAAAATCCATTCCAACCTCTGATTCATTGTCTCTAATAGGTTGTCGAGATAAACCATCAGGCATGGTGAAAGATTTTCCAGGCCTGTGAACAATATCAAAAGAGAACAACGGGATGAAAGCCACCCAACGAGTCATTGGAGCATTTGGAAGGCTGGGGGCGTTGATCATTTCAATAATAGATTGTGCATCAACTTGTAACTCAAAGTGTTGACCCCAAAGGACAGTCTGAAGCTTCTTCAACATTTGGGCCACACCGCAAAGTTTCAGTTTTGGCTGGGACTACCTGGATTCCACATCTGAGAAAAGAAGAGATTCATACAGAGCAGGAAGATCCAAACCATTTTCATCTTCCTGGGTAAGAACAGCCCCAACAGATTGATAACTTTAGTCCACTGCCAGCTTGATCTTGCCGGCTCCGGGTCCATAAGTGATCTTTTTCAAAACAATGTCTTTACCAACAATTGTTTTGAGCAACTGAAATGATTGTTTGCAGTCTTGGGTCCAAATCCATTCAGCATCCTTCCTGGTTAAGCGACGCAAGGGAATACAAATTTTGGATAATGAGGGAATGAAAATCCTGACATAAGTTACAACACCTAGGAAACCTCTAATTCCCGTTGAATTTATTGGGGTAGGCCAGGAGATGATTTTGTTGACTTTAGAGGGTGCCATCCTTCTTCCGTCCTTGCAGACTATATGACCAACGATTTCCAAGGCAGGGACACAGGCGGCAAGTTTTGATCCAGAGACAGTAAGGCCAGATTCCTCAATTCGAAACAAAATTCTTTCCAAGACAGTAGCATACTCCCAGTAAATTGTCAGATTCCTGAGTGTTAAGGTAACAGCTCATTATCATAGTCAGAGACTGGACCTTTAATCCCACCATCATCAATAAAGATACCCACATGATCGGGAATTCTGTCCTGGAGGATCCACATCATCTGAGCCTGATAGACTGCAACCAAGTTGGTGGCACCTTGAGGCAATCGAGTCAACTGAAATTGACCAAGGGGAGTATCAAAAGTAGTGAGGGGACGAGAAATAGGATGCAGGGATTGTTTGTCATAGCCACCCATAATGTCACCTAAACCATAGCAAGCTCTCCCAGAGAACGATTCAACAAATTCTTCAGTGGCAGGCGGCACGCCAGAGTCTTTGATAGTAACTTTATTAAGAGGTTGGAGATCATGAACTACTCTAAGTTTACCATTACTCTTTAGAACACAGAAAACAGGACTGGAATAGCTAGAAGTTGATTGTTTGTATAAACCGGTTTGAACTCGTTAGCGGACCAACTTGATGAATTTGTCAACTTTAGCAGCAGGGATTGGGATCTTTTTCTTTTGCCAAGGGTCATGTTCAACTACAGGGATGATGTAAGGGAGACCATACGATTCTTTCAAGAGACCTCTCTCTTCTTCACAGAATGCAATAGATTTTTCCCTTAGAGACAAAATATTTTTGATCAAATTTAACTCATCAGGAAGAAGCCATCCATCTGGACCAAAGTTGAGCACTTTCAGACTTTCTTCAGTGACCCAAACAGAGGGAATAAATTGACCAGTGAGGGATTTGGATAGACCACAGTAAGGATCAAGGGATAGAGGAGGACACATAAGAGGAGGGTTGAGTTTGAGAGGCATTGGTTAGTTGATTGGCTGGACCTTCTTTGCAACTGGTTTGAACTTGGTGGCAAAGGAGAGGAATCCCTGCTTCCTCCAAGCATTGACCAGTGAGACCTGACTACAAAAACTGAGGCCATATTCCAACATCTTCCAAGTCCAATGTTCTGCTGTGTCCTTGAAAGGTGCCTTCTCCATAAAAGAGGATCCAAAAGATAACACATTGCTCACATGTGTTGCACAGGGTAGAGTTTTGAAAACAACAGTAGTAGAAGCCCCTGGTGGTGCACAATTGGGAGGACTTACTTCTACCCCAAATTGCCTCCACCTAAGACCAAACTCCTTCATACCAAAGCCACCAAGAAAAGAATCAAAATTGAGATCTAGTTTAGACTCATTGCGGAGATTTGAAACTGGAATAGAGGATGAGTGTTCAGGCTGAAAAGAAAAAGGAAAAGAAGATAAAACAGATCCAGACAGAGAAGAAATATTTTTGGATTTTTTGGATTTTTTATGTGTTTGGGTTTTGATCTTATTTGGATGAGAAGAAATTGATGAGGAAAAAGAAAGATATGCCTCTGGGGTGGGAGTTGGTCCAAGAGTTGAAGTCTGAGGCTGAGGAGAACAACAACTATCAGTAGGGCCAACTATTCTGCTAAAAAATGAGGATGAAAGGAATGAGAGTTTTCTTTCTGCTTTCCTTTCAGGACAGATTTGGGAGGGTGACCAGGGAAGTCTCTTTCCCAACAACCAGAATCCAAAGAACAAAGGGAACTTCAATTTTTCTGCCATCAGCATCAGGGAGGAGAATTCTCTCCCCAACTTGATCAGAAAACATCAGGGTAGCACCAAAGTCCATTAAGAAAGGTCTTCCCAAGATCATGGGACCATCCAGACAAGTGATCCAGAAGTGGCAGGTGCCAACAATATTTTGACCAATTCAAACCGGAATATCCTCAGCAATACCAACCAGTTCACAGGACTGATTCTCAATTCGATAAACCGCAGAGTTGAAACTGACCCTTGGGCTAAGTTTGAGCTTGCAGGCCATGGATTCCGAAATCAAGTTGAGCTGAGAACCCAAATCCACAAGGAGAGATACTGTTTTAGTTGAATCACCAAGACAACATGGAAGAAAACCAAGAGGACAGGAATACAGGTTGGTATCTGAAGAGGGATCTGTTCCACCAGAATCCTCTATCAGAGTACCAGAGGAGACCTTTAATTTGTCCGGACCAATCTCCAAACGTCGACGAGAAACCCATTTATTCATCCCTTCTGCCACAGATGGAGAGATCGACAGGAGTTCAGCCACAGATAGATTGGGGATTTTAAGATCAGAAATTTTCTTTAATACTCCTTCCACAGCATTAGGGTAGTCCTTGGAAATGCCCCTCTCAAATCAAACTTTGGGCTGGGTGGAGGGAGGAAGATCAGGTGTAAAAGTTTATGGAAGAGGATCTGAGGGTTGGGCAGGTTGAAGAGGGGGAGGATCAGAGTTGTCTTGGAACCTTTCCATAAGTGGTTCCCTTTCTACTTCCATGTCTTCCACATCAGAGGAAGGAGGCTCAGGTGAAGATCGGCGTTTAGCGGGTTTTCGCAGAATGGAGGCTGGAACAGGAGGAGACTTATGAGGTTTTGGTTCCTCATGGCGTTTCCTAGCTGGATCGGATTGATAGGTACCAGGGAAGCTGGAAGAAGTGATAGCTGGGGGATACCAAGGTTTCAGAGTTCCACAGGATGATTGAAAATCCACAGAGACCAAGGATGCCTTCTTAGGAGTTGGTGGTTTGTATGAGGCCACCACATGACGGATTGGTCAAGATGAATCAAAAGGGATCAAAGCACCGTTAGGAAGGAAAAACTTATTTCCCTTCTGCTCTACTAACTTCTCCTCCTTTTCCTTCTGGAGTTCAGGACATCTACCGGTACCATGGCCTTCCCTATGGCAATAATAACAGACTATAGTAGACTTAGGAACAGAATTAGCAGGTTTAGGAGTGGCTAAAGAGGATATTTTCTGATCTATTTTATTCTCAAATGCCTGAAGTAATTTAGTGATCTCATCTATAGTAGGTGTCTCCCGGTGAGTCTGAGGATTGGGTTTAGGTCTGCGATTGGCTTCCATCTTATTCATGATTTTGTTAGATGCTTGAAAAGAGGGGGCAAGGACTGGTTCAGTGATTTTAGGTTTTTCAAAGGTGAGAGCTGTTTGACCTTTCATCACTTTATCCACAGTATTCCTAAGAACAATGAAAGCAGGGAGCTTGAAACAATTGTCTCTTGTTGTGATCATGGATCCAGATTTCACCAATTCATCCTTAATTCTTCCCTGCACTCCTGGAGAGAAAGACTGAAAAAATTGCACTTGAATTTTTTCCAATGTATCAATGTGATCTTTCTGGATAGGATAGGACTGGATAGGGTCCCAAGATTTTCTGAAAGTCTGATAGTCAGAGGCTGAGGAGATACCACCATTGGAGATCCATTGAGAAACCAGGGCATCTAAGTCTTGCAAAGTTAATCTGGCTACATCTATTTTTCCCCAATAGGCCAACATAGCCTCCTTCAAGAGCCGCCAGTTGTGAGTTTCAAATCCCTCAAACAATTCAATAACCTCAATAAGTTTGTCAGAAGAGATAAAAAATTATAACTGATAAGCCATATCATATTCACTGGCACCATCCACTTCTGCAGCCATCTCATAGGAGTCCAAAAATTGTTTGACGTTGGCCCCATTGAAGCCTAAATTTTTGTTCTAAGGTTTGATTTTGACCATCTTGGCCCGAACAGATAAAGAGGATCCAGCAGATTCCATGTTGAAGGGTTCCTAAGTGATCCAATTGAGCAGAGTTCCAAGGTGGCTCACAAGTGTGGCAAGAGTAGAGTTTCACAAAAATGACAAGGATCTTTCCCAGGCGGTGCACAATTGGGAGGACTTACTTTTGGACCAAGCTGCCTCCACGGATCAGATCTGAAAAAAGAGAAAACGGAAAAAGAAACGGAAAGAAAGAAAAAATTGGATTGGATTTTGGAGTTGATTCTTCAAGTTGGGACTGTAAATCCCAAGGTTGCTGGTTTGATCCTGGCCCGGGGGACCAAATGTAAGACTCCAAACGGTGCTAGGCCGGGGCAGTTCTGCGGAGCGGAAAGTTTCTGTTTAGGATGCCCTCCTGAGTGTTACAAAAATATTTAAATGTAACCAAGATCAAGGTCCAGAACCTGGTAAATGAGGAATCAAGGAGTAGAGGATAAGGATGATAATAGTTTGGTAGCAACGGAACAGCACTATCTGAGTCAAGATTATGCAGGGAAAGACTTGAACAAAAGAAGTTAAAGTCCTCTTAGAGTTCAAAGAACAAAAGCTGTTGTATGTAAACAACGCCCACAAGCTAATAACTCTGGTTGTCAGCAGAAGATTGGGGATGATCAACTCAAACCCAAGCAACCTCCAGGTTCTCAATGAACCTGCCCAACTCTCCGCAATCAAGCACTTGAAGGGTACCAGATAACTGAGGGTGGCTGTACAAGACAAAGCGCAATGTTTAAGAAGCTCTAAAACAAACAGTAACTGATTTGAAGCAAGGATAACCTCAACACTTCTCAAGGGACTCAAGAGTAGGCTGGCAGGATGCAACTCCAAAGAAGCTAAGGGGAGGTTTCACACTCCAGGTCTTAAGCTTAATAACACCTCTTCAATCAATTGTGATTGGCTCCAGAAAGATGATCAAGGATCAGGACCAGTATGGTCAAAGAAAGGGATCAAGGAGTGGTATAACACATTCAAAAATTCCAACAGACAGAATTTTTCTTCAACCAGAAAGGCTATTGGTTGGTGATAGGGATCAGGGATCAAGGGTTTGAGTATGGAGGCTCAAGGATCAAGGATGTAATTATTTCATGCTGGATCCTTCTATGCTCCAATGCTTGTCAAAAAGGCAGGGGAGAGCCCCCCCTTATATGGGCAGGAGGCCCTGTTAGACTATGTACAACGGATTCTACAAATAGAGCAGAAAAGGGAAAACAACCATGTGGTCACTCGCGTCCATCCATGGATGGGCGCGCGCAACAATACCAGAGTCACCCACCCCTTGTCCAAAGGCGGATGGGGTGGGAAAGAGAAATGAACCAAACTGCTGCGGATGTCCGCGGGCACTAGTTGGAACTCTTCACCCCTTCCAAAGGCGGAAGCGGGTGGGAGAGCCCCAGGAAAGGTGGAGGATGAAGTCTGTGATAGCGGGGATGGGCAGATAGGAGATCAGCTTGAAACGGTTGAGTAAATCCTGACAGGCTTGAGATTCACGACTGAGAGATCAAGTGAGATGGGAGATTTGACGGATACAAGGATTTGCCAAATGCTTGGAGGTGCGGTCAGGATGGATTCGGTAAATTATGGATGAGCGCCGCGCAATGGTAGCAATGAGGAGATTGGGACACGCAATGACAAAGATGAGGATGCGCAACAACAAAGATGAGGAGGGGCTATGACGACGGCAGAGATAATGAGCAACGCCGAACGGCAACAATGATGAGCAACGTGGATAAAGGAAGCGCAGCGCGCGCGCGGGTAAAGGACGGTTTGGATGAGCCTGAGGATAAGTTGTTTGGCCAAATGGTACGTTTGCGCAACACTTTACGGATTGAGGTCTTAAGGCGCCCAGGGTGTCCAGGATGGGGCACAACACCGCTTGCCTCCAATTATGAGCACGCAGCCGCAATGCAGTCCCCAATCCGTGTCTATAAGTTGACACCACAACGTCCTAACTTCCGCCTCCACACGCGGTGCCCGCCACATTTTGGGCCCGGTGACAATCCCAAGGGACACCTGAGCGGCCCCTGCGGGTCTGGCCCTTGCCCTAACCTGCTCCACCGGCGGTTGCTGACTGGCCCCCAGGTCCACCGGTTTGCCCAATGGCAATATGTAGTTTCCCTCGTTCATGTCCTTGGTCAGATCCGCGCAACCAGACTTCCAATTACTTTTATTGCAGCAATATGTGCACAGACAAAACAAAAACCCCCCGTCGGTCCGCTACTGGGCTGAAAGCCCCCTCTTGCATGGGGCGGCAGATCGCGCAAGAAAGCGGGAGGCGGAGCTGTTGCCTGGGCCGCCATCCGATTCATGAGTATCTGCAAGTCCCGTAGCATGTCTGTTGGCTTTTTCACCGGTACTCCCATTGACTGCCAAGGGGCCACGGGCCGTTCCGTTGCTGGCGGACCCGCAAGGGGTACCGGCGTTGTGGCCGGGGTGGAAAAGGCCGTTGACTTCCTTGAAATTTCTGGGAACAACCAGGCCGTATCCTTGATCAGCTCTTCCAAGTTGATCTCACTCTTGACCGCCTGGTTGATTACACCCAGGCTTGGAAGGAGAGCAACGCTCCCATCCACTGACCGCGTTACCAACCCGCGCTCAAATAGGTAAGGCTGGACCCGCGCGTGAAGTTGCAGAACAAGCCCGCCTAGGAACACCCGCTTCATGGCCCCCGTCTGACGCACCACCACCTGGTTCTTTTCTAGGTAACTATAAATTTGGTCAAACTGGAACTTGTACTCTGACAGATTTCTCCGAGTCCGCACCCCACCTTGGGAAATTGCCCCACCCGCCGCTTGCTCAAAGTCCCTCTCCCAAAAGCGGGGCTCCTGCTTTCCCCACCTTGCCATCATCTTGCCCCAGAGCCTTCCCCAGTTGCAAGCCTCATACCCTGCCATATCCTCCACTTCCCGGAGCGTATTCTTGTCTGCAATAAAGAGAACAACTGTGCGGACCTTGTCCTCACCCGTTGCATATTTGGAGTCCGCAATATTCTTGAATCTTGCCAGAAAGCACCCAATGTCCAAGGTGTCAAATTGGAGATGGGGGAAGTTCTGCGGCCTAAGCCACACCCGTTGCGGAACCTCAGACGCCTCCAAAGGCTCTGACCGAGGAGGAGCAAAGCTGCAGGAACAAGTAGTTGGCAGTGGTGGAGGTGTTGGCCCGCCATGTCAGCCTGCTACTTAGCACAGAGCAACCTGACAAAGCAACAACAATATTAACAAAAATAAAAAAGAACAAAAAATAAATAAATAAAATTATTATAAAATAAAGGAGTAGGAAGTCAATAAATATTATTGCAGAAATGGATTCCCCACCCAAATCAAGGTAGGGTCACTCACTGACCCCACCCTTGAATTCTTACTCCTTATATTTTTTGATTAATTTAATAGAAAATGGTAAATGACCACTGCACCAGTATGGCACCTTTTGGCCATTTTAATATTTCACATGATATGTCATGTATAGGTTTCACACCTAAATTTCAGTCAAAATCCAGGTGTTGTGTGTAGTTTAGGAGTTACATGGGGAATTGTGTTTTGTCACAATTCCCGCACGCAGCCCCACGTCCCTACAGCGCTGGACTCCCACGGGCAGTTGATCCCTCCCGCATGCAGGTAATCCCGTGACCTAGTCACGCCCGCAGCGGATCAGTCCCCCGCGCGCATCTGAATGAACTGATCCCTGCGCCAAACCTGCCGTGATCACGCACACAGCAGATCAGTCCCCACGCGCATCTGAATGGACTGATCCCCGCGCCTCCTGCCGTGATCAGTCTGACAGCCAGGTACCGCTCAGAGGAGCTACAACATAGTAGGATCTACACTACATATGTAAAGCTACCACACAAGCATAGATCGTAGTTTAAAAACCTTAAAAGTCAATTACAATTAGTTTTTAACTAATTTTTAGTATTTTTTACTAATTAAATAAAGATCCAGACTCACCACATCATGAGCTGATCAGAGCCTTCAAAGACCACAAAACTACACAAGGAGTGGTCGTAAAAATTATTACAAATTACATACAGGATCAGCAGATGATGAAGAATCAATAAACATCCACGTCTGCTCACTTTGAACCAGTACTTACAGTTTAAATTGAGGATCAGTGCAGGATCAGCAAAATGACTAATCTGTTGATTAACAGATCCTGCAGCTAAAAAGGAGCTGTTCCTTGACAGATCTAAGGCCAGCATGCTAAAAGCACTTTGAGGACGTGCCAATCTTGCCCTGACTGCTCCCCTAGCCTCAGCCCATTGCTAATACCCCTTCTAGAGGCCCTCAAGCACCCAAAAAGGAATATTTAAACAGGCTCTTTTTGCCCTTTTGTTCCAATCATCCATCAGTTATCAGAAATATTATTATTATCAATCAGACATTGTGTCATTTTTAGTCAAGTGCTTATCAAGAAGAAAGCATATGATTTATGATCTAGTCTGAAGTATTATTATTATTATTTTCTAAATAACTATCAACAACCAGAAGTTTGAACCACCCACCAACCCCATCTGTTCTGGAGCTTCTTACCTGAATCTTTGCAGGTTTCCTGTGGATTACTTCCCAAGTAAGTTTTTCCCTTCATGCTCTGGGTTTGTGTGCTGTTTTGCCCGCCCAAATTAGTGGATAAGGCCTTAGAAGGCACCCATCTTCATTCCAAGGCTATAAACTGCCTAAGGAGGCCCCTTGAGGAGAGGTTGCCAAGTCTGTAAAGACCCCCAGTAGTATATTACTTTGGCCCCTCTTTTTATATTATATTTAAAATATTTATAACCAAACCAATTAAACCTTGCACTTGCTCTTACCATACCATTATTGGAGCTGTAAAGTGTTTATTCTTTGGAATATTATTGCTCCAAATACTTTTATCACTCTCTGTAGCTAAAGGACTGCAAGGTTCCTGGTATCAGAGAGCTGACACGCCAGCTCCCGGCCAGAGAGGGAACAAGGGTGGAACATTCAATCCTGGGGTAGTTGTGAGCAGCATCGCACCTGATAGCTTTGAGAGACCTAGACAAAAGATTACTTCCCGGCCAGACCCCCAGATGTGGAAGGTAAAGGAGAGTTTTGCTCCTCAGTTGTCCGCAAGTCCGGAAGTTATTGATCTAGGTGTCTGTAAGGAGGTTGGATGCAATGAGTTCTTGAGTGTAGTGAGATAAAAGAGAGATAATGAGATGTATTCTTCTTCCTCCAATCCTTCCTCTTCCTTTCCTTTCCTTCTCCAATAGATGGATTGATAGATTGATTATAACCCAACCCAGAGTTAAGGGTGAGGACTTGGATCCCCCTCTTCAACCCTAACCTAAGTACAACCACAAAAGCAAAAGAACAATGAAACACAACCCCTAAGCACAGAACCCTAGCCCAACCCTACCCCTCCATTCCTTGCCCCATAACCCGTGCCCCTCAATATCAACGTACGCCCGGTTTGTCCTTCTCATGGAGCGGCGCTCCGCCGCGCCCTACTTGGAGCCCCCCGGTTTGCCTGCCCGCGTGCATCTGCGGACCTTGCGGTCCGCAGGTTGGCCTGCGCGCGCCTAACCCCCGATCGCCCCACCCTTGCCTTCCGGACTAGCCACCGGCGAGCTTGGTCAGGCCGGCTCCATCACTTGGTTTGCGTTTCCTGGGCGGGTTGCGGCCCGGCGCCCTCGGAGTAGGCCCAACCTGCACCTGGTGCTTAGCCCCGCAATTCCTACTGCTGAGACCGCAGCGGCTGCTGCTGAGCTCTCAGCAGGCACTGCTGAGCTCTCAGCAGGCACTGCTGAGCTCTCAGCAGGCACTGCTGAGCTCTCAGCAGGCACTGCTGAGACCGCGCGCACCCAAATGCTGAGCCTGACCTACCCAACTGCTGAGCCCGCAGCCCGCGATGCAGCTCTCGACCCAAGTTTATAAATATGAAACCACAGAGTGAGTGTGGTTTGTAGGGATTTGAACCTTGACTCAAATTTCCCTTTTGATACAAATCCAGCGGAGGATGATTTTTGGTCCGTCCCCCCTTCACTTCCTGTTTCTGCTCTGGTGGTGGTGGTCTGATGTTTTTCTGCCTGGTTCTTAATCCAATCTTCTTTCCTTTTATGATACCTATTTTCCATGAGTTTTTGCGCTGTGGAAACTAAAGGGACAACACCCCTGAAGTTGTCCTCAAGTTCCGGAAAGTTATTGATGAAAGCATCTGTAAGGAGATTGGATGCAGCCGGTCAAGAGAGAGAGTGTGAGAGGGAGAGAGAAATAGAGCAATAATAAGATGAATCCCTTTCCAATCCAATCCAATGCCATAAAAAGTGATAACCTAAAGTGCAGTCCAGTCCCTGAAGTGAAGCAAAGTGAAGTGATGAAGTGATGAAGTGATGCCCTCCTCCTACAACCCGGAGTTGAGAGTGAAGTATTTAAGCCCTCCCTGTCAACCCTAACCTAAGTACAACCACAAGTAAGCAAGAATGATGAAATACAACCCCTAAGCACAGAACCCTAGCCCAACCCTATCCCTCCCTCCCCCGTCCCGTAACCCATGCTCCACCTCCCCTGCCCCATGCCCCGTCCGTGTTGCCCGCTGGTTTGTCCTTCTCATGATGCGTCCACCCAACAACACATTCCAGGTATCCAGGGCATACCTGCGTGATCCAATCCGTTGTGGTGTCAATTTATAGACATGGATTGGGAACTGCATCGCGGCTGCGCGCTCAGCATTGGGGGCAAGCGGGCCAAGCATTAGGGTGTGCGAAGTGCTCAGCAGCGGCAGCTGCTGGATCAGCAGCAGCCGCTGTTTGGCTCCGCACCTGGTGGAAGGGTCAGGCTCAGCATTGAATGCGGCGTGGGGGGCAATCTGCCCTGGAGATCGGATTTGGAAGGTAGTGCGCTTGACTAGGTTTGGGGGCGTGCCGGTTTGGATACGTAGGGGCGGAGCAATCCGCGGGCTATGAAGGAACGGATGAAGCAGGCACAACGGGCGCGGACAAACGGATACAGACAGGCGCGGGGGGCTCCGAGTAGGGCGCAGTGCGAGGACCGCGTCATGAGAAGGACAAACCGGATGGACGGAACGGCGTACGGACAATGGGGGGATTTTGGTATGGAGGAGGTGGGGAGAGGAGGCTAGGTTTTCTGTTTTGGGATTGTTTTCTGTTTCCTTGTCATACTGTCACTTGCGCATGTACTTAGGTTAGGGTTGAGGGGGAGGACTTATCCTCACTCCCAACTCCGGGTTAGAGGAGGGGGATTGATGCAGAGGAGGAAAAAAAACACATCAAATCATCGGATTGGATCACTCATCTCACCAGGAGATTAAAAGGAACTCATACCGGATACACATCCAGGTGGAAAGTTCTTAGGATTGAAGGATTGGAGATTTCTCTCTCTCTCTCTAATTTTCTTTATCTCTTTATCTCCTTATTTCTATTTCTCATTTGAGTGCCACTTTGGACATTCTCATCTCCTTTCAAACGCAGGGAACCGTTAACTTCCAAACCTTGGGACAATTATAGGGGGATAACCTTTATTCTTTCCACATCTGGGGGTCTGGCTGGGAAATAACCTTCCGTTTCTTGTCTTTAGAAGGTAACTGGGCGCAATGTCCTATTCATACCTCCCTAAAGTCGCTCCTTCTTCTTCTTCTCCTTCTCCTTCCGTCTCTGGGTCCGCTATTCCAACCCCACTGTTGTCTTCCATCCCTCCTCCTACCCCTCCCTCTGCTCGACCCAGGACAAGCTACGCCATTCCCCCATCTGTCTCCAGTGACGATGAACCCACTCGTCCGGTTTGCATCAGGCTGCGCAACTACCCTCACATCCGATTCAACACCGCGGATGTGGAGCAATTTATCTCAAGATACAAAGGTATTGCAGATGCGGAAGGTGCAGCGGACGCTGATAAGGCCCGGCTGGTTGTCCTGTTCATTATGGACAAAGAGAAGCTCCGGGATGTGGAGGAAATGGAAGGCTACAAGAATCAAGATTGGCCAAAACTGAAGGCAGAGATCCTAACGAGGTGGGGTAGGTGCAAACCTTGATTCCTGGAGAGGGATTTTGACCGCGTGGCCTCGGAGGCAAGTGCGTGCGGAGGGGTCAGAAAGCGGGTGGAGCTGGCGGAGTACACCTTGACATTTGATCGGATCTATCGGTACTTGTCAAAGAACAAGGTGGTGGCGGGACAGACAGGGGCCATGAAACGCGCGTTTCTGGGCGGTTTAGGCGCTCAACTCCGGGCAAGGGTGCAGCAGCATCTTTAAGATCACAACTTGGTAAAGCGGTTGTTGGACGGGAGCATCGCGCTCCTTCCGGAGTTGGCTGTCATTTTCCGGGCTGTGGAGAGTGAGCTCAACTTAGAAGAGCTTATCGAGGACACCGCTAAGTCCTTCCCAGCGTGACCAAAGAAATCCGCCCCCCGTTCCGGCTCTGGCGCAATTTCCGGCCCCAGTTCCACCTACTTCCACGCGTGTTCCAGTTCCTCAACCCGCGCCTGCCCCTCCGGTAAGCAAATTGACGGAACTCATGAAGGATCTGAAGATCTGCATGAGCCGTATGGGCCAGCAGCAGCCGCGAGGGCCTCCACCTCACATGGTGGAGGGGTTTTGGCCGCCCGGTACCTTTGTGCCAAGGGGGTGCTTGTACTGCGGGGCAAATGGTCATTGGCAATTGGCATGCAAGGAGCTTACAAAGGATCTCAGCGCGGGATTGGTTCAAACAGCGGGGATGGGGTACATGTTTCCGACAGGCAAACAGATTCCAATGGAGCCAAGCCAGCCAACCGCAATGCAGCAGGTGCGCACACGGGGTCAGGAGGCAGGAATGACGGCGCAAGCATCACTGGGCATTGTTACCGGTCCTGGATTGTGGCAACCACCTTGGGTGGAAGCTGAGGTAAGGGTAGTGGCAACGGAAGAAAAGGTGGCGGTCTCCGATAAAATGGAGGTGGACGCAAAGGAGCGACCCCCGTTGGCCGTTCCAAAACCGGCCGCGCGCGTGCCCGGAACCGAGGCGCCAGCAGCAAACCCTGTAGGGAAGAAGAAAGCGGCAGACATTGTGCAAAGGGTGATGGGTAACAAGACCCCGGTTCCGCTGACCTTGCGGGAACTGGCGGCCGTGTCTCCGGTGGTGGTAGACAAGATGGTTCAGGCATTGTGGTCAGGGCCGGGTACCTCAGACGGTGCAGCAGGTTCATGTGGCGCGGAAGGAGGAGGGGCGCGGGGAGTGCAAGTTGAAATTGGTTTTGACTTGGCTTGCTTACGTTCCGATGGTCATAGCGGGAAGGAAGGTGTGGGCTATGCTGGACAGCGGTTCAATGGTGAACCTGCTGCCATTGCGGATGGTGGATAATTTGGGGTTGGTTCAGCGGAAATGCGCAATGGGTCTCCGCGTGCTTAACGGAGGGGAGTGGTGTGTGGATGGGGTAGTCAAGGAGGAGGAGGTCGAGGTCTCAAGGGTCCGTAGTCCCCTTTCTTTTCTTTTGGTTGATTGTGGGGATGTGATTTTGGGAAGGCCGTTCATGTTTGGGTTTTGAGCACAAATGGTTTTCAATCCGGAGGCGTTGACGGTGGAGGATTTGTCTGGCGGAAGGTTTGAGACAACTATCTGCAATCATGGGCAAGGGAAGCGGAGGAGAGTGTTGGAGTATGAGGAGGAACCGGACGCGGAGTTGGTCTGCGACGGGCAACCTTTGGAGGATTTTTTCTAGTGGACCGAGGAGACCGCGCAGAACAAGCTCCAGTTTTGCACGGGCGGTTGACTAATGAGGAGCAGGGAGGGGGAGGAAGGAAAGTGCAGGGCGTGCACGTTGTAGAAGTAAGTCTCTTTTCTCAGTATGCATTGCCCAAGGGTACTACGCTTTGAAAACCCTATCATTGTGCCACACTCGTGAGCAAAGGCAAAAGCCGTGTTTCCGTTCTGTGCAGGACTTACAGCAAAGGATGCGTGTGGATGATGCGGTGCAACGGGGGCAAGTACAAGCCGGTTTCATGGAAGGTCTGACCAAGGAATGAGCCAATGCCCCAGGAACTGAACGGACCACTTTGACCAATTGCTTGGTCACGGGACCCTTGGGTCACGCCGATTAAGGCTTTGGGGTGGGTTACTAGTTTGGCGCGGGTCACGGAGGAGCGGATTGCAGCTTTCAATTTGGGCCCAACAGGATGGTTGAGTACGGAGGAGCATGAGTTGCTGATTTTGTTTCTGGTTCTTTGGGAAAGAGCGCTTGCGTTTGGACCGGAAGAGCGGGGGCTCCTGAAAAATGATATCGGCGACCCCTATGTCATCCCTACTGTCGATCACGAGCCGTGGCAGATCAAGCCAATTCCAATACCGCGGGCGTTCCGGGAGCAGTTTCTGGAGTTGGTGCGGGAGCGGGTGAAGACTGGCCTTTACAAACAGTCAATGTCTAGTTACTCCAGCCCAATCTTTGCGGTGGTTAAGCAGGACGGAAAGTCGTTGAGGATTGTTCATGATTTACAGCGACTCAACTCCTTTATGATCCGGGATGCAGGACGGCCCCCTTGCGTTGACGAGTTCCTTAAGTCAATGGCGGGGCGCGCTTGTTACGGTTTAGTGGATGTGATGGGGGGATACAACCAGCGCAAGTTGGATCCTTGCTTGCGGCCTCTAACAGCATTTGAGACTGGGTTTGGAAGAATGCAGCTGACTCGGCTCCTGCAAGGCGCGACCAATTCCGTGGCAGTGTACCAGGCGCAAATGGCTTGGATCCTGAAGGATGATCTTCCAGAGGGAGTCCAACTTCATCAACAACGCGGGCATCAAAGGTCCAAAATCCGATTACGGGGGAGCAGAGCTGGTTGAAGTTCCCGGCGTCCAACGTTTTGTGTGGGAATATGCGCAGACATTGGAACGCATCCTGTTTTGCATGGAGGAGGCAGGACTGACGGTGTCAGGGAAGAAGTTGGCGGTTTGTGTCCCGGCGCTCAAATTCCTTGGCCATGTTGTTGCTTCCAATGGCCGGCGCATTTCAGAGAAAAAGCGGAACAAGGTCCTCAAATGGCCAACCCCGCGGACAGTGTTGCATATCGTTCAGTTCTTGGGATTATGTAGCTATGTCCAAATGTTCATCAAGAGGTTTGCAGAGGTGGCAAGGCTGCTCCGATCACTAACGCGGAAAGGCGCGGAGTGGAAGTGGGGGGAAGAATGCAATTGCGCGTTCCGGAAGCTCGAGGAGATCGTGGGACGTGACATTGTGCTCTGCAATCTCAATTACAACGCGGGAGGAATTAGGCTAGCGGTTGATTCCAGCGAATTTGGCGCAGGGGGGGGGGTTCTCACTCAAGAGGACGGCGGCAAGGATAGGCCGGTACTTTACAAGTCGGTCACCTTCACTCCAACGGAAAGCCGGTACTCCCAGCCAAAGTTGGAGTTTTGCAGGGTCACCGAGATCGTGCAGCGTCTCCAGTATCTTTTGTGGGGGGTTCACTTTGAGCTTTTGGTGGACGCAGAGGCGCTGGCGCAGATGATCAATTCCCCAGCATTGCCCAACGCTCCCATGACCAGGTGGGTGGCGTTTCTTCAACTTTTCTCCTTTGCTGTTGTTCATGTTCCGGGGAAAGCGTTCACTATGCCCGATGCGTTGTTGCAGTATCCAAGGGACAACCCGTTTGAGGACGCAGAACTGCTCAATGTGGAGACCCCGGTTGTCAAGGTAGGGGTTGTGGAGGCAGACGTTTGGCTGCCGCTCCGGCAGACCGGGCGGTACGCAATCCTTCGTGACTACTTGCGGGACCTTTGTTTTCCCAATTGAGCTACGGAGAAGGACATGCAATGGGCGAAGCGGCGGGCGGGGAATTTCTACGTGCAGGAGGGGCAGCTTTGGCGGCGGAAGACTCCGGTTCCTCTTGTGGTTACCACTTTGAGGCCGGATCAGGAAGCTATCCTCCGGAGCCTTCACAACAATCTTGGTCATCAAGGGGAGCTTGGGACGCGGAGGCTTGTCAAAGAGCGGTTCTGGTGGCCGGGTGTAGTGCGTGCGGTGCGGGAATGGCTGGCGTCCTGCAAAGCCTGTCAACGGCAGAGCGCAAGACTGCCCAAGGAAGTTGGAAACCCCACAGGGGAAGACGCCCTCTTTGGTTGAGTCTTGCTTGATGTTGTCCACATCAAGGCCGGTTAGTTTGCCTACCTGCTCGTCGCGCAGGACAACCTGTCCGGTTGGGCGGAAGCGCGTCTGTTGGTCAAGCTCTTGGCGGACAAAGTTGCTCTATTTCTGGATGAAGACTGGTTCGCGCGGTACGGGTTGCTTTGTCTGGTCACAGTGGATGGAGGGGCTGAGTTTTGCGGCCGTTTGGTCGAGTTGGTCAAGAGTTGCGGAGCCAAGTTTGGCCAAGTAATGGAGTATTATCCCAAGGGGGCCGGCATGATTGAATGTGGGCATCAACCAATCCAGGAAGCCCTGGTCAAGATACGCGGGGAGAACAGTAAGCGCTGGCAGGAGACCCTTCCAATGGTCCTGTTTGCAGATTGGATTTTGGTGAAGTGGTCAACAGGCTACTTGCCGTACAAGTTACTTTTCGGGCAGCGCCCCGTGCTTCCAGTGGACATTGAATTGGAGACATTCCTGGGGATTGACTGGTGGAAGGTGAAGACTTCTGCCGAATTGCTTGAGGCTCACGCCAAACAGCTCCTTTGACGGGATGGAATGCTTGCAAAGGACGGGGACCGGCTGAAGAAGACTCGGACAGCGTTGGTGCGCTATTGGGATGAGCGCTTCTCGGATCGCCTCCGGGATCCCTTGCGGAAGGGGTATTTGGTGCTCCTGTAAAACCAAAGTCTGGAGTCTCAGTGGGGGAAGTTGTTTGCTAACCGGTGGAACGGCCCTTTCTGCGTGTCGTCCAAGTTTGAGGGCAGCAGCTATCAGTTGGAGGAATTAGACGGTACTCCGCTGAAACAGAAGGCGGCGGCTTTGCATGTCAAGCGCTTCTTTGCGCAAGGATCTACCTTGTTTGACAAAACAGCGGAAGGGGGTGAAGGATCTGACAAGGGGAGTGTGGAGCGCGGCAATGGTGTAGGAACGCAATCCGGGGATTTGTCCTTGGGCAAAGAAGCGGAGACCGTGCCGTTGCTACGGAGTAGGCAGTTGCGACCAGCTGGGGACAGTGGCCAAGTTGGGGGGGAGGTAGAGGGGGTAGGGGATAAGTTTTGATTTGGTGAGGGGGTGCTCTAGCCGGTTCACAGCCGGAACAACTAGACACCCCAGAATGTTTGTTTCTCTATGTTTCTTTCTTATCTGGATTGTGGGGTCTTTGCTGGCTTGGGGTTTTTGCAGGAAACGCGGGTGCGGCGCAAAGCCGGTTCTGTAAACACAAGGACAAGCCCCGCAGAACTGGGACGCGTGGGCAATCCTGCGGATGGGGGAAGAGGGACAAAGAGCGATTTGCAGGCGGTCTACGGGCGTTGCACAAAAAAAAAAAAAGGAGTATTCTTTTCTATTTTTCTTCTCTGTTGGTTTCTTTTTATCTTTTTCTTTCTCTCAGGATATCTCAAGGATGGGTGGCTGGTATGGGAATAAGCTTGATTTGGTGAGGGGGTGCTCTAGCCGGTTCACAGCCAGGACAACTAGGCACCCCAGAATGTCCATTCTCTTACTCTCTCTCTCTCTCTTCCCTTATGGTGGCGCGTGCTGGTGTTTTGGTTGTTGTGTTTGTTACAGGAAGGGTACAGGGAACTGTGTGGCAGTTTTTCTGGGGCAGTCCAGGTGCCTCTTTTGGAACGGCTAGTCACTTACGGTTGCTCACAAAGCAAGCGCTCAGGCGCGGACTCAATCTCAGACTCATTCTCACAAAGCGCGGTTGTGCACTTTTTCTCAGAAGGTTAGGACCTTGCGCAGATACATGTATTTTCTTAATGGAAAGTGAAGCGCGGTACAACAACAAGAAGACAAAAAGTAGAGGAAAGGGAGAAGGGGAAAAGGGGGGGCAATGCGCCTAAGCCATCTTCATCATTTCCTCCATTTCCACCCTTGAGGACGCCAGTAAAGCCCGGAAAGACGCCAGGAGTTCGCGCTGGGATTCCAAGGATTGTGCGCCAGGGATCACAAGGAAATTCCGAAGCATTGTGGTTGACCGTTCCGCGAAAGCCTCAAAGCCGGCCGCCGGGAGCGCCATTACGATTGGAATCTCCGGGATCTCAGGAGGGCTGGGGGGAGGAGCGGCCGGTGAAGATGGGGCCTCCGGGGAACCAACAGGGGGGCTTGGTCCAGCTGGGGGTGATGATGGGACAACAATTGGTGATGGAGGCGGAGGGGTGTCGGGGGTTGCAGGCCTCTCATCCAAGTCCGCTGGTGGCGCGGGCGGTGTTGGCGGTCGTGGAGGAGGAGGAGGGGGTGCTGGCGCAGCCGCGGGTCTTCCAAAGAGTCTTGGGTCCGGTACCGTTTGGTTCACGCCGACAGCGGCGGCCCAAGCGTGGGTTGCCGCACGCCATTCCTCCAAAGTTTCTTATTTGCCCCGTTGCGGAGGTCCGGCCCGGTGGAGAGGTGATGCCAAGTCGCAGCTCACGTGCGAAGTGGTGGGTGACGGAGCTCGGGGGCGGCGGGATGGAGGTGAGCCGGGTGGTGTCCACAAGCCTTCCAAGATTGACTTGTTGTCTGAAACCATGAACGGGTCTGGACGAGCCCTCTTGCGCGGCCTGGGGCAAGAGCCGGATTGGGGGGGAGCTTGGGGGATGCTGTTGCTAAGCGAGCAGCAACAATGGCCGCAACGGCAAGCTACACAGGCGCGTCAACCAGGTATGATTGAACAAGCGTGCCCGTTCCGGGCGCAGAACTTGCATGGGAGCATGATGGCAATGGATAGGAGGGAAGACGGGGAAGGTGGTAGTGGGAGTGGTGGGGGTGGAGTGGAAGTAGCGGAGGTGGTGGTATGGTGAAGCAATGGGAAACTTCTGGGGACAGAACTCAAGTTGGGGGGGGATGTGGTGTCAATTTATAGACACGGATTGGGAACTGCGTCGCGGCTGCGCGCTGTGGTGTCATTATATAGCCTTGGGTCGGGGACTGCGTCGCGGCCTGCGCGCTCAGCATCTGGTAGGTTAGGCTCAGCAGTGGGGGTGCGCTGGTCCTCAGCAGTAGCCGCTGCGGTGTGGTGACCAATCCAGGACACCACGGCAAAAAAAAAAAAAAAAAAAATTGGATTTCAGTTGTACCCCTATGGTTACCTTCATTTCCCCCCCATCTCTCAACTCCTCCCTGTCCTAGAGGTCTAGGACAGGCCTCTTGCCTGTCTCTCTGCTTCGCTTCCCTCTTCCTATGTTCAGCTCCCACTTGTTGCGCTTGCGGCCCTGACTTTTGGCAACGCAAGCAATCGTCGAACCACTTTTGACAATCCCAATCCACTCACCATCGATCCCCTCCGAATCAATCTAACCAATCATCCATCCTAACACCCTGAACCTCTCAAACCTTTCAAAAGCGAACCAAAGCAATCTAGCTCCTAGACTAAGCTTGAGAAGCACTTGATCGACAAATGGCCACCTACACCCTCCTCATCGGAGTCACCTGGATCTTGATTGGTCCTCCGTGGGATCCAATCACTCCCAAGCCAAGTCTTGGCGACTTGCGACGAGTGTTGTCATTGGTTCCAAGAGAGCTTGATCCTCTCAATTGTCTGCCTAGTTTTTCAATCCAGACAGCATCCCTACTTTAAACCAAGCATCCTTACCGTGACGGTTGTGGCTCGGATTGATGTTCCACCTGGCACGAGAAAAGACCAACAATCCCGATGATGGGGGAAGATCACTTCCAATCAGAAAGCTCCTCATCCTTGCTTCCCCTACTTTTTCCGCCCCAAGTCATCTCCCCCATCGACCATCTCATCCTCATCATCCGATCCGACCGACGACCGCGAGCAACCACTTGCGGCCGTCGGGACTTTCACCCCATTGTTGCCGCCGATCGGGCAACGACAACCGTTGTCGACACCCGCGACCGCTGTCGGGGGTGTCCATCTGGTTGCCCACGGTCATTCTTGACGCGGGCGACATCTCTTTTTTCTCTCATGTAATTTTTTTTTTTTTTTTTATTATTTTTCATTTTTTTTATGTTTTCATTTTTTTTTCCGCACCTATTTGTAAATCTCTCTTGTACATAGTATACAGGGCGTCATGTCTATAAAAGGAGGGGCTCTCCCCTGCCTTTTGTCCTATCATTGGAGCATCCCAGAACATCAGAGGATCCCATCATCCTATCAGACCATCATCAGTAATCAACTTATCTGTGGGTATCCTTCCCCACCTATCTGAGCCATTTATCCGGGTATATCTAGGATTGCCCCTTGATCTTTTGAGCCTCCATACTCAAAATCTGTCCCTTGTGACCTTGATCCTTATCACCAACCAATAGCCTTGCTGGTTGAAGAAGAATTCCTGTCTGTCTGAATTCTTGAGTGTGTTATACCACTCTGATCCCTTTTTCCGACCATACTGGTCTTGATCTCTCCTTGATCATCTTTCCGGAGCCAATCACGTTTGATTGAAGAGGTTTTATTAAGCTTAAAACCTGGAGTGTTATACCTCCCTTCTTCTTTGAGGTTGAATTTCGCCACGCTATTCTTGAGTCCCTTGAGAAGTGTTGGGATATTCTTGCTCAAATTTGTTATTGATTTGCTTCAAGAGCTTCATAAACAAATTGTTTTTGTTTTGTTCAGCCTCCCACAGTTATCTGGTACCCTTCAAGCGCTTGATTGCGGAGAGTTGGGCAGGTTCATTGAGAACCTGGAGGTTGGTTGGGATTGAGTTGATCTTTCCTAATCAGCTGCTGACAACCAGAGTTATTAGCTTGTGGGCGTTGTTACTTACAACTGCCTTGTTCTATTGAACTCTGAACAAACCTTGACTTATTTGTTCAAGTCTTTACCTGCACCATCTTGCCTCAGATAGTGTTGTTTCCATCGCTACTGACAACTCTTATCCTCTTCCCTTATTTTGATTTCTCATCCATAAGGTTCTGGACCTTGATTCCGGTTACATTTAAATATTATTGTAACTCCTAGGAGGGCAGCCTAAACAGCACCTTTCCCCTCCACAGAACTGCCACGGCTTAGCACCGTTTGGAGTCTTACAGCGGGCGCGGCGGGATCGATCACGCGAATGTGGGCCGGGCCTGACTAAGGGAGGCGGGCCGCGACCTGCTTGGATTTCCGACTCACGGATGGAGCTGGGCCGACCAGGTTCTCGGATGGCTAGTTGGGGGAGGAAAAGGCGGGGCAACAGCGGGGCTATATGCGTGGGCAGCCACGCGCAAGCCCGGGCCGGCCACGGGACGGGAAATCCACGATGGCGCGTCGGGCGGATGCGCGCAAGCGCGGCGAACTTTGGGTATCGCGCGGCGGAGGGCCGCGCCACAAAAAGACAAACCGGATGCGCGTAATGGCAGGCGAGCTGGCGGGGATAGGGTATGGGTATGGGTTGGGGGATGGGTTAGGGTTCTGGGTCTAGGGTTCCTTCTTCATGGTTGCCAGTCTGTCTTTGTGCTTGTACTTAGGTTAGGGCTGAGGAGAGGGGGATATAATACCCCTCCCCTCAGTACGGGAGGAAGGGGGGGCTTGGGCTCTCTCTCTCTCTCTCTTGCACTCTCTCTTGGGGGGAAAAAGAAAAGGAAGCATTCTCAGTCTTACAGACGCTAGAACCATTGATCCCGTAACTAGGGACAACTTTGGGAGGGAAAACCTCTAAAGTTTCCACAGCGCTCAGCATTGGGGGCAAGCGGGCCCAGCATTAGGGTATGCGGAGTGCTCAGCAGCGGCAGCCGCTGTTTGGCTCCGCACCTGGTGGACGGGTTGGGCTCAGCATCAAATGCGGCGTGGGCGGCAATCTGCCCCAGAGATTGGATTTGGAAGGTAGCGCGCTCGACTAGGTTTGCGGGTGCGCCGGTTTGGATACGTAGGGGCGGAGCAATCGGCACGCTATGAAGGAACGGATGAAGCGCAGGGGTCATGCCGGATATTACCAAACACCCACGACGGGCGCGGACGAACAGATACGGACAGGCGCGGGGGGCTCCAAGTAGGGCGCGGTGCGAGGACCGCGTCATGAGAAGGACAAACTGGATGGACGGAACGGCGTACAGACAAAGGGGGGAGTTTGGTACGGAGGAGGTGGGGAGAGGAGGCTAGGGTTTCTGTTTTGGGATTGTTTTCTGTTTCCTTGTCATACTGTAACTTGCGCGTGTACTTAGGTTAGGGTTGAGGGGCAAGACTTATCCTCACTCCCAACTCCGGGTTAGAGGAGGGGGATTGATGCAGAGGAGGAAAAAAAACACATCACATCATTGGATTGGATCACTCATCTCACCAGGAGATTAAAAGGAACTCATACCGGATACACATCCAGGTGGAAAGTTCTTAGGATTGAAGGATTAGAAATCTCTCTCCTCTCTCTACTTTTCTTTATCTCTTTATCTCCTTATTTCTATTTCTCATTTGAGTGCCACTTTGGACATCCTCATCTCCTTTCAAACGCAGGGAACCGTTAACTTCCAAACCTTGGGACAATTATAGGGGGATAACCTTTATTCTTTCCACACCGTGCATCTTGCAATGCGCAATCTGCTTGATCCGCGCAAGCCGTCCAATCCGCGCAAGCCTTCCAATACGCGCAATCCGTCCAATCTGCGCAAGCCTTCCAATCCGCGCAAGCCTTCCAATCCGCGCAATCCGTCCAATCCGCGCAAGCCTTCCGATCTGCGCAAGCTTTCCGATCCGCGCGAGCCTTCCAATCCGCGCAAGCTTTCTGATCCACGCAATCCGTCCAATCTGTGCAAGCCTTCCAATCTGCGCAAGCCCGCAGCGCACAGCCTTTCCCGACTCGCGTCCATGAAAGAGCACCACAGCGCTAGTTGGTTCACCAGCTTTTAACCTGTACAATATGGCAATCTGACCATCCTCCACGTTAGCCTCCGGCCTAACCTTTGGGCCAATCCCAAATCCAAATCTTGGTTAGTTACTCTCAGAACTTTAACTCACCTGACCATCCACCGCATTAGCCTCCAGCCTAACCTTTGGGCCCATCCCAAATCCAAATCTTGGTAAGGAGAGAGAAGGATTTGCGGGCGGGCGGATGGTCCGGCACTAGACTATCTAAAAGCTACGTGACATGTGAGAAATCTGTGAAAGTTTGTAAGTTGAGTCCTGTGACATAATTGTGTTCTACCGTCACTTGTAACACTTGTGAGTGTCCAGTGGACCGCAGAGGCCCACATGTGCATCCCATTTGGATTACACTTATACGTAGCACACGCGTAAGTGCATACATATTTTAACAGATGGGATCCTCTGAATTTTCTGGATACCCAAGTCTTTCATTCTTTGTAGAGTCAATGGATGGATTATTCTGCTTGGCTCTGGAGTGGGTGAGAGAGGTGAAGCGTCGATCTGGTCCTCTGATTCTAGACATTTTTATTAAAAGCAATCAGTAAATTATATAAATGCTAAAAATAAGTGAGATAATAAGGCTTACTCTCTGAGTTTGGAGTGGCCACAGATTCTTCTCTGGTTGGGGAACTAGGTTGGATAGGAGCTTCTATGACAGGGTAGTTGTGTACTATCACTGGAGTGGTAACTGGCGGGGCTGCTACTTCCGCAGTGGCAGCAGTTGGAGTTGATGGGGAAGTGCGCAGTCCAGAAAATAGAAAGTACCAGATATAAAATTTATAATTTAGTTTATAATAAAAAATTCTTTGAAGAAATTATTGGAAAAAATCTCAATTTTTAATAACTTGAATCTGATGTGAGCAGGGGGTTGAGTCTTAGCCCAATCTCTATGATACTTCAAGATGAGGTTTACACAAAACCTTTCTTCAAACTCTGGTTACTCTCTGAGTTTTGAGTGGAGAGAAATCAATTTCTTCTTTTCTAAAGGAGATAGAGGTCCCCAATCAGTTGGTTTGTAATTTGTACAACTTTTATGGGAGTTCTCCCTGAGTTTCCACACTGTTCAGAATAGGATGAGGCTATTTTTTTAAAAAAAAATTCTTAATTAGTTAGGATTACCCAGAAAAGACAAGAAATTGCTTCCTTACTTGAACAGATGTTGATTGTAATGGCAAGACTGGAAGGAGGTTGGCCAACTTGTGTATCATTGTCTGATCCAAAGCAAGCATTATAGTTGGAGGGAATTTGAGCCAGTTTACCAGGATGATATGATCAACTCTCTTGAGCTGGCATGAGCATTTGGAAGCTGATGGGGGAGGCTTGTTTTTTCTAGAGTTCCTGGGGGATGTTTGCTTTTGTGCATTGGGTTTTTGTGTGGACTTGCAGGGGGAGGTTTGCTGAGGGGCCATTGGACAAGAGTAAGAGGGATGAAGTGATGAGAGTGAGGAAGTGATGAGAGCAATAAAGTGATGAGAGTAAGGAAGTGACAAGAGTGTGGAAGTGATAAGAGTGATAAAGTGATGAGAGTGATAAAGTGATGAGAGTGAGGAAGTGATGAGAGTGAGGAAGTGATAAATCAGATTTTTTCAATGAGGCTGGAGGTAGAAGGAGGTGGGAAACCAGGGGTGTGTATGATGTGGACCAATATGTGGATGGATAGGTGGACATGTGTGGTTGAGGTTGCAAAAACCTTTGAATACTTTATCTTAAAAAAACCATTTACTCTCAGGTAACTCTGACACGTCTGATGTGAAATCAGTGAGATTTTTTTTTTTTTGATTTTTAATGGTGTGCATGCATGAATGCATGATCTCAAATCCCTAGGACTTATAGTCTCTGTTCTGATGCTTAAATTTTGCATGCATCTTGCTGGTGGTGAGTTAGCTACTCTGATCTATGCTTTTAATGGTTATCAATCCCCCCTGGGCCAATCTTCTTGCATTCAGGTTTTCTCAAGGTTCGTGATTGGTTTGATAGGGAAGGATTTAGTCATGATGATTGGCTTCGTGAGACTGGGTCAGGATTCGATCATCAGTCGTAAGATGATGGATTTCTCTCTTCTCCTATGTTGATCAACTTCACCCGACCAAGTACGGATCCCCCCGGGGGGAACAGCAGTTTGACACCGAATACCAAGGAGGTTACTTTGTTTTTAAGGAGGAAAACCATCAAGGGAGGAGGATAACGAACCACAAAACAAAGAACAAGAACCATAACAACAACAACAACAACAACAACAACAACAACAACAACAACAATAACAACAATAACAATAACAACAATAACAATAACATCATCATCATCATCATCAACGATCCAACTCGTGCCGACGATTTCAAGATCTCTTAGGAAGGAAGATGCCCCTGAATTACTCCAAGTGGGATGCTCTCGAGGTGTGGATGACTGACTGCTTGCTAACCCATCTTCTCTCCTATCCCTCAATCTCGAACTCATCATCCATATATCACTCTTCTCTTAATTAGCTCTCCGATGACTCGGATATCGAATGTCATCCAAAGTGCGTTTACCCATTCTGCTTCATCACTCCACTATCAGTCTTGGCCCCACCCCTTTAACTCATGATCATCTACTCCTCGCCGATCTCCTTCAGCGTCGACAAACGAAGCTTCATTCGACTCAAACAACGTCAGATTCATCAACAGAGGGATGAGAGAAAACAAAAGATCGAACAACTCAAACATGAGGCCGGTCTCAACGCGACTCTATTAGAAAAGATCAATCAACTGTTGCAAGGCACCAAGAAGGATGGTGCTGATCATCTACGACAAACGGCATCCAAACTATCCACATCCCATCAAGTACAACCAACCTCTTCGGACGTACAACCTACGATCGATCAAATGATCTTCAACCTCATCTCTCAAGTCCTCACCAAGATCAAGAACGATAACTCGTCCCAAGACGAAGACTCTGCTGCCGAAGAGCAATTAAAATTTCATCTCAAACGACTCTCCGATCGTGAGGAACAACGAAAGGTCGAATTGCAGAGAGAGGAAGCTGAGGCCAAGAAACATATCACCAGTGAAGATATTCACGACGGATTCGACGTCTCGGTTAGTCATCCGATCAACAATCACTTCTCAGCGAACGATCCCAAGATCAACAGGAACCTAATCTGACTTTGATCCTCTAGCACGTCGATAGAAAGCCTTCCGCCGCGATTGATGAACCACTCGACGCTCCTTCGAAACCCAAATCGACGCAAAAGATCAAAAAGACTAACTTGGAGGTATTAAACCCTCAAGCCACTCACCCTTCCTCCCACAGCCCTCCCAAAGTTGGTCTCCTTCATTCTCCCCTCGTCTTGGGTTGCGTTCTCGGTGTACTATTTTACTCATGTCGTCTGTACCTTTTTAAAAGGGAGAACCTGAGACGGATGAGGATGAGGATGACGATGACGATGATGACGAGTTGCCCCGTCTATCACCATCAGCGCAAAAGTTTGCCAAGATCAAATCGGCGGATTATTCTTCCTCTCTATCAGCCATCCAAGCCGACCCTTCGTTGTACCTCAACGAATCTACGACCGATGCTCTACTGGTCGAAGCCTTCGAATCCGAGATGAAAGGTAAAAAAACCTATGCCAAGAATTGCGTTCATCAGGGTTTACTCCTACAGTATTGTCGAAAGCTAGGGAGGGATGGCGTGAGCCTGTTCTTTCGCAAGTGCGTTTGCTGATCTTGATCCGTTTCGAGACCCGTTTGATTACCAATCGGTCGACGATGATCGCTTACCCACCCTTTCTTCTGAACCAGGGTCGGATCCGGTGAGCCCAAGGCCATGCAAGTGTTTCTAGACGACGTGAATTCGACCTATGATCGAATATCGAACCGATGCGCTGTGATCATAGCAGAGAGAGCCAAAGAGCCCACACCTAAGGAGCAAATCCAACTCGTACCAACCAACCCATCGACATCCATCTCGTTCGAGGTGCCGGACGGACCGCCACCCGAAAATTTAGAACTCAAGACTGAGGACCCAGCCGAAGCTGAAAAGCTAGATATCGAAGAAGTTCGGAGATTCTTGTGGGATCGATGGAATACCTTCAACGCGTTCCCCAAGAAACTACAGAAGGCCTTAAGATCCAAACAGTTAGAAAGAGTCAATCAAGTCATTGGTGAGATGGAAATCCTCGAGGCCGAGAAGATCGTCCAAGATCTCGATCGAGTCGGAATCTTATGCTTTAGTGAGGCCGGGATCATCGATAAGACCGGAACCAATGAACCTGGGGCCGGTGTCGATCAGCCAGCTCCTACTACCCACGACTCGGTTCCCAACCAAGTCGTCATCCCCGATGACTTATCCTCATGACTTGACCCATCTTCGTCGTCCCTATCCTATTTTTCAGAAAGAAAGAACGATGATCAAAAAAATAAAAAATAAAATAAAATAAAATAAAAACACGTTCTCAGCAAAACCCAGGAGTCACCTTACCCACCTAGATATATGCCTCCACTGTTATCTCTCGGTCTCGATCTCCCATGCGTCTTGCCAGGTTTGCTCCTCGTTTGCTCCATCTCCTACTAGATATCTCCTTGATTCGGCTGGGGCCTTCGGTCGTTTGTCGAGTGTCCCTTCGCTCTGCCTGCTTTAGTCCTTTCAGTTGATGTATCCAATCGCTTATGCACGCAAGCGAAGGCTCCTACCCTGCGGCATCCCGCCATTGAAGGTAACAGTAGATGAAATTCTCCTTCTCCCCAGCGAGATGGCGCAGCTGGCACAACACGCAAGCGGGCGATGATTTTGAGTTTTCGTCGCGCTGACGATATGCATATGCATCGCGCGCGCCGTGTGAATCTTCAATCGTCAGCTCCCGCGACTATTGTCAGCTAGCGTGTGAAATCGCCACCTAGACTAGCTAATCGTCACCTGACCACTCACGGGCCAATCCCTCAATTAATCGCCAACTCAACCAACCTCCTCCACCACCATAATTATGGATCTTGAACTCTGCACATGTCTCAAATGCTCCGCTCACCAGTACTTCAACAAGGAAAACAATTTGCAATGTGGACTTTGGGTTCATCCCTCCACCCAACAAAAACATTGGTCTGCCCCCTCATCTGCCAACGCCACCACCAATCAACTGGCCCGCTTGATTATGGATTTATCTCTTGATGTCTCAAGCACGCCTGCAGAACCACCAAAAGAAACCAAACACAACAAAGTGGAAATCAAAAATTCACCATGGGAATTTATGGGTTTGTCACCTTCTTCCCTCATATCCTTTTCACTCAAAACTGATGCCCTCATTCTTTTTACATAGGCTTGATATCCTATTTTATTGTTTGGCTGAACCTGGCTTGTGGTGTCAGCCAATACCAGTGCAGAATCGCTTGCAAATTCCTGTTGAAACTCATTGAAGCCGGTTGCAAAAATGCCGATTACAAGAAAATTGAGGACGTTCCCAAGGATGTCTGTACAATTGCAAAGCGACTCAATCTGCTACCTCAGCTTGAACAATACATCTGCTGTTCCCAGTGCTTTTTGCTCTATTCATGTGGATCTACCCCAGAATTATGCACATATCAAAGAACCCCAACAGTCAAAACTTACAATCAAGAACTATTCAAATCTGCAGTAAAGTTGCCTTTGGCACTCAACTTCACTGTTTCCTATCAACATCATCCCCTAAACACCTCTGTGATCCGACCATCTAAGCCTTGTATGGCCTACTGTCTCCAAAAATTTGAAACCTGGCTTACATGGTTTATCAACTTGCCTGGCATTGAAGAAGAAATAGTCAAATGGCGCTATACACTCAGCTTGCAAGACCCTCACATCATTACCAATATCCAACAATTGCAGTCCTGGAAAATGTTTTCACAAAATTCCAAAAGAAGAAAAATGCGCCATGAATTACAACTCACATTCAGTTTATATGTTGATTGGTTTAACCCATTTGTCAACAAACTCTCAGGACAGCAAGCTTCAATGGGTGTTATGCTTCTCACATGCCTTGATCTACCACCTTTCTTGCAACACAAAACCCAGAATCTGTACCTTGCTGCAATTTTACCTGCCCCTTGCAAACCTGACACAACCACCATCTCACATCTTTTGGCACCTGTCATTGATGAAGTGATAGCTTTGGATAGGGGAAAAACCTTCACCACTCCAAGTTTCCCCCATGGTTGCCCAATATCTATCCATCTTGGTGCCCTTATTGGTGATGTAGTTGCTGTTCACAAAATTGCTTGCCATGCCTCTCAGTCTGCACAAATGTTTTGTTCATGGTGCCATTGTACCAAAGAAGAAATGCCAAAAATGAAAATTGGTTGACTCCGGAACCCTTGGGAATCACAAAGTTTTTCATATTGATGGAAGGAGCTCAGGACACTGAAAGATCAAGCGGCATTTCTGAAGAAGCATGGGACCCAATGGTCAGAACTTTTATGACTTCCTTACTGGGACCCAATCAACAATGTAGCACTCGGGGTAATGCAAAACTGGTTTGAAGGTGTTTTGAAGCACCATTGGGGGAAGCAATGGGGGTTCCACCAAGATCCATTAGATAAAGCAACAGGCACAAGTGAGGATTTAGATTGGGACATTGATGATACCCAAACCACCTGGAGGAAGGAGATGTTGACACATGTTTGGAAGGCCATTGAAGAAATTGTGGTCCCCAAAGGTGTTTCCCGCCTTCCCAAGAACTTGGGAAGTCCCGGCCATGGAAAACTTAAGTCAAGTGAATGGCATGCACTTTATGCCTTCTACTTGCCAATGGCCCTTCTTGACTTCTTGGCAATCTCAATAGAAGATACCAACACAAGCTCAATTGAATTCCAACATCTCATCAACTTTGCAAGTCTTGTGGTATGTACAACTACTTTGGCCAAGAAGCATGTGGATGTGCAGGATCCTCAAAGGTTTGCCAAAGCATACCAACTGTATACCAACACCTCAGAAATTATCTTCCAAGATATTTGCATCAACTCTAATCACCACTACAGCCTCCACATACCTCAACAAATGAAATGGTGGGGTCTGTTGATGGGAATTTCAGAGTTTTACGGCGAGCAAGTGAATGGGTTGCTACAATCAATTGAGGCCAATGGGAGGATTGGTTAGTCTAAAATCTTTTTCCAGACCATCAAATTGCTGACCCTCTTTATAATAGGTGAAATCAAGGAGATTTTAATGCGGAAATTTTGCCAGACTCAGCGGTTCAAGCCCATGTTCCAGGATCTCAAGATTGAATCCAGCAAAAGTCCTCATGCACCAACAGCCGTGAAAAAGCAACTGGTTGAGATCAGCATGAATTTCTACAATGTGTTACTGAAAGAGGTTCAAAAGGAAAATCCAACAGTCAGGGACTATTGCCACATTCCCCACCCATCTGACTCAACCGTCTTAACCAGGTATGTGACCAAGCATCAAACATTTGTGACCTCGAGAGGTTTTTTTTCAGCAAGATCCCACCAAACAACTGTGTCAAGTACGTCCGCAATGGCCAAGTGTGTTTTGGATGGGTGGTGGAAATATATACTGTTGAGGAATATGGGTTGGAAAAGATCACCTGGGTGGTTTTAAAAGGTCTGGATAACGCCTTGACCTCAGCCAATGTGCGCCCAACCACCAGTTTTTTGGGTGTTGTTGCTGATCTGGGTTTGTCTCTAGGGACAACCGCGTCCGTCTACTTGCTATGCTTGCCCAATGAAGTGAGCCACATTGTTGGTTACCAAGATCTCCCTGCCTGGTCCATGGGCATCAGGACTCCCATGGTGCTCTTGAATCCCGTTATGCATGATGTATACATTCCAGTTCCCCCCAAATGATGATCCTTTGTGATATGTTTCATACTTTCCTACATTTTCTCTTACTGTTAGAACCAATCAAATTTATTCCCAAATTTTAAACTTTGACAATTGCGTCTTTTGCAAGGTCCTTTTCAACTTTATGTTCTTTTGTTTTTGAACAAAAACAAAAAACTTGAATGCAGGCGGATTTCTGCTGAACATTCATCTGGCCAGGTATCATTCACTTGATTTGGCCCCTGTCACCATCACCGCCCCAATGGAGCACTTCAGTGATTTGGCTAAGAATTGGGAGGATGATTGCAGAGTGGGAGGGAACAAGCAACTTTGTACCATTTCAAAATTTGAAAAATTGTTTTTGGAGAAGCAAAAGGGATTGAGAGATAAAAGGAGAGTACAATATTTTCCCTCAAAAATAACCCAGTATACATGGGTTGATTGAGAGATAAAAGGAGAGTACAAGATTTGCCCTCAAAAATAAACAATTATACATGGCTTGATTGAGAGATAAAAGAGGAGTACAAGATTCACCCTCAAAAATAACCAGGTATACATGTGCAACCAAAGATGGGAGAGAGAATTTTTGATTAAGACCAAACCCCCTCTTGACCATCAAGCATCATTTGATAGCGCTGATCACAATTTTCATCTTCCAGCTCTTCATCCACAAGATCCTCATACCGCATGTTGTAATGACCATCATGGCTTTCTTCATCAACTTTGTTATCATCAATGAAATCATCATCACCTTGGTTGGATGAGTTGGGCGCAGACTCATCACCAGATGTATCCTCTGAATCAATCTCCTCCCCATGATAGCTTTTGGCGTCTTGGTTGCTGGAATCTGAATTTTTGTTGGTTGATGCTTCCTTGATTTTGTGCAACAGGTTGTAAGGGGAAGTTAGGGTATCCCAGAACTTCTCTGTGAACTTCTTATCTGACAAAGCTTTGTTGGGGTCCTTCTTGCCCAGTAAGGATTTCTGAGCATCCGGAAGGAAACAAACCTGCCAGATGTCAGCAATTTTTTGCTTTTGGGCAGGCAATAGGTCATTGAACCAATCAGGATCAAAGTAATTGGTTGGAAGATTTTTGGGGGGCTGTGAGAATATAGACACCTGTGGGGTGCTTGGAGTGCATCAAGTGCAATGTTGATCTCTTTTGCCATTCATCAAGTTATCCTTCTCAATCCTAGCATCAAGGCAACAAAAGAATTTTGTTGCATTCTCTAATCTCCAGGGTAGAGTCTTCATAACGTAGCATTTCTTCTTGGCTAAATATTCATCATTGCTATGGGCATTTTCATTGGAGAGAACCTTGATATATCATTTTGGAAGATTAATCCTTTTGTCAAATGCCAATCAACTTTCACAGAGATGATAACATGAAAGATATTAGCATGCAGGCCTTGGAAAGTAATGAATTGCACACACCCTTGCTCTGGCCTTGTGTATTGCTTGTCTTTCAAGCTCTCTTTCATGCTTACCATCCTCTTTTAGCTTGCAGACAAGCTTTTGCGCTTGATGGAAATGGATGTAGTGATTGTAGGCTTGAGTAAGAAGCCCAATTTGATCAATATATTGTGGATTGTAGTTCATGAATTTAAAGGCACCCAGAACAACAACTTTTCAAAACGTTTTGATGGCAGAAACATGGCATGCCTCATTGTATGATGAATTGGGGGCATCATTGAAGTTGGGAGCTCATCAATGTATACCAAGCCTTGCAAGGGTAGCTTGAATTTACAAAATGAAGAATTGTTTGAAGTTCACAACAACTTTTCCTATTTTAATTGAACCGGAGCGCATGTTACAAACAGATTTGATTTCAGTGGCACCAATCAACTGAGGGGCAGCCTTGTTATTTGCAGCATCTTCAACTTCAGTTGTTAGGGAGAACCAAGTGTAGAATTCCTTGAGGGTATCAGGACAGGGGGGTAGCGGAAAAGCCTTCTCATGAATAAGCCCCCAGAGGATCTTAATGTGAACTTATAAAGCATCCTGGTATTGTAGATTTGTGTCAGCCTTGAAAGTTGAGAATGAGTAAAAGAGAGAGAATGGACAGACCCTTGTCTTCAAAAATGTCTCAGGCACGTTCTTCATAGTCATTTGATGTATGCTACTAGCAGTAGGAGAAGTAGCTGGTGGTGCAGATGAATGCTGGACCGGTTCTCTTGCAGAGGTTACTTTGTGGGCTGGCCTGTTGTTTGAATTTTTACCTAATGGCGGGATTGGTTTACTGGAACACACCTTGGAAGTAACCTTAGCTTGTGCTTTTAATCCGGTACCCTCAGAATGTTGACAAGACTTGATGGCACTAGGCGTGCTTGTTGATTCAGATTGGATTGGGGCAGATTTACAAGGTTTAGCATTCTTACTAGTAACTTCAAGGTGTTCAACCTTCTTGGCAAGCCGCATAATCACTTGGTCCTTGGCAGCAAGTTGAGCTTGGAATTCCTGACTTGATTGAGCCATGGCGGCATTCACGGTGGCTTGAATAGTAGCTTGGAGGTCCATGTTTGATGATTTATCTTGATTTTGAGTTGGGTTAGGTAGGTTGGATGGAGTATTTGGGGATGAATTGGAATAGTTTAAATGGTATCTCTTGCAGGGTTTTGGGGGATTGATCTTTGGACATTGGTCAGAGGACTGGAGTCAGTTTGCCAATGGTCAGGTGAAGATTAGCCAGTCTAGGTGGCGATTTCACACGCTAGCTGATGATAGTCGCGGGAGCTGACAATTGAAGATTCACACGGCGTGCGCGATGCATATGCATATTGTCAGTGCAACAAAAACTCAAAATTATTGCCCGCTTGCGTGTTGTGTGGCAGTGCGCTGGGCTCATACGGTGGATCTCTTTGGAGGTGCTTGCGTCCACCCAGAGGCTGGCGGATCAAAACTGACTCTTTCTATTACCTCCTCCACGGGACTTTTGGACTTTTGCTTTCCTGGCGCTCTTGCTCACGTGGGACCCTTGATTTCCTCTGCACCAGTTCCTGTCCCTGCCGTTGCTTTTGGTATTCTTTTTGTGTTGATGTTTCAGGTCTAACCAATACTCAATCAAGCTTTTCTGGGGACCCTGTCAATTGAATCATTGGTTTTAGGTCTTAACTATGATCTATCAACCCATTCTGGGAACCCTCTCAATTGATCCAATGTTTTTGCAAAGTGTATGTGCATGGATGATGGCTTGGTCAAGTTGACTTGGGCATGGCTTGGTCAAGTTGACTTGGGCATGGCTTGGTCAAGTTGACTTGGGCATGACCAGGTCATTGGGGTGCCTTGTTAAGTGCACATTGGCACTCAGCCAAATCATTTTGGTGCTTTGTAAAAAGGCCCCTCACATGACCAAAAAGACTCTTATTAATTTCTTTGTTTCATTTAAACCTCAAAAATGAGATAAAAAAAAAAAGTTGATTCTTAGTCTTTATTTTAAAGTTGTTTGTGTAGGGTACCTAATGCAGGATCTGAAGCAATGAAAAAAAAATCATACTAAGAATAAGATTAACAGAATAAAATAAATAGATTTAAGCTACATAAAGTTGAACTAAGGGTTTGCCAAGAGAGGGCTTGTAAGAGGCTTCTCCTTGAGGAAATTGTGAAAAAACTGGATTAAATGAGAAGAGAAATGTTCACTCTTTTCATGGGTTCTAGCCTCATGAATGTCTGGATTGATTTTCTGAAGAAGTTCCACTTGATTCTTGGGTGCCTTTGGTTGGACATAAGCCTTGATAGAGTGAAAAGGAGACTTGATGGGATTGAGGAAAGCAGGAATAGGGTAGAGGAAATTTCATTGAGCTTGATTTTGACTTTCTAGAATTGGCTCCAAGGTCTTGAAGTTGGTCAGAAGGATGGCAAGGTGCATTATCCATGATGATGATTGAGCCTTGAGGGAGGCATGAGGGAAGAGAGGAAAGCAACAGTCAGCAATCTTCACTACCTTACCCCTTTTCCTGGGTAACCTCTAAAATGAGAAGTTTGTGGTAAACAAAACCCTCCTCCAAGAGCACACCTAGGAAGATAAGCTGCTTTAATTTGGGCACTAGGCTCAAGACAGCAGTTAAACCTGATGGATCAAAAAAGAAAAGCTATTAAACCATGATATATTGGACGTCACTTGCTAGCAAGTGCCACCAAAGAATCTCTGCTTGAAGCTCTGTCCAATACCTAGTTGAATCTATGCTCATGCTGCAACCAATTTTTTTATTCAGAGTCACTGTGCACAATGACCAGTGGCTGTTAATTGGAGCTTGGATAAAGCTGGACCTGAGCTTGGCTGGAGCTTGACCTCAGCTTGGTTGTAGATTGGGTGTGATCTCCTTGATGGCACAATTGCTAGAAAGTGACATGAAGTTTTTTTTTTTTAGTGTTAGATCAAAATAAAAGACAAGATAAATGTAAGAAAGTAATGAGGTAGAACAGTGATTAGGCCTTCTTGAATGCAATTTAAAACCAGTCTCATCAACATAAATTATCTTTCATTCAATGTCCATTCCTCAATCACCAACATAACTGGCCTGCTGCTTCAGAAGGTCATTCCAGCTCCATGAGGTAGGGATATTTGTCACCTGCTCCCAGGTGATCTCAATTTCCTTGAGGAAGTTTCTTATGGCTTGATTTTTCAATGGAATTTCATGTTTTTTCTTGTGGAATTAAGGCATTTCCTTGAGATTTTAAGTGGATTTCCGGTTGATTAACATTAACAGTTTGGTTACTGAATTATTGATAAATTCAGAGAGTCTTTGATTGTTCATTTTGATGCATGTTGGATCTTCCTTGATGATTTTTTCAATGTCTTGACAGGATACATTGAACATTAAAACTTCTAGTTTCTGACTCATTCCTTCATCCATAAAATTGGTTTGGATAAGTTTGAAATTTGATCCCAATGGGTATTATTTGATACTTGATTCACACAAATAATGAAGCCATTACCATCAACATCAAAATATTCAATGTCAAATAGACAATTTGGATGATTTTTCAATCAAGCGGGTGTTTTTCTGAAGGTTTGATTTGATCTAGAACTTGATTAATTGGAAATAAATTCTCCATGAAGGTTAAATTGAATTCATCATGAAAGATTCTGGATAGTATGTTTGAAATCCTTATTGTTAATTTCTCAGGTTTTCTGAATTGATTTTTGAGATGAGTTATTATTTTAAATTCCTTCAGTTTTGAATTTTCAATCTGAGTGGGATTAAAAATAAGAAGCTAAAGCATTCATGATGTCTAATGAATTCTACTGAGAAACATGTTTTGAAAAATGATCTGCATTGCTCAAGTTAATCTAATATCATGATCAATCCTTCACTATGATTCATAGGTTTAGAAGCTTTCAAATTCATATTGAAATCAATAGATCTGTTTAAAGCATTTTTTTTCACCAAGCTGTTTCATGATTTATAAGATCCAAAAAAAAGAAAAAATTGGGATACAAGATCTAATTCACCTTCTCAGGTGCAAAGAAAAACTTTTGGAACCTGTAAGTTTGTGACATCTTCAACATTATGTAAAAGATAGAGGATAAGTAGAATATAAATTGATGTGTGTGGGTATTTCTGAAAGAAATTTGGAAGAAACAATTATTTCTAATTTGGATGTGAAGGTTTTTCAGCCCACAAATACAAAACCAAATCAAGAAGTAAAAACCCTTTCTGAATATATTCAATTTAAATAATATTCATGCCCCTTCTGCATATCTTCAATTTAAATAAAATCCATACCCCTTTCTGCATAACTTCAATTTAAGTACAATTCATACTCCTGTTTTATATATACTCTCCAGCCAATCAGATTGTCATATTTCGTGTTCAAATTTGAATGTTTTTGAGTCTGATCCTGCAGGTATGTCTTTTGTTTTTCTTTCTTATTTAAAAGGAAGAAGAAGAAAAAATAAGAGATTTTTTGGCCTCTTTTTACTTTTGCCAATGAGCTGATCAATGAGATTAAGAACAAAACTAGGAAAGATAGAAAACTCTTGACACAGAGACCAAGTTGATGATTTTAGTGTAACCCAAGTTAGGAGAATACAGAACAAAAAATCAGACACAGAAGGAACCTTGATGATGAAAATGTACACTTCCAATCAGACAATCCCAATAATAATTCTTCAATTGAAGCACCCCCTCAAAAAAAGGACTGTTTGTAAATCAATCTTGAATTGAAGCACCCCCGCCCCCCAAAACAAAGGACTGTTTGTGTTTGTTGGATGGGCCAGAATTCTGAAACAGTCAGGACTGGTGATCTGTTGAAAAAAGCAAATAAAGGGGGGTCTAGCTCAACAAATCATCATCAAAAGGTCTACAAAGTTGTGAGGGATGAATGAGAACTTTGATCCTTGAGCACAGATGAATCCTGACCTTCAGAATCTGATAGCAGATTGGATTTTGTTTGAGGGCAGAAGATATTACTGTTATGCAAGGAAGTTTTTGAACAAATTCTATCCATCCACCCCACTTTTTTTTTATTCAAGCCTGGTAAGTGTGGTGGGATCATGGTATAAGGCACCTTGATCATCAAGGCCAAATTTACAGTTGTTTTTGATATCACCAAACCCATAGCAAGAATAGTAATAACCTCAAAGATAGTGTGTATGTACATGCACTTTTTGAGGGTTGTCTATACACACTGAGGCACACTGTCTGGGCCCCTTCTCAACTGACCAAGCTTATCCTAAGTTGATTCAAAATATGATCTTCTTGTTGACCAAGCCATGCTTAGTCAACCATGGAATGGTTCAAAAACCAAGCAACAACAGCAAAATAGGAATTTGGATTGGCCATTTCAATCTCATCTGTGCCTGACCAAGCCAAAAAGGGACAGCATTCATGAGGCTTTTGATATCTCAGGCTCCTGAAAAGTAAGAAAGACTGGTGCTTGGATTTTCTAGCATCTTGGCTGGTTCTCTGATGGGTGGACTCAGAAAATTCAATTGGTAGGATCTCAGATGCATTGAGATCTGTGGTCCAAGCTCACTGTGCTTCCATCCACTGGCTACTATTCAGAACCAACTGACTAAGCCATAAAGAATTAAAATACAAATAAAAAAATGAAAATAAAATAAAATTCAATAAATAGAACCTTAATTTATAAGTAAATCAGGAATATTTCTGAAGAAATAGGTTCCAGGCGCTAAATTAGGTAGTGTCACCCACTGGCACCACCACCCAATTCCCACTCTTTCAGGTAGAACCATGGTTAAAAGGTGCATGCCTGCTCATCACTTCTGCTAGTACAGGTTTCTGACCAAAACTTTAGTCAGAAACCCATGATTATGTATATTCTAGGAGTTATGGACAAAAACAAGTTTTTTGTCCACAATCCTGCGCACACAACTCCCCTAGGTTGCAGGAGAGGCCACCAGCTCACAGGAAGCCCCAAGGTGCCATGACCAACTGCCCACCCCGCCTGTGGTTGCTTGGGCCAGGCCAGTTGGTTGCAAGGCTCATGGCAGGCACCAGGGACACAGGTAGTTGAGCGTCTACCTTGTGCAAGCTAGGATGGTTGTTACCAACTTCCAGCCCCACAGGTAGTCAAGCAACTACCTTGTGCACGCCAGGATGGTTGCCGCCTCCTTCCAGCCCTGCTGGTAGTCAAGCAACTACCTTTTGCAGGCTCGGAACAACCAGACAGGCCTTTTTGGAAGGCAACTGGCAGGCCTACAGACTGTTTCCCCTCTCCAAAAACATAAACAGGACTGTAGGGTACCTCACATACACCCTCCAGCTCTGTTCCACACCACATGGGGCCCAAAGAGTGCCATCATGTGGTGAGGAACAACATGAGATGGACTTAACCAAATAAACATCCAGAAAAATTGGTCCCTGCCTCTCATTAGAATCTGTAACAAAGTTTTTCAGGTCCCCTTTAATAGGACCTGTACGGAGAATCTGGACCCCAAAAGGGACCCAATTGGTTACTGTAGGACCCTGAGAGTGTGCATAGGTATCAGGCACATGCCAAGTTTTGTGATAAGCTCCTCTGAAGGTGCTGTGGTGACTAATTTTTTACACTTCAAGAAAAGGGGCATAATTTAAATTTTTCTTAGTTTTTTATCTCATCTTTAAAAAAAAAAAAAAAATTCTGTGTTGGAAACTCTTCCATTTTCTGTTAATCCAACTTCTCCCTATTCTAGCAGTCTAGGAAGGGTACCCCTGTGGTTTTCAAGTCCCCGGGTCATCCATTCAATTCCTCCTCCTTGCACTTGGCACCCAATTTTTTTTGCCAAGCGTGCAGACAGTCATTTCCCCCATCATCTGATCCCTCCTCCTACTCTCATCCTTGGTCTACCATCCAAACCGGCCCTACCCCTCAGGATTGGCCCACCCATCATCTAAATTTCACTTTCTCATCAGTCCCACCATCCCAATCCATATTGTCATCACCATTGCTTGCACTCCTATCTACATTGTCACCTCAAACAAGTCATTGCAGTTGCCAGTGGGACCAAGATCAGGATACTGCAAGTCATCAACCAGCAAAATCCGGTCCCTCCAGAACATCCTCATCAACTCTACCCTTTCAACCACTTTCAATCTCAAGCTACTATTACAATCAGCCAATCTCAACTCTTGAGCTCCAGTTTTTCAATCAAATCAACCACTTCAATCAACAAGTGCCTCACCATCAAACTCATCTCCACCCTCAATCCCATCTATCACCCCTTCTTGCCCAAAGACCTCAACTCCTTCAAGTCTCAATTGATTGCTCATCCTCCATCCTACCCTTTGGAAAAGGGACTGCCCCCTTGCATCATTGGTTTTGCCATTTGTTGACAGTTGTTGCCGCCGTTTGCAAACTCCGGGACGCCCGTCAGCAACTGGCTGCTTCCTCTCATCTCCACCATGGGGCTATTTCCTGTTTTCAAAATTTCTTTTTTTGTAGTTCTTAATGTTTCATGATGTAATTTTCATTCAATTCCAAGTCTTGATTTTGCCAGCTTACTGATACCCAGAACTTTGCCTTCCTTTAGCTAAAGCAAGTTATATTGGTGTTGGAATAATAATAAATCCAAGAAAATTACGTGAGATGCTCAAATGGTTGATTTAGAAGCAAGTGCAAAGTTTGACTGGTTTGGTTGGATTAAATTGATTTAAATATATTTTTCAAGAGGGGCCACAGTTTATGCAAAGAGGGGATCTTTATTGGATAACAACCTCTCTTCAAGGGGCTCTTTTGAACTGTGTAAAGACCTTGGGACAATGAGGTCCTAAGTGATTACTCAAAAGGGGTTTATTCAAGGGGGTTGGGTGGACTGGCTGACTCACAGCACTTATTCCTGGAGGAAAGGAGGAGATAACTTACTAATTTAAGCAGACACTCCAAGAAAGTTGCAGAAATTCATGGTTGAAAGGGTATCAGGAAAATTGTTGGGGACATTGCTGATTTTCTTCAACAGAATTAACAATGGGTTTAGAATTGATAATTATAATATCAGACTGAGGCAATAAATTAATTTTTTATCTTGAATAAACAATTGATTACGGATATCAAGGGTTCTGGATTGATTAATTAAAAATTACTGGGGTTTAATCCATCTAAAAGGGGCTGTTTATATACCTTTCTGAGGTAATAAGATCTTCTCAGGGCACGTAGAGAGGGTGGTGCTTGTATTCTGAGTCTGGCAGGCTATCCAGGGCTAGTTTGGCATGTAGTCTTGGTTCTTTCAACTGGCTAGCCTTTCCTGTGTCATATTTCCATGTGAAATAATTCTCAGAAGGTATTTAAATATTAATTTGTTATTTTTATGGTTCAGACATATTTCCTTATTTTGTATTACTTTCTTTGGAGTGGCATGGGTAAAAGTGGGTATTTGTAGATTTTAAGCCATCTCCTGCACATTTTGGTAACTTTTATTAATTTTTTTGGTAGACTTCTTGATGTGTTTTGTGGTTCATAAAGATTTTGCAATCCAATTTAGGTGACAACCTTCATTGTTGTTTCTCACAATTTACTTGCTTTAATGTTTTGATTTTCATATTTTTATTTAATTTTCTTAGGTTTCAAACATCTCCCTATTCATCTGTCAACTTGCTACATATGCATGATGTATGCATGCAAGTTGTAGCATGTTCCTGCGGTACCTGGCTGTTGGAATTAGTATGACTGATGTTGATGCGCGCAGGCTTGACAGCTGCATGCAGGAATCCATCATCAGTCATTTTTCATGCGGGTCTCTTGACATGTGCCTACATACTGGGTGTCAGGTGTGTTTACCCTTGCTATATGAATGTGGGGCTGCGCGCGGGAATTGTTTCATAACACAAATCCGTCTGTAACTCCTAAAAAATACACAACACCTCAATTCTGACTGAATTTTAGGTGTGAAACCTATACGTGCCATTATGTGTGAAATATTAGAATGGCCAACAAGTGCCATAGTGGTGCTGTGGTTTATTAGTCATTTCTTCTGAAATTATTTAAAAATGTAAGGAGTTGGAATTCAAGGGTGGGGTCAGTGAGCAATCCTACCTATTTTTGGGTGGGGGATTCATTTCTGCAATAATACATATGGATTTTCCACTCCTTCTAATCTTATTATTTTTTTTCTGTTTTTTGATTGGCTTTGAAAGGTTGCTCTTGTCAACTAGCAAGCTGACAGATTTTAAGTCTCATCACTGTCATTCATCATCATCTTGAAAGAAGAAAATAAAAATAAAAATAAAACTAAAAATTCTGATCTCATTTGTAGTTATATCTTGTTAGTAGTCTACAGGGCCTCTTGGCCATGAAAGGAGGGGCTCTCCCCTGCCTTTTTGCATGAGTATCAAATATCATCTTATCATCCATCATTGCGGTATCAAGCAATAAATCTGTGGGCTCTTCCCCCTTTATCTGAGCATTTCTCATCATCTCATCCAGGGTATATCCATGATTGAACTCTGATTATTGAGCCTGCATCATCAAACTCTTGATCTGCCCTCCTGTGGCCCTGTTCCTTATCACCAACCAATAGCTTTGCTGGTTGAAGAAGAATTCATTTTGGTTGAATTCTTGAGTGTGTTAAACCATTCCTTTTATCCCTTTCTCTGACCACTTTGGTCTTGATCATTCATCTGATTGTCTTTCTGGAACCATTCACGTTTGACTGAGAGGTTTCTTTAAGCTGAAAACCTGGAGTGTTAAAACTCCTGTTATTTCTTCAAAGTTAAATTCTGCCACACTATTCTTGAGTCCCTTGAGAAGTGCTGGGTTATTCTTGTTCATATTTGTTACTGCTTTGATTCTAGAGCTTCATAAAACATATTTCTTTGTTTTTTACAGCCACCCACAGTTATCTGGTACCCTTCAAGTGCTTGATTGCAGAGATTTTGGAAGGTTCATTGAGAACCTGGAGGTTTTTTGGGATTGAGTTGATCTTTCCTAATCTTCTGCTGACAACCAGAGTTATTAGCTTGTGGGTGTTTTTACTTACAACTGCCTTGTCCTATTGAAATCTGAAAAAACTTTAACTTAGTTTTTTCAAGTCTTTTTCCACACCATCTTGCCTCAGATAGTGTTGTTCCATTGCTTCCAACTACCATCAAAATTCATCCTTTCCATTTGATTCCTTATTTACAAGGTTCTGGATCTTGATTACGGTTAAATTTAAATATTTTTTTAAAACTCAGGAGGGAAGCATAAACAACACCTTTTCCCCTCCACAAAACTTCCTGCAACTCAGTAACATTTGAAGTCTTACAGCGCTAATCACTCCATAAACCCTCCTGTACTCCCTTGGCAAAAGGGAAAATGTATGTAACTTTACTACAGGGGGTGGTTGCCCACTTAAAGGACTGTAATCAGACCAATATGGGCAAAAAACACCCAGACTTGAAGGTCCGCCTCAGTCAGAGGTCTGCAGAGCCTGTGCTCAAGCCCCTGGCCTCAGGAAGCCATAGCTTATATTTATATATATTAATTAAAAACCACTCACTTTTCTGGTACACTGAGGTCATTAAGGGCATGGAAACATGTATCCACCACCAATTATGATGACATAGGGCTTTCTATACTTCTTTAATGACTAGGGCAGGTCTGCAAAAGCACATGGATGGTTCCTTGGCCTCAGCACTAGCCTGGGTCACCTTCCTTTGGCTGGTAGAAAGAGCTGTGCCATGAGGGTACCCAAACAATATAAATAAAGGACCCTTCCCCAACCATCTCTAGATCATTCATTCCAGTCATATAGTCATTATTGCTCCAGAAATTCTTGTTTTAAAGCCATCAAAGGCTCATAAGAAATGTGAGTGTGATCTTGGACCATTTCCTGTTGAAATTTCTAGATCAAAACTCTTGAATCCCAATTTCTTTGGCCAAATTTTCATTCAACCATTTAGCCTGCCCCAGTACCAACCTCCAGCACCCTGAAACCTTGAATATTGACCCATTCCTCAACAATAAGTCTGGATCTTGACCTAGTAAGTGATCCTGCTGACTTATATTCTTTTTTCAGGTTTTAAATAAACCAATCACCAAAGACATTATCTACAACCTTCTTGGAAGGAGTCCTTGTCAAGCCCACAGGAACCAAGATTGCTCCTATATTGTCCTAATCAGAAATATACCTGTGTTCCAGAGGGCCCAACAACCCCAATAAGGCCTTGGCCCCTCCTGTTAAATTTCTTTCTATAAATGTAGAAATAAATTTAACCCTTCTGGCCAAAATATATCTTGGGCATTTCTTCCTATTTTCACTCCAAACTTTTAATCACCTCTAGTAGCTAGAAGGAGTGAGGTCCTTGGTATCTAGTAGGCTGACACACTGAGGCACACTGTCTGGGCCCCTTCTTGACTGACCAAGCTTATCCAATGGTAATTTGGAATATGATCTTCTGATTAAACAAGCCATGCTGAGTTAACCATGGATTGATTCAACAAAAAAACAACAGCAGCACAGAACTTGGGATTGGCCAGTTTGATCTCATCTGTGATTGACCGAGCCAAAGAGGGACAGCATCCATGAGGCTTTGTGATGTTTCAGGCTCCTGGGGAGTAGGTGAGAATGGTGGTTGGATTTTCTAGCATCCTGGCTGGTGTTCTGATGGATGGACTCCAAGTATTTGATCAGAAGGATCTTGATCCGTTGTGACCACTGGTCCAAGCCCACTGTGCTTCCATCCACTGGCTACACTGGTTTCAATTATTTTTTGGTTTGTTCAAGTTTAGGTGATACTCCTTTAGTGTATTCACTCAAAAATCAAATAAAGAGATAAGAAGACAAGAAGCCCAGAAGCCAAGGTTGTGTCAGTTTAGTTGTCAGCTCTCTGATACCAGGAACCTTGCAGTCCTTTAGATACAGAGAGTGATAAAAATACTGGAATAATAGTAATAATAATCATTCCAATGATAAAGACTTTGAAGCTCAAATAAATGATATAATAAGAGCAGTTTCAAGGTTTAATTGGTTTGGTAATAAATGGTTTTCAATATGATATAAAAGAGGGGCCACAGTATTATACTACTGGGGATCTTTACAGACTAGCAACCTCTCTTCAAGGGGCCTCCTTAGGCAGTTTAAGAACCTTGGAATGAAGATGGGTGCCTTAGAAAGGACTTATTCCACTAATGGGCGGGTGTAACAGCGCAAATGGCCAAGAAAGAAAGGGTAACACTCACTCTGAGCACTTTACCACAAGAATCCTGAAATAATTGGAAGGGTTTCAGAGCAGATGGGGTGGATTGCTTAACTAAACTTCAAGGGTTGATTGGTTAATAAGAATAAATAATACTACTACAGACTAAGTCATAAATGACTTGCTTATCTTCATATAAGCACTTGATCAAAAATGAAACGGTGTCTGATTGATAATAATAATTCCTGGTAAACTGATTAACTGATCTGGAATAATGGATCCAAAGAGGTCTGTATAAATACCTTTTTGGGGTGACTTTTGAGCTTCTCAGGGAACATCAAGAGGATTCTGCTTGTGGTCTGAGGCTGAAAAGCCAGTCAGGGAAATATTGGCACTTCCACTTGGTGCTGTCAATCAGCTGACCTTAGATCTGCTGGATTTCTGTGCTATTTTAGCCACAGGATCTGTTAATCTGATATGGCCTAAGTTTGATCATTCTGTACTCATCCTTCATTTGTACTATTTTTATTGCTTTAAGAAGCTGGATGTGGATTTTTACTGATTGCCCATCATCTGCTGAACACATAGATAATTTTTAATAATTTTTATGAACACTCCTTGTAGTGGTTTGTGGTCTTCAAAGATCAGGGTCAGTGATTTACATGGTAATCCTTGATCTTTGATTTATTATTAAAAAATGTTCTAAACTTAATATTCATTAATTTTATTTAAGTTTTAATCTTCTTAGATTATTAGTAATGCATATGTCAGTTTGTTACATATGCTAGGCAACCCTAACTAGGTTGTAGCTCTTCTGAGTGGTACCTGGTTGTCAGATTAGTCACAACTGATCCAGACGCGGGGATCAGTTAGTACAGATGTGCTTAGGGTAGGATCTGCTGCGTTCCTGGCAGAATTAGCTGCGCGCAGGTCTCTAGTACACGGGAATCTTCTACTAAGAGTACATAGGGATATGTAATGATGCGGGCCTGCGCGCGGGAATTGTGACATAACACATTTCCACGTGTAACTCCTAAAATATACACAACACCTCAATTCTGAGTGAATTTTAGGTGTAAACCCTATACGTGAAAACACGTGTGAAATATTATAATGGCCAAAAAGTGCCATACTGGTGTTGTAATTTTTAGTACTTTTCTTTTTAATTATTTTAAAAATGTAAGGACTTGGAATTTAACGGTGGGGTCAGTGAGTGACCCTACCTAATTTTGGGTGAGGAATCCATTTCTGTAATAATATTTATGGATTTCTCACTCTTTATTTTTTTAATTGAGATATTCTTATGCTTCATAGTTTTGTGTTTCTATTGACAGGTTGCTCTGTACATAGTAGAAAGCTGACATTCCCCCACTCCAAGATATGTCTATATCTGAAAAAAAACTTTTGGGTTAATCCCTTCTGCTGGCTCTGTAGCTCCTCAGGTGTATAGGTCTGTCAGGGATATTATGTTCAGGAAACCATTCATCTTTATCAGCTGATTCTCCCTTGTATCTAACTAGGTAGAGTCTGACATCTTTTCCATTGATCCTATCTTTTTTATCTTTAAGGATCTTTCTAATTTTTCCTTTTTCCTTTACAGGCTCTTTGGTAACAGGTATTTCAAGTGAAGGAGTATGTTCTCCATTCCTTGGGTGGTAGTGTGTGATAAGACTTACTGGGAAGACTGGATGTTTTCTAGAAAGCTCATCACTAAGGATTACTTCCACAGCATTTTTACCATGAAGTTTATTAATGGTGAAAGGTCCAACAAAAGCTGGTCTAAGCTTTCTATTTTCAGCTAAGTTGGTAAATTTGGTGGTAGAGATCAAGACTTGATCACCAATCTTGAAATCAGGTTCCTTATGGGTTTTATCCCAACTTTGCTGGTTATACTCCACAGCATCCTGGAAACACTTAACAGCATGTTTTTTTGGCTACATCTATCATGTTTTTGAAATAAAGTGATGTAGGTTTAATATTTGTGAGCTAGTGGTTAAGGTTATCCTTGGGTAATTTAGGAATCCATCCTATTTCTAGTATGTAGGGTGCTAGTAGTAGAGTGCTTGCTACTGTTTTAGGCCATCTCCAGTGCAGGTAAAAGGCTAACCCCATCTTGGCAATAACCTTCAGAATTCTTGTATTCTAGTCCAAAGCCACAGAATCTCCTGAGCATTTCTTCCAGGGTCTGAATCATTCTTTCAGCTAAGCCATCCATCTGAGGGTGATAAGCTGTAGAGAAAGCTAAGGTGGTTCCAAGCATATCATGAAGATTTCTCCAGAACTCAGAGGTGAATTTAGGATCTCTGTCACTGATAATAATCTTGGGAACTCCAACATCAGCAATGAGTATGTTCAAAATAATAGGGCAACTTCCATAGCAGTGTCTTCCTTGTGATTAGGTAGGAACTTTGCTTTCTTGGAGAACCTATCCACAATGACTAAGACTGAGTTGTAGGAATAGGCTCCTCCTGGTTTTAGTCCAGTTACAAAGTCCATGTTGATGATCTCCCATCTTTTCTTGGGTTCAGCAATCTTTTGCCGTACACCAAACCGTTTCCCAGTGGTCCTGTTGGACTTCTGACAAGTTTCACAACTAGTAACATAGTGTATAGTGGAGTCTCTCCAATTAATCAACCAAGCAGTTTTTTTAACCTTATCTAAGGTTCTATCAGCAGATAAATGACCAGATGAGCAGTTATCATGGCACTCAGCCAAGAAATGTTTGATACGGTCATCCTTAGTTAAGACTATAACACTTGAATTTTGATGCCTCTAGTATACCAGACCATCCCATATGGTGAACCTTCCGGCTTTGTATGGTTTCAAAAGAGGTTCAGGTAGGCTATTGATCAATTCAGATGGTTGAGAATTACTTTCCATAATAGTGATCAGAGTTTTCATGCCAGAATCGTAAGATTCTTTGATTGAGTTGAACAATGATTTGTTCAATTCACAAATGTGGATTCCCATTATAGGAGCTTCAATGTTCAGCCTTTTAATGTTAATTATAGGGAACATATCATTATCCTCCGGATCATAAGCAGGGTTACTTGGGCCATTGGGTAAAGCATTCCTGCTCAAACTATCAGCATTCTGGTGTTTAGTCCCAGCTTGATGAACTATGGTCATCTGACCTCTGTATTGTTGTATGGCTATCTGCCATCTTAACATGTGCCTACTAGGGGTCTTCATTTTCATCAATGTCCTGAAAGCATTTCAGTCAGTAATCACAGTGAAATTGATGCCTTGCAGGTAATAATGGAGTTTCTCTAGAGCCCATACTAAGGCAAGACATTCCATTTGACTTGCACCATACCTTTTCTCAGTGTCTTTAATTTGTCTGGATATGAAGAGTATATGTTTTTCCACTGGTTTGTCATCCTCTATGACTTCTTTTTTTAAGGCAGCTCCTAGCCCTTCCATGCTGGCATCTATGTAGAGTTTGAAAGGTTTAGAATAATCTGGCTGAATCAGTACTGGAGCTGAGGTCATTGCCATCTTGAGTTCCTCATATTTCTTGACTCTGTCATGGGTCATTTCAAACACGGTGGTGTTGTTGCAGATCTCATACAGGCATTTGGTTAGAAGAGCAAACTTTGATAAGTACTTTCTATAGTAGCTGCAGAAGCTGATAAAGGATAGGAGTTCAGTTTTATTCTGAGGCATAGGCCTATTCATTACTGCTGCTATCTTGTTTTGGTCAGCAGCTAAGGTTAGTCCAGAGACAATGTGTCCTAAGGCCTTGAGTTCCCCATAGCCAAAGATACACTTTTTCATTGATACTTTTAATCCCACGGCAGAGATGGTTTTGAGGACTAGCCTTAATTTCTCCATGTGAGTATCACAATGATCAGAGTAAATGATAACATCATCAATGTATACCATCATCCATCCCTGTCTGATGAATAATCCTAGGACAATATCCATCATCATTTGAAAATGAGAAGGAGCATTTTTTATACCAAAAGGCATCCTAAGATACTCATAAATTCTCAAATGACAGATAATTCTCATGAATTTCTGGCTATCAGGGCTGATAGGTATTTGGTAAAAACCTTTCAACATGTCCATGGTAGTGATGTACTTAGCTTTGGACAGGTTATGCAGAGCATTGTCAATCCTTGGAATTGGATAATAATCAGCTGGGGTGTAGTTGTTCAGCATTCTGAAATCTCCAACCATTCTTGACTTATCATTGTGCCAAGCTATAATTACTGGGGTAGTGATATCCACTTGTTCATTGTGTCCTACATTCCTTAAGACTTGTAAGTGAACCAACTCTTGAATATGGGTTTCCTGAGCAGCTCTAGATTTTGGACTAGAAGGGTAAGCAGGTCTCCTAAGGTTAGATGGGTAAGGAGGCTTAATGGTCAGAGTTAGGATCATATCATGTCCTTTGATGTTACCAATGGGGTGATCCTTGGTACAGAAAGCATTCTGATTTTCAAAGAATACTTGTAGGATATCCCGTTTTTGTTCTTCATTGAGAAGGGAATTCAAAGCAGCTTGAGAGAAGTATTCCTGATTGAAACTCTCTAAGTGTTTTTCATAAGTTGAATCAGAAGTTTGAGCATTGACATGGCATATTTGGAACTTCTTATTCCAGTCTTCACCTATAGTGAATTATCTACCCTTGCTTTGGAATACATCTATACCATATAAGCAAATAGAATCATTCCCAAGGATAAAATAATCACATACTCCATTTTGGAGCACTACAAATTCAATGTTCAGTTTGAGTGATCTTTTAGAGTGAGGGAGTATGATATGAGAAGACCATACTCCAACAGCATTGAGAGCAGAATTACAACTGCTGAACTTAGCCTGAGGTACTGGTAGTAAGTTCAGTTTCCAGTTTGGGTCTTGTTTTTTGAGATAAGTTGAACCAACACAAGAGAAAAAGGCTCCACTGTCTAGAAGTAACTTAACAGGGGAACCTTGGATAAACCAGTAGCATAGCATGTTTTTCCTGAAGTTTAACTTTTACCGGCAGAAGGTTTTAGATCAAGGCCTTAGCCTCAGAGATGTGGTGAATCTTCATTTTGGGATTCCATTTTTGAGGTAAGTTAGAATCCTCATTGATGGAATTTATGTCCAGAGAAGACTCAATACTTCCTTCAATAAAATTGATGGGGTTAGTGATCATTAAATCACAATCAGAGAGTGATTCATCAGTATCATCAAGGTGAGGGTCAGGATTGTCATACTCTTCTTCTTCAATAAGATTAATCCTTTTCCTAGGTAGAGGACAATCAGGTTTTCCATGTCCTGTTTGGTTACAGTTCCAACATACTTTTTCCTTTGATTCTGGAGCCTTCTTGACTTCCAAGGTAGTTGGATTAGTAGCAGGGGATTCCTTAGTTTTGCCAGTATATTCTTCCCTGTTCCTAGTATTTTGTTCCCTGGGGAGTCTGTTGACTCTTTTATCAAGACCATTCATATCAATAGTCTCTTCCAACACACCTATTAAGGTAGAAAGATCTGAATCCATAGGCATCCTGCACCTTTCACTGTGGTTGATTAGTCCGGGAAATAATTTGAGGAGTCTTTCATTGACTTCTTCTTTGTCAGCATCCGGGTAGAAACAGTCTAACCTCTTTTTTTGGTCTAAGCACCACTTATGAGGTTTTTCCTTGGATGGATCAAACTGGGAGGTTTCAAAAGTTTTCATCATCTTTCTTTTCCAAATACTAGTACCAAATTGTACTTTTATCAATTCTTTCCAAGAACTCCAGGATAAAGATCCAACTTCTTCTCTTTTATTGATAAACCAATCAAGAGCTACTCCTTCAAATAGTCTGGGCAATCTTACCAAAGCTATTGCATCAGGGAGCTCATAAGAAGAAAGAGTATAGTCGATAAATTGAATGAAACTGACATGGTTATATTCTCCTTCTCCAGAGAATTTAGGCCATTAAGTAATGGGAGGAAGTAACTTCAAAGCCTGCTCCATTTCAGGAGTAGGACTTGGTCTGAAAGACTCATTCCTAGTTATCCTGGTTCTGGGAGGAACACTAGGAGTACTGGTGAACATGGAAGGTCTAGTTTCTTCTAGGTCAATGACAGGAGAGTTGGTAGAATTGACCTTAAGATCTCTGAGATCATACTTAATCATACCTAACTGCAAACCAAGTTTATTGCTTAATAAGTCAATTTTGTTAATCAGATGAGCTGAAGGAGTAGGACTAGTTTTCTGAACTTCTTCCTTAAGCTGGTCCATAGTTGCAAGAATATCTTCCTGAAGAATTGATTGGTTATCATCAATATGTTTCATCAGGTCCAACTTACTAGCTTTTATACTATCCTTGATTTTTTGTATTTCCAACTGATCAATTCTCATAATCTGAGACTGGGTATCAATCACTCTGAAAATACTCAGACTCAATTTGTCCAATTGTTTATAAACTTTGTCAAAGCATTGGCTAATACTAGTAAAATTGTGAGACGCATTTACAGAAAAGCTATTAAGAGCTTCTACATCTAATTGTGGTACACCTTTTTCCACTTCTGTGCTAGGGATATTATGCTGTCCCAATCCTTTGGGTTCCTTAACTTCTGATGGGCTGAGGAAATCATCTTTGTGGGGTCCTTTCCCTTTAAGGAAGCTAACTGATCCCAAGGATTCCAGTTCTGCATGTAGCCTTCTACTTCTTTCTTTGGGATCAACCTTTGCAGAGAAATCTGAGATTTCTTTGCCAGAGATATAGCTTTTATCATACCTGGTTGATTCTCCTGGGTCTGAGCCAATTTGAATTGTTCCCAATAGCTCACGTGTTCTTTCACTAATACCTTGACTCTTTCCTCCTTGGTTGAGTCCAGCTGGGGTGGCGTGGGAGGACCTTTACCCTCCTGGGATAAACTGTTGGGCAATGGTGTAAGAATCCAAACGGTGCTAGGCCATGGCAGTTCTGTGGAGGGGAAAGGTGCTGTTTAGGCTGCCCTCCTGAGTGTTACAAAAATATTTAGATGTAACCAAGATCAAGGTCCAGAACCTGGTAAATGAGGAATCAAGGAGTAGAGGATAAAGATGATAATAGTTTGGTAGCAATGGAACATCACTATCTGAGACAAGATTATGCAGGGAAGAACTTGAAAAAAAGAAGTTAAAGTCTGCTTAGAGTTCAAAGAACAAAAGCTGTTTTATGTAAACAACAACCACAAGCTAATAACTCTGGTCGTCAGCAGAAGATTGGGGATGATCAAATCAAACCCAAACAACCTCCAGGTTCTCAATGAACCTGCCAAACTCTCCGCAATCAAGCGCTTGAAGGGTACCAGACAACTGAGGGTGGCTGTACAAGACAAAGCACAATGTTTAAGAAGCTCTAAAAGCAAAAAGTAACTGATTTGAAGCAAGGATAACCTCAACACTTCTGAAGGGACTCAAGAGTAGGCTGGCAGAATGCAACTCCAAAGAAAATAAAGGGAGGCATAACACTCCAGGTCTTATGCTTAATAAGACCTCTTCAATCAATTGTGATTGGCTCCAGAAAGATGATCAGGGATTAAGACCAGTATGGTCAGAGAAAGGGATCAAGGAGTGGTATAACACACTCAAAAATTCTAAAAGACAGAATTTTTCTTCAACCAGCAAGGCTATTGGTTGGTGATAAGGATCAGGCCACAGAGGGGCAAAGACTCAGGGTCAAAAATGGATCAGGGGGCAATCAGAGATATACCCAGGATAAGGATCAGGATCAAATTTCATGATGATGGGGGGACACAGGCACACACTCCCATGGATATGATTCTATGATGATGCTATGATGCAGAAAAAGCAGGGGAGAGCCCCTCCTTTTATAGACCAGAGGCCTGTAGACTATATGCAAGAGAGATTTACAAATGGGAGCAGATTTTTTTTTTTAAGGATCATTTTCATGAGAAAACAAAGGGAAAAAAAGAAACAAACAAGCACTCAGAAAAAAAAAACCAAAGAGCCAAATCAAGACCCCGGCCCGCGCCAAATGATGGGCACGGGAAAGAAAGTAGCTAGTGGGGCGCCTGCGGGCATCCTGATGGGCCCGGACGACTGCCGAGACCGCGGATGACCGCTGGCAGGTGTCTGATGGGCACCGCAAACAGAAGAGGCCCGCGGATAACTGCCAGCAGGTGTCTGATGGGCACCAAGCATATGACGTTTGGATGGTCAACGGGTCGCAACTTGAGGCGTATCAAAACTTCCAGGAATGTAGTTACCAACATCTTTGGCAAACGTAGAGATGGTTGCTTGGGGCACAGATGATAATAATACTTCTCAAGAGTGTTCTTCCAAGAGTGTTGGAGGAGCAGGCCCAGATAAGAGAATTAATGAGTTAAACGAATTAGTGACAAGGGAGTGAGCAGATGATGTTGATTTTGCATCATGTTGGATTGGAGTTTGACCAAAGAGTGGGGGGAACCAGGATTCAGGATAGAACGTGAGGATACCTTGGGAATGTTTTGAGGAGGAGGGACAATGTTGGTTTTATTGAGAGGTTGAATTGGATTCAATGGTTGTAGGTCTTTCCATGGATGGGAATGAGATTGCTGAAGGGACCATATGGCCAGGGTTCAATGCGCTTGAAAGAGTATAATGATGGTATTTGTGGATAGTTGAGCTAGTAGCATGGCTGGTAGGCGTGAGGTAAGCAAAAGATGGGGGCTGACAATTGCGGTAGAGGGGACATGAGCGGTTGGGTTTGAGTTCAAGTACGAGTTTGGTTGAAGGGGTGATTCGCCAATACGGCCAATTGGTTGGCTTGTTTTCAGGGATGGTTTCAATGGACCTTGCAGGTTGGCTGGAGAAGGCTTGGAGCAAAACAACTTTGTCAGAGGATTGGGGGCTGGTTGGCTTTGATGGTGGTTCATAAGACAAGACACGGTCCGTAGAGATTTGCTTGAGTGAATGGTTGGATGCTGACAATTGTGGACTGATAGGGCCCTAGAGCTGAGGGTGAGGATGAGGGAGGATGGATGTTTTTTTTTTTTTTTTTTTTTTTTTTTTTTTTTTTTTTTTTTTTTTTTTTTTTTTTTTTTTTTTTTTTTTTTTTTTTTTTTAAGGATAATGATACCTATGAATGATGATAAGGAAAAAATCATAAAAAATTTAAAATTTCCGCACTGGCCAGGGTGTCCAGGATGGGGCACCACATCTCTCCCCAACTTACAGACTGCTCCTAGTCTGCACCCAAGTTTGATGCCATAAAAAGAGAAAGGAAAGAAAGATGATTGAAACCAAGGAATGGCCATTTTGATCTTGAGAGTGGTTGAAAAAGAATATGTAAATCCGTCCAAAAATCCTAGAAGTGGCTGAGATAAAATGAAGAAGGCGTCCCAGGTGCTCACATGTGTTGCATGAAGTAGAGTTTCACAGCAAAACGCATCAGATGACCCTGGTGGTGCACAATTGGGAGGACTTACTTTTGGAACAAGTTGCCTCCACGCAAATGAAATTTCTTGACCTGATCAGCAGAGAACCTTCTGGCCATCTGATTACCATCCAGTTCCTCCAAAACATATGATTGACCTCTAACTTGACAGACCACTTGGTAAGGACCATTCCAGCAGTTAGGGAAAAGCTTTCGCCACTGAGTCTCCAAGGAACAATTATAAGCTAAGACTAGATCCCCAGGGTTTGAGGGGTCCCTGATTTGCTTCAAATGCTTGTCTTCCCAATACTGAACTTATTTTTCCCTAGAATCCATCATCTTCTGATAAGCTTCATTATGGACATCTTCACTCCTTTCCAGCTGCTTGGATATGGCAACTAATAGATCAGTGGTGGAAGAAATCTTTTCCCAAGAAATACCTAAGAAAGATTCCATTTCCAGATCCAGAGGAAGGACAGCACTTTGACCAAAAATGATTTTGTAAGGTGAGTAGCCAGTGGTTTGTTTAGTTGAACTTCAATCAGAGAAGAGGACCAGCGGGAGAAATTTGCAACAATTCTTGCCACTTTCACCATCCAGTTTGACAAGAGCAGCCTTCAAAGGAGCATGTCCTCTTTCCACCTGCCTTGGCCTTCAGGATAATAAGGAGTGGTCACCCTATGTTGACCAGGAAGTGATCAGATCATATCAGCCAGTTTACCACCAAAATCGGAGCCGCCATCAGTTGAATAAGATTGTGCCAACCCATAAAGCATTGTCCAAGTCTCATAAAGGAAAGCTGATTCTGATTCAGAGCTGAGGTTCTTAAGAAACTTTGCTTCAACCCATCCAGAAAAATCATCTCTAGCCACAATGAGGTACTTAGCTCCACCAGCCTTAATGTGAACCACATCCATAGCAATCCTCCCAAAGACAGTGGACTCTCCAGTGGGGTAACAAATTTTGGCCGGGCGCCTAAGATCACATTTCTGGCACACTTCCCAACTCCTGCACCATTGAGAGACAGATTTCTTCAGAGATGGCCACCAGAATTGTTTGGATATTTGTCAATAAGTTTGGGTTTCCCCACAATGACCAAGGCCTTTGTGGAGATTTTCCAGGATCAAATCTTGTTTAGAAGGGATATTGACCACAATAAGGGCACAAGGAGTTCCTCTTTTCATAAGCCTAGAACCTTGGACAAAGAAACTAGAGGACTTCCTTTTAAGGGACCAAAATTCTTTGGCAGAGATATCAGGGGGTCTTTGGAGATTTGAAAGGTACTGCTCTAACTTAAGCTAGAAACCTTGCTGGAAACCAGAGTAATCTTGGGAGGAGAAAGCAAAAACAGGGCGGACCAAGGGTTCCTCCTCATCAAAATCCATTCCAACATCCAATTCATCATCTCCAAGAGGGCGTCGAGATAAAACATCAGGCATGGTGAAAGATTTTCCAGGCCTGTGAACAATATCAAAAGAGAACAACTGGATTAAAGCCACCCAACAAGTCATTGAAGCATTTGGAAGGCTGGGGGCATTGATCATTTCAATAATGGATGGTGCATCAACTTTTAACTCAAAGTGTTGACCCCAAAGGACAGTCTGGAGCTTCTTCAACATTTGGGCCACACCGCAAAGTTCTATTTTTGGCTGGGAGTAGCTGGATTCCACATCTGAGAAAAGAAGAGATTCATACAGAGCAGGACAATCCAAACCATTTTCAACTTCCTGGGTAAGGACAGCCCCAACAGATTGATAACTAGAGTCCACTGCCAGCTTGATCTTGCCAGCTCCAGGTCCATAAGTGATCTTTTTCAAAACAATGTCTTTCCCAACAATTGTTTTGAGCAACTGAAATCATTGTTTGCAATCTTGTGTCCAAATCCATTCAGCTTCCTTTCTGGTTAGATGACGCAAGGGTGCACAGATTTTGGATAATGAGGGAATGAAGATCCTGACATAATTTACAACACCTAGGAAACCTCTAACTTCCGTTGGATTTATTGGGGTAGGCCAGAAGATGATTTTGTTGAATTTAGAGGGTGCCATCCTTCTTCCTTCCTTGCAGACTATATGACCAACGATTACCAAGGCAGGGAAACAGGCGGCAAGTTTTGATCCAGAAACAGTAAGGCCAGATTCCTCGATTCCAAACAAAATTCTTTCCAAGATAGTAGCATACTCCCAGATAAATCATTGGATTCCTGAGTGCCAAGGTAAAAGCTCATTATCATAGTCAGAAACTGGGCCTTGAATCCCACCATCATCAATAAAGATACCCGCGTGATCCGGAATTTTGTCCTGGAGGATCCACATCATCTGAGCCTGATAGACTGCAACCGAGTTGGTGGCACCTTGAGGCAATTGAGTCAGTTGAAATTGACCAAGGAGAGTATTGAAAGTAGTGAGCGGCCGAGAGATAGGATGCAGGGATTGTTTGTCATAGCCACCCATAATGTCACCTAGACCATAGCAAGCTCTCCCAGAGAATGATTCAACAAATTCTTCAGTAGCAGGAGGCACGCCAGAGTCTTTAATAGTAACTTTAATGGGAGCTTGGAGATCATGAACTACTCTAAGTTTACCATTACTTTTCAGGACACATAAAATGGACTGGAATAGCTAGAAGTCAATTGTTTGTATAAACCTGTTTGTAGTTGTTTGCGTACCAACTTGATGAATTTGTCGACTTTAGCAGCAGGGATTGGGATCTTCTTGTTTTTCCAGGGATCATGTTCAACTACAGGGATGATGTAAGGGATACCATAGGATTCTTTCAAGAGACCTCTCTCTTCTTCACAGAAAGAAATAGATTTTTCCCTTAGAGACAAGATATTTTTGATCAAATTTAACTCATCAGGAAGAGCCCATCCATCTGGACCAAAGTTGACCACTTTCAGATGTTCTTCAGTGAACCGGCCAGAGGGAACGAATGGACCAGTGAGGGATTGGGATAGACCACAGTAAGGATCGCGGGATAGAGGAGGACGCATAAGGGGAGGATTGAGGTTGAGAGGCATTGGTTGGTTGACTGGCTGGACCTTCTTTGCAACTGGTTTGTACTTAGTGGCAAAGGAGAGGAACCCTTGCTTCCTCCAAGCATTGACCAGTGAGACCTTACTACAAAAACTGAGACCATATTCCAACATCTTCCAATTTTGATGTTCTGCTGTGTCCTTGAAAGGTGCCTTCTCCATCAAAGAGGATCCAAAAGATAACACATTGCTCACATGTGTGGCACAGGGTATAGTTTTGAAAATGACAGTAGTAGGAGCCCCTGGTGGTGCAAAATTGGGAGGACTTACTTCTACCCCAAATTGCCTCCACCTAAGACCATACTCCTTCATACCAAAGCCACCAAGAAAAGAATTGAGATTGAGATCTAGTTTAGACTCATTGCAGAGATTCAGAACCAAAATAGAGGATGATTGATCAGGCTGAAAAGAAATATGAAAAGAAGATACAACAGATCCAGACAGAGAAGAAATATTTTTGGATTTTTTGGATTTTTCATGTGTTTGGTTTTTGATCTTATTTGGAAGAGAAGGAAATGATGAGGAAAAAGAAAGATATGCCTCTGAGGTGGGAGTTGGTCCATGAGTTGAAGTCTGAGGCTGAGAAGAACTACAACTATCAGTAGGGCCAACTATTCTGCTAAAAAATGAGGATGAGAGGAATGAGAGTTTTCTTTCTGCTTTCCTTTCAGGACAGATTTGGGAGGATGGCCAGGGAAGTCTCTTTCCCAACAACCAGAATCCAGAGAACAAAGAGGAACTTCAATCTGTCTGCCATCAGTATCAGGGAGGAGAATTCTCTCCCCAACTTGATCAGAAAACATCAGGGTAGCACCAAAGTCCATTAAGAAAGGCCTTCCCAAGATCATGGGACCATCCAGACGAGTGATCCAGAAGTGACAGGTGCCAACAATATTTTGACCAATTTGAACAGGGATATCCTCAGCAATACCAACCAACTCACGGGACTGGTTCCCTATTCCATACACAGCAGAATTTAAACTGACCCTTGGGCTAAGTTTAAGCTTGCAGGCCATGGAGTCCAAAATCAAGTTGAGCTGAGAACCCAAATTCACAAGGAGAGAAACCGTTTTAGTTGAATCACCAAGATAACATGGGAGAAATCCAAGAGGACAGGAATACAAGTTGTCATCTGAAGAGGGATCTGTTCCACCAGAATCATGTATCAGAGTACCAGAGGAGACCTTCAATTTGTCCAGACCAATCTCCACACATCAACAAGAAACCCATTTCTTCATCCCTTCAGCCACAGATGGAGAGATTGACAGGAGTTCAGCCACAGATAGATCAGGGATTTTAAGATCAGAAATTTTCTTTAATATTCCTTCCACAGAATTAGGTTAGTCTCTGGAGATGGCCCTCTCAAATCAAACTTTGCGCTGGGTGGAGGGAGGAAGATCAGGTGAAATAGGTCCTGGAAGAGGATCTGAGGGTTGGATAGGTTGAAGAGGGGGAAGATCAGAGTTGTCCTGGAACCTTTCCATAAGTGGTTCCCTTTCTACTTCCATTTCTTCCACATCAGAGGAAGGAGGCTCAGGTGAAGATCAATTTTTAACGGGTTTTTGCAGGATTGAGGATGGAACAGGAGGAGACTTATGAGGTTTTGGTTCCTCATGGCCTTTCCTAGCTGGATCAGATTGATAGGTGCCAGGGAAGCTTGAAGAAGTAATAGCTGGAGGATACCAAGGTTGCAGAGTTCCACAGGATGATCAAAAATCCACAGAGACCAAGGATGCCTTCTTGGGAGTTGGTGGTTGGTATGAGGCCACCACATGACGGATTGGACAAGATGAATCAAAAGGGATCAAAGCACCATTAGGAAGGAAGAAATTATTTCCCTTCTGCTCTGCTAACCTCTCCTCCTTGTCCTTCTGGAGTTCAGGACATCTACCAGTACCATGGCCTTCCCTATTACAATAATAACAGACTATAGTAGATTTAGGAACAGAATTAGCAGGTTTAGGAGTGGCTAAAGAGGATATTTTCTGATCTATTTTATTCTCAAATGCCTGCAGTAATTTAGTGATCTCATCTATAGTAGGTGTATCCCTGTGGGTCTGAGGATTGGATTTAGGTCTGCGATTGGCTTCCATCTTATTCATGATTTTGTAAGATGCTTGAAAAGAGGGGGCAAGGACTGGTTCAGTGATTTTAGGTTTTTCAAAGGTGAGAGCTGTTTGACCTTTCATCAATTTATCCACAGTATTACTAAGAACCATGAAAGCAGGGAGCTTGAACCAATTATCTCTTGTTGTGATCATGGATCCAGATTTCACCAATGAGAGATTAGGGCATCCAATTCTTGCAAAGTAAACCTGGCTACATCTATTTTTCCCCAATAGGCCAACATAGCCTTTTTCAGGAGCCTCCAGTTATGAGTTTTGAATCCATCAAACGATTTGATAACCTCCATAACTTTGTCAGAAGAGATAAAAAATTGTAACTGATAAGCCATATCATATTCAATGGCACCATCCACTTCAGCAGCAATCTCATAGGAGTCCACAAATCGTTTGACATTGGTCCCATTGAAGCCTAAATTTTTGTTCTGAGGTTTGATCTTGACCATCTTGGCCCAAACAGATGAGGAGGATCCAGCAGATTCCATTTTGAAGGGTTCCTAAGAGATCCAAACAAGCAGAGTTCCAAGGTGGCTCACAAGTGTGGCAAGAGTAGAGTTTCACAAAAACAACAACGATATTGCCCAGATGGTGCACAATTGGGAGGACTTACTTCTGGACCAAGTTGCCTCCACGGATCAGATCTGAAAAAAAAGCAAACAAAAAAAAAGAAAAGAAAAAAATCAGATTGGATTTTGGAGTTGATTCTTCAAGTTGGGACTGTAAATCCCAAGGTTGCGTGTTTGATCCCGGCCCGGGGGAACAAATTTAAGACTCCAAATGGTGCTAGGCCGTGGCAGTTCTGTGGAGGGGAAAGGTGCTATTTAGGCTGCCCTCCTGAGTGTTACAAAAATATTTAGATGTAACCAAGATCAAGGTCCAGAACCTGGTAAATGAGGAATCAAGGAGTAGAGGATAAAGATGATAATAGTTTGGTAGCAATGGAAAAGCACTATCTGAGACAAGATTATGCAGGGAAAAACTTTAACAAAAGAAATTAAAGTCTGCTTAGAGTTCAAAGAACAAAAGCTGTTGTATGTAAACAACACCCACAAGCTTCTGGTTGTCAGCAGAAGATTGGGGATGATCAACTCAAACCCAACCAACCTCCAGGTTCTCAATGAACCTGCCCAACTCTCCACAATCAAGCGCTTGAAGGGTACCAGACAACTGAGGGTGGCTGTACAAGACAAAGCACAATGTTTAAGAAGCTCTAAAAGCAAACAGTAACTGATTTGAAGAAAGGATAATCTCAACACTTCTCAAGGGACTCAAGAGTAGGCTGGCAGAATGCAACTCCAAAGAAAATAAAGGGAGGTATAACACTCCAGGTCTTAAGCTTAATAAGACCTCTTCAATCAATTGTGATTGGCTCCAGAAAGATGATCAGGGATCAGGACCAGTATGGTCAGAGAAAGGGATCAAGGAGTGGTATAACACACTCAAAAATTCTAACAGACAGAATTTTCTTCAACCAGAAATGCTATTGGTTGGTGATAAGGATCAGGCCACAGAGAGGCAAAGACTCAGGGTCAAAAATGGATCAGGGGGCAATCAGAGATATAGCCAGGATAAGGATCAGGATCAAATTTCACGATGATGCGGGGACACAGGCACACACTCCCATGGATATGATTCTATGATGATGCTATGATGCAGAAAAAGCAGGGAAGAGCCCCTCCTTTTATAGACCAGAGGCCTGTAGACTATATACAAGAGAGATTTACAAATGGGAGCGGATTTTTTTTTTTAAGGATCATTGTCATGAGAAAACAAAGGGAAAAAAAGAAACAACAAGCACTCAGAAAAAAAACCAAAGAGCCAAATCAAGACCCCGGCCTGTGCCAAATGATGGGCATGGGCAAGTGAGTAGCTAGTGGGACACCCGCGGGCATCCTGATGGGCCCGGGCAACTGCTAAGACAGCAGATGACCGCTGGCAGGTGTCTGACGGGCACCAGCAACAGAAGAGACCCGCGGATGACCGCCAGCAGGTGTCTGATGGGGACCAAGCATATGACGTTTGGATGGTCAACGGGCTGCAACTTGAGGCATATCAAAACTTCCGGGAAAGTAGTTACCAACATCTTTGCCAAATGTAGAGATGGTTGCTTGGGGCACAGATGACAATAATACTTCTCAAGAGTGTTCTTCTGAGAGTTTTGGAGGAGGTGGCCCAGATAAGAGAATCAATGGGTTAAAGGAATTAGTGACAAGGGAGTGAGCAGATGATGTCAATTTTGCATCATGTTGGATCTCAGTTTGACCAAAGAGTGGGGGGAACGGGGATTCAGGATCCAACGTGAGGATACCTTGGGAATGTTTCAAGGAGGAGGGACAATTTTGGTTTGATTGAGAGGTTGAATTGGATTCAATGGTTGCAGGTCTTTCCATGGATGGGAATGAGATTTCTGAAGGGACCGCATGGCCGGGGTTTGACGCACTTGAAAGAGTATAATGATGGTATTTGGGGATAGTTGAGCTATTAGCATGGCTGGTAGGCGTGAGGTAAGCGGAAGATGGGGGCTGACAATTGCAGTAGAGGGGACATGAGCGGTTGAGTTTGAGTTTGAGTACAAGTTTGGTTGAAGGGGTGATTTGCCAATCCGGCCAATTGTTTGGCTTGTTTTCAGGGACGGTTTTGATGGACCTTGTGGGTTGGCTGCAGAACGCTTGGAGGGGAACAACTTTGTCAGAGGATTGGGGGCCGGTTGGCTTTGATGGTGGTTCATAACACAAGACACGGTCCGTAGAGATTTGCTTGAGTGAATGGTTGGATGCTGACAATTGTGGAGGGATAGGGTCCTAGAGCTGAGGGTGAGGATGAGGATGGATGGTTTTTTTTTTTAAGGATAATGATACCTATGAAGATGATAAGGAAAAAATGATAAAAAAATTAAAATTTCTGCACTGGTCAGGGTGTCCAGGATGGGGCACCACACCGGGCCGGGATCAAACCAGCAACCTTGGGATTTACAGTCCCAACTTGAATAATCTACTCCAAAATCCAATCTGATTTTTTTCTTTTCTTTTTTTTGTTTGCTTTTTTTTCAGATCTGATCCGTGGAGGCAACTTGGTCCAGAAGTAAGTCCTCCCAATTGTGCACCATCTGGGCAAGATCGTTGTTGTTTTTGTGAAACTCTACTCTTGCCACACTTGTGAGCCACCTTGGAACTCTGCTTGTTTGGATCTCTTAGGAACCCTTCAAAATGGAATCTGCTGGATCCTCCTCATCTGTTTGGGCCAAGATGGTCAAAATCAAACCTCAGAACTTAAACTTAGGCTTCAATGGGACCAATTTTGAACAACTCCTGGACTCCTATGAGAAGGCTGCTGAAGTGGATGGTGCCAGTGAACATGATATGGCTTATCAGTTACAATTTTTTATCTCTTCTGAGAAAGTTATGGAGGTTATTGAATTGTTTGATGGATTCAAAACTCATAACTGGAGGCTCCTGAAGGGGGCTATGTTGGCCTATTGGGGAAAAATAGATGTAGCCATATTTACTTTGCAAGACTTGGATGCCCCGGTTTCTCAATGGATCTCCAATGGTGGTGTCTCTTCAGCTTCAGATTTTCAGTCTTTCAGAAAATCTTGGGATCCTATCCAATCTTACCTCATCAAAAACAATCACATTGACACTGTGGACAAAATTTGAGTCTGATTTTTCCAATCCTTTTCACCAGGAGTCCAGGAAAGAATTAGGGATGAACTGGTAAAATCTGGATCCATGATCACTACTAGGGATAATTGATTCAAACTTCCTGCTTTTCTGATTTTGAGGGGAGCAGTGGACAAGATCATGAAAGGTCAAAATGCTCTCACTTTTGAAAAGACCAGAATTGCTGAACCAGTCCATGCTCCCTCCTTCCAAGAATCCAACAAAATCATGAACAAGATGGAAGCAAATTGTAGACCCAAATTGAATCCCCAGGCCATTAAGGAATCTGCTACTATAGATGAGATCACTAAATTACTTCAGGCATTTGAGAATAAAATAGATCAGAAAATATCCTCTTTGACCACTCCTAAACCTGCTAATTCTGTTCCTAAATCTACTCTAGTCTTTTAATATTGCCATAGGGAAGGCTATGGTACTGGTAGATGTCCTGAACTCCAGAAGGACAAGGAGGAGAGGTTAGTAGAGCAGAAGAGAAATAATTTTTTCCTTCCTAATGGTGCTTTGATCCCTTTTGATTCATCTCGTCCAATCCGTCATGTGGTGGCCTCATACCAACCACCAACTCCCAAGAAGGCATCCTTGGTCTCTGTGGATTTTTGATCATCCTGTGGAACTCTGCAACCTTGGTATCCTCCAGCTATCACTTCTTCAAGCTTCCCTGGCATCTATCAATCTGATCCAGCTAGGAAAGGCCATGAGGAACCAAAACCTCATAAGTCTCCTCCTGTTCCATCCTCAATCCTGCCAAAACCCGTTAAACATTGATCTTCACCTGAGCCTCCTTCCTCTGTTGTGGAAAAAATGGAAGTAAAAAGGGAACCACTTATGGAAAGGTTCCAGGAAAACTCTGATCTTCCCCCTCTTCAACCTGTCCAACCCTCAGATCCTCTTCCAGCACCTATTTCACCTGATCTTCCTCCCTCCACGCAGCCCAAAGTTTGATTTGAGAGGGGCATCTCCAAGGACCACCCTAAGGCTGTGGAAGGAGTATTAAAGAAAATTTCTGATCTTAAAATACCTGATCTATCTGTGGCTGAACTCCTGTCAATCTCTCCATCTGTGGCTGAAGGGATGAAGAAATGGGTTTCTTGTCAACGTGTGGAGATTGGTCTGGAAAAATTGAAGGTCTCCTCTGGTACTCTGATAGAGGATTCTGGTGGAACAGATCCCTCTTCAGATGACAACTTTTATTCCTGTCCTCTTGGATTTCTCCCATGTTATCTTGGTGATTCAACTAAAAGGGTTTCTCTCCTTGTGGATTTGGGTTCTCAGCTCAACTTGATTTTGGACTCCATGGCCTGCAAGCTTAAACTTAGCCCAAGGGTCAGTTTCAATTCTGCTGTGTATGGAATAGGGAACCAGTCCCGTGAGTTGGTTGGTATTGCTGAGGATATCCCTGTTCAAATTGGTCAAAATATTGTTGGCACCTGTCACTTCTGGATCACTCCTCTGGATGGTCCCATGATCTTGGGAAGGCCTTTCTTAATGGACTTTGGTGCTACCCTGATGTTTTCTGATCAAGTTGGGGATAGAATTCTCCTCCCTGATGCTGATGGCAGAAAGATTGAAGTTCCTTTTTGTTCTCTGGATCCTGGTTGTTGGGAAAGAGGCTTCCCTGGTCATCCTTCCAAATCCCTCCTGAAGGGAAAGCAGAAAGAAAACTCTCATTCCTCTCATCCTCATTTTTTAGCAGAATAGTTGGCCCTACTGATAGTTGTAGTTCTTCTCAGCCTCAGAATTCAACTAATGGACCAACTCCCACCTCAGAGGCATATCCTTCTTTTTCCTGATCATTTCCTTCTCATCCAACTCAGGTCAAAAATCAAACACATGAAAAATCCAAAAAATCCAAAAATATTTCTTCTCTGTCTGGATCTGTTGTATCTTCTTTTCCTTTTTCTTTTCAGCCTGATCAATCATCCTCTATTCCAGTTTCAAATCTCCGAAATGAGTCTAAACTAGATCTCGATCTTGATTCTTTTCTTGGTGGCTTTGGTATGAAGGAGTATGGTCTTAGGTGGAGGAAATTTGGGGTAGAAGTAAGTCCTCCCAATTTTGCACCACCAGGGGCTTCTACTACTGTCATTTTTGAAACTCTATCCTGTGCCACACATGTGAGCAATGTGTTATCTTTTGGATCCTCTTTTATGGAGAAGGCACCTTTCAAGGACGCAGCAGAACATCAAACTTGGAAGATGTTGGAATGTGGTCTCAGTTTTTTTAGTCAGGTCTCACTGGTCAATTCTTGGAGAAAGAAAGGATTCCTCTCCTTTTCCACTAAGTACAAACAATTTGCAAAGAAGGTACAGCCAGTCAACCAACCAATGCCTCTCAACCTCAATCCTCCCCTTATGCGTCCTCCTCTATCCCGTGATCCTTACTGTGGTCTATCCCAATCCCTCACTGGTCCATTCATTCCCTCTGGCCGGGTCACTGAAGAACATCTGAAAGTGGTCAACTTTGGTCCAGATGGATCGCTTCTTCCTGATGAGTTGAAATTGATCAAAAATGTCCTAGCTCTTAGGGAAAAATCCATTACTTTCTGTGAAGAAGAGAGAGGTCTCTTGAAAGAGTCCTATGGCCTACCCCATATCATCCCTGTAGTAGAACATGATCCCTGGCAAAAGAAAAAGATCCCAATCCCTGCTTCCAAAGTCAACAAATTTTTCAAGTTGGTCTGCAAACGAGTCCAAACCGGTTTATACAAACAATCAACTTCTAGCTATTCCAGTCCTGTTTTCTGTGTCCTGAAAAGTAATGGTAAACTTAGAATAGTTCATGATCTCCAGCCTCTAAATAACGTTACTATTAAAGACTCTGGTATCCCTCCTGCTAATGAAGAATTTGTCAAATCCTTCTCTGGGAGAGCTTGCTATGGTCTAGGTGACATTATGGGTGGTTACAACAAACAATCTTTGCATCCTATTTCTCAGCTGCTCACTACTTTTGATACTCCCCTTGGTCAATTTCAACTGACTCAATTGTCTCAAGGTGCCACCAACTTGGTTGCAGTCTATCAGGCTCAGATGATGTGGATCCTCCAGGGCAAAATCCCGGATCATGCGGGTATCTTTATTGATGATGGTGGGATTAAAGGTCCAGTTTCTGACGATGATAATGAGCTCTTACCTTGGCACTCAGGAATCCAATGATTTATCTGGGAGTATGCTACTATCTTGGAAAGAATTTTTTTTCCAATCGAGGAATCTGGCCTTACTGTCTCTGGATCAAAACTTGCCGCCTGTGTCCCTGCCTTGGAAATTGTTGGTCATATAGTCTGCAAGGAAGGAACAAGGATGGCATCCTCTAAAGTCAACAAAATCATCTCCTGGCCTACTCCAATAAATCCAACGGAAGTTAGAGGTTTCCTAGGTGTTGTAACTTATGTAATGATCTTCATTCCCTCACTATCCAAAATCTGTGCACCCTTGCGTTGTCTAACCAGAAAGGAAGCTGAATGGCTTTGGACCCAAGGTTGCAAACAATCATTCCAGATACTCAAAACAATTGTTGGGAAAGACATTGTTTTGAAAAAGATCACTTATGGACCTGAAGCTGGCAAGATCAAGCTGGCAGTGGACTCTAGTTATCAATCTGTTGGGGCTGTCCTTACTCAGGAAGATGAAAATGGTTTGGATCGTCCTGCTCTGTATGAATCTCTTCTTTTCTCAGATGTGGAATCCAGGTACTCCCAGCCAAAACTGGAACTTTGCAGTGTGGCCCGAATGTTGAAGAAGCTCCAGACTGTCCTTTGGGGTCAAAACTTTGAGTTACAAGTTGATGCACGATCCATTATTGAAATGATCAATTCCCCAGCCTTCCAAATGCTCCAATGACTTGTTGGGTGGCTTTCGTCCAGTTGTTCTCTTTTGATATTGTTCACAGGCCTGGAAAATCTTTCACCATGCCTGATGGTTTATCTCAACACCCTCTTGGAGATGAAGAATCAGATGTTGGAGTGGATTTTGACAAGGAGTAGCCTTTAATTTGCCCTGTCTTCACCTTTTCCTCCCAAGGTTATTCTGGCTTAAAGTAGAGCAGTATCTTTCCACCCTCCAATGGCCTCCTGATATCTCTGCTAAAGATTTTTGATCTCTCAAGAGGAAGTCCTCCAACTTCTTTGTTCAAGGCACCAGGCTTATGAAAATAGGGAATCCTTGTGCCCTTATTGTGGTCACTATCCCTTCTAAACAAGATTCAATCCTGGAAAGTCTCCATGAAGGCCTTGGTCATTGTAGGGAAAACAAAACTTATTGACAAATATCAAAACAATTCTGGTGGCCATCTCTGAAGAAATCAGTCTCTCAATGGTGCAAGAGTTGTGAAGTGTGCCAGAAACGTGATCTTAGGCACCAGGCCAAAATTTGTTACCCCACTGGAGAGTACACTGTCTTTGGGAGGATCGCTATGGATGTGGTTCACATTAAGGCTGGTGGAGCTAAGTACCTCATTGTGGCTAGAGATGATTTTTCTGGATGGGTTGAAGCAAAGTTTCTTAAGAACCTCAGCTCTGAATCAGTGGCAGCTTTCCTTTATGAGACTTGGACAATGCGTTATGGCTTGGCACAATCTTATTTGACTGATGGTGTCTCCGAGTTTGGTGGTAAACTGGCTGATATGATCCAATCACTTCCTGGTCAACATAGGGTGACCACTACTTATTATCCTGAAAGCCAAGGCATGGTGGAAAGAGGCCATGCTCCTTTGAAGGCTTCTCTTGTCAAACTGGCTGGTGAAAGTGGCAAGAATTGTTGCAAATTCCTCCCCCTGGTCCTCTTCTCTGATCAAATTTCAACTAAACAAACCACTGGCTACTCACCTTACAAAATCATTTTTTGTCAAAGGGCTGTCCTTCCTCTGGATCTGGAAATGGAATCTTTCTTAGGTATTTCTTGGGAAAAGGTTTCTTCCACCACTGATCTATTAGTTGCCAGATCCAAGCAGCTGGAAAGGAGTGAAGATATCCATAGTGAAGCTTATCAGAAGATGATGGAGTCTAGGGAAAAATCAGTTCAGTATTGGGAAGACAAGCATTTGAAGCAAATCAGGGATCCCTTGAACCCTGGGGATCTAGTCTTAGCTTATAATTGTTCCTTGGAAACTCAGTGGGGAGAGCTTTTCTCTAACCGCTGGAATGGTCCTTACCAAGTGGTACGTCAAGTTAGAGGTGGATCATATGTTTTGGAGGAACTGGATGGTACTCAGATGGCCAGAAGGTTCTCTGCTGATCATGTCAAGAAATTTCATTCTTGTGGAGGCAACTTGTTCCAAAAGTAAGTCCTCCCAATTGTGCACCACCAGGGTCATCTGCTGCGTTTTGTTGTGAAACTCTACTTCATGCCACGCATGTGAGCACCTGGGACGCCTTCTTCATTTTATCTCAGCCACTTGTAGGATTTTCCTTTGGATGGATCAACATATTCTTTTTCAATCACTCTCAAGATCAAAATGGCCATTCCTTGGTTTCAATCATCTTACTTTCCTTTCTCTTTTTATGACATCAAACTTGGGTGCAGAATAGGGACAGTCTGTAAGTTGGGGAGAGATGTGGTGCCCCATCCTGGACACCCTGGCCAGTGCGGAGACTTTAATTTTTTTATGACTTTTCCTTATCATCATTCAAAGGCATCATTATCAAAAAAAAAAAAAAAAATTATCGTCCACTTGCTTGTCTTTTTTTACTTTTTGTTTGTGATTGGCTTCCTTTTCTCTGTCTCTTGTGTCCTTCTACACTCCACCAATTGACCCCAGCTCAATCTCCCAGGCTCGGATGGTCCACTCAGACTCAGCTTCACTTCCTCCATCTTCCTAAATCGGTCCTCTGTCCTTTGCTTCATCCCATCTCCCCCTCCCCCTCCTCATCATCATACCCCCTCATGGATCACCACGACTTGCTTGATTGATTGTACCATGACAGCAATATCAAGATGATCCCCATCTCCACCGCCATTGACCAAGTTGCTGGCTTGCTTTGTCAGCTTCAAGATCAGTTCCAGGACCTCAATGATGACATCAAGATGGATTCACCCTTTGAAGATCCCCTTGCAGATCCCCTCGCTCCCTCCAATTGATCCTCCCAACCTCTTCAATTGTTGGTCATCAATACCAATATCCTCATTGGTCATCTAACCTTGATTGAATTGCTCGCCAAACACCTCATTTGGCTGTCTCAAGGGCCCGTCTACCTCATCCGGTCATCTCAAGCGCCTGTCTACCTACTCCCTTCCACCTCCAGCTCACCGGTCTCCCGCGCAGCTTGTCCGTTGCCCGCGCGGGTCTCAACTGTCTCCTGGGCCCATCAGCATGTACGCGGGCCCCTCAATAGCTACTCTGCTGCCCGTGACCACCATTGGAACGGGCCAGGGTCTTGATTCAACTCTTCTGTTTTTTTCTGAGTGTTTGTTTCTTTTTTTTCTTTTGTTTTCTCATGACAATCATCCTCAAAAAAAAAAATTTTTTTTTTCCGCTCTATTTGTAAATCTCTCTTGTAAATAGTCTACAGACCTCTTTTCTATAAAAGGAGGGGCTCTCCCCTTCCTTTTCCAAAGAAAATCATCCATGGGAGTGTGTGCTTATGTCTCCCCCATGATTGTGAAATTAGATCCTGATCTTTATCCTGGGTATATCTCTGATTGCCCCCTGATCCATTTTTGACCATTAGTCTTTGCCCCTCTGTGGCCTGGTCCTTATCACCAACCAATAGCCTTGCTGGTTGAAGAAAATTCTGTCTGTTGGAATTTTTGAGTGTGTTATACCACTCCTTGATCCCTTTCTCTGACCATACTGGTCCTGATCCCTGATCATCTTTCTGGAGCCAATCACAATTGATTGAAGAGGTCTTATTAAGCTTAAGACCTGGAGTGTTATACCTCCCTTTATTTTCTTTGGAGTTGCATTCTGCCAGCCTACTCTTGAGTCCCTTGAGAAGTGTTGAGGTTATCCTTGCTTCAAATCAGTTACTGGTTGCTTTTAGAGCTTCTTAAACATTGTGCTTTGTCTTGTACAGCCACCCTCAGTTATCTGGTACCCTTCAAGCGCTTGATTGCGGAGAGTTGGGCAGGTTCATTAAGAACCCGGAGGTTGGTTGGGTTTGAGTTGATCATCCCCAATATTCTGCTGACAACCAGAGTTATTAGCTTGTGGGCGTTGTTTACATACAACAGCTTTTGCTCTTTGAACTCTAAGCAGACTTTAACTTCTTTTGTTCAAGTTTTTCCCTGCATAATCTTGTCTCAGATAGTGCTGTTCCATTGCTACCAAACTATTATAATCTTTATCCTCTAATCCTTGATTCCTCATTTACCAGTTTCTGGACCTTGATCTTGGTTACATCTAAATATTTTTGTAACACTCAGGAGGGCAGCCTAAACAGCACCTTTCCCCTCCACCAAACTGCCACGGCCTAGCACTGTTTGGAGTCTTACACCAATCCCGTCCAACCTTGGATATCACCAGGCCAACGTTGGAGTTGATCTATGGAGAGAGCAAGTTGATTGAGAGGAGTTTCATTGAGTTTGATGGACTGATGATGGACCTTAGGGATCTGAAGGAGAGATGGCTGAGCGCACTCAACAATCTTTGAGATGGTTGAGGTGGGGAGGTGGAGGATGAGATTGGGTTGCAAGAGGGACAGGTGGAGAGATGATGATGATGATGATGATGGTCAATTGGGGGTGCCGGTGATGGATGGCAGGGTGGAGGCAAGCCCGGCAGTCTTTTGGCCGCGCGCTTGGCAAAAAAAAGTTTTAAGGCTGAATAGCAGAGGCGCAGGGATTTGAACACAAGAGCGGTGTGGAAACTTTAGAGGTTGTCCTCATGAAGTTGTCCCTAGTTACGGGATCAATGGTTCTAGCGTCTGTAAGACCGAGAATGCTTCCTTCCTTTTACTCCGAGAGAGAGAGAGAGAGAGAGAGAGAATGAGATGTGGATGGATCGATCCCCGGATGCTGCTCCCCCTACAACCCAAAGTCGAGGGGAAGGGTGTTTGAGCCCTCCCCCTCAACCCTAACCTAAGCACAAGCACAAAGACAGACTGACAACCATGAAGAAGGAAACCTAGACCCAGAACCCTAACCCATCCCTAAACCCATACCCATACCCTACCCCCGCCAGCTCGCCTGTCATTACGCGCATCCGGTTCGTCTTTTCGTGGCGCAGCCCTCCGCCGCGCGATACCCAAGATCCACCGCGCTTGCGCGCATCCACCCGACGCGCCGTCGTGAATTTCCCGTCCCGTGGCCGGCCCGCGCTTGCGCGCGGCTGCCACGCATATAGCCCCGCTGTCGCCCCGCTTCTTCCTTCCCCGACTAGCCGCTCCGAGAACCCGGTCGGCCCGGCTCCATCCATGAGTCGGACATCCAAGCGGGTCGCGGCCCGCCTCCCTTAGTCAGGCCCGGCCCGCAGTCGCGTGCTCGATCCCGCCGCGCCTACTGCTGAGCCCGCAGCGGCTGCTGCTGAACCCGCAGCGGCTACTGCTGAGAACCGGCGCACCCCAACTGCTGAGCCTAACCTACCAGATGCTGAGCGCGCAGGCCGCGACGCAGTCCCCGACCCGAGGCTATATAATGACACCACATCCCCCCCCAACTTGAGTTCTGTCCCCAGAGGTCCCTTCCCATCGCCACCTCGACTACCCGCACCCCGCTCCTCCCTACCCACTCCTCTTTTCGCACTCCACCAACGCCCCTTCCACACTCATCGCCGTCATGCTCCCCTGCGAATTCTGCGCCCGGACCGGGCAGGCGTGCTCGATCGCTCCTGGTTGACGCGCCTGTGTCGCTTGCCGTCGCGGCCATCGCCGTTGCTCACTTAGCGATCGCATGCCCCGTGCTCCCCCCAACTTCGGCTCCTGCCCCAGGCCGCGCAAAAGGGCTCGTCCCGACCCGTTCGTGGTTTTGGATGACGACACCATCTTGGAGGACTCGTGGACTCCGCCGGGCTCCCCTTCCCGCCGCCCTCCGCCGAGCGAGGATCGCGACTTGGCTTCCCCCTTTCGCCGCGCGGGACCGCCGCGGAAGGAGGATTTCACGTCCGTTGACGAATATCGGAGGGCCGTACGATTCTGGTCGGACCGCGTTCGGATGAGGGAAGGCGCGAGGGACCCGCGACTCGATGAGATTCTCTGACGTCGCGCTGCCGCAGCCCCGGTTCCCCCTCCGGCCCCTACACCAGCTCCTTCCGCCCCGGCTCCGCAAGGTACTCCACCGCCGCCCGCGTCACCAGTGGTCTCGGACGGGAGGCCTACTTCTCCCGAGGTCCCTCCTCCGCCGTCCCCAATCGTTGTTCCGTCGTCGCCCCCAGATGGACCAAGCCCTCCGCGCAATGCCCCAGGGACCCCCTCATCACCTCCTCGTCCGCTCGGATCAAGCCCCGTCCCAGCACCGGCACCGCCTTCCTCCAACTCCCCCGAGATCCTGGAGATCCCGGTCGTGATGGCACTCCCGGCGGCTGGCTTCGAGGCTTTCGCGGAACGGTCGACCGCGATGCTCCGCAACTTCCTTGCGACCCCCGGAGCCCAATCCTCCGAATCCCGGCGCGAGTTCTTGGCGTCTTACCGGGCCCTTCTGGCATCATCGAGGGCGGACATGGAAGAGATGATGCAAATGGCTTAGACGCCCTCACCCCCTCCCTTTTCTCCTTTCCCGTGTACTTTCTAGTCCTATTGTTGTACCGCGTTCGTTGGGGAAATATATATTGCTGCGCGAGGAAACAAAAGGGCCGCGTGCGCGCATCCGGGTGAAAAGTGAGTGTGAGTGCCGAGATCCGCGTCCGCGTGAGAAGTGAGTGTGAGTGCGGTTGAGGTTTGAGATCCGCGTTCGCGCGCTCCCTCTGTGAGAGACCGTAAGTGACCAGTTATCCCAACGAAAAGAGGTACCTGGACCGCCCCAGACGGACTGCCACACAGTTCCCCGTACCCGTTCTACAAAACAAAACAAACACCGCGCCAACAGCGCGCGCTCACAACCGGGAGTATAAGGGAGAGGCGATGGGAACGAACATTCTGGGGTGTCTAGTCGTTCCGGCTGTGAACCGGCTAGAGCACCCCCTTACCAAGCTAAGCTTTAATCCGCGTCCATACCATCCCTGCCCGTCGCGCCCGTCCGTTGAAGAAAGAAACAGGAGAGAAATAGGAAAAAAAAGGAAAGAAAACAGCCCGAATCCGAAGAAGAAAATATCCTATATTTATTATTCCATTCATTCCATTTTTTTTTTTTTTTTTTTTTTTTTTTTTTTTTTTTTTTTTTTTTTGCAGTTAGCTCTTCGTCCCGCCATCCGTGAGCGGGGCTCGTCCTTGCGTTTGCGGGCCCGACACCACGCCGCGCCTGCGTACCTGCAATAAATAACCCATAGCCAGTACCAATCCAAAGCCAAGCCCAAACCAAAACGTAAGGAAACGAACGTTCTGGGGTGTCTAGTTGTCCCGGCTGTGAACCGGCTAGAACACCCCCTTACCAAATCAAGCTTTAACCACCTAGCGCCCCCCCCCGCTTGACAGCTGTCCCCAGCCGTCTGCAACCTCCTACTTCTCCGGGGTCGCGCGTTGCGCGCCGCTACTTCGCTGTCCGAACGATCCGCGCCGTCGTCCGACTCCAAGACCGCCTCGCCCCCGGGCCCTAAATCATTGCTCGCCGTCTCGTCGAAGGAAGTGGAACCGCGCGCGAAGAAGCGTTTCACGTGCGAAGCCGCGGCCTTCCGCTTAAGCGGCGTCCCGTCCAATTCCTCAAGCCCGTAGCTGCCGCCCAAAAACTTAGAGGCCACGCGGTACGGCCCGTTCCACCGGTTCGCGAAAAGCCGGCCCCACTGGGATTCCAGACTCCGATTATACAGCAGGACCAGGTCCCCCTTCCGCAGCGGATCCCGGAGCCGATGGGAACAGCGCTCGTCCCAATAGCGGACTGACGCCGTCCGGGTTTTCTTCAACCGCTCCGCGGCTTTTCCCAAGGTCTCTTCACGCCTAAGGAGCTGTTCAGCTCGTGCCTCGATCAGATCCGCGGACGTCTTAACCTTCCACCAATCCACGCCCAAAAACGTGTTCAGCTCGATGTCCACGGGAAGCACGGGCCGCTGCCCGTAGAGTAACTCGTAAGGCGAATACCCCGTCGAGCGCTTCACGGAGATCCGATTGGCGAAAGGGACCGCGGGGAGTGCCATCTGCCACCTCTTGCCGTCCTCGCCGCACATTTTCACCAGGGCATCCTTGATTGGTTGATGCCCCCGCTCGATCATCCCCGCGCCCTCCGGGTAGTATTCCGTCACGCGGCCGAACTTCGCTCCACAATTCTGCACCAGCGTCATCAAGCGTCCCCAAAACTCCGCCCCTCCGTCGACGGTGACCAAGCGAAGCGACCCGTAGCGCGCGAACCAGTCCTCTTCCAGAAACTGAGCCACCTTTTCCGCTGATAGTTTCGCCAGGGGCCTCGCTTCCACCCACCCAGACAGATCGTCGCGCGCAACCAGCAAATACGCAAACTTACCCGCCTTGATGTGGACCACGTCCAGCGAAACGCGCCCGAACAGCGCGTCCTCGCCCGTGGGGTGGCCGACCTCCTTGGGCAGCCTCGAGCTTCGCCGTTGGCAGGCCTCGCACGACTTTACCCAGTCGCGCACCGCGCGCGAACGACCCCCGGCAACCAAAACCTTGCTTTCACCCTCCTCCGCGTCTCGACCTCACCCCGATGACCAAGGTCATCGTGCAGACTTCCTAGAATCACCTCCTGGTCGGCCCTAGAAGTCGCGACAACAAGAGGCACGGAGCCGCTCCGCCGCCATAGCTGACCGTCCTGTAAAAAGAAGTTCAGGACGTTTCGCCTCACCCATCGGGTGACCGTTTCCGTCGTGCCCTCGGGGAACCGGAGATCCTGCAAATAAGAGCACAAGACCGCGTAACGTCCCGACTGACGCAACGGAAGACAAACCGACGCCTCCATCTTTGCTACCCGAACAACCGGAGCTTCCACGTCCAAAGGTTCCACCCCCTCGTATGGGTCGTCCCGCGGGTACCGCGACAGCGCGTCCGGCATCGTGAACGCCTTTCCCGGGATGTGCACCACGTCAAAGGAGAATAACTGGAGGAACGCTACCCACCTGGTCATGGGCGCGTTCGGCAGCGTCGGTGAGTTGATCATTCGCGCCAAGGCCTCCGCGTCAACCAAGAGCTCAAAGTGCACGCCCCACAAAAGGTGCTGCAACCGCCGTACGATCTTGGTGACACCGCACAGTTCCAGCTTCGGCTGCAAATACCGACTCTCCGTCGCAGTAAAGGTGACCGATTTGTAGAGCACCGGCCTATCTTTTCCGTCCTCCTCCTGTGTCAAGACCCCCCCGCGCCAAGCTCGCTAGAGTCGACCGCCAGGCGTATCCCTCCGGCGTTGTAATCGAGGTTCCGAAGGACGATGTCGCGCCCCACGATTTCCTTGAGCTTTGCGAAAGCGGCATTGCATCCCTCGGTCCACTTCCACTCCGCCCCCTTACGCGTCAATGCCCGCATTGGGCTCGCTACTTCCGCGAACCGCTCGATGAACATGCGGACGTAGCTGCACAACCCCAGAAACTGCAGGACGTGCGACACTGTCCGAGGGGTCGGCCATTCAAGAACCTTATTCCGCTTCTTCTCCGCTATTCGCCTCCCGTCGTAGGCCACGACATGCCCCAGTACTTCGAGCGCCGGAACGCAGACCGCCAACTTTTTCCCGGACACAGTAAGGCCTGCCTCCTCAATTCGGAAGAGGACTCGTTCCAGAGTTTCCGCGTATTCCCAGATGAATCGCCGGATCGCGGGTGCATCCTCTAAGACCGCGCCCTCGTAGTGCGTTCTGGGGCCTTTAATGCCAGCGTCGTCGATGAAGATCTGCACGCCTTCCGGAAGGTCGTCGCGTAGTATCCAGGTCATTTGGGCTTGGTATACCGCCACTGAGTTGGTCGCACCTTGCGGTAGCCGCGTCAGCTGCATCCTTCCTAGCCCGGTTTCAAACGCCGTCAGTGGCCGCGAGTCAGGGTGGAGTTCTCGCTGGTCATATCCCCCCATCACGTCCACCAGCCCGTAGCAAGCGCGCCCGGCCATCGACTCCAGAAATTCTTCAACACGCGGGGGAAGCCCCGCGTCACGAATAGTGAACGAATTTAGCCTCTGAAGGTCGTGAACAATCCTTAGCGACTTCCCGTCCTGCTTAACGACCGCGAAGATAGGACTCGAGTAGCTTGACGTGGATTGCTCGTAAAGCCCCGTCCTCACGCGCTCCCGTACCAGCTCCAGAAAGGGCTCCCGAACGGTACGGGGGATCGGAATCGGCTTGATTTGCCACGGTTCGTGAGGGACAGTGGGAATAACGTAAGGGTCCCCGATCTCACTTCTCAACAACCCGCGCTCGTCCGGTCCAAAAGCAAGTGCCTTCTCCCTTATTACCAATACCGACACCAGCAGATCCATCTCCTCCGCACTCAGCCATCCCGTCGGTCCGAAGTTAAGGGCGTCCACCCGCTCGTCCGTGATTCGCGCCGACCGCGTTACCCATCCATTCTTCCTAAGGGGCGTCTCCCACGGGTCGCGGGACCACGCGATCGGTCGTAAGGGTCCGTTGAGCCCCTGAGGCATTGGCTCGTTCCGCGGCCGGACTTTCCGCGCTACCGGTTTGTACTTGCCCGCATTGCACCGCGCCATCCAGACCCGATCGTCGCCGTCGTAAGTCCTAGTAATGACCAGACCGGGGCTTTCGCCTTTGCTCACGACTGTGGCACGATGATAGGGTTTTCGAAGCGTAGAGCCTTCCGGCGATGCATACTGAGGAATGGGACTTACTTCCGGCACCTGCGCCCCACGCGCGTCCTTCCCCGCCTGCTCCTCATCTGTCGGCCGCCCGTGCGAAGCCGGAGCCTGCTCCGCACGGTTTCCGCGGCCGACTAGGAAAAATCCTCCGCAGGGTAACCCTTACGGTCCACCCCCGCGCCGGACTCTTTGTTGCCGCCAGACATTGGGTCCTGTACCCATTTCCCTCTCCCGTGATCGCAGATCGTCGTCTTGAACCGTGCTCCGAGCGAGTCTTCGACGGTCAGCGCCTCCGTTCCTTCCTCGGCGTTGAAGGCCATTTGGGCTCGGAACCCAAACATGAATGGCCGTCCTAGAATCACGTCTCCGCACTCTACTGAGAGAAATGACAGAGGCTTACAGACCTTGGCGACTTCCACCTCCTCCGCCTCTACTACCCCGTCCACGCGACATTCCCCGCCATTTAACGCCCGAAGACCCATCGCACACTTCCTCCGCACCAGACCGAGCTCGTCCACTAACCTTGATGGGAGCAGGTTGACCATCGACCCGCTATCCACCATTGCCCACACCTTCCGCCCGGCGATGGTCATCGCGACATAAGCAAGCGGGACGGATACCGACTTCGACCGGCACGGCTCGGGATCCATTTCCTCCTCCGCCACGTTAACCCGCTGAACTGTCGTCGGCACCCGACCCTGACCGCAATCTTTCAAGGCCTGGACCATCTCGTTGACGACCGCGGGGGACACCGCCGCTAGCTCTCGTAGGGTCAGGGGTATTGGTGAGTCGTTCCCCATTACCCTCCGGACAATGTCCGCGGCCTTCTTCTTTCCCACGGGATTAGAGGACGGCCCGTCCGAAATCGGCACTCGCGCAACTGGCTTCAAAGCCGTTGATCGCTCGTCGACATCCATCGCAATGCGCTCATTCGTCGCCAACGCCCTGACTTCGGCCTCCACTCTCAGAGCTACCCAGGTCCCGGGCGCGGTGACAATCCCGAGCGAGACCCGAGCAGTCTTGGTCTTAGCCTTTGCTCTTTCCCGCACTTGCACCATTGGTGGCGGCTTGTCCTTAGTCAGATCCACCGCTTCACCCGTCGGAAATATGTACGTCATCCCGGATGCGCGAACAAGCCCTTCGTCCATGTCCCGAGTGAGATCCTCACAAACTGACTTCCAGTGCCCTCTCACCCCGCAATATGAACATCGCGGCGACCCGTAAGATCTGGATGATCCGCTAGGAGGCTGGAACCCTTCCGCCATGTGAGGCGGCACCGCGCGCGGTTGAGAAGGAGCCGCCGGAAACGGTACGGCTGCCGGAGCTGTAGGAGCCGGTGTCCGGTTGAGGAAAACCCTTATGTCCCGCAGGATCTCCGTTATCTCCCCGACTGATGGTCCCGGAGGCTGCTGGGAAAGTCCGACATGAGAGGGCGTCGACGGCCGCGCGGCCGAAGTTTGGTCGGGGGCCGGCGCCGAGATCGTGACCGGTTTCTTGGAGGAAGACGGGTACGTTTGTGCCGTATCCGCGATGAGCTTGTCCAGATCGATTTCGCTTTCCACGGCTTGACGGATAACCAAAAGATCGGGGAGAATCGCGACGCTCCCATCCAACAACCTCTTAACCAGGCCGTGGTCGTACAGGTATCGTTGCACCCTGGAACGAAGCTGGGGCGCGAGACCCCCCAGGAAAGCCCGCTTCATGGCACCCGTCTGACCCGCGACGACCTCGTTCTTTGCAAGGTACCCGTAGATTCGCTCGAACCTTGACATATATTCCACTAATCCTTCGCGCGATCGCACCCCGCCATTCTCGATCGCCTCCTCCGCAGCTCGATCGAAGTCGCTTTCCCAAAACCGAGGTTCACGCTTTCCCCATCTCGCCAACATCTCGCTTTTCAACTTCCCCCAGTCTTGCCTCTCGTATCCAACCATTTCTTCCACGTCCCGCAGCTTCTCCTCCTCGGTAATGAACAGCACGATAGTCCGAACCTTATCTGCGCCCGACGCGCCCTCCGAGTCCGCGATCCCTTCGAACCTAGAAAGAAACCGCTCAACATCCGAAGTACTGAACCGAAGATGGGGGAAATCCCTCGGCCTCAACCAAACGCGGCGAGGGGCCTCTACCGCCATGTCCGACGACCCTTCCGAGGGAGGAGCGAACCCGCTAACTCTAGGAGCATGAGCGGACAGTGGCGGAGGGGGTTGAGCAGCAGAGACGGGAGTCGGGCGTGGAGGGTAGGGAAGGGGAGCATTGGATCCCGGAGTGGTTGTCGGTAGCATTCTGCGTAATCTTCAAGAGACTGAGAACGGATCGAAAGATGTTCCCGGCCAGACCCCCAGATGTGGAAACTTTAGAGGTTGTCCTCACGAAGTTGTCCCTAGTTACGGGATCAATGGTTCTAGCGTCTGTAAGACCGAGAATGCTTCCTTCCTTTTACTCCGAGAGAGAGAGAGAGAGAGAGAGAGAATGAGATGTGGATGGATCGATCCCCGGATGCTGCTCCCCCTACAACCCAAAGTCGAGGGGAAGGGTGTTTGAGCCCTCCCCCTCAACCCTAACCTAAGCACAAGCACAAAGACAGACTGACAACCATGAAGAAGGAAACCTAGACCCAGAACCCTAACCCATCCCTAAACCCATACCCATACCCTACCCCCGCCAGCTCGCCTGTCATTACGCGCATCCGGTTCGTCTTTTCGTGGCGCGGCCCTCCGCCGCGCGATACCCAAGATCCACCGCGCTTGCGCGCATCCACCCGACGCGCCGTCGTGAATTTCCCGTCCCGTGGCCGGCCCGCGCTTGCGCGCGGCTGCCACGCATATAGCCCCGCTGTCGCCCCGCTTCTTCCTTCCCCGACTAGCCGCTCCGAGAACCCGGTCGGCCCGGCTCCATCCATGAGTCGGACATCCAAGCGGGTCGCGGCCCGCCTCCCTTAGTCAGGCCCGGCCCGCAGTCGCGTGCTCGATCCCGCCGCGCCTACTGCTGAGCCCCCAGCGGCTGCTGCTGAACCCGCAGCGGCTACTGCTGAGAACCGGCGCACCCCAACTGCTGAGCCTAACCTACCAGATGCTGAGCGCGCAGGCCGCGACGCAGTCCCCGACCCGAGGCTATATAATGACACCACAGCGGGGATACAACCACCCAGAGATTCTCCATTCCAACTGAGAGAATGAGCAGTTGAGAAGCTGGGAACCAAATGGAACCCTATTCCAGAACAAAGATTTTTTTTTGATAATGATGCCTATGAATGATGATAAGTAAAAATCATAAAAAAATTAAATTCTACGCACTGGCCAGAGTGTCCAGGATGGGGCACCACAACGGGTGGTTCTCCAACGGTCTTTTGGTTGAGTTGGCGGCCATGGTTGTTGCCGTTGTTGTCCCGCATGATGCTATGGTCACGGGTTTGAGCCCCCTCATTGGGCTTGCGACTGGAGTCCTTGCGCATACGGGTTCCTCCAGGCAGAGATCCATACAATGGGGCTCTACCTGTTGCGTGGGTGTTGCACCTATTTTGATACATAGCACCAAAAAAATGAGTAAGTCTTTTTTCAAAACTTTTGAAAAAAGACTTTAAAAATATAAAAATAATATTTTTTGTGTTTTTTATATTTTTAATAATTTATATATATATATTTTAACTTACTAAAAGTTAAATTCACGGGTACCAACATTTGGTTGGGATCACAACTGTCCTTGGGGGGTATTCCAAAGGGGTCTGAGTGAGTTCCAATCAGATCCTGGGATAAATCCAGGGGTAAGTCCAAGGGTACACTGTCTGGGACGTCCTCTAGGAGGTCCTGGTCAATGAGATCACCAAAAACAAAATCCACTGAGATGGATAAAAAATATAAGTTTAATATTTTTTTGTATTTTTACATGTTAAGATGATATTTTTAGAAATAAATAATCACTTTTGGATTTTTCTTTATCTTCAGGATTATTTAGTTTATAAATATAAAGCTTCCTTTGATAAATTTTCCACTCTTTATGTTGCCTTAATAAAGAATTAAAATTGATAATTCTTTCAAGCTCAAGTTCTTTGTCTTTTATAACTTGCTGTTTATAATAAAGCAATTTCTCCTGTTGTTTCTCAGCAGTTATAATAACAGGGACAAAGTTATGGAGTTTTTCTTCTTTTCTATTTTTAAGAAGGTTCAAATAATAATTGATCAATTCTCCATTGGTCTTAAGATCCACTAGAGAAACAAATGATCAAAAATATATGTTATAAGTATGTTAACTCATTTTTTACAAAAATAAATAGACTGGTCCAAGGAATAAATAATTATAAATTAATTATTTAAGGATATTTCCAGGCCAGACCCCCAGTTGTCAGCTCTCTGATACCAGGAACCTTGCAGTCCTTTAGCTACAGATATTGATAAAAATACTGGAATAATAATAATTATTATTATTCCAATGATAAACACTTAGAAGCTTGAGTACATTATATAATAAGAGCAGTTGCAAGGTTTAATTGGTTTGGTAATAAATTATTTTCAATATGATATAAAATAGGGGCCACAGTATTATACTACTGGGGATCTTTACAGACTAGGAACCTCTCTTCAAGGGGCCTCCTTAGGCAGTTTAAGAACCTTGGAATGAAGATGGGTGCCTTAGAAAGGACTTATTCCACTAATGGCCGGGCATAACAGCACAAATGGCCAAGACAGGAAGGGTAACACTCACTCTGAGCACTTTACCACAAGAATCCTGAAATAATTGAAGGGTTTCAGAGCAGATGGGGTGGATTGCTTGACTAAACTTCAAGAGTTGATTGGTTAATAAGAATAAATAATACTACTACAGACTAAGTCATAAATCACTTTCTTATCTTCATATAAGCACTTGATCAACAATGAAACAGTGTCTGATTGATAATAATAATTCCTGGTAAACTGATTAACTGATCTGGAATAATGGATCCAAAGAGGTCTGTATAAATACCTTTTTGGGGTGATTTTTGAGCTTCTCAGGGCACGTAGAGAGGGTTCTGCTTGTGGGCTGAGGCTCAAAAGCCAGTCAGGGAAAGATTGGCACGTCCACTTGGTGCTTTCAATCAGCTGACCTTAGATCTGCTGGATTTCTGTACTATTTTAGCCACAGCATCTGTTAATCTGTTATGGCGTAAATTTGATCATTCTGTACTCATCCTTCATTTGTACTATTGGTATTGCTTTAAAGCGGGAAGATGTGGATTTTTACTGATTTTCCATCATCTGCCCATCAAGGAAATAATTTATAATAATTTTTATGAACACTCCTTGTAGTGTTTTGTGGTCTTCAAAGATCAGGGTCAGTGATTTACATGGTAATCCTTGATCTTTGATTTATTATTAAAAAATGTTCTAAACTTAATTTTCATTAATTTTATTTAAGTTTTAATCTTCTTAGATTATTAGCAATGCATATGTCAATTTGTTACACATGCTAGGCAACTCTAACTAGGTTGTAGCTCTTCTGAGCGGTACCTGGTTGTCAGATTAGTCACAACTGATCCAGATGCGGGGATCAGTTAGTACAGATGTGCACGGGGTAGGATCCGCTGCGTGCATGGCAGAATTTGCTGCGCGCAGGTCTCTAGTACGTGGGAATCTGCTACTACGAGTACGTAGGGATATGTAATGATGTGGGTCTGCGCGCGGGAATTGTGACATAACCCATTTCCGCCTGTAACTCCTAAAATATACACAACACTTCAATTCTGAGTGGATTTTAGGTGTAAACCCTATACGTGACAACACGTGTGAAAGATTAGAATGGCCAAAAAGTGCCATACTGGTGTTGTAATTTTTAGTACTTTTCTTTTTAATTATTTAAAAAATGTAAGGACTTGGAACTTAAGGGTGGGGTCAGTGAGTGACCCTACCTAATTTTGGGTGAGGAATCCATTTCTGTAATAATATTTATGGATTTCTCACTCCTCATTTTGTTAATTGAGATATTCTTATTCTTCATAGCTTTGTGTTGCTATTGACAGGTTGCTTTGTACATAGTAGCAAGCTGACATTAGTTTCTATGGCCCCACCCCCCTGACCCCTCAACATGAACAAAAGAAGGCTGCCTTAGCCAATCAAAGCGGACTTTTCATTTTCCCAACACTCAATTTATTTATCTTACTCGTACTTGATCACGTTTGGAGTAGGAAACAAGAACCAAGATGTATTTTGATCCAGTCCCATTGAACTTGATTGAGCTCCTTCCGGCCTTCTTAGAAGCAAAAACTTTGAAAACAAAACAACTCGACTAGAAGAAAAGAAAAAGACAGTAACCCATGGGAAGGCATTGATCTGGCCACTGTGTGTACATACAGAAACAACAAACCAAAGTGGGTGTGTGGGTCACAACGAGTTTTCCTCTCAAAGGGATTAATGTAGGTAGGACGCTGTCATGCACCCTACCTTTCGGCTGGGTGGGTTAGCGACATGCAGGATCAACTTGACTGATCCGGTGTATTGGGGAAGATCGCACTAGCGGAGGCAAGGCTTGGTCATTATACTTGATGGGTTTATCAGTCAACACCTTGGGCTGAATCTCGAGGTGCTCAATTGCAAGATCCTAAGGTCGAAATGATGAAGGGCGAGTCAGAAAAAAAAATCAACACATCGACCAAGGTGGAGACGCATCCGGTCGGCCGGCTACTCTCTTCTAGGGTCCCACCATACATCAAGCGCGGTCAAAATACTTGTCGAACGTTCAAGTTGACTCGACCGCCACCTTCACGAAACCAATCGAGCCATACGGCTCGATCGAGATCACTTCCGGTCCCAGGTGACTGGAGCCAAGCCGGTAGACTATCTTCGATAATTCTGGGTACACTGTGAAAGTATCGCCTACTGGGACCGGACATGATCAATCCATCACCACTCTCGAGTTTGATCGCTAAGGGTTCCTCATCTCGACTAGGGGAGATTAAAAATATACACGCATGCCCCATCGAGAGGGATACTAACGGCGTATCGGTCGATACTTCTGAATGGTCGATGTGCGCCGTCAATGAGTCTCGGTACTACATGGATTCCGACCAAAATCGAGAAAGGATTGATGAGCTTTGTGAATTCAAAGCATCCACTCTGGATCGTTGGATCGTTCCTATGATTCTGTGATCTCTGGATCCATACCTGATAAAAATTAATCACTCCCGCTTCTGGTTTGTAGTTTGTTCTCCAATCATCTGATGGATCACCTGAAGGACATTTCGGATCTGCGCCTTCGATAAGGTCCCAAGGGATCACCTCGTTGATCATTTTCTTGCATGTGGCTTGAATCAAATCACTGATGGGCGTTGGGTCCCTGTCAAAATGATACGTCTTGGTTGGCCACTAATTAATGGCAAGTAGAAAGGAGCAATGGTTGAGCAAAGTGGCAATAGATCACTAGGGATGCCGATTACCGTATGGCAAGTGTACAGAACCACATAGCTAAGGGACTCACATGATATTGCCAGCCTATCGTGCACCATCTCAGCTTTCCCTTCATCCATACATCCTTGATGTGGATTGGTTGGACGGTCTGGGAACAGATTGGATCTTGCTTGGGACGCTCGTTCCGCGCAACCATGAAGTTCTCTGAATTGATCGGCTCCAAATCCACCCTCTGTCTTCTACTATTCCCACAAGTGGTCTTGTCAGTGGTAGTCATCCCGCCAGCATCTTGAGTTGGACTAGCCGCTGAGTCTTTTGTGTTGGAATGGCTAGTCCTCTGAGGTTGTAGCATAAACCGAGAATCTCCGTCGATCCCGTCGTCACTAGAATGCTCTCGAGCTTGCGTTTGATCAAACCAGGTCCGATAGAGTTCATAAATTCCTTCGGGAGATTCCATTCTCCAATGAGTATCTATATTGGTCACATTCGGTTTACGAAGTCCATTGCTGAGACAATCGTCGATCAGTTCAGCTTGCTGATGGGGGCATAGGTACGAGGGCAGATAAATCAGTCCAGGATAATCCTTGGGGAAGGTGCAAATCTGTTGAACCTTTCTTGAGTCAGGACAACGTTGACAAGATTTGATAGGGGATTGATCGTGATCGAGTAAGGGAGGCAAGCTTTGAACCTGAGCTTGAACCGATCTGGCCCGATGAGGTGTATTCCATGGGATCTGAACTGGTGATGTTTCTTCGGAGGTGAGGTTGTGTCCAGATAAAGAATGATGACCGAATGCCAGGTTATAATCGGGTTCCCATAGTCTACGTTTATAGTACTGCTCGATGGTTCTGAAGGAAGTTGTACTCGATTCGGGATTCTGATGATCAGGTTGTAATGACCTACTTAGATGATAGTTCTTCCTCATCTTCTCGAGTTTCTTCTTACTATACTTGGCCTGATTGCCAATATTGATGACTGGGTGAGCGATAGGTGGGTGTAGTTGATGATAGGTTGAGATGGTAGAAGCATGATGCTCAGGTCATCATCCTGTATGATCCGTAAGGGATTTGTTTTTTAGCCTATGATCTTAAAAGATACCATACCAGGGTTGAAGACTGAGCGTTCGTCGTTCAAGGAGCTAACCTTTCAGATTCAAGTGATCCGCCGCAAGATGATCTGTTGCAAGCCCATCGTCAGTCGATAGTTGCTCGAGCGAGGCTTTGAGGTGTCACGACCGGATCGTAGGAAGGAAAATAAACCAATGATGAGTTAGATTGAGATGGATGAAGACGGATCAGGGTTTAGTTAGACTGCTTGTCATCAATCAAACCTAGGCCCACTGATAGCTGCCAGCGTATGTATGTATGTATGTACATACCATGGTGGACTGAATCCATTGAGATCGAATACGGTTGATCTTGAGATTGGGTTCGTCGATTGAGGTTCTTGTTCGAAGTGCGTGTTTCGATTATTATAAGCTGGTATGAATCGTAAATGAGGAAGAGGAGGAGGATGAGCAAAGCAACTGGCTGCTTCTGCTCATGAGTTTTGTAAGCAGATGGGAGGACTCGATGATGATGTAATCCTTGGCATTTCACAAACCTTTCTCTCCTCCGCTCAGATGTCACGACACTGTAATCTGCACCGCCGCCGGGTAACAGATGTGGCCCGACCGTCGATATCCCCTTGGCCTTGTATTCATCTTAGACACTTTTACTTTCATTCTTTGGCATCAGCAGCATTTTCCCAACATCAACCATGCAACTCTTTTATCTCTGTCACACTGGCCAGAGTGCATATTGTGTTTGTAATAAAACTTGGGCCAAGCAACAAATCCTTTTTCTTTTTTGATCTTTTGTGCAATCCAATTTTTGCCCAAGTTTGATCTCTGGGTTTCAAACCAAGCTTTGTTTCAATCCAACCTCCCAGATCATTTGCACCCTACACCCCAATCAAGCAAAACTTGCCAAGGAACTCTAGTCAAACAATCCTCCCCCATCAGCTTCCAAATGCTCAAGTAAGCTCAAGAGAACTGATCTCATCATCCATCTGGTAAACACCAGGGAAAAAATGAAGGCACATGCTAGCATGTGCCACCCTGTAAAAATGTTTCAACTTGGTTACAACTGGGTTGTAACTCTGTCCCAATTCAGGCAATCTATTCAAATAGCTCCCAAATACCTATAACACAACTTCTGTTGAAATAATCTACAACAAATGTGCAATCAAATATTATTAATGCTAAAAATGAGTTTCAATTGTAACTCAAGGTTTCTTTCAACTTGCTAATATATTTTGGTGATGTATGATAAAAAAATCAGTTTGATATAGATTATACCTTTTTTTTTCATTCTTGGAAATTGGTTATAAAGTTTCAAGTACCTTTCCAAAAAAAATTCAAAATTAAATAGATCAATAAAACTTGGGAGAATATGACTGCAGCCAATCTGGACCTTGAAATTTGGAACACAAAACCACCCCAGCTGGGTCTTTATTCATTTTGAAGAAAAAAAAATTGATATCCTGTTTCCAAATTGTTTCTTTGCACTGATTCTCAAGATAATCTGACCAATGAGCAATGCCATAATGAACTGACATCACCCAAAAGAACAAAGAAAAACCCCTATTGATGGCACAGGCATTTTTCATTAGTGTAAGATCCAATAACAGTCAGTCACATCACAAAAAGTTGGAAATATTTCCAATTCTGATTCTCCTTAGCATAAAAATCCTCCTAACTAGCAATGAGCTCAAAACAGCAGGAAACCAGGGACAGTCTCAAAAACAGACCAATCAGGTCAAATCCAATCTAACACTGCTCCCAAAGAATAACACAAGAAAAGACTATGTCACACAATCCCCCCACATACTATAGGGCAATCTTAGATGGTCATGAGCCCAAAGGAAGAGACTGAGTGCAAGGGCAAGTGTGAGGTAGCAAAGCTAACTGCAAAGTGAAAACTTATGGTTGGGTAACTCAACACACAGTGAGAGGGATGAATTGTTCCAATGGAAAGGAAACTAAGCCAAGCCCAATGTGATGACTGGATTTATCAAAATGCAAGAACATATGAAATTAACTAACTGAGGATAAAATCTCCAGGAAAGCAGCATAGCCTTTATAAGGTAATCCAAAGTGACTAGATACAACCTGATGGATGGCCAACTACAGTTAAGAGGCAATGAGGCAATGAATGACATGAATGGTGTAAGACTCCAAACAATGCTATGCTGTGGCAGTTCTGTGGTGGGGAAAGGTGCTGTTTAGGCTGCCCTCCTGAGTGTTACAAAAATATTTAAATGTAACCAAGATCAAGGTCCAGAACCTTTTAAGTGAGGAATCAAGTAGTAAAGGATAAAGTTTGATAATAGTTGGTAGCAATGGAACAGCCCTATCTGAGGTAAGATTATGTGGGAGATATCTGAAAAGAAAGAAGTTAAAGTTTGTTTAAAGTTCAAAAGAACAAAGATGTTGTATGTAAACAATGCCCACAAGATAAAAATTCTGGTTGTCAGCAGAAGATTGGGGATGATCAACTCAAACCCCAACCAACCTCCAGGTTCTCAATGAACCCACCCAACTCTCCGCAATCAAGCGCTTGAAGGGTACCAGATAACTGAGGGTGACTGTACAAGACAAGTCAGAATGTTTTGAGAAGCTCTGAAAGCAAACAGTAACTGATTTGAACAGGGATAAACTAAACACTTCTCAAGGAACTCAAGAGTAGGCTGGCAGAATGCAACTTTGAAAAAAAAATAAAAGGAGGTATAAAAACACTCCAGGTTTTAAGCTTAATAAAACCTCTTCAATCAAATGTGATTGGCTCCAGAAAGATGATCAAGGAAGGATCAAGACCAGTATGGTCAGAGAAAAGGATCAAAGAGTGGTGTAACACACTCAAGAATTCCAACAGACAGAATTCTCTTCAACCAGCAAGGCTATTGGTTGGCAACAAGGATCAGGCCACAGAGGGGCAAAGACTAAGGATCAATGGATCAAGGGGAAATCATAGATATACCCAGGATAAGGATGAGAATCAATTACTGATAATAACCAGGGGGGCATATGCACACACTCCCATGGATGTTTTGAAAAAGGTAGGGGAGAGCCCCGCCTTTTATTGGCCATGGGTCCCTGTAGACTATTTACAAGAGATGACACAGATAGAGCAGAAAAAAACAACAATTGGAAAAAAAGTTTTTTTTTTTAAAAAAAAAAAAAAAAAACAGATTTGATAATGATAATGAGAAAAGAAAAGAAACTGATGAGAAAAAAAAAGAAACAAACAACAAACTAAAAAAAAATTGAAATAATGAAAAACCATGGAGGTGCAGGAATGGAAAGACACCAGCCCATGCCAATGATGGGCACAGGCAGGAGAGTAGCAGGTGAGGGGCCGCGCAACAGGCAACAATGGCCCTGGACAACCCAGATGAGCAACAGCGGGCCACAAAGACAACCACAAGATGGGCAGGTGTAGCGGGGTTGGGTTGAGATTGCAAGGAAAGCAGATGATTGTGACAATGGGAGCAAGGAAAATTGCAGGTTGTCCTTGCTTGGTTTAATTGGATAGGGGTTGGTGGGATCAGAGACCGCAGATGAGCAGAGAGAGATTGAGGCTGGCAAGGTAAGGATGACCACAGTTGCAACCACGGTTGCAAGCGGGGATTGGGTTGAGGATGGGGACAGCATCAAAGGTGCAAGATGAGCAAGGGTCCTCCTTGCCCTTCTGGGTTGATCAATTGGTAGGGGGTAGTGGATCAAAGATGAGGCAAGAGAGGATCTGGATAAGTGGGAGGTCTTTGACCAATTGGTCAAAGTTGATTGGCTTGTTGGATGAGCAATATAAGAGTTTTCATTGTTTTTGGCAGAAATGAAAATGAAAATGTTCTGATGAAAAGGTGGCCGTTGCCATCAATGTTGACAACAATGGCAGTTCTGGCAAGTAGGTTTGAGGGATGGGTTGGATATCATGATCAAAAGAAAAAAAAAAAAAGCCACCATTTTTGTTGTTGTCAACAACAATGGCAATGGCATTTGTCACAATGGCAAGCAAGGGTGTGATGGGTGGAGAGATGAGCAAGGGTGATCCCCGCTCATCTTTGATTTGGCTGATCAAAAGGGGGTGCCCAACAACGGAGGGAAGGGAGTTTCAACAAGGAAGATGGCCATTTCCATCAATGTCAACAAAAATGCCGGTGCCAGCAAGGGTCAAGCCAAGCCAAGCCCATCTTTGCCTGCGCACTTGGAAAAAGGGACACAAAGCAAGAAAGAAGAGGATTGAACACAAGGCCAGGGGTCTAGAATGCCCCAGAGATCCTCCTAGACAATTAGGAGAAGGAGAGCTGGTAGACTGGGAACTGGAACAACAGTCATGACGGAAAAGAAATTTTCTTTTTTTTTCTTTTTTTCTTTTTTTCTTTTTTTCTTTTTTTCTTTTTTTCTTTTTTTCTTTTTTTCTTTTTTTCTTTTTTTCTTTTTTTCTTTTTTTCTTTTTTTCTTTTTTTCTTTTTTTCTTTTTTTCTTTTTTTCTTTTTTTCTTTTTTTCTTTTTTTCTTTTTTTCTTTTCTTTTCTTTTTTTTTGATGAATGATGATTGTAAAAAATCATAAAGAAATTTAAATTTTACATAAAAAAGTAAAATAATGAAAAACCTTGAATGAGCAGGAATGTAATGACACAAGCCCATGCCAATGATGGGCACGGGCAGGAGAGTAGCAGGTGAGGGGCCAAGCCATAGGCAATGACCAGCCTGGAGAACCTGGATGAGCAACAGCGGGCCGCGCAGACAACTGAAAGATGGGCATGTGAAGTGGGGTTGGGTTGAGATTGCAAGGCAAGCGGATGATTGTGACAATGGGAGCAAGGTAAAGTGCAGGTTGTCCTTGCTTGTTTGAATTGGATAGGGGTTGGTGGGATGACAGACCGCAGATGAGCAGAGAGAGGTTGAGGCTTGCAAGGCAAGGACAACCACAGTTGCAACTGCAGTTGCAAGCGGGGATTGAATTGGTTGAGGATGTGGACGGGATCAAAGGTGCAAGATGAGAAAGGGTCCTCCTTGCCCTTCTGGGTTGTCCAATTAGTAGGGGGTAGTGAATTGAAGATGAGCCAAGGGAGGATCTGGATGAGCAGGAGGTCTTTGACCAATTGGTAAAAGTTGATTGGCTTGTTGGATGAGAAATATAAGAGTTTTCATTGTTTTTGGCAGCAATGACAATGAAAATGTTCTGATGAAAAGGTGGCCTTTGCCATCAATGTTGACAACAATGGCGGTTCCTGCAAGTAGGTTTGAGGGATTGGTCAGATGAGATGATCAAAAGAAAAAAAAAAAAGCTGCCATTGTTGTTGTTGTCAACAACAATGGCAATGGCGTTTGTTGCAATTGGCAGAGAGAAGAGCAAGGGTCATTCCTGCTCATCTTTGAGTTGGCTGATCAAAAGGGGGTTCCCAACAACGGAGGGAAGGGAGTTTCAACAAGGAAGATGGCCATTGCCATCAATGTCATCAACCATGCAGGTGCCAGCAAGGTTTGAGCCAAGCCAAGCCGGTCTTTGCCCGCACGCTGGGCAAAAGGGACCCAAAGCAAGAAGGAAGAGGATTGAACACCAGGCCAGGGGTCTAGAATGCCCCAGAGATCCTCCTTGACAACTAGGAGAAGGAGATCTGGTATACTGGGAACTGGAACAACAGTCATGCCAGAAAAGAATTTTTTTTTTGATGAATGATGATTATAAAAAATCATAAAAAAATTTAAATTTTCTATGTTGCCCTGAGGTGTCCAGATTTGGTCACCACAATGGATTGGTAAATGAAATAAATGTACAGACATTTTCAAGGTCATAAAGTAGATGCAAGGCAAATAGAGTCTGAGCGTACAAGGGCATAACAGATGAGATAGGAAGGAGTAACATGAGAGAAAATGAAAATATGAGGATTTAGTTCATACAGGGTAAGGGACTAGTCCAATTGCAAACTATACAGTTGGTGTGGCCAACTAGCATGGGTGCAAGCTAGAGAGAGTCCATGACTTGGAATGGGAACCCAAGGCCTATTGATACCCAGGGTGGAAGAGCAGAGCTCACATGGATGGTTGACTGGAGTAGATTTAACTGCAAGGTTTGCAAGTAGGTGCTGACTCAGTCACCAAAAATTGAAGGTTGTTATGCAAGCCAGAGTTTATAAGCAGAAGGCACCATTGATGTTGTGCTTCTATTTTTCACAAGTATGGACTGAGGTAGATGGAACTGAGGAAAGGATATGTTGAAATGAGGGAGACAATAATCCTTAAGCTTGAAGTGTGACAAACTATAAAAACCAAGTGTATGATTACCACCAAAAATGAAATTTTTATCCATCAAAGAAACAATGGAACATCCCCACTTAAGATTGTGGTGACCAATTTGGTAAACCTCAAGAAAAGGGGAAAAATTTCAATAATAAATTTTTAGTTTTTTTTGATCTTAATCATCAAAAAAAAAAATTTATTGGGTATAGAATTTTTATTTTTCCTTCCTCCAACTTCCCCCTGTCCTAGCTGTCTAGGGCAGGCCCATGGGTGTTCAAGTACCCAGGCTCTGTTTTCAATTCCCCCCTTTGTTGCCTTTGACAGCCCTCTGACCATTGTTGGCCATGGAGCGCATGCAAGCATTCTTGCTTGATCCATGACAATTGATAAATTCATCACCCATCCTTAACCCTCATCAATGCTGATTTTTGCGTCCAAAGGACTAGAAAGCAATTTATTTCCACTGTTGGTGCCATTGCTTGTCAATCCATTGAAGCTCATCAATTGACAATCCTCCAATCCTCCACCTTTTTTATCCAAAAAACCAACAAAGATCCTGTTGGTAATTGTCCTTCCCATTGCCTTCCCCACCATTATTGTCAGCCTCCTGAATGCCAAGATCCTTGCTATCCTCTGGCTACCAGAGGTGATAGAATAAATAATAAATATATTATTCAATAAATGCAGCAAAAATCCGTAAAATATTTGGATAAAGCTTTTTGCAAGGTTAATTGGTTTGGATATGGTTTATTGTTATAAATCAATATAAATAAATTGATTATTAAATACTTTTATAGAGGGTCCACAATTATATTGGGGATCTTTAACACCTCTCTTCAGGGAATTCAGTATGAAAACACATTGTGGAAACTTTAGAGGTTATCCCTCACGAAGTTGTCCCCAGTTACGGGATTGATGGTTCTAGCGTCTGTAAGACCGAGAATGCTTCCTTTCCTTTCCTCCGAGAGAGAGAGAGAGAGAGAGAGAGTCAGATAGAAAGATATGCCCCTCCCCCCTACAACCCGGAGTTGAGGGGAAGGGTATTTGAGCCCTCCCCCTCAACCCTAACCTAAGCACAAGCACAAAGACAGACTGGCAACCATGAAGAAGGAACCCTAGACCCAGAACCCTGACCCATCCCTAAACCCATACCCATACCCTATCCCCGCCAGCTCGCCTGTCATTACGCGCATCCAGTTCGTCTTTTCGTGGCGCGGCCCTCCGCCGCGCGATACCCAAAGTTCACCGCGCTTGCGCGCATCCACCCGACGCGCCGTCGTGGATTTCCTGTCCCGTGGCCGGCCCGCGCTTGCGCGCGGCTGCCCACGCATATAGCCCCGCTGTTGCCCCGCTTTTTCCTTCCCCAACTAGCCGTTCCGAGAACCCGGTCGGCCCAGCTCCATCCGTGAGTCGGACATCCAAGCGGGTTGCGGCCCGCCTCCCTTAGTCAGGCCCGGCCCGCAGTCGCGTGCTCAATCCCGCCGCGCCCACTGCTGAGCCCGCAGCGGCTACTGCTGAGCCCGCAGCGGCTACTGCTGAGGACCAGCGCACCCCCACTGCTGAGCCTAACCTACCAGATGCTGAGCGCGCAGGCCGCGATGCAGTCCCCGACCCAAGGCTATATAATGACACCACATCCCCCCCCAACTTGAGTTCTGTCCCCAGAGGTCCCTTCCCATCGCCACCTCGACTACCCGCACCCCGCTCCTCCCTACCCACTCCTCTTCTCACACTTCACCAACTCCCCTCCCACGCTCATCGCCGTCATGCTCCCCTGCGAATTCTATGCCCGGCACGGGCACGCGTGCTCGATCGCTCCTGGTCGACGCGCCTGTGTTGCTTGCCGTCGCGGCCATCGCCGTTGCTCGCTTAGCAATGGCATGCCCCGAGCCCCCCCCAACTTCGGCTCCCGCCCCAGGCCGCGCAAAAGGGCTCGTCCCGACCCGTTTGTGGTTTCGGACGACGACACCATCTCGGAGGACCCGTGGACTCCGCCGGGCTCTCCTTCCCGCCGCCCTCCGTCAAGCGAGGGCCGCGACTCGGCTTCCCCCTTTTGCCGCCCAGGACCGCGGCGGAAGGAGGATTTCTCATCCGTTGACGACTATCGGAGGGCCGTACAATTCTGGTCGGACCGCGTTCGGATGAGGGAAGGCGCGAGGGACCCGCGCCTTGATGAGATTCTCCGGCGTCGCGCTGCTGCAGTCCCGGTTCCCCCTCCGGCACCTACACCGGCTCCTTCTGCCCCGGCTCCACAAGGTACTCCACCGCCGCCCGCGTCACCAGCGGTCTTGGATGGGAGGCCTACTACCCCCGAGGTCCCTCCTCCGCCGTCCCCGATCATCGTTCCGTCATTGCCCCCAGATGGACCGAGCCCTCTGTGCGACGCCCCGGGGACCCCCTCATCACCTCCTCGCTCGCTTGGATCAAGCCCCGTCCCAGCACCGGCACCGCCTTCCCTCAATTCCCCCAAGATCCCGGAGATCCCGGTCGTGATGGCACTCCCGGCGGCTGGCTTCGAGGCTTTTGCGGAACGGTCGACCGCGATGCTCCGCAACTTCCTGGCGATCCCCAGAGCCCAATCCTCCGAATCCCGGCGCGAGTTCTTGGCGTCTTACCGGGCCCTTCTGGCATCATCGAGGGCAGACATGGAGGAAATGATGCAAATGGCTTAGACGCTCCCTCCCCCTTCCTTCTCTCCTTTCCCGCTTACTTTCTTGTCCTATTGTTGTACTGCGTTCCTTGGAGAAATACATCTTGCTGCGCGAGGAAAAGAAAGGGCCGCGTCCGCGCGTCCGGGTGGGAAAGTGAGTGTGAGTGCCGAGATCTGCGTCCGCGTGAGAAGTGAGTGTGAGTGAGGTTGAGGTTGAGATCCACGTCCGCGCGCTCCCTCCGTTAGAAACCGTAAGTGACCAGTTATTCCAAGAAAAGAGGTACCTGGACCGCCCCAGACGGACTGCCACACAGTTCCCCGTACCCGTACTACAAAACAAAACAAACACCGCGTCGACAGCGCGCTCTCACAACTGGGAGTATAAGGGAGAAGCGATGGGAACAAACATTCTGGGGTGTCTAGTCGTTCCGGCTGTGAACCGGCTAGAGCACCCCCTTACCAAGCTAAGCTTTAATCCGCGTCCATACCATCCCTGACCGTCGCGCCCGTCCGTTGAAGAAAGAAACAGGAGAGAAACAGATAAAAAAAGGAAAGAAAACAGCCCGAATCCAAAGAAGAGAAAGAAAATATCCTATATATATTATTTCATTCATTTTTTTCATTTTTTTTTTTTTTTTTTTTTTTTTTTTTTTTTTTTTTTTTTTTTTTTTTTTTTTTTTTTTTTTTTTTTTTTTTTTGTTGCAGTGCTCTTCGTCCCGCCATCCGTACGCGGGGCTCGTCCTCGCGTTTGCGGGCCCGACGCCACGCCGCGCCCGCGTACCTGCAATAAATAAACCATAGCCAGTACCAATCCAAAGCCAAGCCCAAACCAAACATAAGGAAACAAACATTCCGGGGTGTCTAGTTGTCCCGGCTGTGAACCGGCTAGAACACCCCCCTCACCAAATAAAGCTTAACCACCTAGCGCCCCCCCCAGCTTGGCAGCTGTCCCCAGCCGTCTGCAACCTCCTACTTCTCCGGGGTCGCGCGTCGAGCGCCGCTACCTCGCTGTCCGAACGATCCGCACCGTCGTCCAACTCTGGAACCGATTCGCCCCCGGGCCCTGAATCATCGCTCACCGTCTCGTCGAAGGAAGTGGAACCGCGCGCGAAGAAGCGTTTCACCTGCAAAGCCGCGGCCTTCCGCTTAAGCGGCGTCCCGTCCAATTCCTCAAGTCCGTAGCTGCCGCCCAAGAACTTAGAGGCCACGCAGTACGGCCCGTTCCACCGGTTGGCGAAAAGCCGGCCCCACTGGGATTCCAGACTCCGATTATACAGCAGAACCAGGTCCCCCTTCCGCAGCGGATCCCGGAGGCAATGGGAACAGCGCTTGTCCCAATAGCGGACTGACGCCGTCCGAGTTTTCTTCAACCGCTCCGCAGCCTTTCCCAAGGTCTCCTCACGCCTAAGGAGCTGTTCAGCCCGCGCCTTGATCAGATCCGCGGACGTCTTAACCTTCCACCAATCCACGCCCAAAAACGTGTTCAGCTCAATGTCCACGGGAAGCATGGGCCGCTGCCCGTAGAGTAGCTCGTAAGGCGAATACCCCGTCAACCGTTTCACGGAGATCCGATCGGCAAAAAGGACCGCGGGGAGTGCCGCCTGCCACCTTTTGCCGTCCTCGCCGCACATTTTCACCAGGGCATCCTTGATTGGTTGATGCCCCCGCTCAATCATCCCCGCGCCCTCCGGGTAGTATTCCGTCACGCGGCCGAATTTTGCTCCACAACTCTGCACCAGCGTCATCAGGCGTCCCCGAAACTCCGCCCCTCCGTCGACGGTGACCAAGCAAAGCGACCCGTAGCGCGCGAACCAGTCTTCTTCCAGAAACTGAGCCACCTTTTCCGCCGATAGTTTCGCTAGGGGCCTTGCTTCCACCCACCCAGACAGATCGTCGCGCGCAACCAGCAAATACGCAAACTTACCCGCCTTGATGTGGACCACGTCCAGCAAAACGCGCCCAAACAGCGCGTCCTTGCCCGTGGGGCGGCCGACCTCCTTGGGCAGCCTCAAGCTTCGCCATTGGCAGGCCTCGCACGACTTCACCCAGTCGCGCACCGCGCAAACGACCCCCGGCCACCAAAACCTTGCTTTCACCCTCCTCCGCGTCTCGACCTCACCCCGATGACCAAGGTTGTCGTGCAGACTTCCTAGAATCACCTCCTGGTTGGCCCTAGAAGTCGCGACAACAAGAGGCACGGAACCGCTCCGCCGCCATAACTGACCGTCCTGTAGGAAGAAGTTCTGAACGTTTCGCCTCACCCATCGGGCAACCGTTTCCGTCGTGCCCTCGGGAAACCGGAGATCCTGTAAATAAGAGCACAAGACCGCGTAACGTCCCGACTGACGCAACGGAAGACAAGCCGCCGCCTCCGTCTTTCCTACCCAAACGACCGGAGCTTCCACGTCCAAGGGTTCCGCCCCCTCGTATGGGTTGTCCCGCGGGTACCGCGACAGCGCGTCCGGCATCGTGAACGCCTTTCCTGGGATGTGCACCACGTTAAAGGAGAATAACTGGAGAAACGCTACCCACCTGGTCATGGGCGCGTTCGGCAGCGTCGGTGAGTTAATCATTCGCGCCAAGGCCTCCGCGTCAACCAGGAGCTCAAAGTGCACGCCCCACAAGAGGTGCTGCAACCGCCGTACGATCTTGGTGACACCGCACAGCTCCAACTTCGGCTGCGAATACCGACTCTCTGTCGCGGTAAAGGTGACCAATTCGTAGAGCACCGGCCTATCTTTTCCGTCCTCCTCCTGTGTCAAGACCCCCCCGGCGCCGAACTCACTAGAGTCGACCGCCAGGCGTATCCCTCCGGCGTCGTAATTGAGGTCCCGAAGGACAATGTTGTGCCCCACAATTTCCTTGAGCTTTGCAAAAGCGGCATCGCATCCCTCGGTCCACTTCCACTCCGCCCCCTTACGCGTCAATGCCCGCATTGGGCTTGCTACTTCCGCAAACCGCTCGATGAACATGCGGACGTAGCTGCACAACCCCAGAAACTGCAGGACGTGCGACACTGTCTGAGGGGTCGGCCATTCAAGAACCTTATTCCGCTTCTTCTCCGCTATTCGCCACCGTTGTAGGCCACGACATGCCCCAGTACTTCGAGCGCCGGAACGCAGACCGCCAACTTTTTCCCGGACACAGTAAGGCCTGCCTCCTCAATTCGGAAGAGGACTCGTTCCAGAGTCTCCGCATATTCCCAGATGAATTGCCGGATCGCGGGTGCATCCTCTAGGACCGCGCCCTCGTAGTCCGTTCTGGGGCCTTTAATGCCAGCGTCGTCGATGAAGATCTGCACGCCTTCCGGAAGGTTGTCGCGTAGTATCCAGGTCATTTGGGCTTGGTATACCGCCACCGAGTTGGTCGCACCTTGCGGTAGCCGCGTCAGCTGCATCCTCCCTAGCCCGGTTTCAAACGCCGTCAGTGGCCGCGAGTCGGGGTGGAGTTCTTGCTGGTCATATCCCCCCATCATGTCCACCAGCCCGTAGCAAGCGCGCCCGGCCATCGACTCCAGAAATTCTTCAACGCGCGGGGGAAGCCCCGCGTCGCGAATAGTGAACGAATTTAGCCTCTGAAGGTCGTGAACAATCCTTAGCGACTTCCCGTCCTGCTTAACGACCGCAAAGATAGGACTCGAGTAGCTTGACGTGGATTGCTCGTAAAGCCCCGTCCTCACGCGCTCCCGTACCAGCTCCAGGAAGGGCTCCCAAACGGTACGGGGGATCGGAATCGGCTTGATTTGCCACGGTTCGTGAGGGACTGTGGGAATAACATAAGGGTCCCCAATCTCACCTCTCAACAACCCGCGCTCGTCCGGTCCAAAAGCAAGCGCCTTCTCCCTCATTACCAATACCGACACCAGCAGATCCATCTCCTCCGCACTCAGCCATCCCGTCGGTCCAAAGTTAAGGGCGTCCACCCGCTCGTCCGTGATTCGCGCCGACCGCGTTACCCATCCATTCTTCCTAAGGGGCGTCTCCCACGGGTCGCGGGACCACGCAATCGGTCGTAAGGGTCCGTTGAGCCCCTGAGGCATTGGTTTGTTCCGCGGCCGGACTTTCCGCGCTACCGGTTTGTACTTGCCCGCGTTACACCGCGCCATCCAGACCCGATCGTCGCTGTTGTAAGTCCTAGTAATGACCAGACCGGGGCTTTCGCCTTTGCTCACGACTGTGGCACGATGATAGGGTTTTCGAAGCGTAGCGCCTTCCGGCGATGCATACTGAGGAATGGGACTTACTTCTGGCACCTGCGCCCCACGCGCGCCCTCCCCCGCTTGCTCCTCACCTGTCGGCCGCCCGGGCTGAGCCGGAGCCTGCTCGGCACGGTTCCCGCGACCGACTAGAAAAAATCCTCCGCAGGGTAACCCTTACGGTCAACCCCTGCGCCAGACTCTTCGTTGCCGCCAGACATTGGGTCCTGTACCCATTTCCCTCTCCCGTGATAGCAGATCGTCGTCTTGAACCGTGCTCCGAGCGAGTCTTCGACGGTCAGCGCCTCCGTCCCTTCCTTGGCGTTGAAGGCCATTTGGGCTCGGAACCCAAACATGAATGGCCGTCCTAGAATCACATCTCCGCATTCCACTGAGAGAAATGACAGGGGCTTACAGACCTTGGCAACTTCCACCTCCTCCGCCTCTACTACTCCATCCACGCGGCATTCCCCGCCATTTAACGCCCAAAGACCCATCGCACACTTCCTCTGCACCAGACCGAGATTGTCCACCAACCTTGATGGGAGCAGGTTGACCATCAACCCGCTATCCACCATCACCCACACCTTCCGCCCGGCAATGGTCATTGCAACATAAGCAAGCGGGACGGATACCGACTTCAACCGGCACGGCTCGGGATCCACTTCCTCCTCCGCCACGTTAACCCGCTGAACCGTTGTCGGCACCCAACCCTGACCGCAATCTTTTAAAGCCTGGACCATCTCGTCGACGACTGCGGGGGACACCGCCGCTAGCTCTTGTAGGGTCAGGGTATTGGTGAGTTGTTCCCCATTACCCTTTGGACGATGTCTGCGGCCTTCTTCTTTCCCGCGGAATTAGAGGACGGCCCGTCCGAAATCGGTACTCGCGCGACTGGCTTCAAGGCCGTTGGTCGCTTGTCGACATCCATCTCAATACGCTCATTCGCCGCCAATGCCCTGACTTCAGCCTCCACTCTTGGCGCTACCCAGGTTCCGGGCGCGGTGACAATCCCGAGCGAGACCCGAGCAGTCTTGGTCTTGGCCTTTGCTCTTTCCCGCACTTGCACCATTGGTGGCGGCTTGTCCTTGGTCAGGTCCACCAATTCACCCGTTGGAAATATGTACGTCATCCCGGATGCGCGAACAAGCCCTTCATCCATGTCCCGAGTGAGATCCTCACAAACTGACTTCCAGTCCCCTCTCTCCCTGCAATATGAACATCGCGGCGACCCGTACGATCCGGATGATCCGCTAGGGGGCTGGAACCCCTCCGCCATGTGAGGCGGCACCGCGCGCGGTTGAGAAGGAGCCACCGGAAACGGCGCGGCTGCCGGAGCTGTCGGAGCCGGTGTCCAGTTGAGGAAAACCCTTATGTCCCGCAGAATCTCCGTTATCTCCCCGACTGATGGTCCCTGAGACTGCTGGGAAAGTCCGGCATGAGAGGGCATCGGCGGCCGCGCGGCTGAAGTTTGGTTGGGGGCCGGCGCCAAGATCGTGACCGATTTCTTGGAGGAAGACGGGTACGTTTGTGCCGTGTCCGCGATGAGCTCGTCCAAATCAATTTCGCTTTCCACGGCTTGACGGATAACCGAAAGATTGGGGAGAATCGCGACGCTCCCATCCAGCGACCTCTTAACCAGGCCGTGGTCGTACAGGTATCGTTGCACTCTGGAACGGAGCTGGGGCGCAAGACCCCCCAGAAACGCCCGCTTCATGGCACCCGTCTGACCCGCGACGACCTCGTTCTTTGCAAGGTACCCGTAGATTCGCTCGAACCTTGACATATATTCCACTAATCCTTTGCGCAATCGCACCCCGCCATTTTCAATTGCCTCCTCCGCAGCTCGATTGAAGTCGCTTTCCCAAAACCGAGGTTCACGTTTTCCCCACCTCGCCAACATCTCGCTTTTCAACTTCCCCCAGTCTTGCCTCTCGTATCCAACCATTTCTTCCACGTCCCGCAGCTTTTCCTCCTCGGTAATGAACAGCACGATAGTCCAAACCTTATCCGCGCCCGACGCGCCCTCCGAGTCCGCGATCCCTTCGAACCTAGAAAGGAACCGCTCGACATCCAAGGTACTGAACCGAAGATGAGGGAAATCCCTCGGCCTCAACCAAACGCGGCGAGGGGCCTCTGCCGCCATGTCCGACGACCCTTCCGAGGGAGGAGCGAACCCGCTAACTCTAGGAGCATGAGCGGACGGCGGCGGAGGGGGTTGAGCAGAAGAGACGGGAGTTGGGCGTGGAGGGTAGGGAAGGGGAGCATTGGATCCCAGAGTGGTTGTCGGAAGCATTCTGCGTAATCTTCAAGAGACTGAGAACAGATCGAAATTTCCCGGCCAGACCCCCAGATGTGGAAACTTTAGAGGTTATCCCTCACGAAGTTGTCCCCAGTTACGGGATCAATGGTTCTAGCGTCTGTAAGACCAAGAATGCTTCCTTTCCTTTCCTCCGAGAGAGAGAGAGAGAGAGAGAGAGTCCGATAGAAAGATATGCCCCTCCCCCCTACAACCCGGAGTTGAGGGGAAGGGTATTTGAGCCCTCCCCCTCAACCCTAACCTAAGCACAAGCACAAAGACAGACTGGCAACCATGAAGAAGGAACCCTAGACCCAGAACCCTGACCCATCCCTAAACCCATACCCATACCCTATCCCCGCCAGCTCGCCTGTCATTACGCGCATCCGGTTTGTCTTTTCGTGGCGCGGCCCTCCGCCGCGCGATACCCAAAGTTTACCGCGCTCGCGCGCATCCACCCGACGCGCCGTCGTGGATTTCCTGTCCCGTGGCCGGCCCGCGCTTGCGCGCGGCTGCCCACGCATATAGCCCCGCTGTCGCCCCGCTTTTTCCTTCCCCGACTAGCCGTTCCGAGAACCCGGTCGGCCCAGCTCCATCCGTGAGTCGGACATCCAAGCGGGTCGCGGCCCGCCTCCCTTAGTCAGGCCCGGCCCGCGGTCGCGTGCTCAATCCCGCCGCGCCCACTGCTGAGCCCGCAGCGGCTACTGCTGAACCCGCAGCGGCTACTGCTGAGGACCAGCGCACCCCCACTGCTGAGCCTAACCTACCAGATGCTGAGCGCGCAGGCCGCGACGCAGTCCCCGACCCAAGGCTATATAATGACACCACAACGTAGGCCTGGTTACTTTGGAACCTTTAATTTATATTCTTAAAGGATAGATCACCCAAAGATAATATGTAAATAAAATACATGGTGGAGTGGCAGGGCTTTGTAACCAAGCTGCCACAACAGAGAAAGGATAATAAGACTCACTGGTATATTATTAAATCCTTTGGGTACCTGTTTGGGACATGCACTGATGGGTAAAACCTGTTTACTGGGGTTATAAGGTTGCTCAGCAGTTTAAATTGATAAAAAGGGTTGGGGACACATATTATTAATCAGACTAAAGCCATAAATCACTTACTTATCTCTTATAAGTATTTGATTACCTTGGCACAGTTTCTGGATGTAAATATAACTGGGTCTCTGGGTATCAATATCCTCTAAAGAGCTCTTTATTTATAGCTTTTTGAGTCTCAATATTGTCCTTCTGAGGGGTACAGGGGCTCAAAGGGATGGAAACTGAGGCTGGAAGGGTAAACAGTGGGAGCCTGTCATGTGTTCTTGGTGATGTAGCATGGGTAGCATCTAATTCAACAGGGTATGGGAATTATTCTACTTTATAATTGATGTTTGGAAGTGTGAATAACACTAATCTGTCCTTTTCATTTATTATTTAATTGATTATCCTTAGTAAATGTTCCCAGTATATTAATAATTATTTTAATAGACATTCCTACGGATATTTTGATCTCAGGCAAGTTCTCATTATGTATTAAATAATTGGAGTAAATTCATGATATTAATTTTACTCCGTATTATCAAATTTCAGTTGATTTACTAAAATAATTACTTAAAAATATAAGTCATGTGTATTCATGTAATAGTTCACATCATTAGTTTTCTTAGTATTTCACAAAAATACCAATGTCTAGTAATTCTCATAATAGTATGGAAAAGTATTTTAATATATTTTTAGAAGTAGTCATTATCTTATTTTTGATATTTTTGGTACTTTCAATTATAATTAATAAAAATACCTATAAAGGTTATTTAGGTATTTTTATATAAGTTTATGTATTTTTAGACTATCTACTATCCACAGGAACATTTATTACATATTTAGAATGTTCACGTGTAGGTTGTAGCATGTTTACGCGGTACCTAGGTTTCTCAGGCCGCCTTTCACTGTGTCAACCCGTAGTCCCGCAGCTGCATACTGTTGGAGTATTATTTTTTCTGCTGCTAGCCTTGATCCCTTCTGTCACAGAATCTTATTACTACATGTCACCTGATCCTTTATTAACTTTTGAATTCTTTCTTATTGGCTTACTCCATAGTTGATCACATTGTCTTTTGTCCATATAGTTTCTGCCAATACTGATTAGTCATCAAGTTCCTTAGGCCCCCTGTGAGGGGCTCTCTAGTTGTTTATTTAAACTGGTCTTTTCAGGACCTTGCAATTCACCTCATCGACTTTGTTTCTTTCAACTTCCGTCCTCAACTTTCCAAGTTGAGTAAGAATCCATGATCTGATCATCGACTCCAACAGGTTATGAGCCCAGGGCACCACCTATTGTGCTGTCTCTGTTTTTTCTTCAAGTAAATCCTCTCTGTGTGGTAGCTCTCCAATTATCCTATTGTTAATTGCATCTACTCTTTATCCAGTGACCTTTGATGGTCATCCCTCAACACTGGTAGCTCTACTGTCTTTCTATTACTGATTGTATCTGCCTTCTTATCCAAACTGATCCTATCAATCACCTCTATTAGTCACCTGTATGGTCTTCCCGAGTAGCACTACTGTCTTTCCATTACTGACCGTATCTACCTTCTCATCTGACTGATCCTATTGATCACCCTCAATTAGTGACCTTCATTGGTCTTACTTAACCTTACTGCGACACCGGTGTTGTCTTGGCCTGATCCCCTGGTTCCTAGCTCCTCCATCATTGGATCAAGGCCGACCATCCATTCCTATCACTTTAAAACCTTATCCTTGAGTTACCTTATCATCTCATTGCTTCCGGCAATCACTCTTCAAGAGCTCAAAGGATCCCATCTGGGATCTGTTCCAAACCTTCCTCCTTTCATGTCCAAACCCTTCATTGTGGTCACTCAACAGTTCATATAAGGAAGAATTTTGATCATCTGGCTCCTTGATCATCCAACTTGTTCCCCGATTGACTGTTTACCTCGCTCACTCACCAACTGTTCACCATCAACCCTCATCATTGATTGCCAATGGCCTCCTCCACCAAGCTTTGATCACCCATCTATTTGCTCCTCAATCTCAACCATCCCTCTCTACCATCTCCTCTCCTCTCTGATTGACCTTTCAACATCAATTCCGACAGCTGCTCTCAACATCCTGCAATCTTGGTCGCTCCTCATCTTGCAATTGTAGCCTGCAAAATCATTGCACCCTCATCCCCCTTTCATCACCACGGTCTATCATTTCCCTTCCTGAAACTGTCAATTCCCCCCTTTCCAACCCTCTGTTTCTCTCCAATTCTTCCCTCTCAATTAGCCCTTTATCTTCTGTCTTTCCCACTCTTTTTCTTCCATTAGCCCGCCTTCAATAGTCTCATCCTTAAAACCAACATTTGACTCTTTTGGCGAGGGGGTGAGATGGGATGATGCTTGTCATTAACACTCAAGCTCATCCTATCCATCCTCCTCAACATCCTCACTGGCGCCATCCACAAACTTCCTTCTTCATATTGGAACCTTTTCATTTAGGTCACTCAACAGTTGACCTCATCATTGTAACAAAGCCAAGCTCATCCTATCCATCCTCCTCAACATCCTCACTGGCGCCATCCACAACCTTCCTTCTTCATATTGGAACCTTTTCATTTAGGTCACTCAACAGTTAACCTTGTCATCGGACCAAAGCCATCTGAACTGGTTCCAACAACTCTCATCCAATCATCTGGCGTCAATTACCAACATTGCTCATGATCTTTGGATTCCCCTATCATCAAGAACTGACTTTGACCGCTCCCAGTTTTCAACCTTGCTTGCGACTTCAATTGCACCTCACTTGCGACCTTGGCCGCTATTCCATTTCTCCACCTTCCTATGCTCCCAGCCCTCACTTGATCTCAACTGCGACTGTGATTGGTTGCCGTCCTCAACTGTTGCTTGCTTGCAACCTTGCGAATGCATTCCTTAAATCAACAATTGGAATCTTGCTTTCTCTTCTCATTTTGAAACCTAGCTTGCTTCTAATCTTGCAACCTTGTTTGCACCTTGCTTACAACTGTGCTTGCAACTTAACCTGCAATCTTGTTGACTTTGTTTGCACCTTGCTTACAACCATGCTTGCGGCTTAACCTGCAATCTTGTTTGTCTTGCGACTTAGCTAGCACTCATCTCATGACTTAGATTGCACTCATCTTGCAACTTAGATTGCACTCATCTTGCAACTTAGATTGCACTCATCTTACGGCTTGGCGCGCTCCCCAACTTGGAACTTTGTTCTTCTCTAGTTCTCAACTTGTCGCCTGCTTGTTTTTTGCATTTCCGTTGGTACAATCACAATTAGCTTAATTTTCTCTTTTGGTCACCTCCATCAGCTCAGTCACTCCAACTCCTGAATTGTTCAACTCTCCAAGTTCCAATCTTGCGCCTTTTCAGTCTACCGCTACCTTCAAGTTGACTACTCCCCTGAACAACTGACCGCTGTAAGACTCCAAACGGTGCTAAGCCGTGGCAGTTCTGTGGAGGGGAAAGGTGCTGTTTAGGCTTCCCTCCTAGGAGTTACAATAATATTTAAATGTAACCAGAATCAAGGTCCAGAACCTTATGGATGAGAAATCAAAGTAAGGGAAGAGGATAAGAGTTGTTGGTAGCGATGGAAACAACACTATCTGAGGCAAGATGGTGCAGGTAAAGACTTGAAAAAATAAGTCAAGGTTTGTTCAGAGTTCAATAGAACAAGGCAGTTGTAAGTAACAACGCCCACAAGCTAATAACTCTGGTCGTCAGCAGCTGATTAGGAAAGATCAACTCAATCCCAACCAACCTCCAGGTTCTCAATGAACCTGCCCAACTCTCCGCAATCAAGCGCTTGAAGGGTACCAGATAACTGTGGGAGGCTGAACAAAACAAAAGCAATTTGTTTATGAAGCTCTAGAAGCAAATCAATAACAAATTTGAGCAAGAATATCCCAACACTTCTCAAGGGAGTCAAGAATAGCGTGGCAAAATTCAACCTTAAAGAAGAAGGGAGGTATAACACTCCAGGTTTTAAGCTTAATAAAACCTCTTCAATCAAACGTGATTGGCTCCAGAAAGATGATCAAGGGGAGATCAAGACCAGTATGGTCGGAAAAAGGGATCAGAGTGGTATAACACACCCAAGAATTCAGACAGGAATTCTTCTTCAACCAGCAAGGCTATTGGCTGGTGATAAGGATCAAGGTCACAAAGGACAGAGTTTGAGTATGGAGGCTCAAAGGATCAAGGGGGCAATCATGGATATACCCGGATAAATTTCTCAGATAGGTGGGGAAGGATGCCCACAGATAGGTTGATTACTGATGATGAGGGGATATGATGATGGGATTGCTTTGATGCTTCATTCCTGGGCCAAAAGGCAGGGGAGAGCCCCTCCTTTTATAGACATGAGGCCCTGTATACTATTTACAAGTGATACTACAAATAGGTGCGGAAAAATGAAAGCATAAAAAAAAAAAAAAAAAAAAAAAAAAAAATAACATGAGAGGAAAAAAAAAATGTTGCCCGCGTCGAGAATGACCACGGGCAACCAGATGGACACCCGCGACAGCAGTCGCGGGTGTCAACAACGGCTGTTGTCGCCCAATTGGCGGCGACAACGGGGTGAAGGTTCCGACGGCCGCAAGCGGTCGCTTGCGGTCGTTGGTCGGGTTGGATGATGGGCGAGGAGGAGGTAGATTTAGAGGTGAACGAGAAGGGTGTGATATGAGGATGGGGTTGGCTGACTCAAGAGGGGGTTGGGGTGATCATTGTCTAGGAAATCAATCAAGGCGGACATGTTGGGTAGCGTCCTTCTTGATTGGGGGCTATCAATGGAAAATGGATTGGAAGGAGTCAAACGACGGGAGCTGAGTGCGGAGATGGGAGTACTACTGCGGGGATGAGCAAGACGGGAGATGGAAGAATGGGAGCCATTGGGTTGATCGGTGAATGCATTGGTGAGATCCCGATCAGCAAAATCGAGACTGGGAAGTGGTTGCCTAGTCTGGGGGGGGTTTGATTGACCGAGCATGGAGGGATGATGAGGATGAGGATGGCGATGATGAGGATGATGAGGATGAGGATGAGGATGGCAATGAGGAGGATGATGAGGATGAGGATGAGGATGAGGATGAGGATGGGTCCTTAAGGGGGATGGTAGGATGATGATGATCGATGGCAGAGTCGTGGGATGAGCTTGGGGGGAGGAGAAGGGATCGTCAAAAGTGGTTCGACAATCGCTCGCATTGCCAAAAGTCAGGGCCGCGAGCGCAACAAGTGGGAGTTGAACATAGGAAGAGGGGATCAAAGCGGAGAGACAGGCAAGAGGCCTGTCCTAGACCGCTAGGACAGGGAGAGGTTGAGAGATGGGGGGAAATGAAGGTACCCATAGGGGTACAACCAACAAAGATATTATTATTATTATTATTATTTTTTTTTTTTTTTTTTTTCTTCGTGGTGTCCCGGATTGGTCACCACACCGCTTGCACCCAGCTGTCCGCTTTTGCTTTTTTTCCTACCTCACGTTCTATTAGTAGTCACTCTGTCTTGAATATGCTATGACCTCAGCTTCTCAACTTGTGTCTGCTATCACTTGCAACTGTCCCCCTGACTGCCTCCCAACTCTCCAAGTATCAACCTTGCACTGTTGCCACTACCAACACCATCTACGTGCGTAGCCACTACAAGTTTGCCAGTCACTACCTGAAGTCATGATTGAAAGTCCGTTGATTCATCATTTTCTGTTTTCTTATGTTATCGACCTTTGGCCCTGTCCTCTTTCACCATATTGTTAGACTGTGTTAGTCATACCTCCTTGCCTTATCACCAAGTCTCAAGCCTACCAGCAAGGGGGTGTGTTGGAGTATTATGTTTTCTGCTGCTAGCCTCAATCCCTTCTGTCAAAGAATCTTATTACTTCATGTCACCTGGTCCTTTATTAACTTATGAATTCTTTCTTATTGGCTTACTACATAGTTGATCAAATTGTCTTTTGCCCATATAGTTTCTGCCAATACTGATTAGTCATCAAGTTCCTTAGGCCCCCTGTGAGGGGCTCTCTAGTTGTCTATTTAAACTGGTCTTTTCAGGACCTTGCAATTCACCTCATTGACTTTGTTTCTTTCAACTTTGGTCCTCAACTTTCCAAGTTGAGTAAGAATCCATGATCTGATCATCAACTCCAACACATACTTGTCAGAGGCCTGGGGCTGCATACACGGATTTGAAAGGGTGACAGTGCTGTAGCTCAGCCACACGCGGGTGTATTGGCTGCCCTGGCTGTGTGCGGGAATTGTGACAGAACACATTTCCATCTGTAACTCCTAAAAATATACACAACACCTCAATTCTGACTGAATTTTAGGTGTGAAACCTATACGTGACAATACATGTGAAATATTTAATTGGCCAAAAAGTTCAATAGTGGTGCCGTGGTATTTTGGTCTTTCTTTCCTTAACTATTTAAAAATATAAGGAGTTGGATTTCAAGGGTGGGGTCAGTCAGTGACCCTACCTAATTTTGGGTGGAGAATCCATTTTTTCAATAATATTTATGGTTTTCCTTCTCCTTCTTAGGTTAATTTTATTATTATTATTTTTATGTTATTTCTGTTACTTTTGCAGCTTTCCCTGCAATAGTAGCAAGCTGAAAATTATTACTTTTGTTGCGGCCGCCTTGCCAATTTGCCAACAGCAATCAGCCATCCACCCATACAACTTTTGCCAACAAAACCTCCCATCTCTCTTATCCTCAAACACCCAATCCTGCAACACCCATCAGCAAAAATACAAAAACAACAACTTTGTAATTGCCTTGCTCATCCTCCATCCTCCCCTTTTTGGGAACTGAACACCCCCTTGTGTCATTGGTCATGGCCGTTGTTGACAGTTGTTGCGGCTGTTTGTGAAATTGAGGATGCTCCTCAGCAAATGAATTGGTCCACTCATCACCTCCACCCTGTTTCTTTGTTTTCATTTTTTTTTACTATTTAATTTAAACAAAAAAAAAATCTTCTCATATTTTCTTTTGCACTCATATGTGTCATCCACTTGTAAATAGTTACAGGGTCTCTTGCTCATAAAAGTAGGGGTTCTCCCTTGACTTTTGCCCCATCATCCAACTTATGGTATTGATCCATCATATAATCTTCCAATTAATAAATAAGCATATCCCCCTGTGTGTCTCATCACGGTCATCATCATCATCATAAAGCTGGATATATTTGTAGATTATCCCCTGATTCTCATCCTTATCACCAACCAATAGCCTTGCTGTTTGAAGAAGAATTCATTTGGTTGAATTATTCAGTGTGTTAAAACACTTCTTTGATCCCTTTCTCTGACCAATTTTGTCTCAATAATTCATCTGATTGTCTTTCTGGAACCAGTCATGTTTGACTGAGAGGTTTCTTCAAGCTTAAAACTTGGAGTGTTAAACCTCCCTTTATTTCTTTAAAGTTGAGTTTTGCCATGCTATTCTGAGTCCCTTGAGAATTTCCGGGTGATTCTTGTTTTAATTTGTTTCTGCTTTGCTTCTAGAGCTCCATAAAACAGATTGCTTTGTTTTGTAAAGCCACCCACAGTTATCTGGTACCCTTCAAGCGCTTGCTTGCAGAGAGTTGGGCGGGGTTGATCTTTCCTAATCTTCTGCTGACAACCAGAGTTATTAGCCTGTGGGCATTGTTAATTACAACTGCCTTGTTCTATTGAACTCTGAACAAATTTTAACTGAGCTTTTTCAAGTCTTTTCCCCCACCATCTTTCCTCAGATAGTGCTGTTCCATCACTGCCAACTACTATCAAAATTCATACTTTCCATTGATTCCTTATTTACAAGGTTCTGGATCTTTATTCTGGTTACATTCAAATATTTTTTTTGAATTCTTGGGAGGGCAGCCTAAGAAGAACCTTTTCCCCTCCATAGAGCTTACTAAGGCTCAGCACTGTTTGGAGTCTTAAATTTTTTTCCCCCTGCCAGGATCAAACCAGCAACCTTGGGATTTACAGTTACAATAAATTTGGAATCAACTTCAAAATCCAATCCTTTTTCTTTTTTATCTGTTTCTATTTTTCTCAGATCTGATCCATGGAGGCAACTTATCTCAGAAATAAGTCCTCCCAATTGTGAACCACTTGGGCAGGATTCTTGTTGTTTTTTGGGAAATACTACTCTTGCCACACTTGTGAGCCACTTTGGAAATCTGCTCTTTGGATCCTCTAGGAACTCTGTTATTTTAAAATGGAATCTACTGGTATATCCTCCTCCTCAGTTTGTGCTAAGATAGTCAAGATCAAACCCCAGAACCAGAACTTGGGTTTCAATGGTTCAAATGTCAAATGATTCCTGGATTCTTACAAAATTTTTGCAAAAGTGGATGGAGCTAGCAAATACAATATGGCCTATCAATTAAAATTATTTATTTCCTCTGATGATGTTCTGGAACTAATTGAGTCTTTTGATGGATTCAAGTCTCATAAATGGATGCTTCTAATGGAAGCAATGCTGGCATATTGGGGAAAGATAGATATAGCTTGATTTATGCTACAGGAATTGGAAAATCTTTTCTCTCAGTGGATCTCAAATGATGGTATTTCTTCAGCCTCTGATTATCAATCTTTTAGTAAATCATGAGATCCTATCAAATCCTATCTCCTTAGAAATGATCATATTGACATTATGGATGAAATTTGAGCCCAATTTTTCCAATGTTTCTTGCTAGGAGTCCAGGAACAAATAAGGGAAAAATTGGTTAACTCTGGATCTATGATCACAAATAGGAATAATTTTTTCAAGCTTCCTGCTTTTCTTGTCCTTAGGAGTGCTGTGGATAAATTCATGAAAGGTCAAACTGCCCTAACTTTTGAAAACCCCACACCACTGAACTTGTTCCTTCTCCCTCATTTTCTGAGTCTAAAAAATTATGAGGAAAATGGATGCCAGTTGTCATTCCAAATCAAATCCTCAGGCCAACAAAGAAACTGCAACTATTGATGAAATCACAAAAATTCTCCAAGGTTTTGAAAATAAAATTGATCAAAAGATTTCTGTGCTTGCTTCTCCCAAAGCTGCTAATTCTGTTCCTAGATCCACTCTGGTCTGCTAATATTTTCATAGGGAAGTTCATGGAAACACACAATGCCCAGAACTGCAGAAGGATAAGGAGGAAAAGTTGGTGGAACAGAAGGGAAATAATTTTTTCTTCCTAATGGTTCTCTGATCCCTTTCAATAAATCATGCCCTATTCATCATGTAGTGGCCTCTTTTCAGCCATCTCCTCCTAAGAAAGCGTCTTTGGCCTCTTGGTATTTTTGATCTTTGTGTGTTACTTTTCAACCATGTTATCCTCCTACTATCTCCTCCTCTAGCTTCTCTGGAGATTATCAATCCAATCTGGCTAGGAAACTACATGAGGAACCAAAACTTCACAAAGCTCCTCCTATGCCATCTGCTATCCTTTGTAAACCAATCAAACGTTGATCATCCCCTAAATCTCCTCCCTCTGTGGTGGAAGACATGGATGTAGAAACAGAACCTCTAATAGAACGTTTTCAAAATGAAACTGATCCTTCTCCTCCACCTGTTGCAACAACTCAACCTCCTGATCCTGTCATGATCCCTGCTTCACCTGAGCATCCTCCCTCTACCCAGCCCAAAGTTTGGTTTGAGAGGGGAATCTATAAGGACCACCCCAATGCTGTGGAAGGGGTACTAAAAAAAATATCTGATCTGAAAATTCCTGATTTATCTGTTGCTGAGATCCTTTCAATTTTGCCCTCTGTTGCTGAAGGGATGAAGCAATGGGTTTCTTGTCAAAGTGAGGAAATTGGCTCTGACTAATTGAAGGTTTCCTCTGGAACGTTGCTTGAGGACTCTGGAAGGACTGATCCTTCCTCAGATTCCCCCATTTATTCTTTTCTGCTTTGTTTTCTTCCTTGTTGTCTTGGCAAATTGGATAAAACAGTTTCTCTCCTGGTTGATTCTGGTTCTCAACTTGACCTGATTTTGGATTCTATGGCCTGGAAACTCAAGCTCAGTCCTAGAGTTAGCTTCAACTCTGCGGTGTATGGAATAGGGAATCAGTCTTGTGAGTTAGTTTGTATTTCTGAAGATTTTCCAGTTCAAATTGGTCAAAATATTGTTTGAACCTGTCATTTTTGGATTACTTGTTTGGAAGGACCCATGATCTTGGGTAAAGAATTTTGAATTGACTTTGGTGCTACCTTGATGTTTTCTGATCAAGTTTGGGAGATAATCCTTCTCCCCAAAGCTGATGGAAGTAAGATTGAAGTTCCTCTCTGCTCCTTGGATTATGGTCATGGGGAAAGAGATTTCCCTGTTCATCCTCCTAAATCAGTTCTAAAGTGGAAGCAGAGGGAAAATTCTAATTCCCCTCATTTTTTAGCAGAATATTTGATTCTACTGATAGTTGTAGTTCTTCCCAGCCTCAGACTTCAACTCAATGAGCAACTCTCATCCCAGAGGCTTGTTTTTCTTCTTTCTCATTATTTTCTTCTGATCTGGAAAGTATTAAAAATCAAAAACATGTCAAAATGAAAAATCCTCAAATATTCCCTCTCTCTCTGGATCTGTGGTTTCTTCTTTTCATTTTTCTCTTAATCCTGTTCAATATTCTTTAAGTTCTGGTGCTACTCTATGCAATGAGTAGAAACTAGATCTTGATCCTGATTCTATTTTTAATGGTTTTGGTATGGAGGAATATGGACTTCAGTGGAGGCACTTGGAGGTCAAAGTAAGTCCTCCCAATTATGCACCACTAGGGCATTCTTCTACCATCATTTTTGAAACTCTACCTTGTGCTCAACCTGTGAGGAACACATTATCCCTTGGTTCTTCTTTTATGGAAAAAGCACCCTTTGAGGACTATTCAGAACATAGGATGTGTAAAATGTTGGAACTTGGTCTCAGTTATTGCAGTCAGATGTTGCTGGTCAACGCTTGGAGGAAACAGGAACTTCTCTCTTTTTCCACCAACTATAAACCAGTTGCAGAAAAGGTCCAACCCATCAATCAGCCCATGCCCCTCAACCTTAATCCTCCTCTCATGTGCACTCCCTTATCTGGTGATCCTTACTGTGTTTTATCTCAATATCTTTCTGGTCCCTTTGTGACTTGGGGTTTTGTCACTGAAAAATGTCTGAAACTTTTCAACTTTGGTCCAGATGGATGGCTTCATCCTGATGAGTTGAATTTGATCAAAAATGTATTATCTCTGAAGGAAAAGTCTATTGACTTCTGTGAAGAAGAGAGAGGTCTCTTGAAAGAATCCTATGGTCTGCCTTACATTATCCCCATAGTTGAGCACAACCCTTGGCAAAAGAAAAAGATTCCAATCCCTGCTGCTAAAGTCAACAAATTTATCAATTTGATCCTCAAAAAAGTCCATACTGTTCTATATGAACAGTCAACTTCCAGTTATTCCAGCCCTGTTTCCTGTGTCCTTAAAAGTAGTGGTAAACTTAGATTAGTTCACAATTTACAACCTCTAAAAAAATTTATGATTAAAGAATCTAGTGTTCCTCCTGCTACTGAAGAATTTTTGGAATCTTTTTCTGGGATGGCTTGCTATGTTCTGGGGGACATTGTAGGTGGCTATGACAAACAATCTCTAAATCGTATCTTTTTTCCTCTCAATACCTTTGATAATCCTATTGGTCAATTCCTGCTTACTCAATTGCCTCAAGGTGCCACCAATTTGGTTGCACTCTATCAGGCTCAGATGATATGGATTCTCCAGGATGAAATTCCTGATCATGCTGGGATCTGCAATGAAAATGGCGGAATTAAAGGTCCAGTGTCTGATTATTATAACAATATCTTATCTTGGAATTGAGGGATTTGTCAACGCATTTGGGAATATGCTACTACTTTGGAAAGGATTCTGTTTCAAATCAAGGAATTGGGCCTGACTTTTTCTGGATCCAAATTGGCTGCTTGTGTCCCTTCTCTGGAAATTGTTGGCCTTGTGGTCTTCAAGGAAGGAAGAAAGATGGCACCATCCAAAGTCAACAAGATCATCTCTTGGCCCACTCCAATCAATCCCACTGAATTCAGAGGCTTTCTAGGTGTTGTAACTTATTTCAAAATCTTCATTCCATCTTATAAAAAACCTGCGCCCCTGTGTGTCATCTAACAAAGAAAGAAGCTGAATAGATTTAGACCCAAGCTTGTGAAAATTTGTTTCAGTTGCTCAAAACCATTTTTGGGAAAGACATAGTGCTGAGGAAGATCTCTTATGGACCAGGAGCTGTCAAGATGCTTTCTGTCAATTCTAATTATCAATCTGTTGGGGCTGTTCTTACTCAGGAAGATGAAAATGGTTGGGACCGTTGTGATATTTAGGCATATTTGTTATTTTCAGATGTGGAATCCAGATACTCTCAGCCAAAGCTGGAACTCTTCTGCGTGGATCAATTTTGAAGAAACTTCAAAAATTCCTCTGGGGTCAGAATTTCAAATTACAAGTGGAAAATTGATCCATCATTGAAATGATCAATTCTCCCAGCCTTCCAAATACTCCTATGACTTTTTGGGTGGCTTTTATTCAGTTTTTCTCTTTTGATATTGTTCACAAAGCTGGGAAATCATTCAGCATGCCTGAGGTTTTAGCTTGACATCCTTGGGAAGATAATGAATTGGATTTTGGAGTGGATTTTGACAAGGAGGAACCCATAATTCAACATGTCTTCTCTTTCTCCTCTCAAGATTATTCTGGCTTTCAGCAGGTTTTATGGCCAAAATTAGAGCAGTAACTTTCAACTTTTCAAAGAACCCCTGATCTTTCCGCCAAAGAAGTTCAATCCCTTTAAAGAAAATCCCTAATTTCTTTTTCCAAGCTTCAAGGCTTATGAAAAGAAGAAATCCTTGTGCTATCCTTGTTTTTACTATTTCTTCTAAGAAAGAATCAATCCCTGAAAATATCCATGAGGGTTTTGGTCATTGTGGGGAAACCAAAACTTATTCACTCATATCCCAACAATCCTGGTGGCCATCACTGAAGAAATCTGTCTGCCAATGATGCCAGAGTTGTGAAGTTTGTCAGAAATGTGATCTTAGGTGCCCAGCTGAAATTTTTTATCTTCCTTGGGAGTCCACTGTCTTTGGAAGGATTGCCATGGATGTGGTTCATATTAAGGCAGGTGGTGCTGAGTACCTCAGTGTGGCTAGAGATGATTTTTATGGTTGGTTGAAGCAAAATTCCTTAATAATCTCAGCTCTGAACCAGTGGCAGCTTTCCTTTATGAGCACTGGACAATGAATTATGGCTTGGCTCAATCTTATTCTACTAGTGGTGGCTCTGAACTTGGTGGCAAACTTGCTGAAATGATCTGATTACTTCCTGGACAAAATTGGGTTACTACTCCTTATTATCTGGAAGGCCAAGGCATGGTGGAACAAGGTCACGCTCCTTTGAAGGCTGCTCTTGTCAAACTGGCTGGTGAGAGTGGAAAGTTTTTTTGCCAATTTCTTCCTCTGGTTCTCTTCTCTGATCAAATCTCAACTAAACAGACCACTGGCTACTCACCTTAAAAAATCATTTTTGGCCAAAAGACTGTCCTTTCTCTTTATCTTGAAATTGAATCTTTCCTGGGTATCTCATGGGAGCAGGTTTCCTCAACCACTGACCTATTAGTTGCCAGATCCAAGCAACTGGGGCAAAGTGAAGACATTTGTGACAAAGCTTATCAGAAGAAGTTGAAATCAAGAGAAAAATCAGTTCAGTATTGGGAAGATAAGCATGCAAATTGAATGAGGGATACCTTAAATCCTGGTGATCTAGTTTTGGCTTGTAATTGATCCTTGGAGATGCAGTGGGGAAAGCTCTTTTCAAATTGTTATAATGGTCCTTATCAGGTGGTTTGTCAATTCAGAGGTGGATCCCATGTTTTGGAAGAACTGGATGGTACTCAGTTGGCCAGAAGTTTCTCTGATGATCAAGTCAAGAGGTTTCATTTTTGCGGTGTAAGACTCCAAAAGGTGCTAGGCCAAGGCAGCTCTGTGGAGGGAAAAGGTGCTGTTTAGGCTGCCCTCCTGAGTTTTAAAAAAATATTTAGATGTAACCAAGATCAAGGTCCAGAACCTGGTGAATGAGGAATCAAGGAGTAGGGGATAAAGATTATAATAGTTTGGTAGCAATGGAACAGCACTATCTGAGACAAGATTATGCAGGGAAAAACTTGAACAAAAGAAGTTAAAGTCTGCTTAGAGTTCAAAGAACAAAAGCTGTTGTATGTAAACAACGCCCACAAGCTAATAACTCTGGTTGTCAGCAGAAGATTGGGGATGATCAACTCAAACCCAACCAACCTCCAGGTTCTCAATGAACCTGCCCAACTCTCCGCAATCAAGCCCTTGAAGGGTACCAGATAACTGAGGGTGGCTGTACAAGACAAAGCACAATGTTTAAGAAGCTCTAAAAGCAAACAGTAACTGATTTGAAGCAAGGATAACGTCAAAACTTCTCAAGGGACTCAAGAGTAGGCTGGCAGAATGCAACTCCAAAGAAAATAAAGGGGAGGTATAACACTCCAGGTCTTAATCTTAATAAGACCTCTTTAATCAACCATGATTGGCTCCAGAAAGATGATCAGGGATCAGGACCAGTATGGTCAGAGAAAGGGATCAAGAAGTGGTATAACACACTCAAAAATTCCAACAGACAGAATTTTCTTCAACCAGCAAGGCTATTGGTTGGTGATAAGGATCAGGCCACAGAGGGGCAAAGACTAAGGGTCAACAATGGATCAGGGGGCAATCAGAGATATATCCAGGATAAGGATCAGGATCTTAATTTCACAATAATGGGGGGACATAAGCTCACACTCCCATGGATGTTTGGAAAAGGCTGGGGAGAGCCCATCATTTTATGGGCAATGGGTCCCTGTAAACTATTTACAAGAGATACTACAAATAGAGTGGAAAAGTTTTTTTTTTTTCTTTTCTTTTTTTTTTTTTTTTCTTTTCTTTTTTTTTTTTTTTTGAGGATGATTGTCATGAGAAAACAAAAGAAAGAAAAAAACAAACAAACAAACACTCAGAAAAAAAAGAAGAGTTGAATCAAGACCCTGGCCTGTGCAAATGGTGGGCACGTGCAGGAGAGTAGCTATTGAGGGGCCCGCGGACATACTGATGGGCCCGGGAGACAGTTGAGACCCGCGCGGGCAATGGACAAGCCGCGCGGGAGACCAGCCAGCTGGAGGTTTTGAGTTGGAGGATCCAATCCAACCGGTCAGTAGGAGAGTGAGGGAGCCCGCATACGTTGGCTAGGTACAGGTAGAGGGGGGGGATGATGATTGGTGTCCAGGAGACTCTTGAACAAATTGTGAGACTGAGAACTGCTTGTAGATATACTCCCCAATGGGTTGGTTGAAAAATTGGGACGTCAAGGGAGAGGAGGTTGTAACTGATTGGGTGATGAGCAAGCCGGTGAGATGGTGTAGAAGACGGTTTTTGGGGTGAGTCTGATGGGCACGTTGTGGGTGCTGATCGGAAGGGATCACCGTTGTTCATGGGTGGATTGATCTCTAGCAAAGGGGGGGCAGGCTGAGGATTGAGTTCATTCGATGATCAATTGACCTGATTCAATGGAGCGCTTGATTTGGAAAAAGTCACCAAGACAATGGAGGAGCATGGGTTGGTTAGAGTTGAGAGAGTTTGAGAGAGAGGAGCTGAGAGGAAGACGTGGGAGTCTTGAAGAGATGAATCTGGTCATCTCAGTTTTGGCTTGGATGAGGATCTGACTATCCCTCACAGTACCGGTGTTGATGGGATGAAGGATTGGAGTTGGAAGGCAAGGGATCAGGGCTTGTGAAGACTTCAACGGCCGCAAGCGACAGCTTGCGGTCTGTTGGATGAGCTCCAACCAGGTTGCAAGGAGCCGGGGGCAACCGTTGGCAATGTTGGTGATTGTATGACCCATGAATGGATGATGAAGAAGGAGGTAGGGTTATGATGAGCATTTGGGGGTGCTGGTGATGGATTGCAGGGTGGAAGCCAGCCTGGCGGTCTTTTGGCCGGGCACTTGGCAAAAAAAAAAATTGTAAAGCTAAATAGCGGAGCAGCAGGGATTTGAACACAAGAGTGGGGATGAACCACCCAGAGATCATCCTTGCCAACTGAGAGAATGAGGAGTTGGGAAGCTGGGAACCAAATGGAACCCTATTCCAGATCAAAGTTTTTTTTTTATTATTTTTTTTTGGATCATGATGCCTATGAATGCTGATAAGGAAAAATCATAAAAAAATTAAAATCTCCGCACTGGACAGGGTTTCCAGGATGGGGCACCACATCTCTCCCCAACTTATAGACTGTCCCTAGTCTGGACCCAATTTTGATGCCATAAAAAGAGAAAGGAAAGAAAGATGATTGAAACCAAGGAATGGCCATTTTGATCTTGAGAGTTATTGAAAAAGAATATGTCAATCCGTCCAAAGGAAAATCCTAGAAGTGGCTGAGATAAAATGAAAATTGTCAGCCTGCTACTTAGCACAGAGCAACCTGACAAAGCAACAACAATAATAATATTAACAAAATTAAAAGGAACAAAGATAAATGAATAAATAAAATTATTATAAAATGAAGGAGTAGGAAATCCATAAATATTATTGCAGAAATGGATTCCCCACCCAAAATAAGGTAGGGTCACTCACTGACCCCACCCTTGAATTCTTACTCCTTATATTTTTTTAATTAATTTAATACAAAATGGTAAATGACCACGGCACCAGTATGGCACCTTTTAGCCATTTTAATATTTCACATGATATGTCATGTATAGGTTTCACACCTAAATTTCAGTCAAAATCCAGGTGTTGTGTGTAGTTTAGGAGTTACACGGGAAATTGTGTTTTGTCACAATTCCCGCACGCAGCCCCGCGTCCCTACAGCGTTGGACTCCCGCGTACGCCAACTCCCGCACGCAGCCCCGCGTCCCTACAGCGCTGAACTCCCGCGCAACTGAATTCCCGCGCAGGTAATCCTGTGACCTAGTCAAGCGCGCAGCGGTACAGTCCCCCGCGCGCATCTGAGCAGCGGATCAGTCCCCGCGCGCATTTGAATGGACTGATCCCCGCGCCTCCTATGACATCCAGGTACCGCTCAGAGAAGCTACAACATAGTAGGATCTACACTACATATGTAAAGCTAACACACGAGCATAGATTATGGTTCAAAAACCTTAAAAATCAATTGAAATTAGTTAATAACTAATTTTTAGTATTTTTTATTAATTAAATAAAGATCCAGACTCACCACGAAGTAAGTTGATCAGAACCTTCAAAGACCACAAAACTACATAAGGAGTGGTCGTAAAAATTATTAAAAATTACATACAGGATCAGCAGAGGATGGAGAATCAATAAAAATCTACGTCTGCTCACTTTGGACCAGTACTTACTGTACAAATTGAGGATCAGTGCAGGATCAGCAAAATGACTAATCTATTGATTAACAGATCCTGCAGCTAAAAAGGAGCTGTTCCTTGACAGATCTAAGGCCAGCAGGCTAACAGCACCTTGAGGACGTGCCAATTTTGCCCTGATTGCCCCCCTAGCCTCAGCCCATGGCTAGTACCCCTTCTAGAGGTCCTCAAGCACCCAAAAAGGAATATTTAAACAGGCTCTTTTGCCCTTCTGTTTCCAAGGAGTTAATCAGTTATCAGGAATTATTTATTATCAATCAGACACGGTGTCATTGTTAATCAAGTGCTTATATGAAGATAAGCAAGTGATTTATGACTTAGTCTGTAGTAGTATTATTTACCTTTATTAACCAATCAACCATTGAAGTTTAGTCAAGCAATCAACCCCATCTGCTCTGAAAACCTTCCAATTATTCCAGGATTTTCGTGGTCAAGTGCTCAGAGTGAGTGTTTCCCTTCCTGTCTAGGCCACTTGTGCTGTTAAGCCCGGCCATTAGTGGAATAAGTCCTTTCTAAGGCACCCATATTTATTCCAAGGTTCTTAAACTGCCTAAGGAGGCCCCTTGAAGAGAGGTTGCTAGTCTGTAAAGATCCCCAGTAGTATAATACTGTGGCCCCTCTTTATATATTATATTGAAAATATTTATAACCAAACCAAATAAACCTTGCACTTGCTCTTACCATACCATTATTGGAGCTTTAAAGTGTTTATTCTTTGGAATATTATTGCTCCAAGTTCTTTTATCACTCTCTGTAGCTAAAGGACTGCAAGGTTCCTGGTATCAGAGAGCTGACAACTGGGGGTCTGGCCGGGAAATATCCTCAATAATTAATTGTTTAATTAATCATCTCCTGGACCAGTTATTTATATAAAAAATTTTTATATATAAGTAGAAATACTTATTATTCATCTTGATCTTTTGATTTGTCCAGTGGATTTAAAAACCAACGGAGAATTGATCAATTATTATTTAAATCTTCTTAAACAGAAAAAAGAAGAAAAATTACGTAACTTTGTGCCTGTTGTTATAACTCCTGAACAGAAACAGGAGAGACTTCTTTATTATAAACAACAAATCTTAAAAGAAAAGGAACAAGAGTTAGAAAGAATTATCAATTTTAACTCCTTGTTAAGACAGCACAAAGAGTGGAAAACCTATCAAAGAAAGCTTTCTGCTTTTAAGAGACGGTATCCAAATTATAAAAGTGAGCTTTGATCTCCTTTTTATTTTTTTTTATTATAGAAAAATCACAAAAACTCAAAAATTATAATAAAAATTATTATAAAATAAATAAATATATAACTTATATTTTTTATTATTTTATCCTTTCTAGTGGACTTTGTCTTTGGTGATCTTATTGACCAAGACCTCTTAGAGGACGTCCCAGACTGTGGACCCTTGGATTTGTCCCAAGATTTGATTGGAACCCACTCAGATCCCGTTGGAATACCCTCCAAGGACGGACCTGACCCCAACAAGGACTTAGTGCCTTTAAACCTTCATATAAGTAAGAAATATATTTTTTTTTAATAAAAAAAAATTATTACGCAAAAAAAATTATTTTTTTTACAAAGTTTCGACAAAAACTTATATAATCTTTAAAAATGCATCAAAACAGACGCAACACCCGCGCCAGTGGACGCGCCCCGTCATATGGATCTTTGCCCGGAGGAACCCGTGTGCGCAAGGATGCCAGTCGCGAACGCAATGCGGATCGAGCCAGTGATCGCTCCAATCCGAGCGACCGTGACAACGACCGCGGCCGCCGACTCGACCAACTCACCATTGGAGAGCCGTCCCTTGTTGAACGTGAAATCCCAGGAGGATACCGTTCCACCTACGCCACCCCAGCCGGACTCCTCCAAGGAGGAGAAAATAAAGGTATTGGTGAAAGAACACGTAGGTCATTGGGAACTGTTCAAACAGGCTCAGACCCAGGAAGACCAGCAGGGTATGAGAAAAGCCATATCTTTGGCAAAGAAGACTCAAATAACCCTCCAAAAACTGATTCCCAAGAGAGAAGTAGAAGGTTACGTGAAGAATTGGAATCCTTGGGACCAATTAGTTTCCTTAAGAGGAAACAACAACAACAGGAAGAAGAGATCTCTAGCCCATCAGAAATTAAAGAGTCCCAAAGAGTGGGACAATATAATATCTTTGGCAAGAAAATGGAAGAAAGTGTACCGCAACTAGACGTAGAAACTTTCAACTTGTTTTCCATAAATGTTTCTCATAACTTTGATATCATTGGCAAATGTTTTGATAAAGTATATGAGCAATTGGATAAAGTAAATACCAATTTTGGTAAAGTCATGCAATCCCAATCCAACTTGATCAAAATCAATGAGTTAGAAGTAAAACAAATAAGAGACAGCATTATTTTGAGTAAAGGAGAACTAATGAATTACCTAGAAAACAATACTTCAGCTATCCAAGAAGAAATTCTTCTATCTATTGAACAAATCAAAGAAGGTATTAATAAAACAGACCACACTTCACCCACTCATATTATTAATAAAATTGATTCATTAAGTAACAAACTTGACCTGGAATTAGGTATGATTAAGAATGATCTCAGAGATCTAAAGATAAACTTATCTCAACCCATTGCAGATTCTGATGAAATCAGACCTTCCAGGTACCACAGTACGCCCCAACTACCTTCTAGACCAAGACTAACAAGGCTTGAATCTTTCAGACCTAGTCCCATTCCTGAAGTAGAACAAGCATTAAAATTACTTCCCCCTATCACTGAGTGGCCTAAATTCTCCGGAGAAGGAGAATACAATCATGTCAGTTTTATTAAGTTTATTGACTATACTCTGGCCTCTTATGAACTTCCTGATAACATAGCCGTAGTAAGACTACCTAGACTATTTGAAGGAGTAGCCCTTGACTGGTTCATCAATAAGAGAGAAGAGGTAGGATCTTTGTCATGGAATTCATGGAAAGATTTGATTAAGGAACAATTTGGTACCAGAATTTGGAAAAGAAAAATGATGAAGACTTTCAAAACTTCTTTGTTTGATCCATCTAAGGACAAACCTCACAAATGGTGCCTTGACCAGAAGAGAAGACTAGACTGCTTCTACCCAAATGCTGATAAAGAAGAAGTCAATGAAAGACTCCTCAACCTATGTCCAGGACTACTTAACCATAGCGTAAGGTGCAGAATGCCCATGAACTCTGACCTTTCCACTCTCATAGGAGTATTAGAAGAAACTATTGACATGAATGGCTTAGACAAAAAGCTTAATAAACCCAGAGAACCAACTACTAGGAATAAGGAAGATTATAATAACAAGAATAAAGAACTTCTACCTAACAACTCAGAAGCCAAGAATACTTTGGTGACCAAAGAAAAGACGTGTTGGAATTGCAACCAAACAGGGCATGTAAGACCTGACTGTCCTTTACCCAGGAGAAAGATTAATCCTATTGAAGGAGAAGAGGATGACACTAATCCTGACCCCCAACTAGATGACACTGATGGTTCCATCTCTGAGTGTGACCTAATGATCACTAATCCCATTAATGTCATTGAAGGTAACATAGAATCTTCCCTAGATATTAACCCTGTTAATGAAGATAGCAATTTGCCTCAAAAATGGACACCCAACATGAAAATCCAACATGTTTCTGAAGCTAAGACCTTAACCCTCAAACCTTCTATTGGGAAAGGGTACACCGGTGGTAAAACTTGTTATGCCACTGGCTTGATACAAGGTTCCCCCGTAAAATTACTTCTAGACAGTGGAGCCTTCTGCTCTTGTGTTGGAACTGACTACTTAGATAAACAGGATTCCAACTGGAAGAAAAACTTACTACCTGTACCTCGAGCTAAGTTCAGCAGCTGTAACTCACCTCTCAATGCTATTGGAGTATGGCCAATAGAAATTGTACTCCCCCACTCTAAAGGATCAATCAAGATAAAGATTGAATTTGTAGTACTTCAAAATGGAGTATGTGATTATTTTATTATAGGAAATGATTCTCTTTACCTGTACGGGATAGATGTCTTCCAGAGTAAAGGGAGATATTTCACTATAGGAGGAGATTGGAACAAGAAGTTCCAAATATGCCATATCAATGCTAAAGCTACTGATTCCACTTATGAGAGACACTTAGAAACTTTTAACCAGGAATACTTTTCCCAAGCTGCCTTAAATTCCCAGCTTAGTGAAAACCAGAAAAGAGATATTCTCCAAGCATGCTTTGAGAACCAGAATGCTTTTTGCACTAAAGACCATCCCATTGGTAATATTAAAGGTCATGATATGGTCTTAACTTTGACTATTAAGCCTCCTTACCCTCCTAACCTCAGGAGACCAGCTTACCCTTCTAGTCCAAAATCTAGGACTGCTCTAGAAAGCCACATCCAAGAACTAGTGGACTTACAAGTCTTACGGAAAGTAGGGCATAATGAGCAAGTAGACGTAACTACCCCCGTGATAATAGCCTGGCACAATGATAAGTCTAGGATGGTTGGAGACTTTAGAATGCTCAACAACTACACCCAAGCTGACTATTATCCTATCCCAAGGATTGACCACGCTCTACATAATCTTTCTAAAGCTAAGTTCATTACTACTATGGACATGTTGAAAGGCTTTCACCAAATACCTATCAGTCCGGATAGTAGGAAATTTATGAGAATTATATGTCATTTAGGCATATATGAGTATCTCAGAATGCCATTTGGTATTAAAAATGCTCCTTCCCACTTCCAAAGAATGATGGATACAGTCTTAGGAATGTTCATCAGACAAGGTTGGATGATGGTATACATAGATGATTTTATCATTTATTCAGACGATTGGGATACTCACATGAATAAAGTAAGGCTAGTGCTTAAAACAATTGCCGCAGTAGGATTAAAAGTATCTATGAAAAAGTCCAACTTTGGATACGGAGAACTCAAAGCTCTAGGACACATTGTTTCTGGACTAACTTTAACTGCTGACCAAAGTAAGATAGCAGCAGTAATGAACAGACCTATGCCCCAGAACAAAACGGAACTCTTATCCTTTATAAGCTTCTGCAGCTATTACAGGAAGTACATACCTAAATTTGCTAACCTCACCAAGTGTTTATATGAGATCTGCAACAACAACACTTTGTTCGAAATGACTCATGAAAGATTGAAGAATTACGAGGAACTCAAAGTAGCTATGACTACTGCCCCAGTGTTGATACAACCAGATTATTCTAAACCTTTCAAACTTTACATAGATGCTAGCATGGAAGGATTAGGAGCTGCATTACACCAAGAAGTAATAGAAGAGGATAAACCAGTAGAGAAACCTATACTCTTCATATCTAGACAAGTCAAAGATACTGAAAAGAGATATGGTGCCAGCCAAATGGAATGCCTTGCTCTAGTATGGGCATTAGAAAAACTCCACTATTATTTGGAAGGTACAAATTTTGTGGTGATCACTGATTGCAATGCTGTTAGAACCCTCATGAACATGGAAACTCCTAGCAGGCATATGTTAAGATGGCAGATAGCCATACAACAGTACAGAGGTCAGATGACAATAGTCCACCAAGCTGGAGTTAAACATCAGAATGCTGACAGTCTTAGCAGAAATGCTCTACCAAATGATACTAGCAATCCTGCTCATGACCCAGAAGATCATGATATATTTCCTATACTAAAAATTAAACTATTTAATCTTGAATCCCCCATCATAGGAATTCACATATGTGAACTAGATGAATCACTGTTCAGCTCCATCAGAGAAGCATACAACTCTGGCATGAAGACTTTGATTAACATCATAGAAAGTACTTCACCTCCATCTGAACTCATAAAAAGTTTACCTGAACCCCTACTGAAGTCCTATAAAGAAGGAAGATTCACAATGTGGGATGGGATAGTATATTACCGGCATAAACACTCTAGTGTTATAGTCTTGACCAAAGCAGAGCATATCAAACTTGTTTTAGCTGAATGTCATGATAATTGCTCTTTGGGTCACCTGTCTATTGATAGAACCCTAGATAAAGTAAAACAGACTGCCTGGTGGATCAACTGGAGAGACTCCACTATCAAGTATGTTTCAAGCTGTGAAATCTGTCAGAAGTCCAACAGGACCACTGGGAAAAGGTTTGGACTACTCCAAAGGATAGCTGAGCCCAGGAAAAGATGGGAAGTTATCAACATGGACTTCGTAACAGGACTGCCCCCTGGTGGAGCTTACTCTTACAACTCAGTCCTGGTTATTGTAGACAGATTTTCTAAGAAAGCCAAGTTTCTACCTAACCATAAGGAAGACACAGCTATGGAAGTAGCCTTACTCTTCTGGAACAGACTAATTGCTGATGTAGGAATTCCTAAGATTATTATCAGTGATAGAGACCCCAAATTCACGTCTGAATTCTGGAGAAACTTCCATGATATGTTAGGAACTACCTTAGCCTTTTCTACAGCTTATCACCCTCAGACAGATGGATTAGCTGAAAGAATGATCCAGACTCTAGAGGATATGCTCAGAAGGTTCTGTTGCTTTGGGATGGAGTACAAAAATACAGACGGATATTGCCATGACTGGGTTAGCCTTTTACCTGCACTAGAAATGGCCTATAACAGTATTAAACACTCTACTACCAAAGAAGCTCCTTACATACTGGAAAGAGGATGGATCCCCAAATTGCCCAAAGATAACCTCAATCAGGAGTTGACTAATATCCATCCAACATCACTGGACTTCAAAAACATGATAGATATGGCAAACAAGCACGCTGCTAAGTGTGTACAAGATGCCGTTGAATACAGCCAACAGAGGTGGGATAAAACTCACAAAGAACCTGATTTCAGAATAGGAGATCAAGTTCTAATTTCAACCGCCAATTTCAATAACTTGGCTGGAAACAGAAAACTCAGACCAGCCTTTGTTGGGCCTTTCACTATCAAGAAACTCCATGGGAAAAATACCGTAGAAGTCATCCTCAGTAATGAACTCTCTAGGAAACACCCAGTCTTCCCGGTTAGCCTTGTCAAACACTACCATCCCAGAGAAGGAGAAAAGACCCCTTCACTTAAAATACCAGTCTTAGATGAGCCTGAGAAGGACAAAGGAAAAGTTAGTAAAATCCTTAAAGATAAAAAAGAAAGGATCCAAGGAAAAGATGTTAGACTTTACTTAGTCAGATACAAAGGAGAATCAGCTGATAAAGATGAATGGCTACCTGAAAACAACATTCCAGATGGACCTATACACCTGAGAAACTACAGAGCCAGTAAAAGACACTGAGCCCCAAAAATTTTTTCAGATATAGTCATATCTTGGAGTGGGGGAATGTCAGCCTGCTACTTAGCACAGAGCAACCTGACAAAGCAACAACAATAATAATATTAACAAAATTAAAAGGAACAAAGATAAATGAATAAATAAAATTATTATAAAATGAAGGAGTATGAAATCCATAAATATTATTGCAGAAATGGATTCCCCACCCAAAATAAGGTAGGGTCACTCACTGACCCCACCCTTGAATTCTTACTCCTTATATTTTTTAATTAATTTAATAAAAAATGGTAAATGACCACGGCACCAGTATGGCACCTTTTAGCCATTTTAATATTTCACATGATATGTCATGTATAGGTTTCACACCTAAATTTCAGTCAAAATCCAGGTGTTGTGTGTAGTTTAGGAGTTACACGGGAAATTGTGTTTTGTCACAATTCCCGCACGCAGCCCCGCGTCCCTACAGTGTTGGACTCCCGCGTACGCCAACTCCCGCACGCAGCCCCGCATCCCTACAGCGCTGAACTCCCGCGCAGGTAATCCTGTGACCTAGTCAAGCGCGCAGCGGTACAGTCCCCCGCGCGCATCTGAGCAGCGGATCAGTCCCCGCGCGCATTTGAATGGACTGATCCCCGCGCCTCCTATGACATCCAGGTACCGCTCAGAGAAGCTACAACATAGTAGGATCTACACTACATATGTAAAGCTAACACACGAGCATAGATTATGGTTCAAAAACCTTAAAAATTACTTGAAATTAGTTAATAACTAATTTTTAGTATTTTTTATTAATTAAATAAAGATCCAGACTCACCACAAAGTAAGTTGATCAGAACCTTCAAAGACCACAAAACTACATAAGGAGTGGTCGTAAAAATTATTAAAAATTACATACAGGATCAGCAGAGGATGGAGAATCAATAAAAATCTACGTCTGCTCACTTTGGACCAGTACTTACTGTACAAATTGAGGATCAGTGCAGGATCAGCAAAATGACTAATCTATTGATTAACAGATCCTGCAGCTAAAAAGGAGCTGTTCCTTGACAGATCTAAAGCCAGCAGGCTAACAGCACCTTGAGGACGTGCCAATCTTGCCCTGATTGCCCCCCTAGCCTCAGCCCATGGCTAGTACCCCTTCTAGAGGTCCTCAAGCACCCAAAAAGGAATATTTAAACAGGCTCTTTTGCCCTTCTGTTTCCAAGGAGTTAATCAGTTATCAGGAATTATTTATTATCAATCAGACATGGTGTCATTGTTAATCAAGTGCTTATGTGAAGATAAGCAAGTGATTTATGACTTAGTCTGTAGTAGTATTATTTACCTTTATTAACCAATCAACCATTGAAGTTTAGTCAAGCAATCAACCCCATCTGCTCTTAAAACCTTCCAATTATTCCAGGATTTTCGTGGTCAAGTGCTCAGAGTGAGTGTTTCCCTTCCTGTCTAGGCCACTTGTGCTGTTAAGCCCGGCCATTAGTGGAATAAGTCCTTTCTAAGGCACCCATATTTATTCCAAGGTTCTTAAACTGCCTAAGGAGGCCCCTTGAAGAGAGGTTGCTAGTCTGTAAAGATCCCCAGTAGTATAATACTGTGGCCCCTCTTTATATATTATATTGAAAATATTTATAACCAAACCAAATAAACCTTGCACTTGCTCTTACCATACCATTATTGGAGCTTTAAAGTGTTTATTCTTTGGAATATTATTGCTCCAAGTTCTTTTATCACTCTCTGTAGCTAAAGGACTGCAAGGTTCCTGGTATCAGAGAGCTGACAAAAATCAGATCCTGAGATGAATCCAATGGTACACTGTCTGGGACATCCTCTAGGAGGTCCTCGTCAATGAGATCACCAAAAACAAAGTCCACTGAGATGGATAAAAAAATATAAGTTTAATATATTTTTGTATTTTTACGTGATAAGGTGATTTTTAGAAAAAAAAATCACTTTTATTATTTTTGGGTTTTTCTTTATCTTCAGGATTATTTAGTTTATAAATATAAAGCTTCCTTTGATAAATTTTCCACTCCTTATGTTGTCTTAATAAAGAATTGAAATTGGTAATTCTTTCAAGCTTGAGTTCTTTGTCTTTTATAACCTGCTGCTTATAATAAAGCAATTTCTCCTGTTTTTTCTCAGGAGTTATAATAACAGGGACAAAGTTATGGATTTTTTCTTCTTTTTTCCTTTTAAGAAGGTTCAAATAATAATTGATCAATTCTTGGTTGGTCTTAAGATCAACTAGAGAAACAAATGATCAAAAAAAAGTGCTATAAGTATGTTAACTTATTTTTAAAAATAAATAGACTGGTCCAAGGAAGAAATAATTCAAAATTAATTATTTAAGGATATTTCCCGGCCAGACCCCCAGTTGTCAGATCTCTGATACCAGGAACCTTGCAGTCCTTTAGCTACAGAGAGTGATTAAAATGCTGGAATGATAATAATAATTATGATTCCAATAATAAATGCGTAGAAGCTCAAATAAATGATTTAATAAGAGCAGTTGCAAGGTTTAATTGGTTTGGTGGTAGATGTTTTTCAATATAATATAAAAGAGGGGCCACATTATTATAATACTGGGGATCTTTACAGACTAGCAACCTCTCTTCAAGGGCCCTCTTTAGGCAGTTTAAGAACCTTGGAATAAATACGGGTGCCTTAGAAAGGACTTATTCCACTAATGGCCGGGCTTGACAGCACAAATGGCCTAGACAGGAAGGGTAACACTCACTCTGAGCACTTCACCACAAAAATCTTGGAGTAATTAGAAGGGTTTCAGAGAAGATGGGATAGATTGCTTGACTAAACTTCAATGGTTGATTGGTTAATAAAGGGAAATAATACTACTACAGACTAAGTCATAAATCACTTGCTTATCTTCATATAAGCAGTTAATTAACAATGACACGTTGTCTGATTGATAATAAATAATTCCTGGTAACTGATGATGGAATAATGGATCCAAAGAGGTCTGTATAAATACCTTTTTGGGGTGATTTTGGTCTTCTCAGGGAACGTAGAGAGGTTTCTGCTTGTGGGCTGAGGCTGGCAAGCCAGTCAGGGCAGGATTACACTTCTACTTGGTGCTTTCAATCAGCTGTCCTTGGATCTTCTGGATTTCTGTACTATTTTAGCCACAGGATCTGTTAATCTGTTATTGAATAAATTTGATCATTCTGTACTCATCCTTTGTTTGTACTATTGATATTGTTTTAAAGCGTGCAGATGTGGATGTTTACTGATTATCCATTATCTGCGGATCATGTAGATAATTTTCAATAATTTTTATGAACACTTCTTGTAGTGTTTTGTGGTCTTCAAAGATCAAGATCAGTGATTTACGTGGTAGTCCTTGATCTTTGATATATTATTTAAAAATGTTTAAAACTTAATTTTCATTAATTTTATTTAAGTTTTGATCTTTTTAGATCATTAGTAATGCATATGTCTGTTTGTTATCTATACTAGGCAACCCTAACTAGGTTTTAGCTCTTCTGAGCGGTACCTGGTTGTCAGATTAGTCATGACTGATCCAGGTGCGGTGATCAGTTAGTACAGATGCGCGCGGGGTAGGATCCGCTGCATGCGTGGCAGAATCAGCTGCAGGCGGGTCTCTAGTACGCAGGAACCTTCTGCTACTAGTACGTAGGGTTATATAATGATGTGGGGCTGCACGCAGGAATTGTGACATAACACATTTCCATGTGTAACTCCTAAAATATACACAACACCTCAATTCTGAGTGAATTTTAGCTGTAAACCATATACGTGAAAATACGTGTGAAATATTAAAATGGCCAAAACATGCCATACAGGTGTTGTAATTTTTAGTACTTTTCTTTTTAATTATTTTAAAAATATAAGGACTTGGAATTCAAGGGTGGGGTCAGTAAGTGACCCTACCTAATTTTGGGTGAGGAATCCATTCCTGTAATAATATTTATGGATTTCTCACTCCTTACTTTTTTAATTGAGTTATTCTTATTTTTCATAGCTTGTGTTACTATTTGACAGTTTTGATCTGTACATAGTCGCAAGCTGATAGAACTTCTGGTAGATATACTACCCAATGGGTCGGATGATAACTTGGGACATCAAGGGAGAGGAGGTTGTAACTGATCAGGTGATGAGCAAGCCGGTGAGATGGTGTAGAGGACGGTTGTTGGGGTGAGTCTGATGGGCACGTTGTGGGTGCTGATTGGAAGGGATCACCGTTGTTCATGGGTGGGTTGATCTCTAGCAACGGGGGGGCAGGCTGAGGATTGAGTTCTTCAATGATCAATTGACCTGAATCAATGGAGCGCTTGATTCCAAAAAATTCACCAAGACGATGGAGGAGCATGCGTTGGTAAGAGTTGAGAGATTTTTAGAGAGAGGAGCTGAGAGGAAGATTTTGAAGGCTTGAAGAGATGAATCTGGTCATCTCAGTTTTGGCTTGGATGAGGATCTGACTATCCCTCACGGTACGGGTGGTGATGGAATGGAGGATTGGAGTTGGAAGGCAAGGGATCAGGGCTTGTGAAGACTTCAACGGCCGCAAGCAACAGCTTGCAGTCTGTTGGATGAGCTCCAACCAGGTTGCAAGGAGCCGGGGGCAACCTTTGGCAATGTTGGTGATTGTATGACCCATGAATGGATGATGAAGACGGAGGTAGGGTGATGATGATCATTTGGGAATGCTGGTGATTGATGGCAGGGTGGAAGCAAGCCTGGCGGTCTTTTGGCCGCGCGCTTGGCAAAAAAAAAATTGTAAAGCTGAATAGCGGAGCGGCAGGGATTTGAACACAAGAGCGGGGATACGACCACCCAGAGATCATCCTTGCCAACTGAGAGAATGATGAGTTGGGAAGCTGGGAACCAAATAGAAGCCTATTCCAGATCAAAGATTTTTTTTTTTTGGATCATGATGCCTATGAATGCTGATAAGAAAAAATCATAAAAAAATTAAAATCTCTGCACTGGCCAGGGTGTTCAGGATGGGGCACCACAGCGGGGGCAATTTGGGGTCAAAGTAAGTCCTCCCAATTGTGCATCACTGGTGTCATCTACTGCATTTTTTTTGTTATAAAAATCTGCTTTATGCCACATATGTGAGCACCTGGAATGGCCTCCCTGTTTTTCTCCTGCCACTTCTAGGACTCTCTTTGATCAATAAAATTTTTTTGCTCAACTCTTCAATCATTCTCAAGATCAAGAAATGGTCATTTTTTCTTTTGTCTCCTTTTCTCCTTTTCTCAATATCTTCAAAATCGCAAGATGCAGACTAGGGAAAGTTGGTAATTTGGGGAGAGATGTAGTGACCAATTTAGTAAACCTCAAGAAAAGGGGCAAAATTTTTTTAAAGAAAATTTTAGTTTTTTTTATCTTAGTCATCAAAAAAAATATTATTAGGTAGGGCATTTTTCATTTTTCCCTCCTCCAACTTCCACCTGTCCTAGCAGTCTAGGGCAGGCCCATGGGTGTTCAAGTACCCAGGCTCTGTGTTCAATTCCCCAATTTCTCACGTTTTCCATCCCTCTGACCATTTTTGGTCAAGGAGTGCGTGCAAGTGTTGTTGCTTCATCCATGACAATTGATAAAATCACCACCCATCCCAATCCTTGCCATCCTGAACCCTCATCAATTCTGATTTTCGCATCCAATGGAATAGCAAGGAATTGCTCCCAGCCATTGGTGCCATTGGCTGTCAATCCATTAAAGCTCATCAATTAAAGATCCTCCAATCCTCCTCCTTTTTTATCCAAACAACCAACAAAGATCCTGTTGGTAATTGTCCTTCCCATTGCCTTTACCACCATTATAGCTTTTTTTGGACTGCCTTGCCAATTTTCCAAAAGCCATTGGCCATTTTCCCATCCAACTGTTGCCAACCACACCCCCCATCTCTCTCATCCTCAAACACCCAATCCTGCAACACCCATCAGCAACAATCCAACAAAAAATTTGTACTTGCCTCACTCATCCTCCATCCTCCCCTTTTAGGGAAGGGACCACCCCCTTGCGTCATCCATTGCAGAGGTTATTGACATTTGTCACAGGCTTTTGTGAAATTGTGGACACCTGTACAAAAATGAGCGCATCCACTCATCACCTCTGCCCTGTTTCTTTGTTTTCAAATTTTCTTTTTACTATTTAATTTTTTTTAAAAAAAAATCTGCTCATATTTTTTTCTGCACTTGTATGTGAAATCCACTTTTAAATAGTTACAAGGTCTCTTGCCCATAAAAGGAGGGGCTCTCCCCTGCCTTTTTCCCCATCATCCATCTTATGGTATTGATTCATCATCTAATCTTCCAATCAATAAATGAGGGTATCCCCCTGTGTATCTCATCATGGTCATCATAATCATCATCAAGCTGAATATATCTGTTGATTATTCCCCAATCCTCATCCTTATAACCAAAAAATACCCTTTCTGGTTGAAGAAGAATTCATTTGGTTGAATTCTTGAGTGTGTTAAACCACTCCTTTGATCCATTTCTCTGACCACTTTGGTCTTGATCATCCATCTGATTGTCTTTCTGGAAACAGTAAAATTTGAATGTGAGGTTTCTTTAAGTTTGAAACCTGGAATTTTAAACCTCCCTTGATTTCTTCAAAGGGAAATTTTAAATTCACGGCTTATTGAGCTGTGCACTTGGTTCAAAAGGGGCTGTGTGTCAGGCCACACAGTCCAATCCAAGCCGTGTATGACCCCCCATGGCTCAAAGAGTTGTGCGGCCAATGCAGCCTGGTCCACTGGCATGTTGGATTCCACACTACTACATTTGAGCCATGTGGAGTTGTACACAGCTCAAATGTAGCTGTGTAGAATCCCACAGGCCAATGGACCGCGTTGATCCAAAAAAATAAACATGGAGTGAAAGGGTACTAACACATATTCTATGAACCAAATGAACCTTCCAAAAAACAGGAATCAACCAAAAAATCAAAGAAATCATAAAATTTTGATTTGTTGATTAAAAAAACAAACAAATAAATGAATAAATAAAAAACAAAAAAACTGGGACTATCTAATGGACTAGCCCTAAAGTAAAAAGACCCAAAAAAACAAAAGTAACTGGACTAGCCCTAAACTAAAAACACCAAACAAAAGACAAGTAACTCAACAAGCCCTAAAATAAAAACACAAAAAAAAGACAAGTAACTTGACAAGCCATAAAGTAAAAACACCAAAAAAAACAAGTAACTTGACAAGAACTAAAGTAGTTCAACCTGACTAGAACTAAAGTAAAAGGGCCCAAAAATTAAAATTCTTTTGAAAGTGCCAAAAAAATACAAGTCTTTTGACCAGCCCTAAAGTAAAAACACCAAAAAAAAGAAGTTCAACTTGTGTTAAGCTGATCCCATCCCAAGATTAACATAAGCTAAGCTTGTGATGGAATCAGCCCAAGAATTACCATTAAAATCTCATTCAAAAGACTCAATAACTCAAAAAACTCAACATAATGATATTAAAAATGTGATAAACCTTTATATTAATAGAATTAAAATATAAGCATTTTAGAACCTACCCAAATTATGAAATCAATCTCTAAGATAGAATACAACTCAAGTTTATCTTTGAGGTTATCAACCCAACCAGAGGCTTTTTTAGAAATCAAGGAACATGGTTTTGCAAAAATGGGTGGGATTAGAATCATTTCTCCCTCAAGTACTAATAAAACCCAGTGGTTATTGTTTACAAAGGAAATGAACATTGTATCTGATTGATCAGTAACACAATTTTTCATTAGAGTATGAGTATCACATGACTCCAATGAAATGAAAAATATGGGTCTGGAATATGCATCTGCTTTGATTTGACCCATATGTAATTTAGCCAGCCATTTTGAGGAAGGAATCTTTTCATTGATGTCTTCAAAATCAAGTCTTTGTTTAATCTTTTCCAACCTCCTTTGCACCACCAAGAATCTTATTAATGTAGCATGCTTTATGGTTCTCTAATGTTTCAATCATTTCCTTCCTAACTTTAAACCAACCATGTACTTCATAACCAAGAGATTTAGAAATGACTCTAAATCCGCAATTCCCATCTCCAATTGGATGCCAAACTTCACCCAAGAACTTATGGATTTTCTTGGGTATTTGATTGAGGTATTTCAAGTTTGGTTCCTATCATGAAAACTAACTTAGTATTCTTTCTTTAATAAGATCAATTAAATGAATACTCACCAAAGATGAGCTTCTGGTTGAGCTTTTCTGCACGTTTTGGTGCCCCATCCTGGACACCCTGGACGCCTTAAGACCTCAATCCATAAACTGTTGCGCAAACGTACCATCCGGCTGAACAACTTATCCTTGGGCTCATCCGAACTGTCCTTTATCCGCGCGCGTCGCGCCTTGCGCGCTGCGCGTCCTGCATCTGCGCGCACCACGCGCTGCGCTTCCTTCATCTGCGCGCGTTGCGCGCCCTTTATCCGAGTTGCTCATCATCCTTGCCGTTGCGCGTTGCTTGTCAACTCTGCCGTTGTTGTTGCGCGTCCTCACCCTTGTTTTTGCGTGTCCTCAACTTTGTTGTTGCGCTTCCTCAATCTCCTCATCGCTACCGTTGCACGGCGCTCATCCATGATTTACCGGATCCATCCCGACCGCACCTCGAAGCATTTGGCAAATCCTCAGATCCGTCAAATCTCCCATCTCACTTGATCTCTCAATTGTGAATCTCAAGCTTGTCAGGATTTACTCAACTGTTTCAAGCCGATCTCCTATCTGCCCATCTGCGCTCTCACGGACTTCATCCGTCACCTTTCCTGGGGATCTCCCACCCACTTCCGCCTTTGGACAAGGGGTGAAGAGTGCCAACTACCGCCCGCGGACATCCGCGGCGGTTTGGTTCATTTATCTTTCCCACCCGTCCGCCTTTGGACAAGGGGTTGGTGACTCTGGTATTGTTGCGCGCGCCCATCCACAGACGGGCGCGAGTGACCACATTGTTGTCTTCCCTTTTCCGCTCTATTTGTAGAATCCATTGTACATAGTCTAACAGGGCCTCCTGCCCATATAAGGAGGGGCTCTCCCCTTCCTTTTTGATCATCATCAGAGCATGAAACCATTGGAGCATGGAATCATCCAGCATGAAATCAGCACACCTTTGATCCTTGAGCCTCCATACTCAACCCTTGATCCCTGATCCTTATCACCAACCAATAGCCTTGCTGGTTGAAGAAAGATTCTGTCTGTTGGAATCTTTGAGTGTGTCATACCACTCCTTGATCCCTTTCTCTGACCCTACTGGTCCTGATCCCTGATCACCTTTCTGTAGCCAATCACGATTGATTGAAGAGGTCTTATTAAGCTTAAGACCTGGAGTGTTATACCTCCCCTTATCTTCTTTGGAGTTGCATTCTGCCAGCCTATTCTTGAGTCTCTTGAGAAGTGTTGAGGTTAACCTTGCTTCAAATCAGTTACTGTTTGCTTTGGAGCTTCTGAAACATTGTGCTTTTTCCTTTACAGCCACCCCCAGTTATCTGGTACCCTTCAAGCACTTGATTGCAGATAGTTGGGCAGGTTCATTGAGAACCTGGAGGTTGCTTGGGCTTGAGTTGATCATCCCCAATCTTCTGCTGACAACCAGAGTTATTAGCGTGTGGGCGTTGTTTACATACAACAGCTTTTGTTCTTTGAACTCTAAGGGGACTTTTACTTCTTTTCTTCAAGTTTTTCCCTGCTTAATGTTGTCTCAGATAGTGCTGTTCCGTCATTACCAAACTATTATCATCCTTATCCTCTACTCCTTGATTCCTCATTTACCAGGTTCTGGACCTTGATCTTGGTTACATTTAAATATTTTTGTAACACTCAGGAGGGGAGCCTAAACAGCACCTTTCCCCTCCACAGAACTGCCACGGCCTAGCACCGTTTTGAGTCTTACATTTGTTCCCCCGGGCGGGGATCTAACCAGCAACCTTGGGATTTACAGTACCAACTTGAAGAATCAACTCCAAAATCCAATCCGATTTTTTTTCTTTCTTTTCTTTTTCTGTTTGTTCTTTTTTTTAGATCTGATCCATGGAGGCAACTTGGTACAGAAGAACCCTTCAACATGGAATCTGCTGGATCTTCTTTATCCTTTTGGGCCAAGATGGTCAAAATCAAACCTCATAACAAAAATTTAGGCTTCAATGGGACCAACGTCAAATGATTCCTGGACTCCTATGAGATGGCTGTGGAAGTGGATGGTGCCAGTGAATATGATATGGCTTATCAGTTACGGTTTTTTATCTCTTCTGACAAAGTTATGGAGGTTATCAAATCTTTTGAGGGATTCAAAACTCACAACTGGTGGCTCCTGAAGGAGGCTATGTTGGCCTATTGGGGAAAAATAGATTTAGCCAGATGTAATTTTCAAGACTTGGATGCCCTGGTTTCTCAATGGATCTCCAATGGTGGTATCTCCTCAGCCTCTGACTATCAAACTTTCAGAAAATTTTGGGACCCTATCCAGTCCTATCTTATCCGGAACAATCACATTGATACATTGGACAAAATTTGAGTGCAATTTTTTCAGTCTTTCTCTCCAGGAGTGCAGGAAAGAATTAAGGATTAATTGGTGAAATCTGGATCCATGATCACAACAAGAGACAATTGGTTCAAGCTCCCTGCTTTCATGGTTCTTAGGAATACTGTGGATAAATTGATGAAAGTTCAAACAGCTCTCACCTTTGAAAAACCTAGAATCACTGAACCAGTCCTTGCCCCCTCTTTTCAAGCATCTAACGAAATCATGAATAAGATGGAAGCCAATTGCAGACCTAAACCCAATCCTCACAATCACCGGAAGACCCCTACTATAGATGAGATCACTAAATTACTTCAGGCATTTGAGAATAAAATAGATCAGAAAATATCCTCTTTAGCCACTCCTAAACCTGCTCATTCTGTTCCTAAGTCTACTATAGTCTGTTATTATTGCCATAGGGAAGGCCATGGTACCGGTAGATGTCCTGAACTCCAGAAGGACAAGGAGGAGAAGTTATTAGAGCAGAAGGGAAATAATTTTTTCCTTCCTAAAGGTGCTTTGATCCCTTTCGATTTGTCTCAACCAATCCATCATGTGGTGGCCTCATACCAACCACCAACTCCTAAGAAGGCATCCTTGGTCTCTGTGGATTTTTGATCATCATGTGAAACTCTGCAACCTTGGTATCCCCCAGCTATCACTTCTTCCAGCTTCCCTGGCACCTATCAATCCGATCCAGCTAGGAAACCCCATGAGGAACCAAAACCTCATAAGTCTCCTCCTGTTCCATCCTCCATTCTGTGAAAACCCGTTAAACGCCGATCTTCACCTGAGCCTCGTTCCTCTGATGTGGAAGACATGGAAGTAGAAAGGGAACCACTTATGGAAAGGTTCCAAAACAACTCTGATCCTCCCCCTCTGCAACCTGCCCAACCCTCAGATCCTCTTCCATCACCTATTACACCTGATCTTCCTCCCTCCACCCAGCCCAAAGTTTGATTTGAGAGGGGCATCTCCAAGGACTACCCTAATGCTGTGGAATGAGTATTAAAGAAAATTTCTGATCTTAAAATCCCTGATCTATCTGTGGCTGAACTCCTTTTGATCTCTCCATCTGTGGCAGAAGGGATGAAGAAATGGGTTTCTTGTCAACGTGTGGAGATTGGTCCGGACAAATTAAAGGTCTCCTCTGGTACTCTGATAGAGGATTCTGGTGGAACAGATCCCTCTTCAGAGACCAACCTGTATTCCTGTCCTCTTGGTTTTCTTCCATGTTGTCTTGGTGATTCAACAAAAACGGTTTCTCTCCTTGTGGATTTGGGTTCTCAGCTCAACTTGATTTTGGACTCCATGGCCTGCAAGCTTAAACTTAGCCCAAGGGTCAGTTTCAACTCTGCGGTCTATGGAATTGGGAATTAGTCCTGTGAAATGGTTGTTATTGCTAAGGATATTCCTGTTCAAATTGGTCAAAATATTGTTGGAACCTGTCACTTCTGGATCACTCGTCTGGATGGTCCCATGATCTTGGGAAGGCCTTTCTTAATGGACTTTGGTGCTAACCTGATGTTTTCTGATCAAGTTGGGGAGAGAATTCTCCTCCCTGATGCTGATGGCAGAAAGATTGAAGTTCCCCTTTGTTCATTGGATTCTGGTTGTTGGGAAAGAGACTTCCCTGGTCATCCTCCCAAATCTGTCCTGAAAGGAAAGCAGAAAGAAAACTCTCATTCCTTTCATCCTCATTTTTTAGCAGAATAGTTGGCCCTACTGATAGTTGTAGTTCTCCTCAGCCTCAGACTTCAACTCATGGACCAACTCCCGCCTCAGAGGCATATCATTCTTTTTCCTCATCATTTTCTTCTCATCCAAATAAGATCAAAACCCAAACACGTGAAAAATTCAAAAAATCCAAAAATATTTCTTCTCTGTCTGGATCCATTGTATCTTCTTTTCCTTTTTCTTTTTAGCCTGATCACTCATCCTCTATTCCGGTTTTGAATCTCCGCAATGAGTCTAAACTAGATCTTGATCTTGATTCTTTTCTTGGTAGCTTTGGTATGAAGGAGTCTGGTCTTAGGTGGAGGCAATTTGGGGGTAGAAGTAAGTCCTCCCAATTGTGCACCACCAAGGGCTTTTACTACTGTTGTTTTTGAAACTCTACCCTGTGCCACACATGTGAGAAATATTTTATCTTTTGGAACCTCTTTTATGGAGAAGGCACCTTTCAAGGACATAGCAGAACATTGGACTTGGAAGATGTTGGAACATGGCCTAAGTTTTTGTAGTCAGGTCTCACTGTTCAATGCTTGGAGGAAGCAGGGATTCCTCTCCTTTGCCACAAAGTACAAACCAGCTGCAAAGAAGGTCCAGCCAGTCAACCAACCAATGCCTCTCAACCTCAACCCTCCTCTTATGCGTCCTCTGCTATCCCACAATCCTTACTGGGGTCTATCCAAATCCCTCACTGGTTCATTTATTCCCTCTGGTTGGGTCACTGAAGAATGTCTGGAAGTGGTCAACTTTGGTCCAGATGGATGGCTTCTTCCTGATGAGTTAAATTTGATCAAAAATATTTTGTCTCTAAGGGAAAAATCTATTGCATTCTGTGAAGAAGAGAGAGTCTCTTGAAAGAATCCTATGGTCTTCCTTACATCATCCCTGTAGTTGAACATGACCCTTGGCAAAAGAAAAAGATCCCGATCCCTGCTGCTAAAGTCAACAAATTCATGAAGTTGGTCCGCGAACAATTCCGAACCGGTTTATACAAACAATTGACTTCTAGCTATTCCAGTCCTGTTTTCTGTTTTCTAAAGAGTAATGGTAAACTTAGAGTAGTTCATGATCTCCAACCTCTTAATAAAGTTACTATTAAAGACTCTGGCGTGCCGCCTGCCACTGAAGAATTTGTTGAATCCTTCTCTGGGAGAGCTTGCTATGGTCTAGGTGACATTATGGGTGGCTATGACAAATGATCCTTGCATCCTATTTCTTGTCCCCTCACTACTTTCAATACTCCCCTTGGTCAATTTCAGCTGACTCAATTGCCTCAAGGTGCCACCAACTCGGTTGCAGTCTATCAGGCTCAGATGATATGGATCCTCCAGGACAAAATCCCAGATCATGCGGGTATCTTTATCAATGATGGTGGGATTAAAGGGCCAGTTTCTGACTATGATAATGAGCTCTTACCTTGGCACTCAGGAACCCGACAATTTGTCTGGGAGTATGCTACTGTCTTGGAAAGAATTTTGTTTTGAATCGAGGAATCTGGCCTTACTGTCTCTGGATCAAAACTTGCCACCTGTGTCCCTGCCTTGGAAATTGTTGGTCATATAGTCTGCAAGGATGGAAGGAGGATGGCACCCTCTAAAGTCAACAAAATCATCTCCTGGCCTACCCCAATAAACCCAACAGATGTTAGAGGTTTCCTAGGTGTTGTAACTTATGTCAGGATCTTCATTCCCTCATTATCCAAAATCTGTATTCCCTTGCATTGCTTAACCAAGAAGGATGCTGAATGGATCTGGACCCAAGACTGCAAACGATCATTTCAGTTGCTCAAAACAATTGTTTGGAAAGACATTGTTTTGAAAAAGATCACTTATGGACCCGGAGCTGGCAAGATCAAGCTGGCAGTGGACTCCAGTTATCAATCTGTTGGGGCTGTTCTTACCCAGGAAGATGAAAATGGTTTGGATTGTCCTGCTCTGTATGAATCTCTTCTTTTCTCAGATGTGTAATCCAGGTACTCCCAGCCAAAACTGGAACTTTGCGGTGTGGCCCAAATGTTGAAGAAGCTTCAGACTGTCCTTTGGGGTCAACACTTCAAGTTACAAGTCGATGCACAATCTATTATTGAAATGATCAATGCCCCCAGCCTCCCAAATGCTCCAATGACTCTTTGGGTGGCTTTCATCCAGTTGTTCTCTTTTGATATTGTTCACAGGCCTGGAAAATCTTTTACCATGCCTGATGGCTTATCTCGACGACCTATTGGAGACAATGAATCAGACGTTGGAATGGATTTTGATGAGGAAGAACCCTTGGTCCGCCCTGTCTTTGCCTTCTCCTCCCAAAATTACACTGGTTTCCAGCAAGGTTTCTGGCTTAAGTTGGAGCAGTACCTTTCAACTCTCCAAAGACCCCCTGATCTCTCTGCCAAAGAATTTCGGTCCCTTAAAAGGAAGTCCTCCAACTTCTTTGTCCAAGGTTCTAGGCTTATGAAAAGGTCAACTCCTTGTGCACTTTTTGTGGTCACTATCCCTTCCAAGCAAGATTCAATCCTGGAAAATCTCCATGAAGGCCTTGGTCATCATGGGGAAACCAAAACTTATCAACAAATATCCGAACGATTCTGGTGGCCATCCCTGAAGAAATCCGTTGCTCAATGGTGTAAGAGTTGTGAAGTGTGCCAGAAACGTGATCTTAGGCGCCCGGCCAAAATTTGTTACCCCACTGGAGAGTCCACTGTCTTTGGGAGGATTTCTATGGATATGGTTCACATTAAGGCTGGTGGAGCTAAGTACCTCATTGTGGCTAGAGATGATTTTTCTGGATGGGTTGAAGCAAAGTTCCTTAAGAACCTCAGCTCTGAATCAGTAGCAGCTTTCCTTCATGAGGCTTGGACAATGCGTTATGGCTTGGCCCAATCTTACTCTACGGATGGTGGCTTGGAATTTGGTGGAAAACTTGCTGAAATGATCCAATTGCTCCCTGGACAACACAGAGTTTCTACTCCCTATTATCCTGAAGGACAAGGCATGGTGGAAAGAGGCCATGCTCCTTTGAAGGCTGCTCTTGTAAAATTGGCTGGTGAAAGTGGCAAGAATTGTCAAAATTTTCTCCCCTTGGTCCTCTTCTCTGATTGAATTTCCACTAAGAGAACCACTGGTTACTCTCCTTATGAAATCATCTTTGGTCAGAGGGCTGTTCTTCCTCTTGATCTTGAGATGGAGTCTTTCTTGGGCATCTCTTGGGAACAGGTTTCCTCAACTACTGACCTATTAGTTGCCAGATCAAAGCAACTGGAGTGGAGTAAAGATATTTGTAACAAATCTTATCAGAAGATGATGGAATCAAGAGCAAAATCAGTTTGGTATTGGGAAGATAAACACCGGAATCAAATCAGGGACCCTTTAAATCCTGGCAACCTGGTATTGGCTTATAATCGTTCCTTGGAAACTCAGTGGGGAAAGCTTTTTTCTAACCGCTGGAATGGTCCTTACCAAGTAGTCCGTCAAGTTAGAGGTGGATCATATCTTTTGGAGGAGCTGGATGGTATTCAGATGGCCAGAAGGTTCTCTGCTGATCGGGTCAAGAAATTTCACTCTTGTGGAGGCAACTTGGTCCGGAAGTAAGTCCTCCCAATTGTGCACCATCTGGGCAAGATCCTTGTTGTTTTGTGAAAACTCTACTTCATGCCACGCGTGTGAGCACTTGGGACGCCTCCTTCATTTTATCTCAGCCATTTCTAGGATTTTTTGTTGAATCAACATATTTTTTTCTCAACCACTCTCAAGATCAAAATGGCCATTCTTTGGTCTCAATCATCTTTCTTTCCTTTCTTTTTCTATGGCATCAAACTCGGGAGCAGACTAGGGACATTCTGTAAGTTGGGGAGAGATGTGGTGCCCCATCCTGGACACCCTGGCCGCCTTAAGACCTCAATCCATAAACTGTTGCGCAAATGTACCATCCGGCCGAACAACTTATCCTTGGGCTCATCCAAACTGTCCTTTATCCGCGTGCGCCGCGCGCCCTTTATCCGCGTTGCTCATCATCCTTGCCGTTGCGGGTTGCTTGTCAACTCCGCCTTTGTTGTTGCGCGTCCTCACCCTTGTTGTTGCGCGTCCTCAACTTTGTTGTTGCGCTTCCTCAATCTCCTTATTGCTACCGTCGCGCCGCGCTCATCCATGATTTACCGGATCCATCCCAACCGCACCTCAAAGCATTTGGCAAATCCTCAGATCCGTCAAATCTCCCATCTCACTTGATCTCTCAATTGTGAATCTCAAGCTTGTCAGGATTTACTCAACTGTTTCAAGCCGATCTCCTATCTGCCCATCTGCGCTCTCACGGACTTCATCCGTCACCTTTCCTGGGGATCTCCCACCCACTTCCGCCTTTGGACAAGGGGTGAAGAGTGCCAACTACCGCCCGCGGACATCCGCGGCGGTTTGGTTCATTTATCTTTCCCACCCCGTCCGCCTTCGGACAAGGGGTGGGTGACTCTGGTATTGTTGCGCGCGCCCATCCACATACGGACGCAAGTGACCACATGGTTGTCTTCCCTTTTCCGCTCTATTTGTAGAATCCATTGTACATAGTCTAACAGGGCCTCCTGCCCATATAAGGAGGGGCTCTCCCCTGCCTTTTTGATCATCATCAGAGCATGAAACCATTGGAGCATGGAATAATCCAGCATGAAATCAGCACACCTTTGATCCTTGAGCCTCCATACTCAACCCTTGATCCCTGATCCTTATCACCAACCAATAGCCTTGCTGGTTGAAGAAAGATTCTGTCTGTTGGAATCTTTGAGTGTGTCATACCACTCCTTGATCCCTTTCTCTGACCCTACTGGTCCTGATCCCTGATCACCTTTCTGGAGCCAATCACAATTGATTGAAGAGGTCTTATTGAGCTCAAGACCTGGAGTGTTATACCTCCCCTTATCTTCTTTGAAGTTGCATTCTGCCAGCCTATTCTTAAGTCTCTTGAGAAGTGTTTAGGTTAACCTTGCTTCAAATCAGTTACTGTTTGCTTTGGAGCTTCTGAAACATTGTGCTTTGTCCTGTACAGCCACCCACAGTTATCTGGTACCCTTCAAGCACTTGATTGTGGAGAGTTGGGCAGGTTCATTGAGAACCTGGAGGTTGCTTGGGTTTGAGTTGATCATCCCCAATCTTCTGCTGACAACCAGAGTTATTAGCGTGTGGGCGTTTTTTACATACAAAAGCTTTTGTTCTTTGAACTCTAAGGGGAATTTAACTTCTTTTGTTCAAGTTTTTCCCTGCATAATCTTGTCTCAGATAGTGCTGTTCCGTTGCTACCAAAATATTATCATCCTTATCCTCTACTCCTTGATTCCTCATTTACCAGGTTCTGGACCTTGATCTCGGTTACATTTAAATATTTTTGTAACACTCAGGAGGGCAGCCTAAACAGCACCTTTCCCCTCTGCAGAACTGCCACGGCCTAGCACTGTTTGGAGTCTTACAACGTTCTCTTCCTCTGAAGATGATTCTGATTCCAAATTAAGTTATTCTGATTCACTTTTAGTCTCTTCCTCTGAACTATGAAATTCAGATTCAGATTCTGCCAACTTTGACTAAAAATTAATCATTAGTTAGTAAATAAGCTCATTAACCCAAAAAGATGAACACATCCCAAAAGAAAAGACTTACAATCTTTTTCCTTTTCTTGTTTGGAGCACTTCTAGCCCCTTTTTCCACCTTGAGTTGTTTTTCAACCTTCTAAAACCAAGATGATTCTTGCAGCATATCTGTCAATTTTGGCCTGCCCCTACTTGATTGTAAGACTTTAGGTTCAAGTCTTGGCTTTGATCAATATTTTGTAATCTTCTGAATGATATACTTCAATAGGCCGCTTTGCTCATTATCTGTAGATTCCAAGATCATTCCATTCAATTTTTCACATAATTGAGGAATGCTTAGCACTTCATCAACATTGAACTTAAAAAATTAAAAAGGATCAACCATTAGTGAATTAGTAATCATTAATCAAAAAGCATTAATCACGTAGTGATTTGAACAATTTAAATTGAAAAATCCAACTTAAGCCAACTTACAGAACTAGAACTGCAAGGGTCAGAGTCCAACCTTTACTGAGGATGAACATCTTTGGGCACCATGGATCCTCTGAATGCTAGACAGTCACCTATTTGTGGGAACAGGGCAAACCCATAGTCTTGAAATATGACTTGGTGCACACTTTGCCATCATGATCACTTTTGAATTTGTCAAATTGTTCCCTAATAAGATGAATTTCCTCTAAAGACAATTTTTAACCCAATGGTAAAAGTTCAGGTGGAAGAACTGTACCTAACTTAATTGATAAGCTATAAAGTGACACATGAACCAATTTAATTTGATTCAAAACTGTTCCATCAAGGCTTTTCAAAACATCCAACAGGTTTCCCACAGAGTTTTCAAAGAATTGTTTGAGAGTTTCATGGGCCCCTTCAACCCAAGATATTGTTTTGTTTCCAAAATCTGGGGTAATACAAGTTCACGCTGTTACAAACGTCTCTTTGATAGGAAAGGTTTTATTTTAAATATACTTGAGTACATCCTCATAGTCTTTGAAGAAACAATATACAAGTCAAAAGGTCAGAAACCAAAACTAGGAAGAATAAGAAGCAGTTATTTGGACCTATTCTGAGTTCCACATCATTGACCTCTGTATCCTACTTGGTCTTTGAGGCCCCATACTTTTCCTGCAGAGTCATAAAGCTTTGCCATACTTCAAAGTTATTAACAAAGCGCACTTTACAGTTTGTTTGTATGTTCTAGACAAGTGCCAAGTGCAAAATTGTCTTGATGACTCAGGGAAACTCAATTCAATATCAAAAAATCAGAGCTTTTTCATTTTCCTTCACAAAGACTTTTGGAAGTCTCTCAGGATCATAAGCCAAATCCTTTAATGCATTTACAGACCAACTGAAGAACTAAAAAGTTTCTTTTTTATAAAAACAAGAGCTTTTGTGAAAGTTTTCTGATTGGCTATCATTCCTACAACATGAAATAGCGGGGTTTTGTACTTATTTGTCTTATAAGTACAATACAACATAGCAATATGATGGAATTGTTTTGAAAGCTTTACTGCATCAGGATGTGCTAAGTACAGGGCCTCCAAGTGACACTCTCCACTGAACTTTGACTAGTGAATCCAACTTGTTTTTACAAGCTGTTCATAGAGTACCTCCATAACACTTTTACCCTTTAGTTCTGCAAGTGTTAGCTTCTGCTTAGTTTTATAGATTGTTTGGTCATCAACATAATCCTGCCAATCAATATTTCTCAATTTTATCTTAAGCTTTAATTTATTGAGCCCATCTTTCATCCCTTCCTTAAGTAGATCCAAGGCTTGCCCAGAGAATCTCCTCAGTTGAGGATGCACAGAGGGATTTTCAGATGGTTGATGGTTATGTTGGGTTTCTTTATAGGAGATTTTCCACAAGGGGTCTGCCTTTGTGCAACTTGCATGGATTAAAAACTTGCACCCAACCTTCCTTGTGTGAGTTTGTCTAGAAAATTTGCTAAGAAGATTTCCTGAATAGGAACCATCAAAATCACAGGCCAAATCCACATATTTATCTTTCTTTGAGTTTAAAAACTTCAGAGCGTAACCATGCTTCATAGCCCATGTTTGAAAATATTTTTGTGACTCTTCCCTAGTAGGAAAATCTCTCACAGGAGGTGAGTCAAGTGTATCTGGCACCAATTCAATGGTTAGGTTTTGTAGTTTCATAGTTACATGCACCCATTAGTTTCAATCAAATTAAATCCGGCAAAGGCCTCAGTAACATAAAATTTTACTCATGAGAAGAGGTCAAATCCCACTGTGAAACATTTTGTTTCTCAATTTTAACCCTTGATGAGGATGCAATTGGGCCTTCCAATGTTTCATTACCCAAATCCTTTTTTTCTTTTTCCAAAGCTTTGTTGATGGCACTATCAATATAGACCTTCCACGCATCCATTTTAAAATAAGGAGGGCTTGCCACTCTTCCCATGCAAAAAAATACAATGGTATAATTCAGTATTCAATCCAACTTTCAATTGAAAAAACAAATTTTGCTCACTTTTGAGTTGAGAAAGAATTTTTTGCAGACTTTTATATGATTTCAATTTTCACTTTACTTTCACTTTGGTTTCACTTTAAAGTCACTTTGATTTCACTTTAAAGTAACTTTGGAATTTCCAGGTGTGGAACAAAAGTCCCAGAAAGTATGTGCTGATCCCAAATTTGAGTTGAAGAAACCCAAGTGTGGTCCAGGGGGTGCCCAAAATTCTGACACAACTTCCCGGAGGTTGTGCACCCCCAAAGATGGCAGTTTTGAGCTTTTTACGGGGTACACGACTTGGATTGCTGTGCTTGGGGGGTAAACTGCTCCTACAAAACCCCCCGGGAGTTTCACGTGTTTGAAACGGCCCTTTGTAGTTTTCTATGGGCCCCCACGGCTCATTTGAGCCTTGTAGGGCCCTACACAACTAGCCAATGGTTGGAGCCATGAATTTAGCATCACTCTTCTTTTAATTTGAATTCTGCCATGATATTCTTGAGTCCCTTGAGAAGGGCTGGGTTATTCTTTTTAGAATTTATTACTGATTTGCTTCCAGAGCTTCATAAAACAAATTGCTTTGTTTTGTACAGCCACACACAGTTATCTGGTACACTTCAGGCGCTTGATTACAAGGAGTTGGGAAGGTTCATTGAAAATCTGGTGGTTGGTTGGGATTGAGTTGATCTTTCCTATGGTTCTGCTGACAACCAGAGTTTTTAGCCTGGGGGTGTTTTTACTTACAACTGCCTTGTTATATTTAACTCTGAACCAATTTTAACTTAGTTTGTTCAAGTTATTTCACCCACCATCTTTCCTCAGATAGTGTTGTTCTATTTCTTTTAACTACTGTCAAAATTCATCCTTTCCATTGATTCCTTATTTAAATGGTTCTGGATCTTGATTCTGGTTACATTTAAATATTTTTGCAACACTCAAGAGGGAAGCCTAAAAAGCACCTTTTCCCCTTCACAGAACTGCCTGGGGCTCAGCACTGTTTGGAGTGTTACAAAATTAAAGAAACCTTATTCTGAAAGCTATGCTAAAAAGGGCATAAAAAATAAAATTTGTAAAATTCACAAACACTCATTGCAATCAGCCTAGACTCTTTTTTATTCTTCAAAAAATAAAAATCCATTCATTTTTCTGTCTCTCTCCCAACTCAGTCTTTGTATCATTTTGTCATTACTCTCCACTTGCATCCTTTGACTAGCTACAGGATTTTTTCTCTCTGTTTTGTTCCATTCTCATTTTTCCAAACAACCCTTGTCATTTCACTTTCTATTTCTATTTCTTCTGTCAAAATTCTCCCACTAATATACTCACTAGGATGGACCTGTGTATTCATCACATCGTTGATTAAAACACCAGTATTGGAAGAATATTTAATCAAGGCTTTAAGATTTGAAAGAGATTCTAATGACCTCATTATTTAAAACAAAAAAGGATATCCAGGGTTTAATTAGCTACTTTATTCATACTAAAAGTGTATTCCTCAACTTCCAAAAATCATTCAGGGGCGTTTTACCCATGTTTTTGGTTGATATTGAATATAATCATCACTCCTGGTTCTGATTTTTCAACATGGTCAGGATGGTCAACATTGAATTTCTAAAAAATTGATCCATGAAGTGCATGACTTAACTACACAATAAAAGCATAATTTTAGCTGGAATTTCCAAAAAAGCACCCCAATTTCAAATTTTTAAAAAAATAGTTTTTTTATAGGTTGATCTTGTTGACGGATTATGCAGAGCCAAATTGTTAGCTTCATGAAACCCACAACAGAAGTGGGGAGAAATAATTGGTGAGTCAGTAAGACAAAACCAATCTATAATGTCTTTCCAATTTTTTTCTCCTTGCTGATATTCCTTTTTGGTGGCACCATTGTAGAATAAAAATCAATTAGGAGAATTTGAAAGCTATGATTATGTAACACCCCTCCTGATTTTCAGCCAGCGACTATGCAGAATCAACTGACAAAGCCACCACCAACTAAAAATATAAATAAAAAGAAAATAAGAAAATTAAGGAAATATTAACATAAAACAAAAATAGAAGATTAAAACTTAACCAGTAAGAAAAGCAGAAATATTAGTAAAAAAATAGATTCCTGGTGCCAATATAGGTAGGGTCACCCACTGGCACCACCCCCAAAATCTTACTCCTTCAGGTGTAACCATGACACACATGTGTATCACACCCATCAAATCCAGAGGTATGGGTTTCTGGCAAAAAATAAACCCATAGTTATGCCTAGTTTAGGATTTATAGACAAAAATATATTTTGTCCATAACCCTGCATGCAGCTGCGGACACCGCATTATGGAGCCCCAACACACCCAAGCCCCATGGGTAGTTGCACAACTACCTTGCACAAGCCTGGTGTGGTTGATACCAAGCAAAGGCATTGCAAGTATTCAAGAAATTAACTTGCAATTTCTCAAAGTTGTTGCTGAAGAGCAAAAGCCTCACAAGTAGTCAAGTGAATACCTTGCAATGGCCCAAGGTGGTTGCTACCAACAGCCTTGTAAGTAGTTGAGAAACTACCTTGCAATAGCACCAGGTGGTAGCTACTGACAACCTTGCAAGTAGTTGGTCAACTACCTTATGCAGGCCCAATTCATTTGCCACCTGGTGACAGCCCCGCTGGTAGCTCAGCAACTACCTTGCGCAGGCCCAGAACAACCAGCTGGGCTGTTGCCCAAGGACACTCACCAGCACCCAAGAGCCGCCGCCCTCTCCCAAAAAAGAAAAAGTGCTTTAGGGTACCTCAAATACACCCTACAGCCTTTTTCCACACCACATGGCACCCACAGAGCACCACCATGTGGTGGAGAAAAGTAGGAAAATGACTAATCCAACCAAAAATCTAGAAAAATTGGGCCCTGCACCCTTTTTGGAACTATACTAAAGGTTGTCAGGGCCCCTTTAAAAAGATCTGTACAGATGATTTTGACCCAAAAGGGTACTTATTAGATAATTTAACACCCTGAGAGTGCATTGTGGTGGTTATGAATGGACGCAAGTTTGAATGGACTGCGCACTCTGCGCTGTGGAATTCAGAAGTGGGCTTCTCCTAAAATGGTTCCCAAGTTTGGAAGTTATGGATCCCTTGCATCTGTAAACACTGAGTGTTACTGTTAACCGTTCAAACAAGAGATGGAGAGGTAGAGAATAAATAGAGATCAGAGTAAAAGTGCCTTAAAACCCTGATGATCCTTTGTGATTCAATCTGCCCTTCTCCCAATCCATCCAGGTTGAGGGTGCAGTTTTATTACCCTTACCCTCAACCCTAACCTAGGTACAACCAGAAGCAAGCAAGAATAATGAAATACAACCCCTAAGTGCAGAACCCTAGACCCAAGCCTATCCTTCCATCCCATAATCCACATCCCATAACCCATACCCCATAGTCCATCCGTATTGCCCGCCTGCCATTACATCCACCCGGTTTGTCATTCTCATGACGCAGCCCCTGTGCGGCGCCCAACTGGGAGCCACCCCCACATGTCCGCATCCTCCCAAAGCGCCATTCCGGATATCCAAGGTATATCCATGCGTCTTGCAATGTGCAATCAGCGCTCAATTGATTCAAACCAATCCAATCCACCCCTTGCCTCCGGAGGCCAAGCTCAACTTGACTGCTGCTGAGCCTGCAGCACCGCTTGCTGAAAAAGGCCATCCATTGCTGAGAGCGCAGCGCGCAGCCTATTCCAAATTGCGTCCATAAAAGAACACCACATCCCCCCCAAACTTGAGTTCTGTCCCCAGAGATCCATAAGTATCCCACCTACCCCTGCCTTCCCTATTTAGCCTTCAGGCTTGTGAGAATCTTGAGAGAAATAAGAGCTGTGCGCAAGATCTGCAAGAGTAAGAAAAATCTGCACCACTGAGAGTATCTGCTGAGAGTGAGAAAACCCGTGTCACTGAGAGTATCCGCTAAAGGTACCTGGACCATCCCAGACAAACTGCCAAACAGTTCCCCAAAAACATCAACAGAATGGAGATAGCGCAAAGAAAACCAGCCGCGCACGCACATCCTTGAGAGAGAGAGAAAAAGAAAAATTATCTGCCCAAACCCATCCACACCATCCATCTATAAGATAACCAAAGAAAACTGAAAAAGATTTTTTTTAAGCGCAAACCCGCTGCCAAGCCCATGCCTTGCTCTTCAACCCACATCCATTCCGTGACAAGCACTTTTGTAGTTCCCTGAATCATCCATTAGAATTCATTCATGCATTTGAATCCAGAATGCGGGGCTCATCCATGCATACGTGGGCCCAGCATTGTGCTGTTCCCGTACCTAAAAGAAACTCATCCTAGCCAGCAATAATCCCAAAAGCCAATCCAGAGAGAAGGAAATAAGAAAACAAACATTCAGGGGTGTCTAGTTGTTTGGGCTGTGAACCAACTAGAGAACCCCCTCACCAAATCCAATCATATCCCCTATCCATCCATTGTTCCCCCCCCCCCAACTTGACTGCTGTCCCTTGCAGTATGCAATTGTTTACTCCACCGGATGCAAAGCACACACGGTCTTGTTCTCAGAAGAAGAATCCGCATTGTTGTCCCTGCCGCTATCCAAACCAGCTGTAAGTCTTCTATCAACCGCGCATCCTTCCCCACTTCCCACATGCTCCTTGCTAGTCAACCGCCTGCACAAAGCCAGAGCTTGCTCCCTGCAGTAACCTTTGCCAACTAGTCAAAATCCACCTCTGGCCCACCCTTGCAAACCAACTCCGCACCAAGGTCCTCCCCCTCCTCTCTTGCCAAATCCCACATCCCCTTTCCCAACCCCTGATCACAGATTGTGGTTTCAAATTTCCCGCCAGACAAATCTTTCATTGTCAACGCTAATGTCCCTGCCTCTGGATCAAGCATCCTTTGAGCTTGGAACCAAAACATGCATGGCCATCCTAAAATAGCCTCCCCACAATTAACCAATAGAAAATAAAGTGTTTTACGGACCCTTGCAACCTCAACCTCTTCCTCCTCCACAACCCCATCCATGCAAAAAGCCCCACCATTAAGCGCGCAAAGCCCCATTGCTCATTTCTGCCAAACCAATCCCAATTCATCAACCAATCTAGACAAAAAGAGATTCACCATAGAACAGCTATCCACCAGTGCCCACACCTTCCTTCCAGCAATCTTCATTGGAAGGTAAGCCAGTGGAGTTGAAACCAATTTCATCACTGCTAGCTTGCGCTCCGCATCATCCCAAGCCTAGTTCACCCGCTGCACCGTCAGAGGGATCCTATTGTGTCCGCAATCCTTCAGCGCTTGAAAAATCTCATCTACTACCACCAGCAACACCGCCTCCAACTCCTTCAAGGTCAAGGGAATAGTTGTTTTGTTCCCCATCACTCTGGTCACAATTTCCACCTCCTTCTTCTTCCCCACCAGATTTACGGGCTGTCCATCCGTTTCCAGAATGCGCGCAATTGGCTTAGGAGCTTCTGGCGGTACCCTTTCCTTGGTGTCCACATCCATCCTTTCCACCACCGCCAACTCCTCCATTGCTAATACCCTCACTTTTGCTTCCATGCACAGTGGTTGCCACACCCCTGGGCCAGTGACAATCCCCAGAAAAGCTTGAGCAGTTACCACAGCTTCCTGTCCTCACGCCCGCACTTGATCCATGGGGGTTGGATTCCCAGGTTCCGTGGAGATCCGCTTGCCCCTTGGTAACATGAATCCCATTCCCACCAGTTAAACCAATTGCGCCTTGAGTTCCTTTGTCAAGTTATTGCACCCCAACCGCCAATGACCCCTTTCCCCGCAATAATTTCATAACCCTGGCTCTGGCAGGTTCAATGGGGGAAGCCATCCCCCAATGTGAGAAGGCAGATTGCGCAGCCCTGAAAACGGTCAACACAGGAAAATCCTTAAATCCTTGATCAATTCCATCATCTTTCTAATCTCGGGGCTTGTTGTTGGTGGTATTTCCAGAGCATGTTCTGTTTTCAAGGGTCCCACAACCAGAGCTTGAATTGGTGCTGCTGGAGTGTAGTAAGCAGACTTCTTTGAACCCATTGGGAATGACCTTTCCTTGTCCTCCATCATTTCCTCCAAGTTCAACTTGCTTTCCACCACCCAACGGATGATAAGGATGTCTTGAACCAGCGCAATACTCCTATCCAAAAACCTCTTTACCAATTTGTTGTTGTACAAGTGATGCTGCACCCACCTGCACACTTGGGGGCCAAGTCCTCCCAAATACGCCTCTTCATTGCGCCCATCTTCCCCAATATCACCTTGTTCTCTTCCAGGTGTAAAAATACGTATGCACTTACGCATGTGCTACGTATAAGTGTAATCCAAATTGGATGCACACATGGACCTCTCCGGCCCATTGGACACTCACATGGACCATACAGGCCTGTGTGGATGTCACGGATTTGGGGCAACTTGCTTCAAAACCCGTGAAACAGGCTCATTGGTACACGGGCCCAGTGAGTTTTATGGGCAAATACAGCCAGATGGGCTTGTATGAGCATAATTGGGCCCAAGGTTTATTTTGGACATACTTTGCCAGACAGGCTGGCCCGCCAAAGTATGGTTTACTTAGTTTTTGGGCTTGGGGCGGCCCTTTGGGCGGCCGCCTGTGTTGCAGCCGGTTGGGGATGCCTCCTGCTTTGCGGCCTGCTTGGGGCTGCTGCCAGGGTTGCGGGCCACTCAGGGCCGCTGCCTGTGTTGCGGCCCGCTTGGGGCTGCTGTTTTTGCCCTTGGCCCATCTATGGGGCCCAACGGCCTGCACGGGGCTGTTTTTGCGGCTGCCCCGCTGGGTGGAAGTGTAGAGACTCCAAGGTATAATGGGATTATTTAGCAAATAGCTTGCTGGCAGTCACTAGAAGGGGAATTTAGTTTACTACTAGTCTTGAATAGATAGAGGTAGGCTAAGGTGGTTTTAAATTGCCTGCCCTTCTGAACTATAATAAGTATGCACAATAATTTTTTTTAATTAGTTGCTGGTTTCTTTGAGACTTAAAAAAGGTCTCTTATCAGACCTAGATTAATTACTAATAGAAATTTTTAGGAATTGCAAGACTATTCCAGGTTGGATTGGATTACTGGCAAGCTTCCACCAATTGATAATCAAGAATTTTCAACTTTTTCCGACTATTTTTCCTATTCCAATTAAAGGATTTAAGGGTTGACTAAAGGGTGTTTAACCAGTAGGAGGACCCAAAGATGGGCTTGCCAACAGGGAGCTGGGCGGAAAAAAAGGTTGGTTGGTTGTTCTGTTGTGCTCTTCCTCTTCTATGAATTTACTAAAAAATAAGGGGTTTTCCCTCTTAAAAATAGGTGCTGAATAACAGGCCTTTTCTCAAGGACCCTTCTTCAAGAACACCAGGATTTTGGGTCAAATGGTCAATGATAATTTTTTTTTTGATCCTTTATTTCATTTTAACTTGATTCTGGTTCACTTATAACTGGGTACTGGTAAGTAACTGGTCAGGCTGATGCCATATTTCAAACACTGGGCAGAAGCTATGCTAGACAACTTGGATAGGGCAAAAGAGGCCCCTTAAATAGAAAAAGACTTCCTCAGGGGATGCTCAGGGCTCCCCTGAGTGCGGTTCTGAGCCTCTCTCTGCACATTTGAAGCACAGGAGGGTACATTTACATGAGACAGATCATTCTGGTGATAAAATGTGTAAATCAGGCTGAGAGATAACTGTATTTTTTAGGTCAATCTTTGAGAGTCAGGCTAAGATATGAGATCAGAGATAGGAATGGTGTGATCTGGATGCTTCTGAGTTCTTATCTTGTATAAAAAATGATGCAGAAGTTTCTGGCAGCTTGAGTTAATTTTTCTGGTTGGGAAAAGCATGAAACATGCTTGGCAGCTGCAAGCCCTCTTTGGTAGCTTGAATGGTGTGACCTGCATGGGTTTGGTGGTGGAAAGTCATGTGCTGGGTGTTTTTTAGGATGCTTCTGAGCCGTTATCATGTATAAAATTTTGCAGGAACTACATGCATGCTGTTTCAATGTAATTAGTTGTGGAGATATGAGGTATGCTGTTTTACCGCATGTCCCCTTGTGTAACTTGAGAGTGTGGCTTGCAGGTGTTTTATGGTTGATATGGTGGCAAACTGAGTATCAGAGTGCTTGAGATGATACTTCAAATCCCTTATCTAGTGGTGAAAGATCCAGAAAAGTCATGTATACTGAGTTGTTATTGCTGGTTGGTGAGAATTGAGATATACTTGGCTGCATGAGCCCCTACTTCTGGTGGTGCATGTGTGTGTGTTGTATGGTTGGAATGGTGGCAAACTGAGTATCAGAGTGCTTGAGAGGACACTTCAGAGGGATTATCTGGTGGTGAAAGTTCCAGAAAAGTCATGTGTACTGAGTTGTTATTGCTGGTTGGTAAGAATTAAGAGATACTTGGCTGCATGAGCCCCTACTTCTGTTGGTGTATGTGTGTGTGCTGTATGGTTGGAATTGTGGAAAACTGAGTATCAGAGTGCTTGAGAAGATGCTTCAGAGGGCTTATCTAGTGGTGAAAGTTCCAGAAAAGTCATGTGTACTGAGTTGCTATTGCTGGTTGGTGAGAATTAAGAGATACTTGGCTGCATGAGCCCCTACTTCTGTTGGTGTATGTGTGTGTGCTTTTTGGTTGGAATGGTGGAAAACTGAGTATCAGAGTGCTTGAGAAGATGCTTCAGAGGGCTTATCTAGTGGTGAAAGTTCCAGAAAAGTCATGTGTACTGAGTTGTTATTGCTGGTTGGTGAGAATTGAGATATACTTGGCTGCATGAGCCCCTACTTCTATTGGTGCATGTGTGTGTGCTGTCATTTTTCTGTTCATATTTTGTAACTGACAAATTTAGTCAGCCTTAGATCTATCTTACTGCTTTTATTATCCTATTATTATTGTCTCAGGCCACTTCTGGGGGCTCTCTATTTGTTTTAACCCTGCTACCCTAGGCCCCCTTTGGGGTTCTCCAGTTGTGCTTAAATACTGGTCCTCCCCTTGGACCAGGAATCAAAATCATCTGATTACCAGTCAACAATACCGGAGTGCCCCATTCTTCTCATCAGATCAGTTCCTCTTGACTATACAAGACATATCCCCTCTCTATTGGCTCTTTGTAGCCTTATTATTCCTCCTCATCAGGCTCCTCCATAGCCTACCATTACCGTTTCATCCCTCATGGCAATATAGTCATTCTTCAACTCTTCACGGTTAAAAGCCAAAATCTCATCCCACTAAGCTATCCAGTCAACTTCATTGTTCCAACTGGTTTACTTATCATTATCTTCTCAACCCATCTTGCCCCTTTGCCGATTTGCTGCTCAGCCTTGCAACTCCTATTACTACATCTCTCATTGGATCATTCATCATCCATTCCATCTTCATCCCTGCTCTACGGCATCATCCCTCTCACCCCCACCAGCCTTATCTTCCATCTGCTCCCATCTTGAGTATCATCCATCCCCCTTGTCCACTGCTCCCCTCAATCAAATCTCCTCCAGATTAGAGCACTCTCATCTCACTCCACCATCTTGGGACTCAGTCGGTTCTCAACCTATCCATCCATCCCAATCCTTCAACCATGGTCCTCCTCCACCCCAATCTACTACTCACCTCCCCCATCAATATTCCCCACAAATTTGATCACAAGTCTACTCAAAAGGCCCAAGTGATCCGTAAGGAACGTCAATCTCCTAGGTTCAATCATGTTCACGATTCCATTGGATCCACTCAAAACCCTCCTCAATCAATCCTTGATTCCTCATCCTCCGCCTACTCTTCCTCCTCATCTCATCACTCTACCTTCTCATCTCATTCACCAACTAACTCATCCACTACTACCACCCACACTAACCCTCACACCCTTCATCATCCACCACCACCACCCTCATCCTCATCCTCATCCTCATCTCATCAACCCCTACTCACTCATCCCTCAGAATCAAATCATCAAAGACTCAAATCAATTCAAGAATTCATTCAAACCGAATCTAACTATACCTCTGATCTACTCATCATCCAAGATATCTATCTACTCCATTCAACCGGTTGCCCTCCTCTCCCTCCTCCCATCTCATCCCAAGATTGTCTCATCATCTTCTCCAACATCATCCAACTCACTCAACTTGCTTGATCCCTAACCAATCATCTCATTTTAGCTCATCCCCTCAATCAGATTGGACTCTGCTTCATTCAATTCTTACCTAGGATTGAAAAATCATTCACAACCTACTGTTCAAAGTATCAATCCGCCCAAAAGAGGTTGGATCAACTCATTCAAAAGGCCAACCCTGCCCATCAGAATCATCTTGCTCAATTTGATAAACTCTCCTCAACCATCAATCAATCCTCCAATCTCCATCCCTTGATCCAATACTTACAAAACTGTGAATCCTTATGGCAAGGGATGGTATGGTCCGCGTCGCCAAATCCATCAATGAAAATAAGCGTAGGCATGAGCTCATGGGTCAATTCATCAATTGATCAATTGCCACAAAGTATGCCGTCCGGTTGGTGGTACCCCAGAGGAACTCGGATTGGAAATGGAACACACCTCCAGAACTGATTGAAGTCAAACAGACCTTGAAGGCACTCCAAGCCTGAGTGATCGGATTGAAAAACTTGGATCGCTCAATTCAACATTGGATCCTCTCTACCAATTGTTTGGTTGAAGCCTTCAAATCGGTCTACTTGCTCAACTCATCCTCTAACCACAATCGGCTTAACGCCAATCACCTAGATCGTTATCAACGCCTCGCCCTACGCTGTGCTCTCAATTTTCCATTCCAATACTTGCACCAACTCATCAAATCAGCCATCATACCCAAGATAAAAGAGTTGATTGGCTTGTACTTGAAACCAATCAAGCTTATTGACAAGTACAAACAAAGAAAACAATTGATCGCGACAATCAAAGTCACCGGCAATCTTGAGAACGCTGACAACAACAACAACAACAACAATTGAGTGACAACCTCAGCATGTTTGACCAAGACAATCACGACAACAAGTTTACCTCTCATCTCCTCCGCTTCATGTGCTACATCACCAAATTGCTCCATTGCTTGCTTCCTCCCTTGCAACCTTGCTCTTCCACCTCTCAATCTCACTTGTCACCTTCCTCATCCCCACATCCCTCCATTACTCCATCTCAATTGCTCACTCGCTCTCCTCCATCTCATCCGCTCCACATGCTACATCATCAATTGCTCTCCTCCATCTCATCCTCTCCACACGCTACATCACCACTCGCTTGCTCCGCTCCATCTCAACCGCTCACTTGCTCTCCTCCATCTCATCCGCTCCACATGCTACATCACCACTTGCTCGCATTGCTCCATCTCAACCACTCGCTTGCTCCCATCCATCTCCTCTGCTCCACCTGTTACATCACCAAACCATTCTCCCATTGCTCTGCCTGCTACTTCTTTACTCGCTCCATCTCCAACATCAATACACCCATCATCAATACGATTCAATCATCATTCCATCCATCAATCATATCAACAACATCCAACTCTAATCAACATCAACAACCTTCAATTCAACTCCAACAAAACATTAACATTCCTTCCATCTAGTATTGAACAGGCTGGTGTGTTGGAATCCTCCCATTCTTTTGTTCAATACTATCTGTATATACCTTTCTATTATCCACCCTCTTTTATTACTACAATCACACTCATTATAATTCAAGACAATCATCACCCACCATTATTCAACAACTGCTACCAATCCATTTCATCACCATCACCATCACCATCACCATCACCATCACCATCACCATCACCATCACCATCACCATCCCCATCACCATCACCATCATTAGCTTTACCATTACCATTACCCTCATCTATCATCATATCATCCTCCCCATCATGCTAGGCAGCTATGCCTGAGGTCCTTGTTGCTCCTCTTAAAATAGTAATATCACTCCTCCCATATCATGCTAGGCAACTATGCCTGAGGTCCTTGTTTCTCCTCTTAAAATAGGCTTTCATCATGCTAGGCAACTATGCCTGAGGTCCTAGTTGCTCCTCTTAAAATAGGCTTTCATTCCCCATCTCATATGCTGAAAAGGTGGTGTCTTTTCATCCTTTCTCAAATCTCATATCTCTCATTCTCATGTTCTTTTCTCATATTCTCATGAATCTCTGAAATGTTGATTGGTCTAAAATTGGTTCCTAAATTTGTCAGTTAAGGTGGTGTGTTGTCATTTTTCTGTTCATATTTTGTAACTGACAAATTTAGTCAGCCTTAGATCTATCTTACTGCTTTTATTATCCTATTATTATTGTCTCAGGCCCCTTCTGGGGGCTCTCTAGTTTTTTTAACCCTGCTACCCTAGGCCCCCTTTGGGGTTCTCCAGTTGTGCTTAAATACTGGTCCTCCCCTTGTACTAGGAATGAAACTCATCTGATTACCAGTCAACAATACTGGAGTGCCCCATTCTCCTCATCAGATCAGTTCCTCTTGACTACACAAGACATATCCCCTCTCTATTGGCTCTTTGTAGCCTTATTATTCCTCCTGATCAGGCTCCTCCATAGCCTACCATTACCGTTTCATCCCTCATGGCAATATAGTCATTCTTCAACTCTTCAGTGTGTGTTGTATGGTTGGAATGGTGGCAAACTGAGTATCAGAGTGCTTGAAAGGACGCTTCAGAGGGCTTATCTGGTGGTTAAAGTTCCAGAAAAGTAGTGTTACTTGCTTTCATAGTACTGGTTGTAGTGTAACATTGGTACTGATATGGTTTGAGTCCTGCTGGTATGGGGTATGTTGTTTTGTTGTGTGGTTATTTTGAGCATAATCTTTTTATTATATATTCAATTAAGACTTTTCATTAATCCATGTGGAATAATCCAGTCTGTGCCAGGTGTTGGGTTGTTTTTTGTGACAGGTGTTGATATGGTTGAAGGGGTTTATCTGGTGATTGATTTGGGTTTTCAGGTTGGTTTGAGTTTAGAGTATAGTTTATGAGGGGTTTGGAATTTATGTAGTATTTTCTTGACTTGAATTTGATATAAGAATAATAATAAATAAGACAAAATGATTCTGATGGCTATAGGACAGGTTTGGTTTACCACAGCGGCCACTGGGCTGGTTGTCCCAGCTCCTCCCACTCCCCTTGCTTGCCATTGCAAGGGGAAGGGGGAGGGCTGGCTGGTTGTAACCAGCCAGTAACAGGTTGCAAAGGGCAACTGGTCATGTTGGGGGGGACTTGATCACCCCCCCCCCCACCAAAGGAGATGTCCATTCCAGTCACATTGAGGCAACTGGCGGTGGGGGGGGGGGGATTGACCACCCCCCCCCCCCCCCACCGTGGAAGGGGCGCTCTCCCCCCCCCCCCCCCTTTACCAAGGGGGAGGAGCAACAGGCTGAGGGGACCTGAACACCCCCCAGCCCACTTACGGTAGCAACACCCTGGGGGTATCAACCCCCAGGGCCCCTGGTAGGGTGATTTGACCGCCCCCTCCAGGGATTTGAGGGAAGGAGGGGGGGGGCGGCATGTCCGGTGGTTACACCCCCCCCCCAGGTGAGATTTTGGTTGGACTCAGGTGAGTCCTGGGTCCCACCTGGCCCCTATGAGGGGCCAGGGCTGTACAGGTGCTAAGATAAGTAACAGGGCTGGTTGTAACGGACAACCAGTCAGGGTTTTGAACAGCTAAGGGGCTGGGTCAGCCCCATTGAGGTGGAAACACCAGAAACAACTGGAATAGGCTGGTTGTAAGGGTACAGGGACTGATGCCATGTGGACTGATGTAGCCCAAACCAAGTAATAAGGCCTGTAGAGCCTGTAGAGCTCTTTTGGGGTGGAAAAATTGCCTTTTGGCTTGTTGTATCATGAGCTCACAAGAGGCCAATCTTTTGTACTTAAGGAGCTCTTCTCCCTGCTGTTTTTCATTTATCCATTCATCATCCAATTGAATTCATCAACAATATCATCCAACATGTTGCCCCATTGTGAGAGCCCATCAAGCAATTATTGACAAAAGGTGTCCAGCATTTCTTTTGCTTTAAATACTGCTCATTTTCCTAAGCTAATTGCTGGCCATAATTATAACACATTATCAGTACCAACATCATCAGTACTTCCAAGCCATCTAGACCCTTGTACCTAACTTTGGAGAACCTCAAAGACCTCAAGTTTTCCAAGAAGGTATCCTTTATCCCTGATGTTAGCTCCACCAAAATAGTTCTGAACAGTCAGAATGATAATGCTTGGGCTTTCCTTATGAATAGTGAGCTGGAAAACATCTGTTGTGGGGAGATAATGGATGGAGATGACACTTTGATCAGTTCAGAAGTGAAGAAAAAGTCTTATCATCTCAACCTTAGGCATCTTGATGAGGATCATGTGAAATGGGTTGCCAATACTCTTAGGGAAGATGAGAGGAGGAGGGGAATCATCTTTTGGAAGTTGCTTAAGTCCAATTATGCTGGTGATTCTGTTCACCAGAAGGGTATAGCTTTCAATAAACTGTTTAAGCTACAATATTAAAATTGTAAACAGTTTTTTGCAGAGGCTAGGTCTAGCATAACCAAGTTTAAATCATCAAGACTTAACATGGATCCTGAGTGTTTTCACTCTTAATCCTTCAGAAGCTACCAAAGGAGTTTGATTCTTTAGTCAGAATTATTTCTCAATTGGATCCTCTTCCTGTGGAGGAGGATGTGCTGAAAAAGATTGAAAAGGATGATCTTCAGTTCAAGAGGAAGGGGGGTTCTGGAACAGCCCTTGTTGAAAATACTGGAAAATCCTGCAAGAAGGCAAAAAAGGATTTGTCCAAGGTCTTATGCTATAATTGTCAGAATAAGGGGCATTATGCTAAGGATTGCAAGGAGGGCAAGAAGAGGAAAAAGTCCAAAGAGAATGACAAGGAGGTCAATCTCACTACTGAAAAATTTGCAATGGTGGCTTTTGATGGTCCAATGGAAATGGTTGTTGGGGAAGAAGGTCCCAAAAAGAAGGCCAAAATTGATGAGGATCAAGAAATAGACTTGATTGATTACAAAGTGAGTAATCTAAACCTCAAAAATGAGAACTTATCAGTTACTGATAAACCTTCTTTCCTATTAGGAGGATTGGAGGGGGGTTTTCTTTTTTTGATTGATTCTGGCTGTACAGATAACATGTTCTTTGAACCAAATTTATTTTCAAATCTTAGTGATTATGATGGAGTTGTAAATATTGATCAGAAAGGCAGAACAATTCAGATTAAAGGAATTGGAAAATTTATTCTTGCAAATCACTTGGGTTTCAAAATTTCTTTTGAGAAAGTGTTCTATGTACCAGAGTTGCCTTATAACCTTGTGTCCCTTGGAGTGTTGTGGAAAAAAGGTTTCCAGATTTGTTATCTTAAAGAAGATAAGTTTTTTATTGATATGAATGGGAGAAATTTTCTTAGTGGACAGGTTTGGAAAAAGCTTTTGTGTGCAAGCTTGTTCAGAAGTGACCATAAGGGAAAGGACAACAACTGTGAGAGTTTTACGTTAGGGGCTAAGGCTAGAAATGTGTTCTCAAAGAGTAGAGATTGCACTGATGTTCCTAGAGAGAAATTTTCCATTGATTTGGCAGGGCCATTCACACCAGAGTCCCTTGTTGGGGCAAGATACTTCATCAATTTAGTTGATACTGCAACTAATTATGTTTGGTTTAAACCAATTTGATCTAAGGATAAGACCACAGAGGAGGTTTCTATAATCTTCAAAGTCTGGAAACAGAATGGTCTAATGAATGAGATCAAGAGGGTTATCACTGATGGAGATGGTGAATTTGTGAGTAAAGAGTTTCAGAGGTTATTGAAAGATTATGTTATCATTCATATAGTCACTACTGCAAGTACTCCACAAAATAATGGAATAGTTGAGAGAATGAATAGGACTTTACTGGACAAGGTCAGAACTATTATGTCTCAATCTGGTCTACCAAAGTTCTTATGGGCTGAGTTGATGTGTACAGTCTGTCTATTGCATAACATTGTAAGTGTGAATGGGAAGAGTCCTCATTATCAGTTTTCCAATTTGTACCCCAAAAACATCACACCTAAGAACAATTGGTTGCTTGGTGTATTATAGTGTCCACCATAATGAGATGGTTGGAAAATTAGACCCTAGAGCCAGAACAGGGGCACTTGTAGGCTATGATTTAATAATTAAATTGTATAGGATCTATTGTCCAGGGACAAGAAAGGCTATCCATAGTAGGGATGTAAAATTTGATGAAAGTACCTTTTCACTCAAAAGGAGTGAAGATGTTGTTGTGAATAAGTCACAGCAACAAATAGAATTAGCACCTATTTCACCAGCAAAAGTTGAGGAACATGTGGTTCCAGAAGATGAAGGTATGGAAGACGTGCCACCAGAGGGTTCAGTGCCCGCTTTGGGGGATTCTGTTAATTTGGAACCTGATGAGCCTCCAACTCCAGTAAGAAGGAGTGGTAGGGTTAGAGTACCAGTTGATAGGTATGGGCAATGGAAGTCCCATTATTCTGCCGCAGGATATGAGGAAGATACATTTCAGGCACAGTGTATGCTCAATAAAGTACTGGAGTTGAGTTCAGAAATGGGTAACAGGGTGAACCCAAATAGCTTTGGCCAAGCTATGAATTCTGATGAGAGAGCCAACTGGAAGAGTGCTATTTTGAAGGAATTTTATTCTCTAGAAAATAATAGTGTCTTTGAAGTGGTTAAGCCAGATTCTTTTCCAAAAGGAAAGACCATTGTGGGGTCTAGATTGGTGTTAAACAAGAAGTTTGACACAAATGGAGTTTTGAAAAGATTTAAAGCTAGATGCTTTGCACAGGGCTTCAAGCAGAGAGAAGGTATTGATTACCAAGAAACTTTCTAACCAACTGGAAGGCTTTCCACCTTCAGGTAAATCATTGCTCTGGCAGTGGAGTTGGGAGAAGAAATCAGACAAGCTGATTTTGTAACAGCATACTTGAATGCAAAACTTGGAGAGGAGGAGACTGTTTACATGTCAATCCCTGATGGTTTTTGTGAATGGTTAGTAGAGACTAAACCAGAAAACATGAAGAAACTCTGTGTTAGAAGTTTTCTTTCAGCAGATAAAGGGGAATATGTCCTCAAGCTGTGTAGATCTCTTTATGGATTGAAGCAAGCAGCTAGATTGTGGTATAATACCATGAGTGAGAAACTGATACAGATTGGTTTCAAGACGTCCAAGGCCAACCCTTGTCTTTTTGTAAGAAAGGATGCAATTTTTTTGTATGGGCCAATGACATTATCATTATTGGAAATGGTAAAGAGAGAGTCATGGAGACACTCAAAAAGGAATTCAAGATAAAAGATCTTGGTCAGGCGCAACAGGTGCTAGGAATGAAAGTCAGGAAGAGCAAGAATGGTATTAAGTTAGACCCAAGCCATTACGTGGCAGCCCTTCTTAAGCAATATGGCTTAGAGGATGAAAAGGAGTTTGGTACTACCATTCAGTCAAAAATTTTTTTAGAGAAGTCTACAGATGAGGAGTATCTGGAGTTTGTTCAATCTGGGAACAACTACAGGTCAGCTGTTGGATTTCTTAATTGTTTGGGGAAGTGTACAAGGCTCAATATTACTTTTGCAAATGGTGTCTTGTTGCAAAACTTAGAGAAGCCAAGAATGAGGCATTGGTCAGCATTTAAGATATTTATGAGGTATCTTAAAGGAACGCAGAGTCTGGGACTGTTGTTTACAAAGTCAGCAAGCTTTGATTTGGTTGGTTATTCCAATGCCAGTTGGGCAGATGGTAACACTAGGGATCCAAAAGTGGTTTTTTATTCTTCTTAGGGAAGAATCTGGTCTCATGGATGTCCAAGAAGGTGTTGGCAATAAGTCTTTCATCAACAGAGACTAAGTATAGAGCTTACTTAAAAGCTTCACAGGAAGCAAAATGGTTGAGAAAAGTCTAAGAGGATACACATAAACCACAAGGGTTTGCGTTGTTGTATTCTGATAAACAGAGTGCCATTGGTTTGGCACAAAACCAAGTGTTCTATTCAAGAACAAAACATATCAATTTTTACTATAACTATATTTTTGATGCAGTTAACTGCAAAGAGATTGTGTTGAGGTACATGCCCACTGGAGCAATGATTGCAGATATCTTGACTAAGGCTTTAGATAGGAAAAAGCATCAAGGCTTTGTAACTAACATGCAGATGTCACCCCTTTTGGATTAAGTGGGTGTGTTGAAATACGTATGCACTTATGCATGTGCTACGTATAAGTGTAATCCAAATGGTATGGACACATGGATCTCTCTGGCCCATTGGAAACTCACACAGACCATACAGGCCTGTGTGGATGTCACGGATTTGGGGCAAATGGCCTCAAAAAGCGTGAAACAGGCTCATTGGTACATGGGCCCTAACGGGCCTGGTGAGGTTTATGGGCAAATACAGCCAGATGGGCTTTTATGGGCATAATTGGGCCAAAGTTTTATTTTGGACATACTTGGCCAGACGGGCTGGCCCACCATAGTATAGTTTATTTAGTTTTTGGGCTTGGGGCGGCCCATTGGGGCTGCCGCCCGTGTCACAGCCTGGTTGGGGCTGCAGCCAGTGTCACAGCCCAGTTGGGGCTGCAGCCCATTTTGCGGCCCGCTCGGGGTTGCTTCCTGTGTCGCGGCCCGCTTGGGGCCGCTGCCCGTGTTGCGGCCCGCTTGGGGCTGCTGCCCGTGTTGCGGCCCGCTTGGGGCCGCTGTTTTTGCCCTTGGCCTGTCTATGGGGCCCAACGGCCTGCGCAGGGCTGTTGTTTAGGCTACCGCCGGGCTGGTGGTCCCAGCTCCTCCCACTCCCCTTGCTCGCCATTGCAAGGGGAAGGGGGAGTGCTGGCTGGTTGTAACCGGCCAGCAACAGGTTGCAAAGGGCAACCATTCATGGTGGGGGGGACTTGATCACCCCCCCACCAAAGGAGATGGCCATGCTGGTTGCATCAAGGCGACTGGCGGGGGGGGATTGACCACCCCCCCCCCCCACCATGGAAGGGGCGCTCTCCCCCCTCCTTTACCAAGGGGGAGGAGCAATGGGCTGAGGGGACCTCACCACCCCCAGCCCACTTACTGTAGGGATTCCCTGGGGATAACAACCCCCAGGGCCCCTGGTAGGCGGATTTGACCGCCCCCCCCCCCAGGTATTTGAGGGAAAGAGGGGGGGGATGGCATTTCCGCCAGTTACCCCCCCCCCCCCCAAGGTGAGATTTTGGTTGGACTCAGGTGAGTCCTGGGTCCCACCTGGCCCATATGAAAGGCAAGGGCTGTACAGGTGCTAAGATAAGTAACAGGGCTGGTTGTAACGGACAACCAGCCAGGGTTTTGAACAGCTAAGGGACTGGGTCAGCCCCATTGAGGTGGAAACACCAGAAACAACCGGAATAGGCTGGTTGTAAGGGTACAGGGACTGATGCCATGTGGGCTGATGTAGCCCAAACCAAGTAACAAGGCCTGTAGAGCCTGAAGAGCTATTTTGGGGCGGAAAAATTGCCTTTTGGCTTGTTGTATCATGGGCTCACAAGAGGCCAATCTTTTGTACTGAAGGAGCTCTTCTCCCCTCTGTTTTCCATTTATTCATTCATCATTCAATCAAATTCATCAACAATATCATCCAACTTGTTTCCCCATTGTGAGAGCCCATCAAGCAATTATTGACACAAGGTGTCCAGCATTTCTTTTTCTTTAAATACTGCTCATTTGCCTAAGCTAATTGCTGGCCATAATTATAGCACCAGGCAGCAATAGATCTGGTCAAACATTGTTACATACTCCTCCAATTGCGCCAGGGTCCAGACTCCACCATTTGCACTTGCTTCGGCCGCGGCTTTCTTGAAGTTGCTTTCCCAAAACCAAGGTTTGCGCCAAGATTGAGGCCTTCAGTTTTGGCCAATCAAGTTCCTTGTACCCTTCCATATCCTCCACATCCCAAAGCTTCTCTTTGTCCATAATGAAGAGGATGAAAAGACAAGCCTTATCCAAACTTGTTGCACCTTCTGCTGTAAGACTCCAAACGGTGCTAGGCCATGGCAGTTCTGTGGAGGGGAAAGGTGCTGTTTAGGCTGCCCTCCTGAGTGTTACAAAAATATTTAAATGTAACCAAGATCAAGGTCCAGAACCTGGTAAATGAGGAATCAAGGAGTTGAGGATAAAGATGATAATAGTTTGGTAGCAATGGAACAGCACTATCTGAGACAAGATTATGCAGGGAAAAACTTGAACAAAATAAGTTAAAGTCTGCTTAGAGTTCAAAGAACAAAAGCTGTTGTATGTAAACAAAGCCCACAAGCTGATAACTCTGGTCGTCAGCAGAAGATTGGGGATGACCAACTCAAAACCAAGCAACTTCAGGTTCTCAATGAACCTGCCCAACTCTCCTCAATCAAATGCTTGAAGGGTACCAGATAACTGAGGGTGGCTGTACAAGACAAAGCACAATGTTAAGAAGCTCTAAAAGCAAATAGTAACTTATTTGAAGCAAGGATAACCCCAACACTTCTCAAGGGACTCAAGAGTAGGCTGGCAGAATGTAACTCCAAAGCAGATAAGGGAAGGTATAACACTCCAGGTCTTAAGCTTAATAAGAGCTCTTCGATCAATCTTGACTGGCTCCAGAAAGATGATCAAGGATCAGGACCCGTATGGTCAGAGAAAGGGATCAAGGAGTGGTATAACACACTCAAAAATTCCAACAGACAGAATTTTCTTCAACCAGCAAGGCTATTGGTTGGTGATAAGGATCAGGCCACAGAGGGGCAAAGACTCAGGGTCAGAAATGGATCAGGGGGAAATCAGAGATATACCCAGGATAAGGATCAGGATCTTAATTTCATAATAATGGGGGGACATAAGCACACACTCCCATAGATGAATTTCTATGATGATATCTGATGATGATATTATGCTGAAAAAGCAGGGGAGAGCCCCTCCTTTTATAGACCAGAGGCCTGTAGACTATTTACAAGAGATACTACAAATAGAGCGGCCAAAAGGAAAGAAAATCAAGTTATCACTTGCGTCAGTCCGTGTACCGGCGCGCGCAACAATACCGGAATCACCCACCCCTCGTCCAAAGGCGGATGGGGTGGGAAAGGAAAATGAACCGGACCACCGCAGATGTCCGCGGGCGGTAGTCAACACTCTCCACCCCTTGTCCAAAGGCAAAAGTGGATGGGAGAGTCCCAGGAAAGGTGACGGATGAAGTTTGTGAGAGAGCGGATGGGCGGATAGGAGATCGGCTTGAGGCGGTTGAGTAAATCCTGAAGGGCTTGAGATTGGCAACTGATAGATCAAGTGAGGTGGGAGATTGACGGATCCAAGGATTGGACAAACGCTTGGAGGTGCGGTCAGGATGGATTCAGTAAGTCATGGATGAGCGCCGCGCAACAATAATGATGAGAATGAGCCCCACGCAAGGGTTGGATAAGAGATTGGGACGCGGGATGCACAGATAGGGATGAGGACGCGGGACGTGCAAGGATAAGTTTCTTCTTCTTCTTCTTCTTCTTTTTTTTTTTTTTTTTTGATAATGATACCTATGAATGATGATAAGGAAAAACCATAAAAAAATTAAAATCTCCGCACTGGCCAGGGTGTCCAGGATGGGGCACCACACCGCATCAGCAACTCCTTTGTATTGCACAAGCAATTGCTCAATGTCCTCAGTGTGGAACCAAATGTGTGGATAGTCCTGCAGCCTGATGCGGATGGACTTATGATCAGCGCCATTGTTGAAGCAAAGGACGCTGTATCCAGCCCCTGATGAGGGTTGCTTTGGAGAAGCCAGAGGAGGATGAGGAAGAGGAGTGGGGGTAAAATTAGACAACCCTGCAACGGTGAATGGGTGGTAGTGGGACATTGCGCTTGTTAGTTTCAAGAGACAAGGAACAAAAGGTTGCTTCCAGGCCAGACCCCCAGATGTAGAATTCAGAAGTGGGCTTCTCCTAAAATGGTTCCCAAGTTTGGAAGTTATTTATCACTTGCGTCTGTAAACCCTGAGTGTGACTGTTCACCCTTCAAACAAGAGATGGAGAGGTAGAGAATAGAGAGAGATGAGAGTAAAAGTGCCTTCCAACCTCAATGATCCTCTGTGATCCAATCCGCCCTCCTCCCGATTCATCCGGGTTGAGAGTGCGGTTTTAGTAACCTTACCCTCAACCCTAACCTAGGTACAACCAGAAGCAAGCAAGAATAATGAAATAAAACCCCTAAGTGCGGAACTCTACCCCCAAGCCTATCCTTCCATTGCATAATCCACATCCCATATCACATACCCCATATTCCATCCTTAATGCCCGCCTGCCATTAAGTCCAACTGGTTTGTCCTTCTAATGACATGGCCCTTGCGCAGCGGCCAAATCAGAGCCCCCCGCACATGTCCGCATCCGCCCAATGAGCCATTCCAGAACTCCAAGGTATATCCTCCCAATCCAATGCGGGCGTTGAAAGACGTGCAATCCATACAATCCAATCCAATCCACCCTGCGCCTCTGGATGCAAAGCCCAACTTGACTGCTGCTGAGCCTGGAGCCCGGCTTGCTGCAGCAATGCTACACTCATTGATAAGCACGCAGCCCGCAGCCTTTTCAAACTTGCATCCATAAAAGAACACCACAGTGCTCAGCAGTAGCAGCGGGCTTAGCAGTGGCAGACGCTCAGCAATGGGTGGCTCAGAAGTGGCAGCGGGCTCAGAAAGGGGTGCGGCCTTGCTGCGGCTCAGCAGCAGTCAGATCAGGCTTGGCATGCAGAGATGCAGGATGGATTGGATTGGATTGGACAGATTGCTTGGATGTACCTTGGATATCTGGAATGGAGTGTTGGGCGGATGCAGACAAGTGCGGGGGGCTCTAATTTGGGCGCCGCACAAGGTCCGCATCATGAGAAGGACAAACCAGGTGGATGTAATGTCAGGCCGGCAATACGGATGGGGTATGGGCTAAGGGATATGGGATGGAAGGATAGGGTTGGGGCTAGGGTTCTGCACTTAGGGGTTGTATTTCATTAGTCTTGCTTTTTTCTGGTTTTACTTAGGTTAGGGTTGAGGGGGAGGTTTACTCAAACCGCAACTTTGACCCTGATGGAGAAGGGAGAATAACATGATCATATCACAGAGGATCACATTGGTTTTTGAAGGATCTTTACTCTCATTTCTCTATCTCTCAGTCAAAGGGTAAACAATTGCACTCAGGGCTTACAGACGCAAGGGATCAATAACTTCCAAACTTGGGAACCATTGAAGAAGAAGTCCACTTCTGAATTCCACAGCGTACTAAGGAGAAACAGAGGCCTAGCTTCATTCTAGATGTTTCACAAGACCCCAAACATACATAAAACACACTCCTGTGTCCCTGTTAACTAAAATGTATCTAACTAGTCACAACTAGGGGTTGACTGTTGAATGAAGTGATTGTAAAACACCCCAATATAGAAATAAGAGCCTCAGAATCAAAATATTCCTTCCAAATAAGGTTCCCAGAGAATTTGTTCAAGCCCCTGGCCTCAGGAAGCCATGACTTATATTTGGAATTATTAATTTAATTTTACCTCTTTGGTTTATAAAGTGAGGTCATTAAGGGTACAGAAACAAGTATCAAGCCCCAAGCATGATGGCATAGGGCTTCCTGTACCTATTTACTGACTAGAGCAGATTTAAAAAAAACAAACTGATGGCTCCTTGGCCTATGCACTAGCCTGGGTCACTCTCCTTTGGCTGGTACAAAGACTTTACCATGATGGGACCCAAACAATATAAATAAAGGCCCTCCCTCAAGCCATTTCTAACTCATTAATCCAGTCATATAGGCATTATTGCTTCACATATTTTCTTCCTCTAACCATCAAACCCTTATAAGAAATAATTGTGTGATCCTGCACCACTTTCTGATAAAATTTCAGACCAAAACTCCTGAATCCCTTTTTTTTGGCCAAAATCAACAACCAACCGTTCAGCCTGCCCCAGTACCAACATCCAGCACCCTGAATCCTTGGCTATTGGCCCATTCATCAAGAATAAGTCTGATCTAGACCTAGTCAGTGATCCTACTGACTTATACCCCTTTTTTATTTTTTGCATAACCCATCTCCCAAGGGAATTATACACCGCCTTCTTGAAAGGAATCCTTTTCAACCCCATAGGCACCACAATTGCTCCTATATTGTCTTTAAAAGACATACACCTGTGTTCCAGAGGGCTCAAAAACCCCAGTGAGGTCTTGGCCCCTCCACTTAAATTTATTTTATAAATATATAAATAAATTTACCCCTTTTTAGCCAAATAATATACCTGGCATATTATCCTATTTTTACTCCAAACTTTTTATCACCTCCAGTAGCTAGAAAGAGTGAGGTCCTTGGAATCTAGTAGGCTGACACTTATTTACCTGAACCTTTCTTGGTTAGATATATTTTCATGACTGAGTGCAATTTGGTTTTGGGTTTTTTCATTGAATCCACAGCATATTCTTTGTACTGAATAGGGTGTTTCAACTTTAAGCAAACCCACCATTAAAAAATGGTGGGTTTCAACCCAAATCGGCAATTTCAAATCTGCCACTAAAAATCAAAAAAACCCACTTATTTCACCTCAGAAGTGTCAAAGTTACCTGAAAATAAATGGTTTTTTCAAATGAAGTATATAAAGACCTCCAACAGCTCAACCACGCATCATTCCACATAATCACCCCTGATTTCATCCTCCAACCTTATTGGAACACTCCATCACTCTCATTGCTTCATTTCTATCCTCATAACTTAATCACTCCCATTGCTTCATTGCTATCCTCATCACTTCATCACCCTCATTGCTTCATTGCTATTGTCATCACTTCATCACTCTCATTGCTTCATTGCTATTGTCATCACTTCATCACTCTCATTGCTTCATCTCTATCCTCATCACTTGATCACTCTGATTGCTTAATTGCTATCCTGATTACTTCATCACTCCACTCTCACCTTGATTTATCACAGTCATCACTTTATTGCTTTCATCACATCCATCCTCTCATTGCTTCATTGGTTCATCACTTCATCTCCCCTTTCATCACATCCTAACTGTCATCACTTATAATAATTGCTTCACCACTTCATCCCACTTACTATTTTTAAATAGCCCCTCAGCAACACTCCCCCTGCAAGTCCACTCAACCAAAGCAAAAATCCCCCAGGAACTCAAAATCCAACAATCCTCCCCCATCATCTTCCAAAGGCTCAAGTAAGCTCAAGAGAGCTGATCACATCATCCTGATAAACTGGCTCAAAATTCCATCTGACTAAGATGATTTCTTTGGATCCAAAAATGAAACACAAGTTGGCCAAAGTTGTGGTGGTTATTTATAAAAATGGAGGCAAGTGGGGGCGCACTACTGGACATTTGACTAGGAGCAGCTTAGCTTTGGGTGAAAGTATGCAATACACTAGGCTCAGAGAAGCCTGTTGGCGGACTGTCTATTCCGGAGTACAATAGCTGAGGGATTGGCATTGGTGAGGTGCGCGCTTTTTGCGGGCACAATGATGAGAACGGGCCTGAGTTTTTGCCTTTTGTGGACATTTCACAGTCAAACATAAATTTCCCTTGGCAGCGGTGGGTTTACTAATGAAAAAGAAAGTGATTGAAGCCAAGAAGTACGGATTAGGATAATTATGGGATATGCATTGAGATTGCGGAGCCCTGTGAGGCAATGAATTCTAAAGCTGGGAAGCAGGGTGTGGATTGTGGAGGATTCTTAGTTATTCCATATGCAGGATTGTGAGTGATCCTCTAGGGAAGAACAAGGAGGATCTGCTGCTAGTAATGCAATGGCACAACTCAACTGTTAGGGTAAATTGGCAATAGGATCACCAAATCTACTGCAAATCATTGGATTGGATAAGGATTGGACTATTGTTAAGGAGGATAAGTGTGAACGCACAGAGGCGGTGAGAAAAGGGGTTTTTCATTAGCATTACACATTCCTTTTCCAGAGTAGCAAAGGCAGTTCAGTGTGGAATGCACAATACAAGTGGGGTCTTTCATTTTCCGCTTGCATTCTTTTGTTTGATTTATATTTTAGCTTTCCTTGAGTTTTATAGAAAAGGAGAAGTGATCATCATTTGAGGAATGACAATTTGGGAGCTTATGTAGAAGGAGAATTTTTGGTCAATCAGAGTTTACCTTTATCAGAGATTATTATGGCGTATTAAAGTGTTATTCTTTTCTTGTGTTACTTTGGAGTGTAGTTACCAGCAAGAGTTCTCAGAGGTCATATTTAGGGAAATAGTTAAAGTGCAGAGCTTGTCAGGGAGTCTGTCTTGTTTATTTACTATTATTTCATGGCAAGTTAGCTTTAGTGGTTTCTGGCTTGAGTGCAGAAGCAGAGTTCAATTAGGAATTGCGGAAGTATAGGCAAGTAACTCACGGGATAGTGGGCTTTCCAGAACTTGAAGCAAGATAGTTGTGGAGAACTTTATATTGTTTTGGGGAATTTAATGAACACACAATCTCTTTCCACAAAGTGGGGGTCTGGCTGGGAAAGTCCTTCCTCTGTTATAATACCTGGTACCATCTGCAGATATATATATATATATATTATTTTTCTTTCTTTTACAACAAGGTGATGGGAGATTTTGAGGCTTGTTTGGTTGACTAACTTCTGAATCACCAACAAGCAACCAGAAGCGCGCCACTGTATCAAAGCCCTCCTTGTCAGACCCCCAGCCCAGTGGGGCCACCTCTGAGAGTGGTCATGGGGGGGAAATCAAAGTATGCAGCACTAGAAATTCCGGAGGAGTGGCAAGGGAGCAGAGAGAAAATTAGGCCAAGGGACAACCCTGCAGTTAGGTTTTTCCCAGAGGATTTTCACCAATTTCTGGAACAATTTGAGAACATGGCCAAAAGCAAAGGTGCAAGTGAGGTTGATTGTGTCAGGAAATTAGTCAAGTTCATCCCAGACAAGGAGGACCTGCAAGGTGTGGAGGATATGGAGGGGTACAGAGAACAGGATTGGGCAAAGTTGTGGGATAAAGAGTGGAAAAATGGGTGTCACAGGAGCAGAGGTTCTGAAAAGTGGATCTCAAGCGTCTTGCAACCAAAATAGCAAAAGAAGGAGGTGTTTCCTTGCGGATGTTATTTTGTGTGTATTGTTCCTCATTTGATTGCATTTTGAAGTATCTTGTCCGCAAAAAAATCTTGGCAGAGCATACTGGCTCTGTCAAGAGGACCTTTATGCGGGGTCTTAGCTCTGAGTTGCGTGGAAGGGTCCACAGAAAGCTTTACTACAGGGGATTAATTTCTAGGTTGCAGGACAGAAGGGTATACCTACTTCCAGACATGAAGGACATCTGCGCAACCATTTTAGGTGAGTTTGAGATAGCAGAAATTATGGAGGAAGACCCAAAGGGTCTGGAGAAGAAGGATGTGTAGGTGAAAAGGGTAAAAGGGCCAGTAACAATGAAGGAAACTGCTGAAATGACGGAGATTTTTAACAAAATGTGTCTTTTCTGGAAGAAAGCTATAGCAAAACCAGCCGCAACAGTCCTGGAACCACCAAAATATTGCCTCATGCACCAAATAAGGGACCATCAAGAGCACCACCAAGGAAAAAAGGAAAACCTTGCGTCTTCAAATCCTATTATTGCCGGGAAGACGGCCATCTTAAAAGTTTGTGTAAAGATCTGAGCATGGATATATGGAGCAAGATAGTCTATACGGATGGAAGGGAATGATTCTACCCTTCAGGAGAAACTATACAGGATTTACCGGAGCAACCTTTGCCACAAGATCTGGCTTGAGCGGCAGCGGTGGAGAAGAAAGAAGCTATAGCTTCAGCAGGGTACGCTTTTCCCTTAAATTGGGAACCCCCAGAATTTTTGGTGGAGGTTAGAGCTGTCCGCTCCAACAAAAGGAGAATTGACCTTGATGTTTCAACTCTTGCAAAAGCACCGGAACAGGAAGCTGTAGTTAAAGCGGGGGGATCCTGCAGAATAGCCAGAGAAATAGCTAGAAGAATTTGCAGAATGGACCACCTGGTTTCTGTAAATTTGAAGGAACTACCAGCAATCTCACCAGTGATGGCGGAGGAAATTTTTGGGGGGAACAAGGAGGACAACCCAAAACCCAGGGAAGAGGCAAAGATCATTTCTCTCAATGTGGGGGCGGACATTTTAGGAGTCAGTGGTGCTATGATGTGCCTGTTGGGATATGTAGAAATGAGGATTGGAGGCAGATGGTGCCAGGAAATGGTTGATGTGATTCAATGGTAAATGTCCCTCCATTGAAATTGGCCACTGACAGGGGATTGGTCCAACACAAGGCAAATATTGGGTTTCCAACCTTGGGGGGTTTTGAATGTGTAGTCAAAGGGGTGGTGGAGAAAGAAATGATAGAAGTGGCAAAGGTATTGGCTCTGCTATTGTATTTGGTAGCAAGTGGGTCAGAGGTCATACTTTGTAGGCCATTCAATTTGGCCTTCCGGGAATCTCTTGGCTTTTGTCAGGATACTAGGGAAGAACTCTTTACTGTTGCGGATGCCTTGGGGAAAAACTACAATACAGCCATCTGTTGGCCTGAAAGTGAAGGATGGGAACAGTGGAAGGGCTGCCCTCTTGCAGAAGGCAGCCACAACAATTTGGAAGAGGATTTTTAAATGCTGGCCATGTGGCCTGTGTGGGGAATGCTCCATCCTTGCACAGGCAGTCAACTGATAAGGAGCAGGGAGGAGGAAATACAATAGCACAGTCCAAAGTTCTTTGGGAAATATGGAGAAGAGCGGGAATTGGCCCAGCAATGATGGGAGCGTAGATAGGATCAAAATTCAGTCCTTCCTTGTATGCACCTCCAATGGGTATCAGCACAAGCAGCTACCCTTGTGCCACAATTGTGAGCAACCCAGAATTTGTTGCAGGTTGACAACTGAAAATAGAGGAGACAACCAAGGGAGCAAAGTTGGTTGAGTTGCGGGCCTTTTGAAGCAAATAAAATTGGTTGCCAAGAAGGTCCAACCGCAGAAAATACCAATTCCATAGGACCTCAATAAACCAAAGAGGCCTATCTGTTGGTTGCAGGATCCTTACAAATTGCCTTTGAAACTTGCAATTCTGGAGAAGGATCCAACAGTTTTAATGGAGGAGCAGATGGTGGAACTTAACTTTGGGCTGGAGGGGTGGTTTCAAGAGGAGGAAATAAAATTACTCAAGATGGTGATTGTCATGCGGAGCAGGGCACTTTCTTTTAGTCAGCAAGAGCGGAGGCTACTCAGTCATGAGATTGCAGACCCCTACCGGATACCTATGGTGCCTCACAACCCTTGGCAGATAAAACCCATTCCTATTCAGGCAGCAGTTATGGATCAGTTTATGGAGTTGGTGTGGGAGCATTTGCGGATGGGTCTGAACAAGCCTTCTTGTTCTAGTTATTCTAGTCCCATTTTTTATGGTACTAAAGCAGGAAAGGAAGAGTTTGCGCATCTTTTATGACCTGCAGAGCTTAAACTTGGTCATAATCAGAGACACAGGGTTGCCTCTGCAGGTGGAGGAATTTGAAGAGAATATGACCAGAAGAGTCTGCTATGGGTTAGTAGACGTTATGGGGGGTACAATCAGCAGGAGCTACATCTGGAGTCCCTTCAAATGATGGTGTTAAAAATGCGGTTGGGGCAACTTCAGTTAACACGGCTTCCGCAGGGGGTGACTAATTCAGTAGCAGTTTACCAGGCCCAAATGACTTGGATTTTGCAGGATAATTTTCTGGAAACAGTACAGATATTCATCAATGACGTGGGTATCAAGGGGCCACAAAGCAATTATGGCAGAGAAAATATTGTGGGAAACTCAGGAATCAGGCAGTTTGTCTGGGAGGAGTACACGCTGAATTGGGAGAGAATCCTGTTCCTGATTGAGGAAGCTGGTTTGACTGTTTCTGGTAAGAATTTTTCAGTGTGCATTCTGTCATTAGAAGTCCTTGGAAACAAGGTTTCTGCAAAAGGGAGAAAAATCACTAAGGCCAAAGTTAACAAAGTTTTGGAATGTTCTACTCCATGAAATGCTACTCACGTCTCCCAGTTTTTAGGTTTATGCCAATGGATACAGATCTTCATTGAGCGTTTTGTGGAGATAGCAAACTGTTGTGGAAACTAATTAGGAAGGGGGCGGAGTGGGTGTGGACAGAGGATTGGGATCATGCGTTCCGGGAGCTAAAGGAGATTTTTAGGTGGCAGATAGTGTTGAAGGACCTTGACTACAAGAAAGGAGGGATCCAGCTAGAGGTGGACTCAAGCAAGTTTGGTGGGGGCTGTGTGCTGATCCAGGAAGACAAAGGGAAAGACAGGCCAGTATTCTATGAGTTGGTAACCTTTTTGGAGGTGGAATCTTTGTACTTGCAGCCCAAGTTGGAGTTGTGCGGAGTGAAAAGGATTTTGAAGAGATTACAAAATGTGCTGTGGGGGGTGTCTTTTGAGCTCTTGGTCAATGCGGAAGCACTTTCTAGGATGATTAATTCCCCAAACTTTTCTAATGCTCTTATTACATGGTAGATTTAATACTTAAAATTGTTAAATTTCATGGTCAGGCATGTTCCAGGGAAGGCATTTACAATGCCAGATGCCTTGTCATGGTATCCCAAGGTCCTGCGTGCAGCAGAAGGGGCTTTGGAAGTAGAGAAGAAGCTTCTGACGGTGGAAACTACAGCTAAAGAGGTTGGAAAACTTCCCCTGAAACAGTTTGGAAGGTTTTGGGTGTTGGAAAAATATCTCCCAACACTCCTTTTTTCTGAAGGTTTGTCAGCAATGGAGGTTAGATGGGTTTGGCAGAAGGTCTCACTTTTTTTGCCAAGATGGTCAGTTGTGGAAGCAGGCACTTTCAGTACCTTTGGTTGTGGTCACAAGGAGGGAGGATCAGCAGGAGTCAATGCGGAAGCTTCACAATTACTTAGCCAATCACGGAGAGGCGGAGACGCTGAAAAGGGTTAAGACCAGGTCTTTTTTTCTCAGTCTGTGGCAAACAGTGCAAGATTGGGTGTGGAGTTGCAAAGCTTGTCAACGGCTGAGTACTAGATTACCTAGAGAGGTGTATATTCCAATGTGTGAGGATGCCCTTTTTGGGAGGGTATCTCTGGAAGTGGTCCATATCAAGGCAGGAAAGTTCCCTTATCTGCTTTTGGCTTGGGAAAACTTGTTGTGGTGGGTGGAGGCGCGTTGGTTGGTTAAGCTGTCTGCAGAGAACGTGAGGCCGTTTTTGGAGGAGGATTGGTTTGCTTGTTTTGGGTGTTTGCAGCTCATCATGGTGGACGGAGAGGCAGAGTTTCAGGGTGATCTTCAGAGGCTGGTCAAATATTACCAAGCAAAGTTTTGGAAAGTTACATAGTATTATCCAGAGGGAGCGGGGGCAATAGAAAGTGGTAATCATCCAATTAAGCAAACAATGGTCAAGATCTGTGGAAGTAACGGGAAGAAGTGGCAGGAAACCCTGCCAGTCATGCTGTTTGCGGATTGGATATCAGTCAAGAAGGGGAAGCGTTATGTACCTTACAAGCTCTTGTATGGGCCGCAGCCTGGGATCCCAGTGCATATTGAGACTTTGACCTGCCTCTCTATTGACTGGTAGAAGTTCAAGACCACGGGGGATCTAGTTGTGGCCCGGGTGGAGAAACTTTTTCAGCAGAAGGAAATGTGGCAAAGGCAGCAAGGATGCTTGTAAAATTTTTGCGGCTTGCTGCAAAGGTCCTTATTGGGTTGTTAGACACTTTCCAAGTGGGAGTTATCATCTGGAGGAATTGGATGGCACTCTGGTCAAGCAGAAGGCGGCGGCAGCTCACATAAAGAAGCTCCACATGTGGGGCACTAAGGAGTTTGACAAAACCGCCGCTTTGGGAGATGACAATCAGGAAATGGTTGATGTAAGTGAGCCGGCTGCAGAGGAGAAAGATTGTTTGGAGAAGAATTCCTTGAAGGAATTAAAATTAGGGTCAACTTTCAATTTTTAGGGGGGAAGGGGAAGCTCATTTCACTGGAGCAGTGTGGAAGTTCTAGTCTTACAGGCCTTTGTCTGGGGTGTTCCAGGTCCCTTAGGAGATTTGTGGAGTTTGGAGTCTTTTTCTTTATCTCAGTTTTATGTGTCTCATTCTCATATTTGGAGGGGTTTTCACAAGGGGTTTTGCGTATTTTCTTTTTGTTTTTCTCATTTTTGTAGGATGGTGCAGGGAATCAAGAGGATTCCTTTCTGGGGCGGGCCAGGCATCAAATTTATTTATTTAACTATGTACAAGATTTAGGAGGGTGCAGCAATAACTGAAGATGGAGAAATCTATTGAAGAAAGATGACGCAGCAGAGCCTGTGGCAAAGCTCACCAGCAGAACAATGATGCTTTCAGAGGAGCTTGAAAAGCTCCGCGGCTGGGATCCCAATCAAACATTGGAGGATGGCCGGTATTTTCTCATCAAATTTGCGGAGGTAATGGTTGAGTTTGGCTTCCTCAATTCCTTGGCCGCCTTCTTTGTTGTTGCTTTGGGTGGCCACATGGTACAAAGTGACCAGATGGGATTGGGTCAAACTAGAAGGGCCGGAGTTGGAGGTCTGTGAGAAGATCCAAGGCAATGGGGTCCGGATTGGAGATGAGAGATGCGGTGTAGAGACTCCTGTGGGATTATATAAATAAAGGAGCAAATAGCTTGCTGGCAGTCCTTGAAGGGGAATTTAGTATTACTCATACTCGTTTAGATTATTAGTAAATACTATAGGTGGTTTTGAATTGCCTGCCCTTCTATTACTATAGTAAGTCTGCACAATAATTTACTTAAATCAATGGCTGGTTTCTTTGAGTCTTAAAATAGGTCTTGGATCAGACCTAGATTAGTTATTAATTGTTATTGGTAGGTTTTTGTTGAAGAATAGACCAGATTTAATGGGTTATTCTTTATTTATTGATCAGATATGTTTGATCTTTACCAATATCCCAATGTTAAATGGTTCAAGGGTTTATCAAAGGGATAGTTCAGGAGAGGACCCAAGGATAAGTTTACCCACAGGAGGCTGGGTAGAGAAAAGGTTGGTGGTTTCTTTTTGTTGTGCTCTCTTTCTTTGTAAGGTTTATTTATTGATTAAGGGGTGTTTTTTCTATAATATGGTGCTGAATATTTAGGCCAAAGAACAAACCTTGTCCAAGCACCTTTTGGGTGGTTTAATTGGTTAAAGATGGGTAATAACTTGGTTTCTGATTTCTTGTTCCCTTTTATAACTGATTCACTGATAGTTTTTTTTATCTGGGCCAAGAGGGCCTGGTATGTAGGTGATGGGTGGTAGGTGGCCAGATGGCATGAGATGGGATGATTGGGAGATAGGCCAGATGCCATAGAGGTGGATGATGGGATATAAAACCTGGATAGAGCAGAGAGCCCCTCCTTAAATAGAAAATCTGGTCCTCAGTGGATTCTCAGGGCTGCCCCTGAGGCTGCCCTGGGGCTTCCCCTGTTACAGTGGGATACAGGTACATGAGACATTTTAGCTGGTTGGAAAAAGACACTGCATGAAAATGAGGCAATTCTGCTGGTTGTCCAAAAGACACTGCATGAAACTGAGGCAATTCTGCTTGTTGGACAAAAGACACTGCATGAAACTGAGGCAATTTGGCTGGTTGGAAAAAGCTGGTACAGGGGTTTTATGCATGCACAGCCCTGCATAAAATGCTGTGAAGTGCAGATACAATATATTCCTGTGCAGACTTGTGGTTTGTCTGGTGCTACTTATTTCTACCTACATGGGTTGCTATGCATCCACTGGTGGCTTTTTTGGTGCCACTTGCTTCTACCTTCTTGTATTTATGTGCATTACTTGTGGTTTTTTTGTTGCTGCATGGTCCTGCCTTCCTGCATGTATTGCTACGTAGCCCTGTGGTACTTGTACTGGTGGGTTGTTGGTTATCACATGCTTCTGAATACATAATTTTGTGTGTGGTGCTGGGATTGTTGGATAATACATGGGTCTGGCTGCCAGCCTGTATTGCTGGGTAGCCCTGTATACTTCTCCATAGTCTTGTGTGTGTGTATTTGCTTTTTTTGTTTGGAACTGGTTGAGACTGGTTCCACTTCCTCTTGCCTAAACTGTCCTGTATAATTTTTTTCAGCTCTCTGATACCAGGAACCTTGCAGTCCTTTAGCTACAGAGAGTGATAAAAATGCTGGAATGATAATAATAATTATGATTCCAATAATAAACGCTTAGAATCTCAAATAAATGATTTAATAAGAGCAGTTGCAAGGTTTAATTGGTTTGGTGGTAGATGGATTTAAATATAATATAAAAGAGGGGCCACAGTATTATACTACTGGGGATCTTTACAGACTAGCAACCTCTCTTCAAGGGGCCCCCTTGGGCAGTTTAAGAACCTTGGAATAAAGATGGGTGCCTTAGAAAGGACTTATTCCACTAGTGGCCGGGCTTAACAGCACAAGCGGCCTAGACAGGAAGGGTAACACTCACTCTGAGCGCTTTACCACAAAAATCCTGGAATAATTGGAAGGGTTTCAGAGCAGATGGGGTAGATTGCTTGACTAAACTTCAATGGTTGATTGGTTATAAAGGTAAAATAATACTACTGCAGACTAAGTCATAAATCACTTGCTTATCTTCATATAAGCACTTGATTAACAATGACACGGTGTCTGATTGATAATAAATAATTCCTGTTAAAACTCTGATTGAATAATGGATCCAAAGACGTCTGTATAAATACCTTTTTGGGGTGATTTTGGTCTTCTCAGGGCACATAGAGAGGGTTCTTCTTGTGGGCTGAGGCTGGCAAGCCAGTCAGGGAAAGATTAGCACGTTTACTTGGTGCTGTCAATCAGCTGTCCTTAGATCTGCTGGATTTCTGTACTATTTTAGCCACAGGATCTGTTAATTAGTTATGGCGCAAATTTGATCATTCTGTACTCATCCTTCATTTGTACTATTTTTATTGCTTCAAAGCATGCAGATGTGGATGTTTACTGATTTTCTATCATCTGCTGATCATATAGATAATTTTCAATAATTTTTATGAACACTTCTTGTAGTGTTTTGTGGTCTTCAAAGATCAAAATCCATGGTTTATGTGGTAGTCCTTGATCTTTGATTTATTATTAGAAAATGTTTAAAACTTAATTTTCATTAATTTTATTTAAGTTTTGATCTTTTTAGATCATTATTAATGCATATGTCCATTTGTTACATATACTAGGCAATCCTAACTAGGTCGTAGCTCTTCTGAGCAGTACCTAGTTGTCAGATTAGTCACGACTGATCCAGGCGCGGGGATCAGTAGTACAGCTGCGCGCGGGGTAGGATCCCCTGCGTGCGTGGAAGAATCAGCTGCGCGCGGGTCTCTAGTATGCGGGATCCTGCTGCTGCTAGTACGTAGGGTTATGTAATGATGCGGGGCTGCGTGCGGGAAATGTGACATAACACATTCCCGCGTTTAACTCCTAAAATATACACAACACCTCAATTCTGAGTGAATTTTAGGTGTAAACCCTGTACGTGACAACACGTGTGAAATATTAAAATGGCCAAAAGGTGCCATACAGGTGTCGTAATTTCCAGTACTTTTCCTCTTAATTACTTTAAAAATATAAGGACTTGGAATTCAAGGGTGGGGTCAGTGAGTGACCCTACCTAATTTTGGGTGAGGAATCCATTCCTGTAATAATATTTATGGATTTCTCACTCCTTACTTTGTTAATTGAGGTATTCTTATTTTTCATAGTTTGTGTTACTATTTGACAGTTTTGCTCTGTACATAGTAGCAAGCTGACATTCCCCTGCTCCAAGATATGTCTATATCTGAAAAGAATTTAGGCTAATGGGCTAATTCCTCCTGTTGGCTCTGTAGTTCCTCAGGTGTATAGGTCCTTCAGGGATATTATGTTCAGGCAACCATTCATCTTTATCAGCTGATTCTCCCTTGTATCTAACCAGGTAGAGTCTGATGTCTTTTCCATTGATCCTATCTTTCTTATCCTTAAGGATCTTGCTAATTTTACCTTTGTCCTTTTCAGATTCTTCTGTAACAGGTATTTCAGGTGAAGGAGTATGTTCTCCGTTACTTGGGTGGTAGTGTTTGATGAGGTTTACTAGGAATACTGGATGTTTCCTAGAAAGCTCATCACTGAGGATTACTTCCACCGCATTTTTACCATAAAGTTTGTTAATGGTAAAAGGTCCAAAAAAAGCTGTTCTAAGCTTCCTATTTCCACCCAAGTTGGTAAAGTTAGTGGTAGAGATCAAGACTTGATCACCAATCTTGAAATCAGGTTCCTTATGGGTTTTATCCCATCTTTGCTGGTTATACTCCACAGCATCCTGGACAAATTTCACAGCATGTTTGTTGGTTTCATCTATCATCTTCTTGAAATCAAGTGATGTAGGGTGAGTGTTGGTTAGCTGGTGGTTAAGGTTATCCTTGGGTAATCTAGGAATCCATCCTCTTTCCAGTATGTAAGGTGCTTCCTTAGTGTTAGAGTGTTTGCTACTGTTGTAGGCCATCTCCAGTGCAGGTAAAAGGCTAACCCAATCATGGCAATAACTGTCAGAATTCTTGTACTCTAGTCCAAAGCCACAGAATCTCCTGAGCATGTCTTCCAGGGTCTGAATCATCCTCTCAGCTAATTCATCCATCTGAGGGTGATAAGCAGTAGAGAAAGCTAAGGTGGTTCCAAGCATATCATGTAGATTCCTCCAGAACTCAGAGGTGAATTTAGGATCTAGAGGTGAATTTAGGATCTCTGTCACTGATAATAATCTTGGGAACTCCAACATCAGCAATGAGTCTGTTCCAAAATAATAAGGCAACTTCCATAGCAGGGTCTTCCTTGTGATTAGGTAGGAACTTTGCTTTCTTGGAGAACCTATCCACAATGACTAAGACTGAGTTGTAAGAATAGGCTCCTCCTGGTGGTAGTCCAGTCACAAAGTCCATATTGATGATTTCCCATCTTTTCTTGGGTTCAGCAATCCTTTGCAGTAGTCCAAACCGTTTCCCAGTAGTCCTGTTGGACTTCTGACAAGTTTCACAACTGGTAATGTACTGTATAGTGGAGTCTCTCCAATTAACCCACCAAGCAGTTTGTTTAACCTTATCTAAGGTTCTATCAGTAGACAAATGACCAGATAAGCAGTTATCATGGCACTCAGCCAGAACATGTTTGATAAGGTCATCCTTAGTTAAGACAATGACACTTGAATGTTGATGCCTATAGTATACTAGACCATCCCATATGGTGAACCTTCTGGCTTTGTATGGTTTCAAGATAGGTTCAGGTAGGCTATTGATCAATTCAGGAGGTGCAGAGGTACTTTCCATTATAGTGATCAGAGTCTTGATTCCAGAGCTGTAAGCTTCTTTGATAGAGTTGAACAATGATTAATTTAGTTTACAAACGTGGATACTCATTATAGGAGCTTCAATGTTTAACCTGTTAATATTAAGGATAGGGAAGATGTCCTTATCCTCTGGATCATAGGCAGGGTTACTTGGGTCATTGGGTAACACATTCCTGCTTAAATTATCAGCATTCTGATGTTTAGTTCCAGCTTGATGAACTATGGTCATCTGTCCTCTGTACTGTTGTATAGCTATCTGCCATTTCAACATATGCCTGCTAGGGGTCTTCATGTTCATCAAGGTTCTGAAAGCGTTGCAGTCAGTAATAACAGTGAAGTTGGTGCCTTCTAAGTAATAATGGAGTTTCTCTAGGGCCCATACTAAGGCTAGGCATTCCATTTGGCTTGCACCATACATTTTCTCAGTATCTTTAATTTTTCTAGATATAAAGAGTATAGGTTTTTCCACTGGTTTATCATCTTCTATGACTTCCTGGTGTAAAGCAGCTCCTAGACCTTCCATGCTGGCATCTATGTAGAGCTTGAAAGGTTTAGAGTAATCTGGTTGGATCAGTACTGGAGCTGAAGTCATTGCCATTTTGAGTTCCTCATAATTTTTGACTCTATCATGAGTCATTTCAAACACGGTGGTGTTGTTGCAGATCTCATACAAACATTTGGTTAAAAGAGAAAACTTTGGTAAATAATTCCTATAGTAGCTGCAGAAGCTGATGAAGGATAGGAGTTCAGTTTTGTTTTGCGGCATAGGCCTATTCATTACTGCTGCTATCTTGTTTTGGTCAGCAGCTAAGGTCAGTCCAGAGACAATGTGACCTAAGGCTTTGAGTTCCCCGTAGCCAAAGTTACACTTTTTCATTTATACTTTCAATCCTACAGCAGAGATTGTTTTGAGGACTAGCCTCAATTTCTCCATGTGAGTATCCCAATGATCAGAGTAAATGATAACATTGTCAATGTATACCATCATCCATCCGTGTCTGATAAATAATCCTAGGCTGTGTCCATCATTCTTTGAAAATGAGAAGGAGCATTTTTGATACCAAAAGGCATCCTAAGATACTCATAGATTCCCAGATGACAGATAATTCTCATGAATTTCCGGCTATCAGGGCTGATAAGTATTTGGTGGAAACCTTTCAGCATATCCATGGTGGTTATGTACTTATCCTTGGACAGGTTATGTAGAGCATGGTCAATTTTTGGAATTTGATAATAATCAGCTTGGGTGTAGTTGTTAAGCATTCTAAAATCTCCAACCATTCTTGACTTATCATTGTGCCAAGCTATAATTACTGGGGTAGTAATATCCACTTGTTCATTGTGGCCTACTTTCCTTAAGACTTGTAAGTCAACCAACTCTTGAATGTGGGTTTCGAGAGCAGCTCTAGATTTTGGACTCAAAGGGTAAGCAGGTCTTCTGAGGTTGGGTGGGTAAGGAGGCTTAATAGTTAGAGTTAGGATCATGTCATGCCCTTTGATGTTACCAATGGGGTGATCTTTGGTACAGAAAGCATTCTGATTTTCAAAGCATACTTGTAAGATATCCCGTTTCTGTTCTTCATTGAGAAGGGAATTTAAAGAAGCTTGAGAAAAGTATTCCTGATTGAACTTCTCTAAGTGTTTTTCATAAGTTTAATCAGAAGTTTGAGCATTGACATGACATATTTGGAACTTCTTATTCCAGTGTCCCCCCACGGTGAAGTATCTACCTTTGCTTTGGAATACATCTATACCATATAGGCAAAGAGAATCATTCCCAAGGATAAAATAGTCACATACTCCGCTTTGGAGCACTACAAATTCAATGTTCAATTTGAGTGATCCTTTAGAGTGAGGGAGTATGATATCAGAAGACCATACTCCAACAGCATTGAGAGAGTAACTTAACTGGGGAACCTTGGATTAAACCAGTAGCATAGCATGTTTTGCCTGAAGTGTAACTTTTACCGGCAGAAGGTTTTAGAATCAAGGCCTTAGCCTCAGAGATGTAGTGAATCTTCATGTTGGGATTCCATTTTTGAGGTAAGTTAGAATCCTCATTGACTGAATTTATGTCCAGAGAAGACTCAATACTACCTTCAATAACATTGATAGGGTTGGTGATTATTAGATCACAATCAGAGAGTGATCCGTCAGTATCATCAAGGTGAGGTTCAGGATTGTCACACTCTTTTCCTTCAATAAGATTGATCCTTTTCCTAGGTAGAGGACAATCAGGTTTTACATGTCCTGTTTGGTTACAGTTCCTACATACTTTCTCTTTTGATTCTGGAGTCTTCTTGACTTCCAAAGTAGATGGATTAGTAGCAGGGGATTCCTTAGTTTTGGCGGTATATTCTTCCCTGTTCCTAGTATTTTTTTCCCTTGGGGGTCTATTGACCCTTTTGTCAAGACCATTCATATCAATAGTCTCTTCCAATACACCTATTAAAGTGGAAAGATCTGAATCCATAGGCATTCTACACCTTGCACTGTGGTTGATTTGTCTGGGACATAAGTTCAGGAGTCTTTCATTGACTTCTTCTTTATCAGCATCAGGATAAAAACAGTCCAACCTCTTTTTCTGGTCTAAGCACGACTTATGAGGTTTGTCCTTGGATGGATCAAAGTGGGAAGTTTTGAAAGTTTTCATCATCTTTTTTTTCCAAATCCTGGTACCAAACTGAACTTTGATCAATTCTTTCCAAGAATTCTGGGATAAAGATCCAACTTCTTCTCTTTTATTGATAAACCAATCAAGAGCTACTCCTTAAAATAATCTGTGCAATCTTACCACAGCTATTACATCAGGGAGCTTGTAGGAAGAAAGTGTATAGTCAATAAACTTAATGAAACTTACATGGTTGTACTCTCCTTCTCCAGAGAATTTAGGCCATTCAGTGATGGGAGGAAGTAGCTTGAAAGCTTGCTCCATTTCTGGAGTAGGACTGGGTCTGAAAGACTCATTCCTAGTAATCCTGGTCCTGGGAGGAACACTAGGAGTACTGGTGAACCTGGCAGGTCTAGTTTCTTCTAGGTCAATGACCGGAGATTTAGTAGAGTTGATCTTAAGATCTCTGAGATTGTTCTTAATCATACCCAACTCTAAATCAAGTTTGTTGCTTAATAATTCAATTTTATTAGTCAGATGAGCTGAAGGAATAGGACTAGTTTTCTTAACTTCTTCTTTAAGCTGGTTTATGGTTGCAAGAATATCTTCCTGAAGAATTGATTGATTGTCATCAATATGTTTCATCAGGTCAAACTTACTAGCTCTTATACTATCCTTGATTTGTTGTATTTCCAACTCATCAATTCTCATAATCTGAGACTGAGTGTCAATCAGTCTAAAAATACTTGAACTTAATTTGTCTAATTGGTTATAAACTTTATCAAAGCATTGGCTAATAATGGTAAAATTTTGAGACACATTTACAGAAAAGCTATTAAGAGCTTCTACATCTAATTGTGGTACACCTTTTTCCACTTATGGGCTAAGGATATTATGTTGTCCCAATCCTTTGGGTTACTTAACTTCTGATGGGCTGAGGATCTCCTCTTTTGGGGTCCTTTCCCTTTAAAGAAGCTAACTGATCCCAAGGATTCCAGTTCTGCACGTAGCCTTCTACTTCTTTCTTTGGGATCAACCTTTGCAGAGAAATCTGAGATTTCTTTGCCTGAGAAATGGCTTTTCTCATACCTGGTTGATCCTCCTGGGTCTGAGCCAACCTGAATTTTTCACAATAGCTCATGTGCTCTTTTACTAACACTTTGACCCTTTCCTCCTTGGTTGAGTCCACCTGGGGTGGTGTAGGAGGACCTGTACGCTCCTGGGATAACCTGGTGGGCAACAGAGGGCTCTCCAACTTTCTGTTGGTTGAGTTGGCAGCCGTGGTTGTGGCCGTCACCGTCCCGTGTGACGCTATGGTCACGGGTTTGAGTCCCCTCATTGCGTTTGCAACTGGAGTCCTTGCGTGTAAGGTTTCCTCCAGGCAGAGATCCATATGATGGGGCTCTGCCAGTTGCACGGGTTTTGCACCTATTTTGATACATAATACCAAAAAAATATGTAAGTCTTTTGTCAAAACTTTGAAAAAAGACTTTAAATTTATAAAAATAATATTTTTTGTGTGTTTTATATTTTTAATAATTTTTTTATAAATATTTTAATTTAATTAGAGTTAAATTCAACGGTACCAACACTTGGTTTGGATCACAACTATCCTTGGAAGGTATTCCAATGGGGTCTGAGTGAGTCCCAATCAGATCCTGGGATAAATCCAATGATACACTGTCTGGTACGTCCTCTAGGAGGTCCTGGTCAATGAGATCACCAAAAACAAAGTCCACTGAGATGGATAAAAAAAAATATAATTTAACATATTTTTTTATTTTTACATGATAAGGTGATTTTTAGAAAAAAATAATCACTTTCATTATTTTTGGGTTTTTCTTTATCTTCAGGATTATTTAGTTTATAAATATAAAGCTTCCTTTGATAAATTTTCCACTCCTTATGTTGCCTTAATAAAGAATTGAAATTGATAATTCTTTCAAGCTTGAGTTCTTTGTCTTTTATAACCTGCTGCTTATAATAAAGCAATTTCTCCTGTTTTTGCTCAGGAGTTATAATAACAGGGACAAATTTACAGATTTTTTCTTCCTTTTTCTTTTCAAGAAGGTTCAAATAACAATTGTTCAATTCTGCGTTGGTCTTAAGATCCACTAGAGAAACAAATGATCAAAAATAAGTGTTATAAGTATGTTAAGTTATTTTTACAAATAAATAGACTGTTCCAAGGAATAAATAATTAAAAATTAATTATTTAAGGATATTTCCGGGCCAGACCCCCAGTTGTCAGCTCTCTGATACCAGGAACGTTGCATTCTTTTAGCTACAGAGAGTGATAAAAATGCTGGAATGATAATAATAATTATGATTCCAATAATAAACGCTTAGAAGCTCAAATGAATGATTTAATAAGAGCAGTTGCAAGGTTTAATTGGTTTGGTGGTAGATGGATTTCAATATAATATAAAAGAGGGGCCACAGTATTATACTACTGGGGATCTTTGCAGACTAGCAACCTCTCTTCAAGGGGCCTCCTTCGGCAGTTTAAGAACCTTGGAATAAAGATGGGTGCCTTAGAAAGGACTTATTCCACTAGTGGCCGGGCTTAACAGCACAAGCGGCCTAGACAGGAAGGGTAACACTCACTCTGAGCGCTTTACCACAAAAATCCTGGAATAATTGGAAGGGTTTCAGAGCAGATGGGGTAGATTGCTTGACTAAACTTCAATGGTTGATTGGTTATAAAGGTAAAATAATACTACTGCAGACTAAGTCATAAATCACTTGCTTATCTTCATATAAGCACTTGATTAACAATGACACGGTGTCTGATTGATAATAAATAATTCCTGTTAAAACTCTGATTGAATAATGGATCCAAAGACGTCTGTATAAATACCTTTTTGGGGTGATTTTGGTCTTCTCAGGGCACATAGAGAGGGTTCTTCTTGTGGGCTGAGGCTGGCAAGCCAGTCAGGGAAAGATTAGCACGTTTACTTGGTGCTGTCAATCAGCTGTCCTTAGATCTGCTGGATTTCTGTACTATTTTAGCCACAGGATCTGTTAATTAGTTATGGCGCAAATTTGATCATTCTGTACTCATCCTTCATTTGTACTATTTTTATTGCTTCAAAGCATGCAGATGTGGATGTTTACTGATTTTCTATCATCTGCTGATCATATAGATAATTTTCAATAATTTTTATGAACACTTCTTGTAGTGTTTTGTGGTCTTCAAAGATCAAAATCCATGGTTTATGTGGTAGTCCTTGATCTTTGATTTATTATTAGAAAATGTTTAAAACTTAATTTTCATTAATTTTATTTAAGTTTTGATATTTTTAGATCATTATTAATGCATATTTCTGTTTGTTACATATACTAGGCAATCCTAACTAGGTTGTAGCTCTTCTGAGCGGTACCTAGTTGTCAGATTAGTCACGACTGATCCAGGCGCAGGGATCAGTAGTACAGATGCGCGCGGGGTAGGATCTGCTGCGTGCGTGGCAGAATCAGCTGCGCGCGGGTCTCTAGTACGCGGGATCCTGCTGCTGCTAGTACGTAGGGTTATGTAATGATGCGGGGCTGCGTGCGGGATTGTGACATAACACATTCCCCCGTGTAACTCCTAAAATATACACAACACCTCAATTCTGAGTGAATTTTAGGTGTAAACCCTATACATGACAACACGTGTGAAATATTAAAATGGCCAAAAAGTGCCATACAGGTGTTGTAATTTCCAGTACTTTTCTTTTTAATTATTTTAAAAATATAAGGAGTTGGAATTCAAGGGTGGGGTCAGTGAGTGACCCTACCTAATTTTGGGTGAGGAATCCATTCCTGTAATAATATTTATGGATTTCTCACTCCTTGATTTGTTAATTGAGGTATTCCTATTTTTCATATTTTGTGTTACGATTTGACAGTTTTGCTCTGTATATAGTAGCAAGCTGACACTTTTGAAATAGTCTTGTGTATGTGTATTTGCTTTTTTTTTTTTGAAACTGGTTGAGACTGATTCCACTTCCTCTTTCCTACACTTTTCTGTATACAGCTGCATAGCCTTGTGTAAGTGTATTTGAATGCATCCTGGGTGAGGTGACAGGGTTGTATGGTCCTGATGTTGAGTGTAATCTGTTACTGGTAAGTACTTGAGGGTTTCCAAGGTATCTCTTCATTCCTTCCACAGAGCTGTGACACCTGGTTGGGTATGAGTTTTCATCACTTGGAGATTTTTTGGGCTGTATCTTCTAATCCATGAGGGATAGAGTGTTACTTTGGTCAAGTGACTGTCACACGACCACCCCACGTACTATAGGGCAATTCTTAGATGATCGTGAGCGCAAAGGAATACCAAGTGCGAGGTCAAGTGCAAATAGCAAGACCCAGTTGCAAAGTGCGAACTTGGTTATGCCACTCAACAAACGGCAAGATGAATGGAATGTGTTCCAAAGAAGGAAACTCAACCTGAGTCCAATGTGATAACTAGGTTGCAGCAAAATGCAAGAACGTATGAAATTAACTAACTGAGGAGACAATCATCAGGCAAGGGGATAGCCCTTATAAGGTAATCCAAAGTGACTAGATACAACCTGGTGATGAGCTAACTACAGGTGAAGCGGTGAGGCAATGAATGACAGGAACGGAATAGGAAATGCAGCAGTGGTATAGACCTGAAGGTCTTAGCGTAAGTGCAAGGCAATAGAATCTGAGCGTACAATTGCGTGACGAATTGGGATAGGAGCAAGTGACGTTGAAGGTAATGCAAATTAGAGGTAATATTGTATGCAGGGTAGGGACTAGTCCAATTGCAAACTATACAGTAGTGATGGCTTGGTTAGACGTAGATGCGAACTAACAAACAATGCATGACCAAAGATGGAAGTCCGAGGCTGTTGATTGGCCAGGGAAGGAGATTGGATCTCATAATGGATGGCCAACCGGTATGGAGTTAACCGCAAAGTTTGCAAGTATATACTGAGTTGGTTGCCAAGATTGGAAGGTCAGCGCAAGCCAGAGGAAATAGCGGATCACACCATTGATGTTGTGCTTTTATTTGTGTCACGCTTTTAGACTGAGGTAGATGGTACTGAGGAGAGGAAATGTTGAAGTAGTGAAGACAATAATCCTTAAGTGCAAAGTGTGACAGTTGCCCGGGTATAAAGACGCAAGCCCCTGCGAGCATTCAGGTAAATTTTTCCATCGATTTCAAGTTGTTAATTATCACTGTATACCCTTATACGTTACTTAATTTATTACCCAATAGATTTTTATAAATTTTGTAAGAATGTCGTCATTGTCATCCCGCCGTTTCAAAAACTGTATTTGCCGCAACAAGCGATGTATTCCCAGTACTGCTGTCTGAGCCCTCTGAGGCAAATGCAAGCAATGTCGCCTTCGCAAGGTGGCGTGCAACTTTCCTATAAATGTCAAGTCAACTGTTGAGGGTCCTTTGGAATCATCAAGGGAGATGCAAAGTCGTAGGTCCGCGCCAAGGGTTAATTACAAAATACCACCATTGCCGGAGATCAAATACTTGGGGACTCAAGTTCCTGGTGAGTACTAATCAGGACTAACTAATTAACTTGAAATAGTAAGTAATTGTTTGCTTGTTTGCTAGTGTTTCCCCGTTTTCAAAGATATACTACCAACACACCACCACCTTACTGGGGACCCCAGACTGAAATCTTGCGGCCCCAGATGAATGCCGAGGTGCAAGGCAAGGTGTCCGGTGCAAAACCAGTAGGAGTTATAACCGAGGAAGCGAGGGAGAGGGAAGAAAACGCAGCGGAAAGAGAAGCGGAAAATGGAGGAAACAGAAGTGGAGAGAACAAAGATGGAGCGGGTGAATTAGAAGAAGGGAATGAAGGAGATGGAATGGATGAAGTGTCTGGGACGGAAGGGATGGAGGGCCAAGGCAAAGCGGATCCTGTGCGAATTGTATTGCCAGTCAAAAAGGATGCAAGGCGCCTGACGGACAATATTGGAGAAGGCACGTTGGGTGGCCAAAGGAAGAGAGCGTATGGAGAGCTCTTGGAGGAAGGCGGATGGAATGCTCGGCCAAAGCAAGCTCGGGTTGCAAGATGCAACGAGATTTTTGAGAGGCACATTGTAACGGAAGTGCTGGTACTTCAAAGAATGTCTGCATTGATCAACAATGAAGACCTTGATACCTTTTGGTCCATGGTTGCGCAATTGATGGCAAATTGGGAGGATGCGGAAAAAGAAATAAAAGAAACTTTGTAATTTAATATATATTATTTATTTTTTTTGTATATATTATTAAAAATAGAAATATATATATATATATATATATATATATATATATATTTTAATAATAAGTGGAAATTAAAGGAAAATGAGAAAAGAATAACACAGTGAGATGGAGGAATTAACTGATGAAATGATGGTGAAATAAGATGAGTTTTAATGGGATGGAATATGGAATGGAATGTGATTGAGTAAGATAAATGTGGAATGGAATGAAATGGGATTGGATGGGATGAAATGTGGAGTGGAATGGAATGGGATTGGATGGGATGAAATGTGGAATGGAATGGAATGGGATTGGATGGGATTGGATGGGAAAGAATCATGATTGCCAAGGTTTGTGAGGGTAGCTCGCATGGAATTCTTGAATCAGATTGGGTGAATTGAAAAGGTGATGGGCTGGTTCCCACAAGGTGCAATCTTTGTTGGACTGGAAGCCAGACCATTTGACAAGGTATTGAAGTTTTCCTTTGCGTAACCTGGAATCCAGAATACGGCTTACTTCCCACTCTTGATGATCGAGGAAAGTGACCGGTCCAGGAGGGGGATGAGTCTTTCCCGGGTATAGGACTTGAGCTGGCTCTAGGAGAGACACATGAAAGACCGGGTGGATACCTTGCCATTTTGCAGGTAAAGTAAGTTTAAAGGCGTTAGGGGAGATGACTGATTCTACTTTAAAGGGGCCAAGCTTTCTTTTGGAGAGTTTGGGAGTTGGGCGAGTGCTGCAAATGTTGCAAGCATTGAGCCATACTTGATCTCCTACTGCCAAGGTTGGAGCCAAAGTGCAAGATCATTCTGCTTGCTCCTTATAGCGCTGATTTGCTTCTTCAAGGTTGGTTCGAAGTTGCGATTGAAGGGATTGAATTTGTTCAAGGTAATTGGTAGCAGGTTGAGAAGGTGCTACATGAATGGAAGAGAAAGTTGGGTTTCTACCATAAAGAGTTTGGAAGGGCGACTGTTTGGTGGAGGAATGAGTGGAGTTGTTGTAGGCAAATTTGGCTAGTGGGAGCCATTGCAACCAGTCGTCTTGTTGATAGGCAACATACATTCAAAGATATTGTTTGAGGATCTGATTAACTCGCTTGGTTTGCCCATCCGTTTCCGGGTGGTAAGCCGTTGATAAATTGCGAGTGATCTTCAAATGTTGGCATAGCAAGGTCCAGAAGCTTGAGACAAACAGAGATCCACGATCACTAACAATATTATCAGGGAGACCATGTTTTGAAAATACATATTCTATGAACAAGTTAGCCAAGTCTTCTGAAGAGGCCGTCACATTACTGCGTAAAAATAAAGCCATCCTCAAGAAGCAATCTACTATTACTAGAATAGCATCATATCCACTAGAAGAAGGCAATTGAGAGATGAAATCCATAGACAGCGAGTGCCAAGGACAAGGCGGAATTGGAAGTGGCTGGAGCAGCCCATACTTCCGGTGTTTTGAGGACTTGTTACGATTGCAATCATAGCACACGCTAACATAGTCTTTTACTTCTTTGGTCATACCAGGCCAGTAGAAGTCTTGTGCAATCAATTGGTAGGTTTTATCCTGCCCATAATGACCAGCAAGCGGAGAATCATGCCGTGACTCAAAGATATCTAACTTAATGCAAGAATTATCTGGTACTACTATACGATTATCATAAACTAAAAAGTCATTATCATCTATACTGTAACTACTATCTAGTAAGTTTGCACTTTTGAAAAGTTTGATGCACTTGGGGTTGTTGCGTTGAGCTTGTCGGAGTTTGGAAGCCAAATCTTGTAAGCAAGCAATGATCAAACTGAGTTGGGCAGATTGGGTTGAGAAGAGTGTCCTAACGTTTTCGGGGTTGTTTTCGGCGAGGGTGCTCCCCCCCCTGGGTAAACGTTGTCCCGACGTGATAAAGCATCAGGAACTACCGCTTGTTTCCCAGGACGGTATGTGATCCTAAAGTGGAACTTGGAGAGGTATTTGGCCCAACGTGCCTGTCTATGTGTGAGGACTTTTGAACTCATGAAATACTTCAAAGAATTATGATCAGTTAAAACCTCAAAGGATTCCCTAAGACTCAAAAGGTATGAACACCATTTCTTCAAGCAATAAACAATTGCAAGAAGTTCCTTGTCATGAATCTCGTAGTTAAGCTCTGCAGCAAGCAATTTGCAAGACTCAAAAGCTACGGGGTGAAAGAGAGAAGTGGAAGAAGAAAACTGCGAGATGACTCCTGCAATCGCATAGTTGCTTGCGTCTGTTTTGACAATAGTGCGAGCTAGCTTGTTGAAGTGAGCGAGTATCAGAGCAGTGGTGAACGCTTTCTTCAGAGCTTCAAACTCCAAAGCAGCTTGTTTGGTAAAAATAAAAGGAGTGTCTTTTTGAAGAAGGTTAGTAAGATTCACGGTTTTTTCGGCGTAACGCGCAATAAAACTTCTATAGAAATTACTGAAACCAAGGAAAACATGAAGAGATTTAACCAAAGAAGGTGGGGGCCAGTCCAATATGCGTTTGCTCTTGGCTGGGTCCATCAATAGCCCTTGCTGCAAGACTACGACACCTAGAAAATGAAGAGAAGAGGAATGGAACTCGCACTTAGAGGCTTTTGCAAACAGGTCATTCTTGCAAAGTTGCTGTAGCACCTCTTGCACATGTGCAATGTGATCTTCAAGGTTTCTTGAGTAGACTAGTATATCATTGAGATATACCACGAGGTATTTACCTACGAGATCGGAGAAAATGTTGTTGAAAAAATGTTGAAAAGTGGAAGGAGTGTTGCAGAGGCCAAAAGGCATGATGGTATACTCATAACTGCCAAACCGGGTTCTCATTGCAGTCAAATACTCATGACCTTCCTTAATGCAAATTAGGTTATAGGCACCTCGAAGGTCTAACTTCAAGAAATAAGTAGCTCCATGGAAGAGGGTAAGGAGATGTGACATAGGCGGTACTGGATAGGCATTCTTCCGGGTTACCTGGTTCAGTTTCCTGTAGTTAACACAAAGGCAAAGTCCGCCGTCCTTTTTTGGTACAAATAGGACATGGGAACTGGTGTTCAAATTGCTTGGTTGAAGAAATCCTTTCACTACATTTTCCGCAATGTAGTCTTGAAGCGCAATTGATTCTTGCGTTGAGAGAGAGTAAACTGGTCCTGGTGCCGGAGGTGGGCCAGTAAGTTTGATCTTGTGATTGTAAGGACGGGATGGAGGCAGTTTATCTGCTTTTTCAGCTGAAAAGACGTCAGTTAAGTCATGATAAACCAAAGGTAAAGACTCTTGAATGATTTCTAAATCTTCAATCTTGTCATCTTTGAGCACCGGGTTTGAGGTGCTCCCATGGTGCAAGAGGATTAGGGAGCTCAAAATACACCTTTTGGTTGGTGTCTGTTGCTCTTTGAAGGAACTAGAAAGAGGTAAGCTGGATAGGTAAGCAATAACTCCTAAATCTGAAGAGGGAATTTGAGAATGAAGGTCAGGATATTGCAAATCTCCTGGCGGAAAAGTGTCATCCAACTCAATGACAGTGTCAGGTAGGCTGTTTAATTCCTGATTGACAGAGAGGTTAGCGTTCTTGGGGTGCAAGGTTTGAAGGTTAATTATTCCTTCTTGCCAATTCACATCCGGATTCCAGTAAACTAGGAAATCATGGCCTAGAATGGTATCATCCATTCTGGGTATAGCCAAGACAAATAAATCCCATTCAAAGCTGGGGAAATTGGAAAATGCAAAGGTCCATTTTGCCTTTTGGGAAACCCAATAAGACGGTTCAGTCGCACTACTTACTAGATAGATAGGAAATTTATCTATCTTGGAACGCATAAGATTTTTGGAAGTGGCAAAAGATTCACTGATAAAGGAAACATTAGCGCCGGAATCAAGTAATACTTGATAAGGAGTGTTTTTGGAATTAAATAGGATAAATCTCGAACTCGGAGCACCTAGTGACTCGCAAGTGCAAAGATTTACTTGCGGTGATTTAGATAATGTGTAGTTTTCCTTGCAAGTATCAGAAAAACTACAAGCTAATTTTTTGACTGCTTAGCTGCTTCACGCGCTAACCGCTTTGCACAGCTGTCGACATCATGTTTACCTCCACAATACATACACAGCCCGTTCTTTTCCCTTTGCAGCCGTTCCTCACTTTGAAGCATCCCGGTTTCCTTGTCCAAGAACTTCGGAGTTTTGGCAACAGCTTTCCCTTTCAAGTTGGAGTTGGAAGTTGGGGTTGGTTTTGATGGTTTTGGGTTCCTCGTGTTTTGCTTTGAGGAGTTGTCCACCCTGGGAGCCAAGGTGGATGGTCCATGGTTGCTTTGCTGAGAGCAATTCTTGTCATGATAGCCATTATCAAGCTCAATCACTCAATCGATTAGCTGCTGAAGCGAGGTTGTCTTATGACCCCCAACTGCAAGCTGTTCAATTAAGCGTGCCGGTAAACCCTTTTGGAAATGGAATAGAAGAGCGGCCTTGTTCCACTGGATGCAAGACTGCAAGGTTTGAAAATGAGAAATATAAACAGAAGCTCTACCATTCTCCTTCATAACTAAACTATTAAGTTTGTATTTGGCGTTTCAAACTTCATTGGGATCGCCAAACAGGGTGAACAATTGTTGCTCAAACTTGTCCCAGTTGTTGAGAATACAAGTGATACTGTTTTTGGACAAAGGTTCGAGGTACGGTTGAACCACTGGAAGGCTCTACCACCTAAGAAGGACAAAGCATACATAACTTTATGTCTATCGGAAGGGAAATTGTTGGAGTTGCTTGAAAAGATGATTTTACAAGACTGTAGGTAGGATCTAAGCTTATGAGGGTGTTCCCCTGTAAATTGATTGGGTTGTTTCATGCCCAGAGTGCAAAAACTAGGAGTGCTTGGACTAGATTGCTGAGCACCATGAGTGAGGGCCTGGATCAATGTCAAAAGCAGGGTTGGAGCATTGGGCTTGAGAGCAGTAGTGCAAACCCCTGGTCTACCACGAGTCAAGGTTTCATCGGAAGAATGGTCGGAGTCTGCAAATTCCGCGAGAGGGTCCGTCGGAGCATCCCGTGGAGGAGCTTGAGGATCTTTGAGAGGTTCCACAGATGGCGATTTGGAAGGAGGAACTGGATCTAAGGGTTTTTGGGCCCGAGGAGCGCTGGTTCTCCCTACCCAATGGATCTCATCATTGTAAGGGGCAAGGGAAGCATTCCCGGTTGAGCAAGTACGTGACATCAAAAAAGAAGAAGTCTACTATAGGTTTGGCAGGCTACAATAGATGAGTTGAGTTAGTTAATTTACTGTCACATGACCACCCCACGTACTATAGGGCAATTCTTAGATGATCGTGAGCGCAAAGGAATACCAAGTGCAAGGGCAAGTGCAAATAGCAAGACCCAGTTGCAAAGTGCAAACTTGGTTATTCCACTCAACAAACGGCAAGATGAATGGAATGTGTTCCAAAGAAGGAAACTCAAACTGAGTCCAATGTGATGACTAGGTTGCAGCAAAATGCAAGAACGTATGAAATTAACTAACTGAGGAGACAATCATCAGGCAAGGAGATAGCCCTTATAAGGTAATCCAAAGTGACTAGATACAACCTGGTGATGAGCTAACTACAGGTGAAGCGGTGAGGCAATGAATGACAGGAACGGAATAGGAAATGCAGCAGTGGTATAGATCCAAGGTCTTAGCATAAGTGCGAGACAATAGAATCTGAGCGTACAATTGCATGACGAATTGGGATAGGAGCAAGTGACGTTGAAGGTAATGCAAATGAGAGGTAATATTGTATGCAGGTTAGGGACTAGTCAAATTGCAAACTATACAGTAGTGATGGCTTGGTTAGATGTAGATGCAAACTAACAAACAATGCATGACCAAAGATGGAAGTCTGAGGCTGTTGATTGGCCAGGGAAGGAGATTGGATCTCATAATGGATGGCCAACCGGTATGGAGTTAACCGCAAAGTTTGCAAGTATATACTGAGTTGGTCTCCAAGATTGGAAGGTAAGTGCAAGCCAGAGGAAATAGCAGATTGCACCATTGATGTTGTGCTTTTATTTGTGTCACGCTTTTAGACTGAGGTAGATGGTACTGAGGAGAGGATATGTCAAAGTAGTGAAGACAATAATCCTTAAGTGCAAAGCGTGACAGTGACTATGGGTAATTTGTGATGTAGAAACCATTCCTGAGGTTAATTTGAGGTTTTGAGTGGTTGTTACACTAGAAAAATGAGTCTTATTGCTATAGGACAGGTTTGGACTACCACATCCCCCCCAGAATTAATGCTGTCCATAGCATTCTTGTCCATAGACATCAGACTCCAGGTCTTATCCTTCTTCTTCTTATTCTTCTTCTTCTTTTTTTCCTTTTTCTTCTTCTTGGTATTGATCTTGAGAGAAATAAATAATAAAAACTAATAATCAAATATAAAATAAAGCATTAAAGGTCCAGAGAATCCTAGTGATCCAGTTGGTCCTGTTGCAATCTTGATGGCCTATCCCTAATATTCTCCTCTTATATATTTATTGATTGTGCCCATGTAGCAAGTAAAAGTATAATTATATCCTTTCCATTCTTCCTATGCACATATATATATTTTGGCTCATATTTGGGTTTCCCAGGGAAAAGAAAGGTTGCTCATACTTCTGGATTTTATTTCTTCAAAAAAATCAATCTTCTTTTCCCTTCTCCATCTATTATGGTACTTCATGGCCAAAGCAAAATTCTCCTCTGATTACCTCTTTTCTACCTTTCAACATGGCATCAGAAATGAAAGAGAATCTTTCCAACATTTCCAAAGTTTTAAACCAAATCCTTGAAGAAAGAACAGCACAAGGCATCCCAGAAACTCCTTATACTCAGCAAAGAACCAGATTTCAGACCTCCACCCCAAGATCACCAATTGAAAGAATGCAAACAAGGACCACCAAAGAATCAGAAGCCCCCTCCATTAGTCTAGGAATAAAAATATTTTCTCAACCTAGAGAGGAAAGAAGAGAAGCAATAAGGAGTCAGTACACTGAAAGAATCCTAGCCAGAGGACCAGCCCAGGATAGTTCAATCATCAAGAATGATGAACAAAATGTAGTTTTATTAGATGGAAAAAAGGTAGATATTGAATTTGATGGAACAGAGGTGGAACAATTTATTAAAAGAATTGAGAAACTGGCTAGAATTCAGAAGGCAGGACAAATAGATATAGCTCTGCAATTACCTTTTTTAGTCCAAGAAAAAAAGATTAGAGAATCTATTGAGGATATGGAAGGACATGAATATGGAGACTGGGACCTTTTGAAGAAGGAGTTGAAGAGGAAATGGGGCACAGCTACCCCCCATAGAAGGTTTAATGAGGAATCCATACCTAGATTGCTCTGACTTACTCAAGATCAGGGAGGAATCAAGACTAAACAGGACTTCCAAAAGTTTATTGTTAATTATGAGGAGATGTTACTCTATTTCATTAGGATGGGGTATGACAAAACCAACTGGGGAAGTGGAGAGAACCTCTGGAAAGCCTTGTCCACTGATCTTAGGAGGGATGTTAACAGAGAATTGGCCCATGCAGGTAGAATCAAGATTGCAAGGGATGGAAGATACCTTCCCCTTGACCTGGAAACCTTGAAGGAATTTGTGGAAATGACTTTGGACTTATGGGATGTGGATGAAGAAGAAGCACCTAGACCTATCATTAAGAACCCAGTGGAAACCAAGAAAGAAGTCAAGTTTCAGCAAGCAGGAATGGATGAAATCTTAAAAATGAAAGAAGAAATCACCAAGCTCACCATGGCCTTAAATCAGAAGCAGGCACCACCACATCTTGAAAGGACCAACCCAGGAATGGCACCAAACTTCAGACCCCCAGTTACCAATGCAGGACCCAGATGGCCAGTCAGATGCAACTACTGCAAGGATGAGTACTATACCCAAGTCACCTGTCCAGATCTCTCAGAGGACCTCAAGAACAGGAAAGTGTTCAAGCAAGGATCCAGTTTCTTCTTTCCAAATGGGGAACCAGTACCACTGAGTAGCCAGGAAACAGCCAGAGACCAAGTGAAGAAGGATTCAGGAAACCAAAAGAGCCTTAAGGTTGAAGAACCCCAGAAGAAGGAGGAACCATCCAATGTTGCAGCATTCTTGGAGATTGAAAATTGGGAAGCTTGGACACCACCAGAAGTCAATGTGAAGGAATCCCAGGTCCAATGGGGAATGAAGAAGTCCCAGAGATTGGCTGACAAGTCCCAAGGAAGTTCCAAACCAGTAAACCAAGACCACCCAGATCCAGAGAATGAACCAGTTAAGGAGGTTGAATCCAGGAAGAGAAGAGTAAGTTATCCAGTAGCATGGATTAAGGAGGATGGCCAGGACTCAGATGAAGAAGAAGACCCCCCAAAAGAACCTGTGAAAAAACCTGAAACTGAACCTGTGGAAGTGAACAAGGAAAGGTCAGAACCAGTAAATACTGAAGGAGGAACCAAGATTGAAGAAAGCCTGAAGAAGAAAATATTAAAACCAAGCTTTAACCTTACCTTGGAGGAGCTCCTTTTGGTTGCACCAAACTTCTTCCAGCATCTAAAAGATATAACCCTGGAAGGAACCTTGGACCTGAAGAAAGCCTCTAAATCATCAGCCACCAAAAACAATAGGAGGATTAATGGATGTCAACACCACTTTGAAGACTACTCTGATGAAGAATGCCCATGTTCCATTGGCAACAATCTCACTTATGCCTGCCCATTAGGATTCATAGACATTTGGATCAAAGGGAAGAAGATAAAGGCCCTGGTGGATACTGGTGCTGAATTAAATGTCATACCTGAACATGTGGCAATCCAGGCAGGCTTGGTGTCCAGGGAATTATTCATGAGGGTTACAGGAATTGAGGCCACTCAACTCCACTAATTGGTTTGGCTGAAAGAAAAATTTTTGAGATGACTCCTGGGGAACCCAAATCTGCTCACTTCTTCATAGCCAAAGGATCAATGCATACAGTGCTGGGAAGACCCTTCTTGGTGGATCATAAAGTCAGGTTGGAATTATCCAAACATAAAGGAGAAGTCTTAGCCTATGAAATAGTAGAAGGGGAGAGGTTACTCATCCCAATCTTTTCACCAAATCAAGCAGGATGGCAGGTGACACCACCAAGAAGACCACTGGGGATGAATAACATCACAGCAAATCTGGAGGCCAAAGAATATCAGGAAGAAGATTGGACCAGTGTACAGGATATAACTGAAATAAACTTGGAAGGCTTACCAGATCCTTGGGAAAATAATATTCTTACCCCATCAATCTATGCAGAAGAACCAATTGACAGGACTTGGAATGATCTCCTTGATAAAATGGAGGCTGAAGAGAACCATGAGAATTTCCAAAGATTATTTGGAGGGTTCTGGACCAACCTTGAAGACATGGAGGGAGAGAACTGGGAGGAGTTACCTGGTGCAGGCTTGGACAACTCTGAATTTATTGAATTACTCAACATTCAAGCCACTAATGCCTTTCTGATGGATGGTGATTGGCCATCCCATTATGGAAAATTTCCTTGGGTCATCAGGTATAGTTTATACTATGGGGAAGAATGGGCCAAGGATTGGATGAAATGTTTGGTTGTAATGTACCAGGTAATACCAGACCATATCAGGTGGTCAGGGTACCTGGAAAAGTAAGTCCTTCTCCCTATTTGATTCTTGATGAAGAAGTAAGCCTCCAGTTTCCTTTGGTGAGCTGAGGGAAAGGGTGGGCGGTACCACCACTGTAATATTCATTGTAAGTTTTTTACATTGAAGCTGATTCCATTTCTACAAGAAGAATAAATATCTATATACTAAAAAAAAAAAGAGGTATCAGTGATCCTTGTTACTCTTCTTTATTTCAAAAAAAAAAAAGAAGAATATAATCACCACTGTTTTTGGGATCAAATCTTTCTCCTATCATCAACCATAGAAAAACCATCAAGATCATAAAATAAAAAAAACCAAAAAATCCATAAAAAATCCTATTTAAAAGTAAAAAAAATGAGGTATCAGTGATATTATTGTTACCCCCAACAAAAAAAATAAATAAAATAAAAAAAATATATACTCACCACTTTTTTTCAATTAGAATTCTTTCCCCTATGATCAAAACACCAAAAAAGAAAAAAAAATGATAAAAAAAATAAAATAAAAAACCGTATATACAACAAAAATCCAAAAAACAGGCAGCAAGAAATCAGTCATCAGTAATACCCCCCAAAAAACATGGATAAATATCCAACTCATTCTCTTAGTTTTCTTCTGATTCCTTACTATCCCTGGAAATGCGTATAAAAAAAAGAAAAAAATGTGTTATTAGTATCCCTTTCTGCAAGATTAAAAAAAAAAAAAAAAGAGAGAGAGAGAGAGAGAGAGACGCACCATAGCTTCAACCGCGTTGCTCCTCATCACTGTGGACCAAAAAAAAAGAAAAGATATTAAAATAATAATGATAATAATAAAAAAAAAGAGAAGCTCACCTCAGACCAAAAAGCGCAAGCACGCGCTTGGCATCATACAAAACAGGCATATATGTCTTCCAGCTACAACCCTCCGGACCTCACGTTTGTGGCGCCACAGAGGAAGATGGCTGTGGAGCAAGCAAGGTTGCGGGAAACTGCCAACGGCTCCCCTTCAAAGGGCAAGCACGGCTGGTCATTGGAGGTTGGGCCAGGGAGCAACTGGGCTGGGAAGTTTGACCAGTGCAATGCAAAGGATTATCAAAAAAAAAAAAAAAAAAAAAAAAAAAAAAAAAAAAAAAAAGAAGAAGAAGAAGAAAAGAAGAGAGACAAGTTAGTATATATAAGCAAAGAAGGAAGGAACAAGCAAAACAAGCGGACAAATAGGGGATGAGCAATTGGGGTTTGCCTCTCAGCCATTGTTGTGGAAATTATCAGCTGGCATAGCTGTCCCAGCGGGATGGCCGTTGGTTGGTCAGTTGGGCCAGCCAAACATCCTTGGCAATAGTGCCGGCGGTTCCAAATTGAGCTGTGGTTCTGGGATGGGGGCAGGAGCACTTGGCAGCAGGGCTTCAGGGAGCCGCAGGTAGACAATTATGTCGGAGGGAGGACTTGGCATGCTTGAGGCTAGGGACAATGGCCAACAAATTTTTCTCTTCAATGTGTTCAATGAAGAAGGAGGGAGGGATGCCATTCCTCAGCCCCCCCTTTTTTTTTAAAAAAAAAAAAAAAAAAAAAAACCCTCAACAAATCAAGGAAACGCTGCCCCGTCAATCACCAGTGGCAGCAATTGGGCATACAACGCAATCAGCCCCAGGGGGCCTTCTTGACGCCACTACCATCCCCCAATGAAGCTTATTGGAGTCCAAATTGGACTCCGAGTACAAAACAAAGCCTTGAGTCAACATCTGCCTTGGCTTCAATCACTGAAGGCCTATACACAACCCCAAACTCAATCAACAACCCGGCCGCTGAGCCCAAAAACCCTCTGTCCTATCTTATTGCGCAACCATGTGGGTCCCCTGCAAGAATTGAAACTGCAGAGCTCGCCGAACGCGCTACCATTTGCTCAAGCGCTCACATGGGTCCCCTGCATGACCCAAAAATGCAGAATTAGACCTCAAGACCCATCCTTGCTTTAAACTAATATTTACCAGGGTCCCCTGCATGACCTAAAACTGCAGATTAGCTCTCAAACCCAATCCTTTCCTTAAATTAATATTTAACAGGGTCCCCTGCATGACCTAAAACTACAGATCAGCTCTCAAAACCTATCTTTTCCTTAAACTAATATTTCCCAGGGTCCCTGCAAGACCTAAGACTACAGACAAGCCCAGACATGTCTCCAAAAAAAAAACGAAAAACAAACAAAAAACAAAAAAAAAGAAAAAGAAAAAAACAAAGTAGAAGGGAGTGATAACCAAAAAAGTGATTAATTGAATAATAACCAAAATAATAAAATGGTAACAAAAATAAAAATAATAAATAATGTTTAGAGAAAATAAATAGAAAAAAAAACCTCTTAGAAAACTGCCAACAACCCACCATGGACCTCCAGGCCATGGCAGCCAAATACAAATCCGTAGAAAAGAAAATTAGATCAGTCAACCAGCCCATCCCTCAAGATCTCAACCCCCCACTCCAAAGACCACCTCTGTCCAGGGACCCTTACCAAACACCCCTGACACCATACCCCCCGGAATTCAAGCCAACACCTAGGATAGCTCTGGAAAGATTGAAGATGATCAACCTGGGACCAGAAGGATGGCTCAAATCAGAGGAAATAAAACTTCTTCAACATGTAATGACCTTGAGACAAAAGGCTATTGCCTTCATAGAAGAAGAAAGGGGACTTTTAAAACACTCTTATGGACTCCCTTACAAAATACCCACTATACCCCATGAACCTTGGCAGAAGAGACCCATCCCAATACCCCAAGCTGTCAGAAAAGCCTTTACAGAACTGGTAAGGGAAAGGATCAGCTCTGAACATTATGAACAATCCACCTCCAGCTACTCCAGCCCAGTCTTCCCTGTAGCAAAATCAAATGGAAAACTCAGGATAGTGGATGACCTCCAACCATTGAAAAAATTTACCATCAAGGATGCTGGGCTGCCACCAAAGATAGAAGAATTTGTAGAATCCTTCTCTGGGAGGGCCTGCTATGGCCTTGGAGATATCATGGGAGGATATGATGAAAGAGAAATATAAAAAACCTAAAGACCAATGACTACCTTTGAGACTACCTTGGGAAGATTAAACCTCACCAGACTACCTCAGGGGGTCACCAACTCAGTAGCAGTTTACCAAGCTCAAATGACCTGGATTCTCCAAGAAGAAATACAAGAACATGTTGGAATATTCATAGATGATTGGGGGATCAAAGGCCCCAGATCAAGATATCAGGAAGAAACTATAGAGGAAAACCCCAAAATAAGGAGATTTATCTGGGAATATGCCATAACCCTGAAAGGGATGCTATTCGGGATTGAGGAGGATGGACTCACCATCTCAGGGGAGAAGTTTTCCTGCTGTGTCCCTGCACTAAACATAGTGGGGCATGTGGTTTCTCAAGAAGGGAGGAAGGTAGCAGAACAGAAATTAAACAAGATTCAAAGCTGGCCTCAACCAAGGAGCAAGAAAGAAGCAAGAGGATTTTTGGGACTTTGTTCCTATTTCAGGATGTTCATCAAGAATTAATCTGCCCTATAAGCACCCATCAGGAGATTGACTTGGAAAGATGCGGAATTTAAGTGGGATGCAACTAGTGAGGAGGCCTTTGTCCTTCTCAAGAAAATAGTGGGAGAAGATATAGTGCTCAAAAGCATTGACTATGAACCAGGAGCTGGGAAAATTATATTAGCAGTAGACTCAAGTTAATTAGCAGCTGGGGCAGTACTAATGCAGGAAGACCAAGATGGGAGGCCAAGGCCAGTCTATTATGAATCAGTTGGATTCTCAAAAACAGAAAAAAAGTACTCCCAGTCCAAACTGGAATTATGTGGAGTTGCCAAAATACTAAAAAAGCTCCAAACAACTTCATGGGGCCAGCACTTTGAACTTCAAGTGGATTCCAAATCCCTCATAGAAATGATGAACACCCCTAGCCTACCCAGTGCCCCCATGACTAGATGGGTTGTATTTATCCAGTTATTCTCCTTTGAATTGGTCCATAGACCAGGGAAGACTTTCACAATTCCTGAAAGCCTATCTAGAATACCAGAAGACCCAGAGGAGATTCACAATGACTCTGATGACAATGAAGAATGGATTACCCCACACCCAGGGCTAGGGACAAAACAAGTAAACATTATTGAAAAGCAGAATTTAAACTTGGTCCAAAAGGGGTTCTGGAAAAACATGAAGGAGTTTCTAGGGACTTTGAAAAGGCCTGAAGGTATCACTGACAAGGAATTCCAGAAAATCAAAAGAAGGTCACCAAACTTCTACCTGGAGGAAGTAAAACTGAAAAGAAGAGGGATTTGGGGTCCCCAGCTTGTGGTCTCAACAGAAGAAGAAATAAAGAAGATACTAAAGAGCCTGCATGAAGACATGGGACACAGGGGAACTGGAGAAACATATAGGAGGGTCAAACTCAGATTTTGGTGGGAAGGAATGAAGAAAAGTATCAGGAAATGGGTTCAAACCTGTGAATCATGTCAAAGGAGAAGCAAGCTCCAGCAAAAGGAAGAGGGAAAAGCTTCCATATCAAATACCCTGTTCCAAAGAGTGGGGATGGATGCAGTCCATGTGAAGGCAGGAAAGTGGAAATACTTGGTGGTAGCAAGAGATGACTTCTCAGGTTGGGAAGAAACTGTGGGACTTACCAGCTTGAATTCAAGGAGCTGGGCTACTTGGTTTGTGTCTGAATGGATATACAGGTATGGGATACCCAAGGAAGTAACAGTGGATGGAGGGGGAGAATTCAAGAAGTAGCTCCAGTTGGCAATGAGGAAAGTTGGTACTAAGCTCAGGATAGTAACCCCATATTATCCAGAAGCTCAGGGAATGATAGAAAGAGGACACAAAGAAATTAAAGATGCACTAGTAAAAATGTGTGGGGAGAATGGCTCCAAGTGGAAAGAGTACCTCCAATTGGTAATTTTTGCTGACAGGATCTCCACTAAAAGGACAACAGGATTCTCCCCATTTGAACTACAATATGGCCAACCAGAAGTACTCCCAATTGATTTAGAAATGGAAACCTACCTTAGAATTGACTGGGACCAAGTAAAAACTACCTCAGATCTCTTGGAGGCAAGGGCAGAGCAACTGGTTAGGAAGGAGGAGAACACCTTAAAAGCTAAGGAAAAACTGCAACAATCAAGGGAACTTTCAATCAAATACTGGGATAGAAGGCTAGCTCATAGAATGAGGGAACCTCTAAAGCAAGGAGACTTGGTATTGGTATACAACAGAACTCTGGAATCCCAGCAGGGTTTACTCTTCAAGAATAGATGGAATGGATCCTACAGGGTAGTAAAACAAATTAATGAAGGACCCTACATACTGGAAGAACTGGATGGTAAAAAACTCTCAAGGAAGTTTGCAGCAAGCCAGATAAAGAAATTCTACACCAAGGGAACTCCTATGGAGGAAGAAGAAGGCAATTTAAGCTCAGCTGATGAAGAAGGGGAAGAGGGTCAAGACAGTTAACCCAAAAAAAAAAAAATTACTTATAATTCCCTTGACATAAGCCCCCCAAAAAATGAGCTTAGCTAGTTATATTTTTTGAATTATCAACAGGGAGTAAGGTCCTTGGTAAGACCTTAAACTGCCTAAACTAAACTAACTAATATATACAAAAAAATAAAATAAAATAAAAGGAGTTGTCCTTTACTAAGGATTTAATGCTCAGTATGCAAGTCTTGGGACCAAGGAACCAAGAAATACTATGAGGAAAGAAGGGTCTGAAGAACTCAACAATGGTTTAAATCCAAATTGGATCCAAATCAAGACTTTAGAAGTATCAAGTTAGCCAGGAAAGATAGAAGAATTATTCTTTAGCCAGAAAATCAAGAATGAAGACATTATAGTAGGCAATGAAGGAAAAGGTATCTATCAAGTTTGAATAGATCAAAACAGGGCAAATATACAGTGATGAATGATAATAAAATTTAGAAGAAAGAAATATATTCTGTACTTACCCAGCAAGACCCATAAAAGAAAATGGGGTAGGGAAGATCAATACAGGAAACCTGAAAAAACCAATTTAAGAGAATCAATAACCCATACACAAGATATATAAAGAGACCTGTCTTTTCCGACATGAAACCAACTATAATTCAACAATCTAGGAGGAAGAAAGAAGATTAATTAGAAGTTCTGAATTGCTACAAGGATTACAACAAGATGAATGAAGAAGAGAGAACTTAGAGATAAACCATCAAGATTTTGACAGAGACAACTGGAGCACATAGGACCTTTTTGGATCTTTTGATCCCATTGCTTTGACTATATCTGAACAAATAATGAACTAGGAAAGAATAATGATAAAAAAATGAAAATTATTAAGCCAAACATTAAAAGGAGGAAGAAGGAGGAGGAGTCTGATGTCTATATGCGGAAATGCTGTGGACAGCAATCAGTCTGGAGGGGGATGTGGTAAACCAAACCTGTCCTTTAGCCATCAGACTCATTTTATCTTATTAATTATCATTCTTATATCAAATTAAAGTCAAAAAAAATGATAAATAAATTCCAAAACCCTCATAAACTATACTCTAAAACTCAAACCAACCTGAAAACCCAAACCAATCACCAGATAAACCCCTTCAACCATATCAACACCTGACACAGATTGGATTATGTCACATGGATTAATGAAAAGTCTTAATTGAATATATAATCAAAAGATTATGCTTGAAATAACCACACAACAAAACAACATACCCCATACCAGCAGGACTTGAACCATATCAGTACCAATGTTACACTACAACCAGTACTATGAAAGCAAGTTGCATGACTTTTCTGGAACTTTCACCACCAGATAAGCCCTCCAACGCATCTTCTCAAGCACTCTGATACTCAGCTTGCCACCATTCCAACCATACATTACACATACATGCACCAACAGAAGTAGGGGCTCATGCAGCCAAGTATATCTGAATTCTCACCAACCAGTAATAACAACTAAGTACACATGAATTTTCTGAAACTTTCACCACCAGATAAGCCCTCTGAAGCCTCCTCTAAAACACTCTTATACTCAGTTTGCCACCATTCCAACCATACATCACACATACATGCACCAACAGAAGTAGGGGCTCATGCAGCCAAGTATATCTCAATTCTCACCAACCAGCAATAACAACTCAGTGCACATGACTTTTCTGGACCATTTACCACCAGAGAAGAGATCTGAAGCATCCTCTCAAGCACTCTGATACTCAGTCTGTTACCATATCAACCTTAAAACACCTGCAAGCCACACTCTCAAGTTACCCAAGGGGACATGCGGTAAAACAGCATACCTCATATCTCCACAACTAATTACATTGAAACAGCATGCAGGTAGTTCCTGCAAAATTTTATACATGATAAGGGCTCAGAAGAGTCCTAAGAAACACCCAGAACATGACTTTCCACAACAAAACCCATGCAGGTCACACCATTCAAGCTACCAAAGAGGGCTTGCAGCTGCCAAGCATGTTTGATGCTTTTCCCAACCAGCAAAATTAACTCAAGCTGCAGGCAACTTCTGCATCATTTTTTTATACAAGATAAGCAATCAGAAGCTTCCAGATCACACCATTCTTATCTCTTATCTCATATCTTAGCCTGACTCTCAAAGATTGAACTAAAAAATACAGTTATCTCTCAGCCTGATTTACACGTTTTATCACCAGTGATTTGCCTCATGTAACTGTACCCTCCTGTGCTTCAAGAGTCCAGGGAGAAGCTCAGAACTGCACTCAGGGGAGCCCTGAGCCTCCCCTCAGGAAGTATTTGTCCATTTAAGGAGGGCTCTTTTGCCCTATCCAAGTTGTATGGTATGGCATCAGCCCCAGAGTATGGCCTCAGCCCCCACCCATGATGTATGACCCCTAAGATCTATGGCCTTTTCCTGATCAGTACCAGCTTGTTAGTGAACCAGAATCAAGTTAAAAGGAATCAAACACAAAATTATTGTTGAAAATTTGACCAAACTCCTGGTGTCTTTGAAGAAGGGTTCTTGAAAGAAGGCCTGTTATTCAGCGCCTATTTTTAAGAGGGAAAGACCCTTATTTTCAATTAGTAAATTCATAAAAGAGGAAGAGCACAATAGAACAACCAACAAACCTTTTTTTCTGCCCAGATCCCTGTGGGCAAGCCCATCTTTGGGTCCTCCTACTGGTTAAACACCTTTTAGTCAACCCTTAAATCCTTTAATTGGAATTGGAAAAATAGTCAGAAAAAGTCAAAAATTCTTGATTATTAATTGGTGGAAGCTTTCCAATAATCCAATCCAACCTGGAATAGTCTTGAAATTCCTAGAAAATCTCTATTAATAATTAATCTGGGTCTGATAAGAGACCTATTTTAAGTCTCAAAGAAACCAGCCACTAATTAAAAAAAAAATATTGTGCAGACTTATTTGAGTTCAGAAGGGCAGGCAATGCATAACCACCTTAGCTTACCTCTATCTATTCAAGAGTAGTAGTAAACTAAATTCCCCTTCTAGTGACTGCCAGCAAGCTATTTGCTAAATAATACCATTATCCCTTGGAGTCTCTACATTGCTGACCATTGCAGTTCTTTATGGATGATGACAATTGATTCTCATGAGCAACCATTAGAATGCCTCATGGACAGCAAGCAATGTTCTTCTAATGGTCGCTGACCATTGCAGTTCTCTATGGATGATGACAATTGATTCTCATCAGCAACTACAACCATTAGAATGCCTCATGGATGGTGACCAATGTTCTTCTTAATGGTTGCCGACCATTTCAGTTTTTTATGGATGATGAAAATTGATTCTTGTGAGCAACTGAAACCATTAGAATGCATCATGGACAGCAAGCAATGTTCTTCTTAATGGTGGCCAATCATTGAAGTTCTTTATGGATGATGACAATTGATTCTCATGAGCAACTGTGACCATTAGAATGCCTCATGCAAAGTGACCAATGTTCTTCTTAATGGTTGCTGACCATTGCAGTTCTTCATGGATGATGACAATTGATTCTCATGTGCAACTATTACCATTAGAATGCCTCATTGACAGAAAGCAATTTTCTTCTTAATGGTCGCTGACCATTGCAGTTCTTTATGGATGATGACAATTGATTCTCATGAGCAACTATTACCATTAGAATGCCTCATGGAAAGCAAGCAATGTTCTTCTTAATGGTTGCCGACCGTTGCAGTTCTGTATGGATGATGAAAATTTATTCTCATGAGCAACTGCAACCATTAGAATGCCTCATGGATAGTGACCAATATTCTTCTTAATGATTGCCAACCATTGCACTAACAGAAACAGTAGGGTGCAGGCATTTTGGTGACAGACAACCTTCAAGCTTGCCCATGGTCGGCAACCATTGGGAAAGCTAATGGTTGGCAACCATTGGGGCAAGCTAATGGTTGGTGACCATTGGCACAAGCTAATGGTCAGTGACCATGTTGGCAACCATTGGGGCAAACTAATGGTCAGCAACCATTGGGTTACACGCTAATGGTTGATGACCATTGGGGAAATCTAATGGTTGGCAACCTTTGGGTTACATGCTAATGGTTGATGAACATTGGGGCAAGCTAATGGTTGGCGACCATTGGGGAAAGCTAATGGTTGGCAACCATTGGGGCAAGCTAATGGTCAGCAACCATTGATGCACGCTAATGGTTGGCAACCATTGGGGCAAGCTAATGGTTGGCAACCATTGGGGAAGGCTAATGGTGTCAGCTGGCTACTATTCAGAACCAACTGACTAAAGACCCCAGAAAGAAAAACAAATGAATAATAATAATGAATACAAAAATATGGAAATAATAACTTAAAAACAAAAATGAGATAAAAAACCTTAATGAGTAAGAAAAGTAGGAATATTATTGCAGAAATGGATTCCTGGTGCCAAATTAGGTAGGGTCACCCACTGGCACCACCCCCCAGTTCCTGCTCCTTGAGGTAGAACCGTGACACCCCTGTGTACTGTACCTCACATACACCCCACAGCCTTGTTCCACAACACATGGGGCCCCAAGAGCACCACCAAGAGGTAGCAAACAGAATGAGACTGCCCAAACAAACAGAAAGTTTGGAAAAATTGGGCCCTGCATCCTTTTGAGAGCTGTATCAAAGGTTGTCAGGTTCCCCTGTAATGGGACTTGTACAGAAGGTTTGGGCCAAAAAGAGTACACAATAGGTACAGTAGCATCCTGAGAGGGTACACTGAGGATACACAGAGGCCTAGCTTTGTGCTTACTAGCCCACAAGACACCTGACACCTATACAACCTCCTCTGTACCCTATACAAGGAAGACTGTATGTAACTAGTCACAACCACTGGCTTAATACCCAATTAAGTAGATTTAATTAGACTAATATTAGTTATTGTAGCACCCTGAGAGTGTGCAATTGGGATAAACAGTAGATTAGATTTATGCTAACTGGCTCACAATATACCAGGCACCCATACAACCTCCCCTGTACCCTGTACAACGTAGACTGTATGTAACTAGTCACAACCAGGGGCTCACTACTCAATTGAAGAAACCCCAATTAAGCAAATATGGAAAGAGCTTCATACTTGAAATCAGCCCTCAGAACAAAGTCTCCTGAGCATGGGTTTGAGCCCCTGGCCTCAGGAGACCATGGCTTATATTCAAAAGTATTAATTGAATACAACCTCTTTGGCTGATACAGTGAGATCATGAAGGGTACAGAAACCTGTAGCAAGCCCCAAGTATGATGACATAAGGCTCTCCATACTTTTGTAGTGGCTAAAGCAGGCCCACACAAACAAACTGATGGTCCCTTAGCCTCAGCATTAGCCTTGTTCACTATATTTTATTAATTGAATACTACTTCTTTGGCTGATACAGAGAGGTCATTCAGGGTACAGAAACATGTATCAAGCCCCAAGCATGATGACATAGGGCTTCATGTACCTCTGTAGTGACCAGGGTAGGTCTACACAAACACACTGATGGCTTCCTGGCCTCAGTACTAGCCTGGGTCACCCTCCTTTGGTTGGTAAAAAGACTGCACCATGAGGGGACCCAAAATGATATAAATAAAGGCTCATCCCCCAGCCATTTCTGACTGATTCATCCAGTTATATAGTCATGATTGCTTCAGATATTTTTTTCCTCAAGCCATAAAACCCTTATAAGAATTAATTGTGTGATACTGGACCACTTTCTGATAAAATTATAGACAAAACTCTTGAATCCTTATTTTTGGGCAAAATCAGCATCCAGCCATTCAGCCTGCCCCAGCATCAGCTTCCAGCACCCTGAATCCCTGCATATTGGCCCATCCATCAATAATAAGTCTGGATCTAGTCCTAATAAGTCATCCTGCTGACTTATATCCCTTTTTTTAGGTTCTGCATAACCCAAAACCCAAGGAAATTACACACAACCTTCTTGAAAGGAGTCCTTGTAAACCCCACAGGCACCAAAATTGCATCTATATTGTCCTTAACAGACATATACCTGTGTTCTGGAGGGCTCAACAACCCCATTGAGTTCTTGGCCCCTCCTTTTAAATTTATTTATATATATATATAAATAAATTTAACCCTTTCAGCCAAAATATATCTCTGGCATTTTTTGACATTTTTGCTCTAAATTTTCTATCACCTCTAGTAGCTAGAAGGAGCTAGGTCCTTGGGATCTAGTAGGCTGACAATTTTGGGTCTGGCTGGGAGAAATTGATATAATTATTGATCCTGTGCCATTTTTAAAAATTTGTTTATAATTTTTCAAAAATTAACCAAAAATTACAAAAAAATCATTATAAATTACCAAACTTCAAAAATACTTAAAAAATACAAAAAAATCTGAAAAATTATTTTCTAATATTTTTCCGGACTCCTTACTCTGCAGTGGACTTAAAGATCATTGCAGAACTTATTAAATACCATCTTAAACTCCTAAAACTCTGAATAGAAGAGTATATCAAAAATTACAAACCAACTGATTGGGAACTTCTCTCTCCTTTAGAACAGAAGAAATTGATTGCTCTCCACTCAAAACTCAGAGAGGAACAAGAATTTGAAGGAAGATTTTGTTTCAACCTCATCTTGAAGTATCACAGAGATTGGGCTAAGACTCAACCCCCTGCTCATATCAGATTCAAGCTATTAAAAAGTGAGATTTTTTGGAAAATGTCTTTAAAAATTTTTAATTATAAACTAACTTATGAATCTTATATCTGGTACTTTCTAGTTTCTGGACCGCCCACTGCCCTATCAACTCCAACTGCTTCCACTGCAGAGGTAGCAGCTCCACCAGTCACCACTCCAGTAATAGTACCCAACTTCCCTGTTGTAGAAGCTCCCATCCAACCTAGGTCCCCAACTGGAGAGGAATCTGTGGCCACTCCAAACTCAGAGAGCAAGCCACATTATCTCACTTGTTTTAAGCATCTATATAAGTTACTGATTTCTTTTAATAAAATATGTCTAGACTCAGAGGACCAGATGGACGCTTCACCTCTCTCGCCCACTCCAGAGTCAAGCGGAATAATCCATCCGTTGACTCTACAAAGAATGAAAGACCTGGGTATCCAGCCAATCCAGAGGATCCCATCCCCAGCTCTTCTTCCCAGCTCCTCCTCCCAAGCTCCTTCTCAAGGACTGCAAGAGGATTCCTGGAAAATGCTAATCAAGGAACACATGTCCTTGTGGCAAAAGGTAATGCAAGCGGAGAAAGAGGCCAACGTGAAGATCCAGGTCTTCTACTGCAGGCAAGCTCAGATTTCTCAAAAGGCATTACAAAAGATAATAACCAAGCAGGATTTAGAAGAATACTTGAAGGGGTGAAATCCTTGGGATCACCTCAAGAAAGTCCAGCCTCCTCCCAACAAAAAGGGAAAGGCAAGATCCTCTTACCAGAAGAGACCAAGGGAGGATTTCAACAATCCAAAGAAATGGGTAGAAGTGAAAGCTCTGGCTCAAGCCTTACAGGGGGGCTACAAGAGCTAGTTGTAGATAGTTCTTTTGCAAATAGTCTCAGGAATAACTTCAGTGCTTTACATAATAATATATGTTTCTGCCTCCAAAAGATCCACCAGTTGGAAGAGAAATTGAGTAGCCCTGAGTACCTCCTTGAGTTGAAAATGGTAGTAACCACTGCCCTCATCAAAAATGGAGTTTCTTTTGATCTTGAAGAGATTAAGACTTTTATCTTAGAGGAAAGAACCAAGAACAGGATCAACTATGAGGAATCCTTCTCAACTTTGAGAGAAGATATTATTTGTAACCAGTCTTCTACAAGTAACTCTTCCCTTGAAGATACTTTGAGAGACCATAGGAACCAGTTAGAGAACTCCATAAATGAGCTCAAAACTTGAATGGACATGCAGCTTAATATGATTAAGAATGATATTACAGACGTAAAATTATCCCAGATTTTGCAATCCAAAGCTGGTAACCATTTTGAGCGCCACATACCTCCACCTAGATTCCCCAACCCTAGGTTTAATCTTGTCCCTCCTCACCAAAATTATTCTCCTGACATGGAGCAAGCTATCAAATTGCTGCCCCCCATCACAGATTGGCCTAAGTTCTCTGGAGAAGGAGAATATGATCATATAAGTTTTATGAAATATATTGATCACCACATCCTTTCTTCTGGCTTACCAGAGACAATAGCCCTGGTAAGGTTGCCCAGGCTTTTTGAAGGGGTAGATTTAAATTGGTTTATCTCCAAAAGAGAACTTGTAGGAGATGTTCCATGGGAAGAGTGGAAAGAACTGATCAAAGAACAGTTTGGTACTCAAGTATTGAAAAAGAAAATGCTCAAAGCTTTTGAGCAGGATTTCTTTGATCCGGTTAGAGACCACCCCCACCAATGGTGCTTGACTCAGAAAAAGAGAATTGACTGTGTCTATCCTCAAGCTTCTGTAGAGGAGATGAATGAATGATTACTAGGAAAATGCAAAGGGCACTTAGAACACAATGTGCGGTGTAGGATACCAATTGACGCTGACCTCCCCACCCTTATAGGAGTCATGGAAGAAATAATTGACATGATGGAACTCAATAAAAAGCCCAGAGACAGACCCAGAGAGATTCATACCCAACCCAGAGAGGCAGAAGAGATTGGTAAGGAAATAGTGCTAGCTGCTCCCCAATGGAATGCTGTTGTTAAAGCCAACCCCTCTCTCAAATGCTGGAGCTGTGGAGAGAAGGGGCATAGACAACCTGACTGTCCTCATCCTAGAAAGAGGATAAATAATATCAATGGCAACTCTGATAGTGAGGAAGAAGGTGACAACCTAGACCTAGTCATCCAACAACACAAGCAAGAACCAGACTTGTGCCCTGTCAATGTCATCTCAGGAGATATAGGTTCTAGCATGGAAATTAATTGTGTTAAAGGAGAGTCACAACTACCTCAGAAGTGGGATGAATCCATGAACTTAGAGCACATCTCTGACGCCAAAACTTTGATGGTAAAACCAGTCACTGGCAGGAGCTACACTCTGGGTAAAAATTGCTTTGCCATTGGTTTGTTTGAAAAGAAACTGGTCAGAATTATGCTTGATAGTGGAGCTTTCTGCTCATGTACCAGCACTGATTTCTTAGATCATCACTACTCCATGTGGAAAGAACACTTACTTCCTGTGCCCAAAGCCAAGTTCAGTAGTTGCAATTCAGCTATGGATACCTTAGGAGTCATAACTATGCCTATTGTTTTCCCACACAGTAAAGGATCCATAAGACTTCAACTCAAATTTGTATTCTTGAAAAATAGCCTATGTGATTACTTAATACTAGGTAATGATGCTTTCTGTTTGTATGGGATAGATATGATCCAGAGCAAGGACCAATACTTCACCTTTGGAGGAGAATGGAAAAGGAAATTCCAGATCTGTCACATATCAACCTCCATGGAAAATAAACCTCTAGAGTCTTTTAAAAGTGAATATTTTTCTCAAGCATCTCTTAATGATCAACTTACCTCTGATCAGCAAGAAAACCTAGTAAACTTATGTTTTGAAAACATGGGTGCCTCTTGCACCAAAGATCATCCCATAGTTAATATCAAGGGACATGACTTGGTACTAACCCTGACCATAGAACCTCCTTTTCCCCCAATATTGAGGAGACCTGCTTACCCGGCAAGCCCCAAGTCCCAAGTAGCATGAGAAGAACACATAAATGAGCTCATGGACTTAGGAGTACTCCAGAAAGTAGGGCATAATGAGCAAGTGGAAATCACCACTCCTGTCATCATAGCCTGGCATAACAACAAGTCCAGGATGGTGGGAGATTTCAGAATGTTTAACAACTACACTAAAGCAGATTACCACCCTATCCCTAGGATAGATCATTCCCTCCATAATCTTTCCAAAGCCAAGCACATTACTACAATGGATATGCTGAAAGGATTCCACCAGATACCCATTGAAGCTAAAAGCCAAAAGTATATGAGGATTATCTGCCACTTAGGCATCTATGAGTACCTGAGGATGCCTTTTGGGATAAAGAATGCCCCTTTCCATTTCCAAAGAATGATGGACACAGTCTTTGGAACTTTTATCTGGCAAGGGTGGATGATGGTGTACATTGATGATATTATAATCTACTCTGATGATTGGGAAACTCACTTAGAGAAGATAGGTCTGGTTCTGAAAACCATATCAGATGTTGGACTAAAGATATCTATGAAGAAATGCAACTTTGGTTATGCTGAACTAAAAACCTTAGGACACATAGTCTCAGGATTGTCCCTAGCAGTAGACCAGAACAAAGTTGCTGCCATAATCAATAGGCCAATGCCTCAAAATAAGACTGAGTTACTCTCATTTGTCTGTTTCTGTAGTTATTAATGGCCAGTTTATACCCAACTTTGCTACCATGGCCAAAAACTTGTATGAGATATGTAACAAGACTTCTATATTTGAAATGACTCATGAAAGAGTACAGAACTATGAAACCTTGAAGAAAGCCATGACCACCACCCCCATCCTAACTCAACCGGACTACTCTAAACCTTTCCGCTTGTATATTGATGCCTGTCTTGACGGACTTGGAGCTGCTCTTCACCAATCCAAAGTAGAGAATGATGTACCTGTGGAAAAACCTATACTATTAATATCTAGACAGATTAAAGATACGGAGAAAAGGTATGGAGCAAGCCAAATGGAATGCCTAGTGTTGGTCTGGTCCTTAGAGAAACTTCACTATTACCTGGAAGGAAATACCTTTGAAGTAATAACAGACTGCATGGCGGTAAGGACACTCATGAACATTAAAACCCCTAATGGCCACATGCTTAGATGGCAAATAGCCATCCAGCAGGATAGAGGACAGATGACAATCATGCACAAACCTGGAACCAAACATCAGAATGCAGATGGACTCAGTAGATGGGCTCTCCCTAATGACCCTAGTAACCCTGCATATGATCCAGATGAGAATGAAATCTTCCCAATCTTGGGCATCCATGTTTGTGATCTAGATCTGGCGTTCTTTGATTCTGTCCAAGAGAGCTATGACCTGGAGTATCTTAAGTTTCTAGAGATTATGAAAAGCAAAAACCTTTCTAATGAGTTAATACAAAGTTTAGACAAGGATCTCTTTATTCCCTATAAAGAAGGAAGGTTTACAAGCTTAGATGGTCATGCTAGAGTGTTTATGACGGAAGTACAACAGACATCTATGCTTGTAAACACTCTAGCGTGATAGTCCTCAACTCAGAAACCCACATTAAAACTATACTGCACAAGTGCCATGAGAACTGCACTTCAGGACACTTCTCATTACAAAGTTTTATTGAAAAGGTCAAGCAGACAGCTTGGTGGATTGAATGGAGAGAGCAAACCACTGACTATTTGAATTCCTGTGACAACTTTCAGAGAGCTAACAAACAAACAGGAAAGAGATTTGTTCTTCTCCAAAAGATATCAGAACCCACCAATAGATGGGAGATAATAAACATGTAATTTGTCACTGGTCTACTGCCAGGGGGACCATACTCTTATAACTCTGTGGTAGTGATTGTAGACAGATTCTCCAAGAGAGCAAAATTTATAGCTAATGACAAAGACAACACAGCTATGGAAGTAGCTCTGCTTTTCTAGAACAGATTCATGGCTGATGTTGGTATCCCCAAAATAATAATCAGTGACAGAGACCCAAAGTTTACTTCTGAATTCTGGAGGAACCTTCATGACATGTTAGGAACAAAATTAGCTTTCTCCACAGCTTATCATCCCCAAACTGACAGTCTAGCTTAGCGCATGATCCAAACTTTGGAAGACATGTTAAGAAGGTTTTTCTCTTTTGTTTTAGAGTTTAAAAAACATGATGGATACACTCACAACTGGGTAAGCCTCCTGCCTGCCCCAGAAATAGCCTACAACAGCAGTATACACTCAACTACTCAAGAAGTTCCTTATATTCTAGAGAGAGGATGGGTACCTAGGATGCCTAAAGAGAGTGTTAACCAAAACCTTGTCAATGTTCACCCAACAGCCCTGGACTTCAAGAAAATGTTGGACAAAGCTAATCATCATGCCCAAGAATGTGTTCAGAGAGCTTTTGAGTATAATCAAACTAGGGGGGACAAAAGCCACAAGGAACCTGACTTTAAAGAAGGGGACAAGGTCTTACTGTCTATGGTAAACTTCAACAACCTAGGAGGTAATAAGAAACCAAAACCAGCTTTTGTAGGCCCTTTCTGCATTAAAATGCTCCATGGAAAGAATGCGGTTGAAGTTATCCTGAGTGGGGAATTGTCCAAGAAACACCCAGTTTTTCCTGTTAGTCTGATTAAGCACTATAACCCTAGAGAAGCTGAAAACCCACCTGCCCAGAATATTCCCTTAGAAATCCCACAGGAAGGGAGCAAGAGCAATATAAGCAAAATCCTTAAAGAAAAGAAGGAAATAGTGAATGGAAAGGATGGCAGGCTGTACCTTGTCAGATACAGAGGAGAATAAGCAGACAAAGATGAGTGGCTACCAGAAAACAACATACCAGATGGCCCCATCCTTCTGAGGAATTTCAGAGCTGCAAAGAGGAAAGATTAAAAGACTCCACCCCAAAACCTTCTTACCTGTTGGTAACCCTCCCAAAAATTTTTTTTGGGGTACACCAATCTTGGAAGTGGGAAATGTCAGCTGGCTACTATTCAGAACCAACTGACTACAGACCCCAGAAATAAAAATGAATGAATAATAATAATGAATAAAAAAATACGTAAATAATAACTTAAAAACAAAAATGAGATAAAAACCCTTAATGAGTAAGAAAAGTAGGAATATTATTGCAGAAATGGATTCCTGTTGCCAAATTAGGTAGGGTCACCCACTGGCACCACCCCCCAGTTCCTGCTCCTTCAGGTAGAACCATGACACCCCTGTATACTGTACCTCACATACACCCCACAGCCTTGTTCCACACCACATGGGGCCCAAAGAGCACCACCAAGAGGTAGCAAACAGCATGAGACTGCCCAAACAAACAGAAAGTTTGGAAAAATTGGGCCCTGCATCCTTTTGAGAGCTGTATCAAAGGTTGTCAGGGTCCCCTGTAATGGGACCTGTACAGAAGGGTTTGGGCCCAAAAGAGTACACAATAGGTACAGTAGCATCCTGAGAGGGTACACTGAGGATAAAAAGAGGCCTAGCTTCATGCTGACTAGCCCACAAGACACCTGACACCTATACAACCTCTTCTGTACCCTATACAAGGAAGACTGTACGTAACTAGTCACAACCACTGACTTAATACCCAATTAAGTAGATTTAATTAGACTAATATTAGTGACTGTAGCACTCTGAGAGTGTGCAATGGGGATAAACAGTAGATTAGCTTTGTGCTAACTTGCTCACAATATACCAGGCACCCATACAACCTCCCCTGTACCCTGTACAACGTAGACTGTATGTAACTAGTCACAACCAGGGGCTTACTACTCAATTAAAGAAAACCCAATTAAGCAAATACGGAAAGAAGAGCCTCATACTTGAAATCAGCCCTCAGAACAAATTCTCCTGAGCGTGTGTTTAAGCCCCAGGCCTCAGGAGACCATGGCTTATATTTAAAAATATCAATTGAATACAACCTCTTTGGCTGATAGTGTGAGATCATTAAGGAAACAGAAATGTGTACCAAGCGCCAAGTATGATGACATAAGGCTCTCCATACTTCTTTATTGGCTAGAGGAGGTCCACACAAACACAATTATGGTCCCTTAGCCTCAGCATTAGACTTGTTCACTATATTTTATTAATTGAATACTACTTCTTTGGCTGAAACAGTGAGGTCGTTCAGGGTACAGAAATGTGTATCAAGCCCCAAGCCTGATGACATAGGGCTTCCTGCACATCATTAGTTACCAGGGTAGGTCTACACAAGCACACTGATGGCTCCCTGGCCTCAGTACTAGGCTGGGTCACCCTCCTTTGGTTGGTAAAAAGACTGCACCATGAGGGGACCCAAAATGATATAAATAAAGGCTCCTCCCCCAGCCATTTCTGACTGATTCATCCAGTTATATAGTAATGATTGCTTCAGATATTTTCTTCCTCAAGCCATCAAACCCTTATAAGAAATAAGTGTGTGATCCTGGACCACTTTCTGATAAAATTATAGACAAAACTCTTGAATCCTTATTTTTGGCCAAAATCAGCATCCAGCCATTCAGCCTGCCCCAGCATCAGCTTCCAGCACCCTGAATCCCTGCATATTGGCCAATCCATCAAGAATAAGTCCAGATCCTGGCCTAGTAAGTGATCCTGCTGACTTATATCCCTTTTTTTTGGTTCTGCATAACCCAAACCCCAAGGAAATTACACACAACCTTCTTGAAAGGAGTCCTTGTAAACCCCACAGGTACCAAAATTGCATCTATATTGTCCTTAACAGACATATACCTGTGTTCAGGAGGGCTCAAAAACTCCATTGAGTTCATGGCCCCTCCTTTTAAATTTATTTATATATATATATAAATAAATTTAACCCTTTCAGCCAAAATATATCTCTGGCATTTTTCAACATTTTTGCTCTAAATTTTCTATCACCTCTAGGAGCTAGAAGGAGCTAGGTCCTTTGCATGTAGTAGGCTGACAAATGGTTGGCAACCATTGGGGAAAGCTCATGGTCAGCAACCATTGGGGCAAGCTCAGCGTACGCTAATGAACAGCAACCATGAGGCTAAGGTAATGGATGGCAACCATTGAGGGTGAGTCACCCCTCAATGCATAAATGCATACAAGGTAGTGTATAAGATGTGGGTGGATAGTGCACCCAATTTATGAATCAATCCCTCCCTCCATCCATCCATCCCCCCATCATTTGATCCATCCATCCATCCATCCATCCATCCATCCATCCATCCATACCATCCATCCATCCATACCATCACCACAAGACTTCTCTACTATGTCTTCATCACCTCCACACAGCAAACCCACACCCTCAATTCCCTCCGCCCATCTCACTGAGCCCACTGGAGATCAACCAACTGCTGATCCAGTACACACCAAACCCCCACCCTCAATTCTGTCTGCCCAGCCCACTGAGCCCACTGGAGATCAATCAACTGCTGATTGCCAAGCAATCATCACTCCAGACCGTGAGTCCTCTTTTCACTTTGTCATGTTTGCCTCAACTACTGACCAGACCTCCCTCAGCCTCTATTCCACCACCCCCACCATGGGTTGAAGTTGTTGGCACGGAATCATCATCAAGCTGCCATGTTGCACCCCCACCCCCAGCCCAGACTGGTGGCTTGATGAGCACACAGAAAGCCCTGGTTGTCTCAAAGTCTAACTTCCTTGCTAATAGCAAGCGGCAAATGGCAAAGCTCCCAAAAATGGCCAATGACAAATCACTGCCATGATCAGTGCAAGACATGGCAGTCAAGGCCTGTAAGGGTCTTCAAGATGCAATGGCCTGTGAGTTGAAACACTTGAATGCTAGTCTAATCCCTGGCTGATCCTCATTGTGTCCTTCACCAGTGGTTGAAAACAGTGATGACCTACCTCCTGAGGAGGAGGTTCAGATTGGGTCAGGGAAACTTCTTGCCAAAAGGATGAGCTCCCTCCTGAGGAGGAGGTTCAGATTGGGTCATGGAAACTTCTTGCCAAAAGACCGGCTAAAACTGACTCTGCCAATCCCAAGAAGAAGAGGCATAAATTTGGGCCCTTGATGGAAAGTGATGAAGAGGAAAGTACCCCAGGCCCCGCTACTCTGCCCACACAAGCTGCTCCAAATGAAGTGCCCTCCAAAGAATCCCAACATCCACTCTTTACCCCTGAAGTCCCAGCAGAGAAGGCCTCCATCACCACTCCCCTTGAACCCAATGCTACACCAATGGTAACAGACTCCCAACCCACCAAGGGGGCTACCCCCCCCTCTGCCACTGATCCTGCAAATGACCCTGGTAAGTCACTTCCATCACATCCATCCAAATACCTTCCCTGATTGCCAATCACTGTAGCTCCCTCCATAGATTCACCTACACTTTTCAAAAAATACCCGGCTGAACTCCAGGAAACCATTCAACCCTTTGCAAATGGCATCATTGACTCAAAGTGCTACAAGAGCACTGTTGAGGCAGCAGTGCACCTCTTTGGATTAAGTGCAAAAGACCACAAAGAATGGGGATCTTACCCTCAATTGCTATCTCACACAATCTGTTTTGACACCATCAGTGCTTGTATTAAGGAATGGATCAGTCAATTGGCTACAAGTGGTAAGCTTGATTCCACTGGGATCTTTTGCCTTCACAGTAGCTGCCAACCACTCCTCATTCCTACAGATGCAAATCCCTTCCAACCTTGCACATCTGAGCCATATTACATGCCAGATGTATTTGCTCTGCCTCTTCTACCTGGGTCACTGCCCCCACAAGCCACAACCATAGGAGCTAAGCTGCACAATCTTTGATCCACCTCACTCACCCTCCAGAGTTTTCTCAGGTTAGATGGGCACAAGTATAGTTCCAATCCATTCTCCTGGTCTCAAGAGAACTCACCCAGCCACCAGCATTTATCCAACCACCAGGTACTGAAGATGAGGCAAGCCGTGATATCTCAATCATCAATTATTTTGCCGCCTGTCTTGGCTCACATGAAGATATGGCTTGGATTGAAGGACAGCCATTTGACAGCCCTGGTCACAAATCTGGCTTCAACTCCCTGGATAAATTGGTTGACAACATCTACAACATGCTCATTGCATTTGCTCTCCTGCGGAAAAAAATTTGATTGGAGGGGTCCACCACAGCAGTAGCACCACAGCAGGCCAAGTTCAACACCATCATAGTCACCATCACATCCCAACCCTACTACCACATTCTTGTGGCCTACCTTGTAGCAGGAGTATGTGGCCTCTTGCTGATACCATCAGACATTAGGAAATTTCCCCTGGTTCAATCCCTCCAGCTCCTGAGCCTTGTCTCCAAAGCCAACAAGCTAGAGCCCAAGGACATCAAGGAACAAGTATGGAAGCAGACAAATGTTTACATAGTGCAGCTTATCCAAGACTGCTTTTTCAGCCCTGAATTTTGGCTAGGAACGCAAGTATCCCGCATGGACTTGGAAAAATGTCCTTTCCTTGATTTCAGTGATCATTGGTTGTCCCAAAACCCTTCAACTGATAATCCTGTGTTTAGTTTACCCTGCAAATCTAATGTTTCTATTTCAGCTATCCCAAATTTATCAGTATCTTAGTGTACTAGCTTTTCTTTCTCCATTGCTTTTAATCATCATGCTTATAAATCAATTCATGTATGCCTTATGCAACTTAATTCTTGATAAATGATTTCATAATGTGACATTGCAGTGAGCTGAGTCCCATGAGCATCTGTGATAGTGAGAGACTCAAAGTCCATGCACACTGTTCATTCATCTGAACCATTGGCCAGATGCATTGTGATAGCTCTATGGACAGTGACAATTGTTTTAGTCTACTGTAAGCATCTGGTAATGTGAGGCATGCAAATTTCATTCACACTGTTTATTCACTTGCTCAATGGGCCAGATGCATTGTGATAGCTCTATGGATGGCAACCATTGTTTTAATCCAAAAAATTGCCTCAAAAACCTGTGATTAAACTTGGGCAAAAATTGATCAAAACCAAAAAAAATTGTTGCCCAGTCCAAGCATTCTTAAAAACATAATACTTGTTTCATCCAGGTATGTGTTATCCCGCATTCACAAGATTGAATGGAATGTCTTAAACTCATGAATCACTTACAGAAACATAAACACTGAAGCTTGTATATCAACTTTTATTGCATTAAGAAATATAAGAATAGAAAGGCTCTCAAGATACAGGAAGAAAAAAAAGACCACCCAAGTGTCAACTATTGTTGGTGCAATCCACTTGCCTTGGGGGTATGAGCTGGAAATATGCCAATTGTGTTACAAGGATTGTTCTTGATTTTTTCTGATAGTAAGTTGATTGCTGCAAAAATTTTTGAGTTGTCACAAGGAGCCACAAGTTTGAGGTCAATTTCTGAAAGGGCTTGCAATTGTGCAGGGTGATAAGCATCAATTGGAATTTTTTTTGGGCATTTGAGGAGGGTGAATTCTTTGGGTTTTACCTTGCTTGACACACAATCAAGTAGTGAATGCAACTGCTTCATTTCTTGGTGCTTCATAGCAACTTGTAATGCTATTTCATCCAGGAGTGGAGTTAGATCATTTAGTTCACAGCTTCTCCAGGGGGTTTCAATGGTTGTGCAAGTGCCATCTTTATCCTCCTCCCAATCAGAAACAACATCCACACGGTCAAATATTGCAATGACTTCTGCTGCTTCTTTGGGAAGTCATTTGCGGGCTGTGTGAAAACGCTTTTCATTTATCTGTAATGCAAACCAACACACACCATCAGCATCCATTGTTTGAATACAAACCCCCAGGACTCATGCTCTAACTTTCTTTTTGGCTTTCTGGATGGATGGATGTTGGGCCTTGGTAATTTTATTTTCTTGCAACTTTGACCCTAACAGTTCCGCTTGCCGTATTTCTTTTCCCTTCCCCAGGACCCATCTCTCCAATAATGCGCTCATGTTCTCCATTCCATCCCACACCAAACCAGGTTGCACCTTTTTCCAGTTTGAGTAATGCTGGACTATGATGGCACCTATTGCTGCATTCCAGCCTGATGATACAAAGGACCTTGCATTCCACTCAAACGTAATCCTTGAGAAAACTGCCTTTTGCACATCTCTCTCACATGTTGCCTTAGCACTCCATGGGAAATTGTTGGTTGATGGCACATTGGGTGCTGGGTGGAATTGTGGGGGTATAATGTTGTTTCTGAGTCTAGCCACTTCTTCATTGTATTGCAGCTGCCCTTCCACCTGATTTGCCTTTCCATGTTCTGTCCGGACAGACTCCAGATGTGCCATGACCCGCTGCGCCCTCATAGGAGCCCACTGTTTCCATTTCAGTATTTCTTCAGGAAAGGGAGGTGAGGGGAAGTTCATTACATTTGCTGACATCCCCATCAAAAAGCGGACCCATTGCCGTAAAGAAGGTGAGATTGTACTAGATTGACCGGGAAGGGGGGTTTTTGTGACCATCTGGCGCACTTGTCTCAATTTGCGGTCTAAAGTCTCCTTGTCAAGTTTTTGCTTTTCAGAACAGTTTCTCAGTCCAATCCTAGATTGAGCAGTGCAATCATTCATGTCCACTAAACCAATTACAATCAGCATCTCTGTGTTAATGAAATTAGTGAACTTCCCAGTTCAATCATACTGCTCACCTAATTCTGGTAAAGTATTCAAATCTGGGGGAACCCCCCAAGAAAGTCATCCAGGAGTCCCTCATGATATTGCAAACCAGAGGACACTGTCTCTTGCACACCAGAGGATATTGTCTCTTCAGGAAGCATTGGAGTGTCTTGACCAGCTGCAGAAGGTTAAGAGGTATGGGCACTTTGGTCTGGCATGATAAATAATTAGTATTCAAGGGTTGGCTAAGGGTGTAATGTAATACTATAGAACTAGTCCTTAATGCCCCAAATTTGAGGAGGAGGGCCCTAGGGCTGTTGTAAGAGGCAAGGCAACATGCAGCTTATGGTTAAGTTGCAGAGCCAATGCCCAGGACTGAATTGATTTTGTAGAGTGTTGAAGTAAGGATTTTCCAAACCTTGAAAAACCAATATTGTTATAGAAATAGATGATGAGTGTGTGAGATAGTATTGTTTAACCGTGAGAGAGTATGAAAAGATACCTTGATGGTTAGACTGGGCAATTGGTATGGGGGAAAGAACAGATGGAGGATGATGATCAATGTGAGATAAGAGGATTTCTTATTTATATTCCTACCCTCCTCCTTCATCATTCCCAAATTGTAAACATTTGGCAACTGAGGATTTGTCTGTCCAATTCATTGGAAACTAATACAATGCATGATGACAATTTTAATATCCAAGATGCTGTTGTTACAAATATTACATCTACCAACCTCACATCTAATCTCCATTTCATCATCCCTTAGGCCCCGTTCATGTCCACACAAAGTGTCATATGGTTGGTGTTTGGTGTCCACTCATCCATGTTTCCTCAAATGAGGCTTGTTGATACTTGCTAAGGTTTCAGGTCACCCATAGGCCAAACACCATGGGTAATTTCATGTTGAAATCCATCCCTGCACATTCCACAATCAGTTTTGACCTTGTCCTCATGTCAGCTAAAAGGAAAACTCACTACTTGTGCCAGGGAAACCAAAGTCATTGTCTTGCCTGGATAACCAATTTTCCCCGCAACATTGTCCAAAAAAGCCACATGCCCCACTATCTCCTTTCCCGTCATCACCACAGTCCCCCTTAGATCTGTTGAGACCACTCGCACATTCAAGTTGGGTTGGGCTGTGTATGGATCTTTGGCATCTTCTGCATGTGCATCTTTAAATAACTGAATCACAAACCAAACATCCCACCTTCTGATTCCACAGAGAGCTTGGTGTTTTGACCAAATGAACAGAGTTCATCCTGCATGATCTCCACATAGGAATTGGAGTGATTTTTACCTTGATCCAGCCGTTGCACTGTAAATCTTTTATGATGTATCAAGGTACTGTTGATTTTGTGCACATTGTAATTGAGAGACACATCCTGTTGCAGACCCAATTTTCCAACCTCTTGTATCCATAAGCAATGTATTTCCGGGTATAATGGGGTGAGGCTGAAGTGGGGATTTAAATTTTCTTTTCCCTTGTTAATTACCTTGGACTGGATTAATAAAATTGAATATTGACTCCTTGATATACATTTCTTCATGATTGTACCATGTATATCACCTGTAATAAATTCATTTATTATTTGCTTTGTTTTCCCAGCAAGAAGGAAGGTGTACAGCATGATTCTTAGTGAGCTCACCTGTGCAATTGTTCTTTGGTATCCTTCCCAAGATACCATTCAACCTTTCATGGGCCCAGGATGCCGTGGCCATTGGTGGACCAAACCTTTTGATCACTTCTGGGTAATGCTGAGTAATGTGTATGTTGGGTTTACTCCTTTGTTGTGGCCATCCAGTCCTTAGTGTTTGATGGTATTCCAGCATTACTCATTCAACCTCCATGATATCTTGGTTTGAAATATGATGCTTCATTAACATGTTGGTTATGTAAATGAGAAGCACTTTTGAGTCCTTCAAGATTTTTATTGAGCCAATGTGATCAATACCAGGGCTATGCTTACCACTCCACAAAGGAATCATAGCAAGGGGATAGTAAACCATGTAGAGTGTCAGCCACTCTGCGGCCTTGAGGGATCCTGCACCATGAAATCCAACATTTTTTGATACCCTTGTCATCCATGATGGCACCTTTGTGTCCTGGATCACCTGTTGGATGTGCCTCAAATTGTGAAGAATTAATGGAGGCCCTTGGATGGATGATTCCACTTGAGCTGCTTTCCCTCTGTCATAATCCTTGTTCACTGGACTGCTTCCCTCACCCCCCATCAACTTCAGAGTACTTGTGTGGCTTCCTTGACTGGCTATACTTTGTGAACTTCCCAAGCTCCCAATAATTCTACTTCTTAATGAATACAAGTGAGTACTAGTATATTCAGAAGATGGTTGAGATTTCTTGCTTTGCTGTGAGGCTGATGATGATTTCCCAGCCTGTCAAGATCTCAATTCATATTGTCTGGATTGATGTTTTGAGCTTTCTTCCATTATTTGTGTAAGTGCTCTCAGATTTCTGGCATTAAGCTGTCTCTTGGGACTTCTCTGGTCATGATCACCCTCCTCTGATTGATCTTCAGGGGACTTCCTTCTCTTCCCCTTTCCAATCATGCTTTCTGATCCAGTTTTCTCTCCTCTGTTCTTCTCTCGGATTTTTTCCTTCCCCAATTCTTCTCCGGCTAGAGCAATGTTAAGATAACTCATGCTATGATCCTTGAGATTTCCCAAAATCCACCCATGCATGAGCTCTATTACTGAATATTCTATTGGGCACCAATATGGAAGCCTGTTCAAACAGCTTGCTCTGACCCCCTTCTCCTTGGTAATTTGATCTCACTCCCATGATGTCTGACATTCCTCCCATTTCTTGGCATTCTTCATGTGCTTGGCATTTCTCTTTGGCTGGAACTCCTTGACATTTGGATCATTGATCTTGTCCTTTGTAATTTGACAATATGAGCAGAACATGGTTGAAGAATGACCAGAGAATCCTACCACCTTGTGCATAGCTGGCAAATACCCAATCAATCGGAACAGTGCAACAAATATCTCCCTACCTTGAGGAAACTGGCTGGTTTCAGAAAACCATACTCCTTCACAGAGGTCTTTGATTTCATCAACCAATGGATCTAGAATGTGGTTGATTTCTTCCACTTTGGGTTCCTTGGGGGCAGGGATAATACCAAAAAGGAAAACATTCTCTATCTTGTAACATTCTGCTAGTGGAATGTTGAGACAGATCAATGTCACTGCTCCCACTGAGATTGATTTGTGCCCAACCTTATTTCCAAATGGGTTGAACCAATCCACATAGAGACTGAAGACAAGGTGCCCTGGTTGTTGAGTAAATTTCCTCTTCTTGTCTGCAACTCCAACAAATTTGGGTCAAACTGAGCCATCCCAAACATTGCTCATCACATTTGAATTAAGGTTTTTATGATGAAGATTGCTTTCAATGAGCTTTTCAAAATCTGCAAACCATAATTTTCTACCAAGCCAGTCCTTCAAGCTTTGATAATGAAATTTTTGAGCTGGTTTGATGGGTCTGTTATGCTTCCCACTGGTCTTCATCAGCAATTATGTTTCACAGTACATGCCCTGCTCATTACCAGTTTGGCGCACAAAGATTTTGCTAGTGGAATAGAACTTGGCAGTAAATTTCTTGACAATTGATGCTTGGTTGTCCAATTTGTCTGGGATTGGATACAGCTTGAAGCATTCTGGAAAGCATATCCTTGTTTCCAGGTTGGGCTCAAAACCTAGCCTTTGAATTAGAGTGACTTTGCTTTGAGGTATTGCCTTCATGATGTTATTTGAATCAAAATTGAATTCCCTCCCCAGATTCTTAATCTTCTCCCGCTCTGTCTTCAAGAAATCTGTGATTGCCAAGTCACTAAGTTGATGAACAAGGCACATTCTTGCAGCTTGGAGAAGAACAAGCAGACTGTGCCTTGGGAATAGATGAAAAGAGTTATACTTGAGATCTTGAGAATTGAACCAGTGCCATCCCCGGTGAAGTGGAATCTGAATCTGCTCTCTGCTTTCATTCCTTGCTTGATTGTTGGAAACCTGAAAATCATTATAGCAGGAAAATTGGAAAATCAGAACATGAATGTACAGTGTTGACTATTTTCCCATCCCTCCTCTTCACTTACATGACTGCTCCCTTGTAATGGGAATATATCTGTTGTGACTTGCAGGGCCTGATTGAGTCTTCTTATAGCCGCCTGATGTTTCTTGAAGTCTGAGGAAGAAAAAGCCATTCCAATTTTTTTTTTCCATCTTCATCTTCATATGTGCCCTTGCAACATTTAAATTCCAGACATTGGCATATCTTCCATTTGGCTGTCTTCATATCAATTGATGGATGGATGGATGTATGTATGTATGGATGGATGGATGGATGGATGGATGGATCAAATGATAGAGGGATGGATGGAGGGAGGGAGGGATTGATTTGTCAATTGGGTGCACTATCCACCCACACCTTATACACTACCTTGTATGCATTTATGCATTGAGGGGTGACTCACACTCAATGGTTGCCATCCATTACCTTAGCCTCATGGTTGCTGTTCATTAGCTTAGGCTGAGCTTGCCCCAATGGTGGCTGACCATTAGCTTGCCCCAATGGTTTCCAACCATTAGCCTTCCCCAATGGTTGCCAACCATTAGCTTTCCCCAATGGTCACCAACCATTAGCTTGCCCTAATGGTCACCAACCATTAGCATTCCCCAATGGTTTCTGGCCATTAGCTTTCCGCAATGGTTGCCAACCATCAGCTTGCCCAAATGGTTGCTGACCATGAGCCTGCTGCAATGGTGGCTGTCCATAGGCAAAATTCCACCTTTTTTAACATTCAAGTCATCATCCCCCTGTGCTTTGCAATTATTGAATGCTGACCCTGCTCTCCTACTTTGATAATCATGCAGTGCAAACAACAAAAAACCCATCATGGTAAAATAACTCTTGAATGGAGCCCCATCAAAAAACCCCAGACTCTTCAATCAAGCTGTTTCCAGCAGTGTCCCTGGCTCCAACTCCCACTTCTCTCAATGTCGGTCATCCTACTGTAGAGTTGTGATGAATATCACCAAGTCAATGGATACTAACTGGCAAAAAATCCCCAATTCACTACAACAATCCCAGGTTCAATCACTGCCATCATCTTGCATTCATCATCTTGCATTCATCAACAGATTCACTCCACTACCTCTCTAGTCCCATCCAAGTCTTCATGTCTACTACATAGCATATCAACCCAAGCAAGAGAAGTTTTTCTTCAAGACCTTGCACAAATCAACTTTCCTTGCTGTGGTTCCAATTGTTCTGAGCCTTGGGAATTGCATTGGAACCAGTTTTTTATGGGACTCATCATTAAACATTGGAGCCATGCCCATGCACATGGCGCATTTCAAAACTACCCATTCAACTCAGTGCATAACACCAAATTCAACCTTACCATTATCCTCAAGAGGTGGTTAATGGGCGGGAGTTCCAATATTAAGTATGGAAAATATCTTTCAGAAGCCAATGCAGCAAAAAAAAATCAGACAAGAAAATCCAGATGGCGCAAACAAGTAAGCAATTACTCCTTATCATCCCAGGGTATTTTTTACCCCATTTTTTTTCAAATGGTTTTTCCTCTCTGCCTACAGCTCCCAAATCAACAAACAGAGATCTTGGAATCACTTGGATTACCAGAAAATCAGTCCAGTATATTCTGTGACACACTGAGGTCTCCAATGAAAAGGTCTTCCAGAAGGTCCAGTGCCAATGGCAATCTCAAGGTTTCTCTGCCCTTGGTCACCAAATAGATAAAACATTTGACAACATGAAAGCTGAGAGACTTGCTAGGCGGTAGAAACGTGGTAATTCAATGTGGATGATGAGGAAACCTTTCAACCTCCAAGGAAAACTGACAAAGGTGCAAACAAGACTCCTCAGCAACTGTTATCATCCTGATTTGATTTCTTCCCTTTCTCCAGAGGGCAAACAGCTTTTGGATATGCAGCCTCCAATTTACCTTGCCTTCATAATGTCTAAACTCATACCTTAAATTATTTGTAGATCTAAATTCATGTTTCAATATTGATTCTTGTGATAATAAAATGTTCAAGTCTCACTATCTTAATCCATAGACTCTTGCAAAGATATCCTACTTGAAATATTTTTGTCATCAGACATACCTGTGTTGTAAAATCACATAAATAACATTAAATCTTGAACATGTCCAAAGTGTTTTAATTATCTTCCCCTGCATCAAAATACACTCTCCATTGTGTAATTATTATCAACATAACTGTACAAATAGCATTGACATAAAAGCTCCTTTATGCAATGATTTGATGTGGTACATACCTTTGACATATAAAACTGCTTTTGAAAACCATGCACATGTATGTGTACACCATGGGGCCACTTTTGGCCATTGAGGACTGCAGGGCCAACAACAAGCATCAATTTGTCTGTGGCGCGCGTTGACTGCCTGACATTTTGGCAACCGGGTTGGCCAACAATCAACCAACCAACAAATGATGGTTGACCAACCCATGCGTCAATCCACCAGTCGCCTGGTTGGTGACAGGTGGTCAGAGTTGTTGTAATGGCAATTTTCCCCTGCGGTTGAATCACCAGCAGGGGCGGCTGTCAGTGACTTGCTGTTGGGGTCAAGGTGACATCACCTCACCCCTGCAGTTGATTCACCAGCTGGATGCACAGGGTGGATCCATGTGACATCATGGTTTCTGACCCATGACATCAGCTGATTACCAGTTGACTATTGATTGGCTCAGACGATGATCATCATCATTGCTCTCACTCACTCCACCTCTCTTGATTCATCCCACCATGGTGGACTGCTACTACTACTTCCTTCTCTCTAGACCAACCAAGACTTGACCATCCTATCCCCTCCTTCCCTCCTCATCCATCCATCCATCCATCCATCCAACACCCCCCCCTCTCTCTCCTTTGAATCTCCCTCTCACACGTACCGGTCTCTTCTTGTGTACCACTCAATTTCTTTCCAACAATGGTGGCCCCCTTGGTCTCCTGATGGAATTCTTGGTCATGGGAACTGGTTGAGCAATTCATTCCCTAACTACTCCCCCTCTCTTCTTCCCTTCTCTGATCCACTAACACCACTCAATCATCACTCAGATTACTACCACCAGTCCTTTGGAATGTCATGGCCGGATCACTGGGTGAAATGAGTTGAGTACTTTTCCTCTGGCCCTCCCTCTCCCTTTGCTTGACTCCTCTGATCTCCTTCTCTCCTCTCTCTGCTGCCCAGTCTCTCATTTGCCCATTGCAGGTGGTCATGTCACCCTCATCATCCATCCATAACACATGTCTGTTGTCTCCCTGCCATCATCAACAAATCAATCAATTCACACCTTCAATCTCATGCCTCTTCACACCCATTGAAAGCCGTGAACAACGTTGATTTGATTCAACAAATTGATTGCAATCAACAGTACTGGGGAGCTGGAGGGTATCAATATTAAACACCAATTGTTTTACAATCCACATCCCATGAGAAAACTTGACAAAAGTTTTTTTTTTAATTTTTTTAAATTTCTTTCTATTTCATTGTTAAAATACAACTGTAAAATTCTCCCACAAAAAACAAAAAATTGTGTAATAATATTTATGGAAGATTAAAACATTAGTAATTAAAATAAAATAAATATAAATGATTTATTTGATCTGGCAAGCCTCCTGCACCAACAATGGAAACCAAAAAAAAAAGGTTGAATCATCATTGAGAATGACAATGATTTGACCCACAAGGACCTTCTGACCCTTGAGTCAAATTGCTGTCAGATCAACCTTGACAGCACTTCAACAAGGGCCCAACCGTGCGGAGGTGGAATTGGCCTTGTCAGCTTCCTGATCCCAGGAACTTTGCCCTCCTTTAGCTACAGCAAGTGATATTGGTTTTGGAATAATAATTGCAATAAAATTACCATAAAATGCTTAAATAATTGATTTAAAAGCAAGTGCAAAGTTTGGTTGGTTTGGTTGGATGAAATTTGTTTAAATATATATTTTTCAAGGGGGGCCACAATTCATGCAAACTGGGGATCTTTATTGGATAACAACCTTTCTTCAAGGGGCTCTTTTGAGCCATGTAAAGACCTTGGGACAATGAAGTCTTAAATCATTGCTCACAAAAGACTAACTCAAGGGGATGGGTGGGTACTTACTTCAAGAAGCTTCCAGAAATTCATGGTTGAAAGGGTCTCAGGAAAATTATTGGGTAATTTGCTGATATTCTTCACGGAATCAATGATGGGGCCAGAAGTATTAATGATACTATCAGACTATAGCCATATATCACTTTTTTATCTTGAATAAACACTTTATCACAAATGGCAAAGGGGTCTGGATTGATACTTAAAAATTACTGGGGTTTAAATCACTTAAAAAGGGTTGTTTATATACTTTTTGGGGTAATAAGACCTTCTCAGGGCACGTAGAGAGGGTTGTGCTTGGGTGCCAAGGCTAGCAGGCTGGCCAGAGATAGTTTTGGCACGTAGTTCAGGTGCTGTCAATCTGCTACCCTTGTCTATGTCATATTTCTTTGTGAAATAATTGTCAGAAGGTGTTTAAACGTTAATTTGTTATTTTTATGATTCAGACACATTTTGTATTAATTTCTTTTGAGTGACATGGGTAGAAGTGGGTATTAGTAGATTCTACGGAATCTTCTGCACATATTGGGAATTTTTAATAATTTTTAGGTTAACTCCTTGTTGTGCTTTGTGCTTCATAAAGATTTGGCAATCTCATTTACGTGACAACCTTTATTATTGTTTCCCACAATTTGTTTGCTTTATATTTTGATTTTCATATTATTTTTTCAATATTCTAAGGTTTCAGACATCCCTCTGTCCAGCAGTCAAGTTGTTACATATACATGATGTATGCATGCAGGTTGTAGCCTGTTCTTGCAGTACCTGGCTGTCAGTCTTAGTACAATTTTTGTTGACGCCCACAGGCTTGACAGCTGCGTGCGGGAATCTGTTGCCTGCGGCCAGTCAGTCATTTTGCATGCGGGCCTTTTGACATGCGCCTACATATTGAGTTTCAGGCGTGTGTACCCTTACTGTATGAATGCGGGGCTGCACGCGGGAATTGTGACACAACACAAATCCGCCTGTAACTCCTAAAATATACACAACACTTCAATTCTGACTGAATTTTAGGTGTGAAACCTATACATGGCATAATGTGTGAAATGTAAAAATGGCCAAAAGGTGCCATGGTGGTGTTGTGTTCTGTTGATCATTTTGTTTAATAACTATTTAAAAATGTAAGGAGTTAGAATTCAAGGGTGGGGTCAGTGAGTGACCCTATCTAATTTTGGGTGGGAAATCCATTTCAGTAATAATATTCATGGATTTCTCACTCCTTCTAATTTTATAATTTTATTTCTGCTTTTGACAGGTTGCTCTGTCCAAGTAGCAAGCTGACATTCCCCCACTCCAAGATATTTCTATATCTCAAAAAAAATTTGGGGCTCAATGTCTTTTATTGGCTCTGTAATTTCTTAAGTGGATAGGTCCATCTGGAATGTTGTTTCCAGGTAACCATTCATCTTTGTCAGCAGATTCTCCTTTGTATCTGACTAGATAGAGTCTGACATCTTTCCCATTTATCCTTTCTTTCTTGTCTTTAAGGATTTTGCTTATTTTTCCTTTGTCTTTCTCAGTTTCATCTGAAATAGGAATTGCTGTTGACAGAGTGTGTTCTCCTTATTGAGGATGGTAATGTTTGACATAGCTTACTGGGAAGCCTGGGTGCTTTCTGGAAAGTTCATAACTGAGAATTACTTCCACAGCATTCTTTCCAAGTAGTTTCTTAATGGTGGATGGTCCAACAAATGCAGGTCTGAGTTTCTTGTTTCCAGCTAGGTTAGTAAAATTGGTGGTAGAAACTAAGACTTGATCACCAATCTTGAAGTCAGGTTCTTTATGGGTTTTGTCCCATCTCTGTTGGTTGTACTCAACAGCTTCTTGAACGCATTTTGCAGGGTGTTTGTTGGCTGTATCTATCATATTCTCAACGTCAAGTGATGTGCGGTGGATATTGGTTAGCTTCTCATTCAGGTTATCCTTGGGTAATTTAGGAATCCACCCTCTCTCAAGTACATAGGGGGCTTCCTTGGTGATAGAATGTTTGCTGCTGTTGTAAGCTATTTCTAGAGCAGGCAAGAGGCTGACCCAGTCATGGCAGTACCCATCAATATTCTTATATTCTAGACCAAAGCTGAAGAATCTCCTGAGCATGTCTTCCAGGGTCTGGATCATCCTTTCAGCTAATCCATCTGTCTGGGGGTGATAAGCTGTAGAGAATGCTAGAGTGGTTCCTAACATATCATGGAGGTTTCTCCAGAACTCAGAGGTGAACTTGGGGTCTCTGTCACTGATGATTATCTTGGGTACTCCTACATCAGCAATAAGTTTGTTCCAAAACAGTAGTGCTACTTCCATAGAAGTATCATCCTTATGGTTAGGTAGAAATTTAGCTTTCTTGGAAAACCTATCTACTATGACCAGGACTGAATTGTAAGAATAAGCTCCTCCAGGTGGTAGTCCTGTCACATTGAAGTCCATATTGATGATTTCCCATCTCTTCTTGGATTCAGTAATCTTTTGGAGGAGGCCAAACTTCTTTCCTGTGGTCCTGTTTGATTTCTGGCAAGTTTCACAACTAGAAACATACTGGATTGTGGAGTTCCTCCAATCAATCTACCAAGCAGTCTGTTTGACTTTATCCAAATTTCTGTCAGTAGAAAAGTGTCCAGATGAACAGTTATCATAGCATTCAGATAGGACATGCTTAATGTGTTCTTCCTTAGCTAGGGCTATGACACTAGAATGTTGATGTCTGTAGTAAACTAGGTCACCCCACAAGGTGAATCTTCCAGATTTGTAAGGTTTCAGGAGAGATTCAGGTAGACTATTAATAATCTCAGGAGGAGGGGAGGTGCTTTCCATGATAGTGACTAGGATTTTTATCTCAGGGCTGTAGGCTTCCCTGATTGAGTTGAATAAGGATTCATCTAATTCACAGATGTGAATACCTAGGATAGGAGCTTCCATGACTAACAGGTTAATGTTCAAGATGGGAAAAATTTCATGATCTTCTGGATCATAGGCAGGGTTACTCAAATCATTGGGCAGAGCTTTCCTACTATGACTGTCAGCATTCTGGTGTTTGTTCCCAGCTTGATGTACTATTGTCATTTGTCCTCTGTACTGTTGGATAGCTATTTGCCATCTTAACATGTGCCTGTTGGGAGTCTTCATGTTCCTCAGGGTTCTAACAGCATTGCAATCCATAATAACCACAAATTTAGTACCTTCCAGATAGTAATGGAGCTTTTCTAAGGCCCATAATAGAGCTAGGCATTCCATTTGACTGGCACCATATCTTTTCTCTGTGTCATTCACTTGTCTAGAGATAAAGAGTATTGGTTTTTCTACTGGTCTATCATTTTCTATGACTTCTTGATGAAGTGCAGTGCCTAGCCCTTCCATGCTGGCATCAATATATAGTATAAAGGGTTTACTGTAATCAGGTTGTATTAGTACAGGGGAAGTAGTCATAGCCACCTTGAGTTCCTCATAGTTCTTAACTCTTTCACGAGTCATTTCAAATAGGGTATTGTTGTTGCAAATCTCATACAAACACTTAGTTAGTAATGCAAACTTGGGTAGATACTTCCTATAGTAGCTGCAGAAACTGACAAACAACAGGAGTTCAGTTTTGTTCTGAGGCATTGGCCTGTTCATAATAGCTGCTATTTTTCTTTTTTTCAGCTGTAAGAGTTAGACTGGATACTATGTGACTTAATGCTTTGAGTTCACCATATCCAAAGTTGCACTTTTTCATGAATACTTTTAATCCTACAGCAGATATGGTTTTTAGGAGAAGTCTTACTTTATCCATATGGGAGGTCCAATCATTGGTGTAGATGATAACATCATCAATATATACCATCATCCATCCTTGCCTTATGAACTGGCCAAGTACAGTGTCCATCATCCTCTGAAAGTGGGAAGGAGCATTCTTGATTCCAAAGGGCATCCTCAAGTACTCATAGATACCTAGGTGACATATGATCCTCATGAACTTCCTACTGTCTGGGCTGATGGGGATCTGGTGGAATCCTTTCAGCATGTTCATGGTAGTAATAAACTTAGCTTTTGAGAGATTACACAGGGCATGGTCAATCCTAGGAATGGGGTAATAGTCTGCTTGAGTGTAATTGTTCAGCATACTAAAATCTCCTACCATTCTTGAATTATCATTGTGCCAAGCTATGATCACAGGAGTATTGATATCTACCTGTTCATTGTGTCCTACTTTCCTCAGGACTTGTAAGTCAATTAGCTCCTAGATATGAGTTTCCAAGGCTGCTCTTGATTTTGGACTGGAAGGATAAGCAGGTCTTCTCAGATTAGGAGGGTAAGGGGGTTTGATAGTTAAAGTAAGGATCATATCATTACCTTTGATGTTACCAATAGGGTGGTCCTTAGTGCAGAAAGCATTCTGATTCTCAAAGCAGACCTGAAGGATATCATGTTTTTGATCTTCACTGAGTTGGTCATTCAAGGCAGCTTGGGAGAAGTATTCCTGGTTAAAGGTTTCCAGGTGTTTCTGATAAGTGAAATCAGTTGGTTGAGCATTAACATGGCATATTTAAAACTTCTTGTTCCAATTGCCTCCTATAGTAAAGTATCTTCCTTTAATTTGGAATACATCTATACCATACAGGCAAAGAGAGTCATTTACTAAAATGAAGTAATCACACATTCCATTATGGAGTACTACAAACTCAACCTTGAGTCTCAGGGAAACTTTTGAATGGGGCAAAATGAGATCTGTAGACCATAATCCAATAGCATCAAGGGAGGAGTTGCAACTGCTGAAATTAGCTTTTGGAACTGGTAGCAAGTATTCTTTCCAGTTGGGGACTTGGTTCTCTAAGTAACTTGACCCAACACAGGAGTAGAAGGCTCCACTATCCAGGATTAACTTCACGGGAGAACATTGGATTAGTCCAGTAGCATAACAAGTTTTTCCAGTGGTGTAGCTTTTACCAATACAGGGTTTCAGAGTCAGAGTCTTGGCTTCAGAAAAATGTTGTATTTTCATGTTGGGCCTCCATTGTTGTGATAGATTGGAATCCTTGTTGACTGAATTGATTTCCAGGGAGGATCCTATGTCTCCTTCAATGACATTGATGGGGTTAGTAATCATTAATTCATACTCAGATAATGATCCATCAGTGTCATCCAGTTGAGGGTTGAGTTCATTATCCTCATCTCCTCCTTCAATGAGATGGATCTTTCTTCTGGGCTGGGGACAGTCAGGTCTTACATGTCCAGTTTGGTTACAGTTCCAGCATACCTTTTCTTTGGTCTCAGAAGTCTTCTTGATTTCTAATTGGGGATTGTTGAAGTCCTTAGTTTTTGGATTATACTCTTCTCTAACCTTGGGGGCAAGTTTCCTGGGTCTATTGGTCTTTTTTTCAAGACCATTCATGTCAATAGTTTCCTCAAGGATACCAATAAGGGTGGAGAGATCAGCATCCATAGACATTCTACCCCTTACACTGTGATTAAGGTGTCCAGGAAATAGGCTGAGGAGTCCTTCATTGACTTCCTCTTTATCAGCTTCAGGGTAGAAGCAATCTAACCTCTTCTTTTGTTCCAAACACCACTTGTGAGGTTTGTCCTTAGCAGGGTCAAAAAGTGAGTTCTCAAAAGTTTTCATCATTTTTCTTTTCCATATCCTGGTACCAAATTGTTCTTTGATAAGGAATTTCCAAGAATCCCAAGTCTGAGGTCCTACTTCTCCTCTTTTGTTGATGAACCAATCCAAGGCTACTCCTTCAAACAGCCTGGGCAGTCTTACCACTGCTATAGTGTCCGGTAAATCATAGGAGGCAAGGGTGTAATCAATGAATTTGATGAAACTGATATGGTTATATTCTCCTTCACCTGAGAATTTGGGCAATTCAGCTACAGGAGGTAAGAGTTTCAGAGCTTGTTCCACTTCAGGAGTTGGACTGGGTCTGTAAGATTCATTTCTTATTGCTCCAACATTAAGAGGAATGTTAGGAGTGTTACTTATCCTAGTAGGCTTTACCTCTTCCAAATGGATCCTAGGAGGAGCAGTTGAATTGACTTTGAGGTCTCTTAAGTCATTCTTGATAATACCTAATTCCAGATCCAACTTGTTACTCAATAGGTCAATTTTATCAACTAGGTGAGCAGAAGGGGTATCAGTTTTGTTTTTCACTTCTGCTTTGAGCGGCTCAATGGAAAAGAGGATCTCATCTTGTCCAGAGGAGTAAGTGGTATTGATGTGCTTGATCAAGGATATTTTGTCAGCACTGATAATATCCTTTAACTTATTATTTTCTAACTCATTGATGTGCAATTGTTCAAGTATACTGAATTTGTTTGACTCAATGTTGTCTTTTAATACCTTGGTTTCAGACTCATTAGTTTTCATACGGTCAGCTTGACCTTGGATCATTATGTTAGTATTCAGGAGGAATTTATCAAGTTGTTTATGAATATTATCCAAGTTGCTGCTCAAGATTTTAAAGCTGTAAAAGACATCATCAAAAAATTTGTTAAACAACGGTGTTATATCATCATATCCTAGTTGTGATAGAATTTCTTCCATTTGTGGGCTGGAGATATGATATTGTCCCAATCTTCTGGGTTTCTCATTCTTTGATGATGTGAAGACCTCAACGTTTTGGGGTCTTTTCCCTTTAATTTGGCTAATTGGTCCCAGGGGTTCCATTTCTCCATGTATTTCTCTACCTCTGCGCTGGGGATTAATTTCTGCAGGGCTATTTGAGAGCTGGGGATTAATTTCTGCAGGGCTATTTGAGAGGACTTGGCCTGTGATATGGCCTTTCTCATAGCTGCTGAGTCCTCCTGTTTGTGGGCTAGCTTGTAAGCCTCCCAATGACTCACATGATCCTTCACCAACTCTTTGGTTTTGGACTCTTTGACTAGGTCCAGAGTGGGAGGCATAGGAGGAGGGGTGACTGCATGGGACAAATGTAGGGGATAGGGACTCATTTCCAACAATTTGTTGGTCAAGTTGGAGGGCGCGGGTGCTGGCGGTTCTTGTGGCACTTGTATTGCGGGTTTGAGCCCCCTCATTGTTCTTGCTACGGGCACTTGTACAGGCATGCATTCCTCCAGGCAGAGGTCCATAGGACGGGGCTCATCCTGTTGTGTGGGTGTGGGGTCTGTTTTGCGACATAATGCAAAAAAAAGATGTAAGTTTTTGTCAAAAAGACTTTGAAAAAGGTAAAAAAAATAAAAAAATGTTTTTATTTATTTTTAAATTAATTCAGGCTTACTTAAGCTTAAATTCAACGGTACTAAAGCTTGGATGGGGATAAAAGAGTCCTTGGGGGGTAATCCAGGGGGATCTTTGGGGGTGCCAATCAAGTCTTGGCTTAAATCCAAAGAACCGTTGTGGGAACTGTTTTCCAACAGGTCCTGCTCAATAAAATCTGCTAGGGAAAAGGTTCTTTCCACTAGTTTAAGATAAAAAATTAAAATTAATACATTTTTTGTTTTATTATAATTTTTATTAATTTTGATCAAACTGATTTTTTTTCAAATTTTTGTTATATATATTTTTTTTTTAAAAAAAAAATAAAAAAAATATTTGAAGCTTACTTTCTTTATTCTTATTAAAGATATAAACTTGCCTCTGATATTTCTTCCAGGATGTGTGTTCCCTGAGTAAAAAATTGAAATTATTAAGTCTTTCAAGCTCCAATTCTTTTTCCTTAATAGCTTGTTGCTTATCAGTTGCTCAGGAGTTATGTTAACAGGCAAAAAATTACGGAGTCTTTCTTCTTTTATTTTTTTAAGAAGGTTCAAATAATAATTGATTAATTCTCTGTTGGTTTTAAGGTCCACTGGAGAAACAATAATCAAAAAAATAAGGACAATAAGTATTTTTACCTATTTTTTACGTAGAATATCTGGTCCAAAGAAATAAATAAATTAAAAATTAATTATTCAGGGATATTTCCTGGACAGACCCCAAGTTATCAGCTTCCTGATGTCAGGAACTTTGCCCTCTTTTAGCTACAGCAAGTGATATTGGTGTTGGAATAATAATTCCAAGAAAATTAAAGCAAAATGCTTAAATAATTGATTTAAAAGCAAGTGCAAAGTTTTGTTGGTTTGGTTGGATTAAATTTGTTTAAATATATATTTTTCAAGAGGTGCTACAGTTCATGCAAACTGGGGATCTTTATTGGATAACAACCTCTCTTCAAGGGGCTCTTTTGAACCGTGTAAAGACCTTGGGACAATGAGGTCTTAAATGATTGCTCACAAAAGACTAACTCAAGGGGATGGGTGGGTACTTACTCCAAGAAGCTTGCAGAAATTCATGGTTGAAAGGGTCTCAGGACAATTATTGGGGTCATTTGCTGATATTCTTCACGGAATCAATGATGGGGCCAGAATTATTAAGGATACTATCAGACTATAGCCATATATCACTTTTTTATCTTGAATAAACACTTGATCACGGATGGCAAGGGGGTCTGGATTGATACTTAAAAATTACTGGGGTTTAAATCACTTAAAAAGGGTTGTTTATATACTTTTTGGGGTAATAAGACCTTCTCAGGGCACGTAGAGAGGGTTGTGCTTGGGTGCTGAGGCTAGAAGGCTGGCCAGGGCTAGTTTGGCATGTAGTTCTGGTGCGTTCAATCTGCTACCCTTGTCTATGTCATATTTCTTTGTGAAATAATTGTCAGAAGGTGTTTAAACGTTAATTTGTTATTTTTATGATTCAGACACATTTTGTATTAATTTTTTTGAGTGACATGGCTAGACGTGGGTATTAGTAGATTCTAAGGCATCTTCTGCACATGTTGGGAATTTTTAATAATTTTTAGGCTAACTCCTTGTTGTGTTTTGTGGTTCATAGAGATTTGGCAATCTCATTTACGTGACAACCTTTATTATTGTTTCCCACAATTTATTTGCTTTATATTTTGATTTTCATATTTTTTATTCAATATTCTTACTTTTCAGACATCCCCATGTCCGGCAGCCAAGTTGTTAAATATACATGATGTATGCATGCAGGTTGTAGCCTGTTCTTACGGTACCTGGCTGTCAGTCTTAGTACAATTTTTGTTGACGCGCGCAGGCTTGACAGCTGCGTGCGGGAATCTGTTGCCTGTGGCCAGTCATCCATTTTGCATGCGGGCCTTTTGACTTGCGCCTACATATTGAGTTTCAGGCGTGTGTACCCTTACTGTATGAATGCGGGGCTGTGCGTGGCAATTGTGACAGAACAGAAATCTGCCTGTAACTCCTCAAATATACACAACACCTCAATTCTGACTGAATTTTAGGTGTGAAACCTATACATGGCATAATGTGTGAAATGTTAAAATGGCCAAAAGGTGCCATGGTGGTGTTGTGGTCTGTTGGTCATTTTGTTTAATAATTATTTAAAAATGTAAGGAGTTAGAATTCAAGGGTGGGGTCAGTGAGTGACCCTACTTAATTTTGGGTGGGAAATCCATTTCTGTATTAATATTCATGAATTTTGTACTCCTTCTAATTTTATTATTTTATTTCTGCTTTTGACAGGTTGCTCTGTCCAAGTAGCAAGCTGACAGGCATTGAGACATTAGCAAGCCCTTGACCATGCTTGACGTTTTGGAACACCAATGTTATTTTGAAGGGCGCACTCCCACTAAGGGAGTGCTGTCAAACCAGCATTCACCAAGCTGGGGGCTCAACAGCAAGTTGGCCCCGTGGTGTATGTGTATGGTCTGTAAAGCATGTTTGGGTGCTGAGCCAGGTTTTTCCAAAATTTGCTAAAGCCCATGTGGCACTTAGCAAAGTAATTTTGGCACCTGGCAAAGCCTTCTTGGTGCCTTGCCAATGTCCACTTGGCGCCTGGCCAAATTGGTCTGATCCCTGGCCAAGTTTCTCTTGGTGAAGATCAAAGCTGGTTGCATTGACCCGCCAATCACATGATCATACTTGAAAAAAAAAGGCTTGAAGTTGGGGGGAGGGAGGCTGGTCAATTTTGGTACAACCAGCATTGATTGGCATCAAGGGGAGTTTGATTAGGTGCCAAGTTTTAATCCCTGCAAGCCCAACCTAATCAAGCTCCCTGGGCACCAATCCAAGTCCTGCTAGGCACATGCCAAGTCAAACCTGGACAGGCGCTCAGATGCGCTTTACACACCATATGTGTATATGGCCATGGGAGAGGCCTAAAACAACATTTCTCATCAAAAATATAAAACTTTGGGTTGCAAAATACACCCCTGTATTCAAATTGATGGTGTATAAAGCCCATCTGGGGGCCTGGCAAAGTTCCAGGTTTTGTTTGTAAAGTGTGTGTGGTCCCCAAAAAAGCTAGCTTGGCACCCAGTCAAGTGAGCTTGGTGCCCTTTCAAGTGCCAGTTGGCCCATCCCCAAATTGGCCTGGTGCCTTGCCAAGTTGGTTTGGGTGTCAATCAAAGCTGGTTGCGCAACCAAGTCTCAACTGTATTGTTTCTCTTTTTTTGACTCAAAAAGTTATTTTTTTTACTTTTTACTTTAAACAGCTGTGCATAAATTAATAAAATGAATTTAAACAAGGTTGAAAAAAAACTTACCTTTTTGGATATGCTTTGACAAACAGTCCCATGACTTTTTTCTACCCACTTTAAGTTTCCCCCACATCATCCAATTTGTCCCTCAAGCAGGAGAAGATAAAAAAACATGAGAAAAAACCAATAAAATATAAATATATGTATTTCAGGCACACCATACCAGGATGGGTTTCCCAGCAGATATCACTCATTTACTTTTCCCACACATCATCCAATGAGTACCTCTTGCAGAAAAAGATAAAAAACCATGAGAAAAAACAAAAATAAAATAAAAATAAATAATTAAAAATAAATTTGAAAGAAATATCCAAATTCTGTAATCCAATTCAAATTGTGAGCTCAATTCTCAAAGGAGCAAATAATGCTTATATCTATTTGGTCATGTTATGAACTAAAATGTGGTTACTGATCACTAGGGTGTTATTTAAAACTATGTTCCTGCAAGAGAATTTTTATCCCCCCGGTTCAACAGGCAGTAAAATGATTACTGCAACCTGGTGGTTGAAAATGTGAATTCTTTACTCCAACAGTGTGTTGGGGTTGGTGGCTCACTCCTCAGTTCATTTTCCCAATCCAGAAATTACATAGTTATGTAATTTGAGTTAGCATTTCCGATGATTTGGAGGTTGAATGGGTTTTCTACTTTCCCCTGGAACTTGGTGGAGCAATGTGGGTTGAAATCCACTCATGGATGCTGTCCAGGACCAGAGGAGATTCAAGGTGTAGTAGGGTAAAGATATGTGGATGTAGAGTTGAGGGTGATGTGACAACCTCTGTCAATGACAGAGGGTGGGAGGTGAGATCAACTGAATGTACAACAGAGATACTTCTTGAGATATAGCTTGGATACAGGTGAAATACAACTTTCTACCTGCATACGGGTGGTGCCCTATTTTTTGTGGTGTGTATAAAATAGTATTATGGGTGATATTGTGAAAATTTTACTATTTTAAGAATAATGACCACACAGTGTCTTTCAAAGGTAAACAAAAAACTTTATTAAAAGATTATGATGTAGTAATCTCAAATCTGCCATTGAATAAAATGTTACTTTTGGCTTGCATTAAGCTTCATTCCAAAAGTTTCATTGACATATTGTTGTTGCAGTGAGATATAACTTTTAGAAAAATTATAATTCATTGAAAAGTTGGTTCATGTTATGGATTATGACTTAAATTAAGGAAATGTATTTGAAAACTTGTATTATCCTGCAAAAGAGATTTCAAAAAGGTCTGGCGGGATTTCATGGCTCAAAATCTTGACACCAAAAATGTTTTAATGATTGTTGAAATTTGACTGCCATCAAAAAAACTCATGCTGGTATTTTTTCAATTGAGAACACAAATTTGAAGAAATTTGAAAAATCAATGTGTTGTTCCTGTTTGAGGATATTTTGGATTAGCAGATTCAGAATTGATTATGGCATTGTATTATTAATGGGTTGAATATTTATCTATAGATGAATTCCCACAGGAGGGGATTAATTCATGGATTTATCATACCAGTTGATAGTATGTTGGTTATGATGATTTTGGATAATAAATTGTTAAAAACATTTGAGGCTGTGGTGTATACAAAGGGTTGCATCATAAAAATTGGGGTAATCAGAGAATGCTGACTTAGGCTTGTAAATTGTCAGCAGCATGTTGCACTTAGGCTAAGTGCACCATGCTTCTGAAGAACAGTTGACCATGGTTGTGGGACTTGAAAATATGAGATACATCATTTGGAATTTATTAACCAATGCCAGAAAGTGTGAAATCACATAAAAGACATGGAAACAACAAGAAAGACTTAAGGGTGAAACAATTAGAAAGCAATGAACAAAGTTAATTTGAATTTTTGGCCACAAGAATCATTGTTTGCTCATGCCTTCAGGTAAGCCTAGACAAAATCTGGAATATCCAAAAATAATCCCAAATTGCTATTATTGCAATATAACCAAAAATTTCCACTCTTCACACAATAACAATTTGTGGTCCAAAATACTACAAAAGCTACCCTTTCACTCCTAAAATGACACCAAATTATTTGGACTTGGAATAATTTTTGGGAGGATCTGAAGTTTGTGTTTGATGTTCATCATTGAAAAAATTTTCATGAAATTATTCCACAGTTCCTTGAATTGTAACAGGAGTGTAATTGATTGAAGCTTTAAAATTTTTTTTGACTACTTTATCTTTTAAAGTAGCATTTTTTGAATCCAGGGTGAGAAATACAGGACCCTTATCATGGATTATTCAGTGACATCTTATCTTTCAACTATCTTGAGTGACTCTATAAATATCTCAATATTTATACCCAAATTTGGATTAATTCCAAATTCAACTATGTTTGAATACACAATTCATCTTCTTTCTGGCCAAAAAACTCACAAGAAATGCAATTAATATTTCAAAATATCAATCAAGCCCAAAATCACACCATTTTTTTGAACATTCCACCAAACACAATAGAACTGAGTTTCATTAAGGCCTCATAGTTAATTTTTCCGCTTTTTGTAATCATTATAAAAAAATTGATGAACTTTTTAAATCTGAAAGACATTCTTCAGCTTATTCAAGTATTGGAGTTTTCTTACAAAATTAAAATTGAAGGGTGGTTGCAATCATTATATGATGCAGATAATGAACTATCAGGTGCATGCAAGAAACAGCACAGCAGGTGACTCCATCATATTTCCTTTCAATGTCATGCTGGCTTGCATTTATTCTTTTTTTTTTGACCACCTCAGGGTCAAATACCCACCCCATGGTTACCAGAACAAAACTTCAGAAAAGATTCAAACCACATTATACCTGCCCATTACAAATTGAATTGGTTATATTGGCTTTTTTCCCAGCAGTGTCAATGGAGATGTGGGTGGGTGGACAACTTAGCCTATGTTGTCCACCACCCCCATCAAATGATGAGATAATCCATTTTCAGTTCAAAAATTATTTTTTGATTGATTCCAATGAGAAAACCTCCAAATGCTTTTGCAAACATATTTAAATCCATATAGACTGAGTCACTGATTATAGTTTACTCCAATTCTTTATTTTTTTCTTCAGAAAGAATGCATTCTCAGAAATGGAGAAAAACCTTCTTTCATGGATTAATCAAGATAGTCCCAATATTCATGATTTTCTCACCTTTCCCAGTGTATGATGGGCTTCTCAAACTCAACAAAATATGTCTAAAATAATATTGATTTTGGAGACACCATGTTGCTTGAACATGGTTTTCAAGGAAAATCCTCCAAAAATTCACTTCATCTCTTATGTAGACATTCAATGTGAACTTGAAAAACTAATGTTCAAGAACATTAAATCCCTCTCTGTTTGGAATTAATGGTTCAAGATATGATACCTTCTGCAAAATTCACTTGTGCTATCAAGGGATCTTTTATATGGTCCTGCCTCAATCATTTTCAAAGACACTTCACCTGGTCTTCCTGCACTTTTTGTTGAGGCATATTAAATTTTTCAAACTATATCTACCAGCTGTTAGATATTTGGGATTGCTGGTTCCAACCAAAAGCTGCTTCCACTCATTTATTGTGGATGGAAATACTTTTTCATCAGAAAATAGTCAAAACCAAATGAAAATTTTCCAACAACAGAAAAAAAGAGGAGGCTTTATAAAGGTTATTTTTTATTCCCCATAAACTCTTTCAGTGAATTGCTGTGTCATGATTCTGCCATAACCAAAACACTATTAACCTAAGACTATTGAATTATTTGATGCTTAACACCGGGGTAACTTGTGGGGGAAGTCACAATTTCCACAAATGGCAAACTGCCAGGAATTTTGGATATAAATCACCAGCTGTCATCCATATCAATGCATGAGTTAGCTTTTGCAAGCCTGAATTGCATTTTTTTCTTTTCTTAGTTATCTTTTTGGTTACATAAAAATTTTATGAAAGTTTGTGCTAATTGATTGAATGATGGGGCTTAATCATGTTTCCTATTTAATGATTCCTTATCAAAAATAAAACTACCTCAATACATACACCAAAGAATTTACTACAATGCATTTGAAATTAGCAATGCTGCAAAGAAAAAATCAAAACTACCAAAACGCATGATATTAACAATGGTATGCAATTATTTCAATCTAATCTATCCTTCTTACATAAATGCATTCAAATTCCATGCTTCTCAAGATTTCCATCAGAATGAAATGATATCAAAATCTGTAAATAAATTTCATTTTCAATTGGGAGTTAGGAAACACTGTCTTCTGAAATTTTTTGTGCTTTCAATCAATCCATCTAAAAATATATTTGGTTTGCATAGACCTGCTTCCTTCAGTGAATTAGCATCTTAAAATTGCCAAACCAAAAAACTGAAATAATATATAATTCAACATTTGTTGTTTTTTGCCTTTTAAATGCTTCTTCCATCAACCCACAATATGCATGTTCTGAAGTAAAATATATTTGGTTTGCATAGACCTGCTTCCTTCAGTGAATTAGCATCTTAAAATTGCCAAACCAAAAAACTGAAATAATATATAATTCAACATTTGTTGTTTTTTGCCTTTTAAATGCTTCTTCCATCAACCCACAATATGCATGTTCTGAAGTGCTGTGAATACACAACCATAACTGATCAATTCTTTTAAAAATTTGGGGTGAGGTTTTGTTGCATTTCAACATTGAGGGCTAGAAATTCATCCAATAAAAATTTCCATAACTTCATAAAACCCCTGCAAAAGCCAAAGGGTTTCCAGAATTCAGATTGCATTCTTTGGGATCAAGAATGTTTTGGGATGAAAACAAAATAACACATTTGTTTCACAAAGTAGAAATATCAATAAAAGGTATTTTTTTGAGTTGTCAAAAATACCAATAGTTTTTGGGAGCAGTGTGCATATAGCCTTAGTGCACCATCCTCCCGCCAAATTCTCCATGACTCCTGAGGGCATTAGTCATTAACAAAAGAAATTGCATGGAATAATGCAGAGTTACAGTCTGCCATGATTATTCCACGTTACCAGTAATTCACTACAATCACTAAAGCAGTTTCACAACAATTTTGGAACCAATTCCAGCACCATGGTGCACTTTAAGTGCACCATGGTGTTGGGAACACAGACCAACAACACCAAAACAAATAGCACATGACCACCCCCAATTTTCATCAGTGTTATTCATTTTTGGATAGTTGGCTCAAAACTGTTAGGAAGCCAACCCACCTGTTGCATCATTATGCATCCCAAAATGATTTGCTTCAGAAATCAATTAATATCAAGCTGTGTCATTTCTTGGATAAAATGAAATTTTTGAGATGGATTTAAAAACTAATTTTTTACTCAAAAACTCATTTTTATTTATTTATTTACACAATGAATAAAACTTACTTATCCTGCATTAACCAGATCAAATAAAACAGCTCTAGATCACAAAAACCAATGCAGATTAAGGTAAAATGCATTACAAGCAGCATGATCCTTACACACCAATACTCTTTGTCTCACTGAATGATCATTTGATTTTTCTTTGATTGAAAACAAGTAGTGATTTTAGTTGGATGGTTTTTTCAAGAATTCACTGTCTGTTTAATACAGAATTTTAATGCCTCATAATTTATTCCATCAAATCCAAACATAAATTTAGGAGTTTTTCTTGATTTTAAAGTTCTGCACATTTATCATGCAAAAAATTCTTTGAAATTTGAGATTCTACAACTGAATGCTTGTACACCTCTATTATTGGTTTCAAAATCTTACTCTCTGGTTAATAGGATATGGCAAGTTGCATTAGGAATTATATATTGGCTCATATCAATTAATAGAAGAAAATAGTATCTATCCTCTATTTATTTCTTGACGTGATTTGCATTTGGAAATTTTCACTTTGATTGCTTAACCTTGTTCATCAAAAATTTGTTATTCAGTGTTTTTACATAAATCTTTTAATTTTTATGCATTTTCCACTTTTTTGTGTAATGGCTTGAAGTAGTCACAATTTTTCATGCGGGCTATTTTTAGTTAAACTTGAATAATATCCTTAAATTTCAAATTTTGTCAGATTTTCTTGATTAGAAAATAATCAAATATCTTCAGTCATCAGTTTTATTTTAAGGAATGGATTTTGACCAACCCAAAATCAGGAAGTTTTGGAACCACTGCCCCATGAATTACACTTTCAAACTCACTTTAGAATGCACTATAGATCCAGGGATGATCTTCCAAAGCCCTTATCTGCTTATATAATGAGATAAAATAGATTTTTTTTCTAAAAAATTGGACAATCAAAGTTCAAATCCCAGTTTCCATGAAAAAACTTGGCACAACTCAATATGATGAATTCAATCAGAATATTTTTTTATAATTCCAAGTTCTTCAAAATCAACCTTCCAAAAAGTGAACCTCCATGCATGGCAATTTTCCTTATCCAGCCTGCCCCATTGGCTCTTCACAACCAATTTTTGTGGATTTTGATGCTAATATCCTTCACCAAAAAATAAAGACAGCTATAAATGAACTAATTTGACATCTGCATTTAATTTTTATCTCTAATTATGAAATTAATTCAATTGGCTGTTTAACCAATTTAATTAGCTTGGAAATCATGCATCTAGTACAATATATAATATGGTTCATTTCATTTTTCAACAAACTTCCACTCAAATTTTCTCCAGATTTAATTATACACTTGAATTGAAATTCAAATTCAATCATACTAGATGTATCCCATTTATGTATAAATTAAAATATTCTGTAACCCAAATCATGTTCAAAGACCTTTTTCATGGCGGAAAATGTTCTGAATTAAAATTGTTCAATTGTAAAGTATTTTTTTTCTACATAATTCTAAAAATACCAAATTTAAATTTTGCAGATTCTATTTTTCCACTGCAGATTCTTTGGGATTCGGCACTTCCTTGACCAAAAATAATCACCAAAACTTTGGTGGAGGGTGAGGAAAATACCACCTCTTTTCACCAGCTTGATGATGATATGATTTTCCACAATACTGTAATTTGATGCAATTATTCCCTTACTTTTATCATGGAAGTATACTTCTATGAATACCATTTGGCCACTTGGAAGACAAATTTGGGAACAAAGGGAAATCATAATATATTATCTCTTGATTTCTGAAATTTTTCTGATTGCCAACAAGAGACAATCTGACTTCATATTTTTCAGTTTGTAGGAAATCAAGGCCTAACCATCAAATCAGGAAAATTATCATCTGGTTATCAAATTTGATATTCAGAAATGCAACCTGGTAAGATCTAATTCCCCTAGCACAAAGCCTCCATAACCATTATACAATCCCAAATATAAATTCTTTTTTTCATCCATTTTATGTTACTAAACTATAGAAAGCTCAGTTAATTAAGCACCACCAACCATTGAAACATCAAATGTCCCCCTTGCAGATGACCAAGTCAATACGGAATGTTTTGAGCAAGATGATGAATTTTATAACTCTGCAGCCTCATCATATGTTATGATTGCCCAAAAAATTTCCCAATCCCACCAACACCAGAAGAAGAAAAAAGGTATGGCCCAGGAACAATATCCAATCTCTTGTCATGCACGTAATCTTGGGATCATGCCTTCTTCTAGTGGTATTTCAAAATAATTACTTGATTGGAATAAAGCAATTCTGGGAATGGATTCCAACAATGACAAGCTCCTCAATCCTCCAACTGCTGGTGAACTATCTTCCCTTCAAAATGATATCTCAAAGAAGAAGGAATCCATCACCAATGCAATATCATAAAACACTGTTAAACCCAACCAATACAATTCCAATCCACACCTATGTGAAAATTAGCTCAAACTTGTCAAGAAGGATGCATTGCACCAATTGCAACAAAAAAATTCTTCAAAATATCAATCACTAGAAGCCACTCCTATTGGCCAAATCAACTCTCATGATGAGACGTGCATATCCCATGCAAGGACCCTCATCAAAAATGCCGGTATTCCTAGATTCACCTACCACTGGGAACAGAATCCAACATCCAGCTGGAATTCCTCTCTTAATGCAATCATAATCAGAGCATGGGAGATGTGCCATGAACATGAGGGTACTTCTGCCTATTCAATAACCAAGAATGAAAACACCCCAGCAAACCGTGTTAGCATAATCAATTGTTGGATCCTATCAAACAAGGCTCTTTGGAAGAAGGAAACAAAGGTAGAAGGAGGCTCCAGGGGCAGGAATTCAAATGGTTCTGCATCCCAGAGTTTAGAAAAGAAGAAAGTAGGTCAAATGAATAATCTGAAAGTGTGGAAATTTATCTCACTGTTCAATGAATAACTATTTATTATTTTTTTGCATACATAATAACAAGAAGGAAATCAGGAAGATAACTGCAGTAGAGTTGAAAATGATGCATTTTTTCCCTGAGACTTCTGCTCTTTTCTTGGATATTGGCTTCATTTCTGATGTTGATGGTGAAGATGAAGAATTGTTCAATCATGCAAATATCTGGAGGACTGAAAAAATATTCCAAATTTATCACTACCTTGACAAAGCATACATTCAACTAGGAAAAAACCCACGCATCAAGAGGGAAAGACAAGTGAAAATTAGCAAAATTAGCTGTTTTTTTAAACCCAACAATTTGACAGGAGGTGAGGACCCACCTTCACTTCCTACCTCAATACCTCAAAAATGGACTGGATAAGCAAGGAAATGCTGCAGGATATAACACCTTTTGAAAAAAAGCCTTGAATTTACTTCCAGAAGTTGATTTCACTGATGTGGTTTCCTTTTTCAGAACTCAAGTCTCCAATCCCTCAACCTTAATGGAAACCACTCAAACATCTTAGGAATATTTGCAATAGTGTATTTTTTCTATCCTTTGTCTGAAGAATAGGAACAAATGTGTTTGGATGCAACATTGAGTATTGTGAAAGTTTTATCAAGTATTCCATGTATCTTAATTGGGCTTCCACTCATGTTTTTCAACAGGAAACTTGTAATCATATTTAAAGCTAGATTCACTCAATTTAGGAACCTAAATTATGTGGTTTCTGCTTGATTAAATTGAGTTATAAAAAATTAGGCCACATTCCAAACCTCCTGAAATTTTCAAATGAATGAATTTATAACTTTTTTTCAACAAACCACACAAAAATTAAACTAAGATTGGGAAAAACCCAAATCCAAGTGTGTACAGAATTAAATATCCAATTGAAAAACACTGATTAATTTCATTTTGTGTACCCCCTCTTTTTTCAGATACTCCAAAATTTTTTTTCTAGCTAGAAACACCCAAAAATCCTTTTACTCAATGTAAAACAGAAATTTTGAGATCAATCATATTTTGAAAATCCCCAAAAATATTTTCATTAAAAATAAATATGGAATATACATACCACTACATGAGAATTCAGTATTTTGAGAAAAGGAGTCTGACTCCAGGAATGCCCAGTTTATTTTTGGAAAGAAGGCCTTCTCAAATTTTTCAATGCCAAAATGTAAATTCTTTAATGGTTTTGTATTGAGATAATTCTTTTTGAGACTGGATAAATGATTTATGGTCAAGGCATTTTTATTGAAATTTCAATCAAAATATCTTTGGATTACTTAAGTATTTTACATGTGCCACACATGAGCAATTATTCTATGATCTATCAATTAGGAATCTTTTGCAAGATAGAAGATCTACTGTGCAATACCTTGGCCACTGGCACAAATATGAATATTCAAAATGGAATCAACAAATTTCTGAGCATATTTGATTACATAAACTCACCAGGAGATAAAAAAAATGGAAGAAATATATACACTGGTGTTGAAAGGTGAAAAAAGGGAAATTTTAAATTCACAGCTCCTTGGTCCATGCACATAGTTCAAAAGGGGCCTTGTGGCACCCCACAGTGCTCAATCTGAGCCGTGTACAACCCCCCACAGCTTCAAAAGTTATGCAGCCAACCCAGCCTGGTCTGCTGGCATGTTGGATTGCACACAACTACTTTTGAGCCATGTTTAGTTGTACACAGCTCAAATGTAGTCGTGTGGCATCCCACAAGTCTTTTGACCAGCCCTAAAGTAAAAAAATCAAAAAAAAACAAGAACTTGTGTTAAGCTGATCCCATCCCAAGCTTAACACAAGTTGAGCTTGTGATGGAATCAGCCCAACACAAGTTTAACTGACTTACCATTAAACTCTCATTCAAAACACTCAATATAATGATGTGAACTCAAAACACTCAACATAATGATGTTCAAAATGTGATAACCCTTTATATTAATAGAATTACAATTCCAGAATGATAGACCCAGCCCAAATGATGAAATTGATCTATAAGTTAGAATAAAACTCAAGTTGATCTTTGAGGTGATCAACCCAACAAGCTGCTTTTTTAGAAACCAAGGAATGGGGTTTGGAAGATATGGGCGGGATTGGAGCTAAATCTCCCTTAAGTACAAGCTGCACCTAATTGCTATTGTTAACAAAACAAATTAACATAGGATCTGATTGTTCTTTTACACCCACTTTCATAGGAGTAAAAGTACAACATGAATCCAATGAAATGAAAAATCTTTGTCTTTTGTAAGTAGCAGCTATTATTTGACCCATATCTAATTTTGAAAGCCATTTTGAGGAGGTAATCTTTTCATTGATGTCTTCAACATAAAGTCTTTGTTTAATCTTTTCAACCTCCTTTGCACCACCAAGAATCTTAATGTAGCATGCTTTATGTTTCTCTAATGTTTCAATCATTGCCTTCCTAACTTTATACCAACCTTGTTCTTCATAACCATGTTCTTCATAACCAAGAGATTCAACAATGACTCTAAATCCGCCATTCCCATCTCAAATTGGATCCCAAACCTCACCCAAGAACTTTTGGAATTTCTTGGGTATTTGATTGAGGTATTTCACGTTTGGTTCCTATCATGAAAACTAACTTAGTATTCATTTCTTTAATAAGATCAATTAAATGAATACTCACCAAACATGAGCTTCTGGTTGAGCTTTGCTGCACATTCCCTTCCTCTGAAGAGTATTCTGATTCCAAATTAAGTGATTCCAATTGACTTTCAGTCTCTTCCTCTGAACTTTGAAATTCAGATTCAGATTCTGCCAACTTTAAGTAAAAATTCATCATTAGTTAGTAAATAATTTCATTAAACCAAAAAGATGAACATGTCCCAAAAGAAAAGACTTAAAATCTTTTGTCTTTTCTTGTTTGGAGCCCTTCTAGTCCTTTTTTCCCCCTTAAGTTGTTTTTCAACATGCTCAAACCAAGATGGTTCTTGCCGCATATCTTTCAATTTTGGCCTTCCCCTACTTGATTTTAAGAATTTAGGTTCAATCTTGGCTTTGATCAATATTTTGTAATCTTCTGAATGATATACTTCAATAGGCCGCTTTGCTCATGATCTGGAGATTCCAAGATTATTGCATTCACTTTTTCATGTAACTGAGGAATGCTTAGCATTTCATCAACATTGCACTTGAAAAATTCAAAAAGATCAACAATTAGTGGATTAGGAATCATTAATCAAAAAGAATTAATTGCATAGTGATTTGAACAATCCAACTTGAACAATCCAACTTAAGCCAACTTCCAGAACTAAAACTGCAAGGTTCATAGTCCAAACTCAATTGAGGATGAACATCTTGGGGTACCACAGATCCTCTGAATGCTAGAAGGTCACCCACCTATTTGGTGGGAACAGGGCAAACCCATAGTCTTGGAATATGGCTTGGTGCCCACTTTGCCATCATTATCACCTTGGAATTTCTCAAATTGTTACCTAAGAAGAGGAATTGCCTCTCAAGACAATTTGTAACACAATGGCAACAGACCAGGTTGAAGAACTGTCCCCAAATTAATTTGAGAGTTATAAAGTGATGCATGAACCAATTTAATTAGATTTGTCACTGTTCCTTCAAGGCTTTTTCAAACATCCAACAGGTTTCCCAAAGAGTTTGCAAGGAATCATTTGCAATTTGCATGGGCCCCTTCAACCCAAGATGTTGTTTTGTTTCCAAAATCTGGATTTATACAAGTCCATGCTGTTAAAAACATCTCTTTGATAGGGAAAATGTTATTTTCCATATACTTGAGTACATCCTCATATTCTTTCAAGAAACACTATACAAGTCAAAAGGTCAGAACCCAAAACTAGAAAGAATAAGAAGCAGTGATTTTGACCTACTCTTAGTTCCGCATCATTGACCTCCACCTCCTCCTTGGTCTTTGAGGCCCCATACTTTGCCCACAGAGACATAAAGCTTTTCCATCCTTCAACTTCATTAAAAAAGTGAACTTTACAGTTTGCTTGTATGTTTTTAGAAAAGTGCCAAGTGCAACATTGTCTTGATGACTCAGGGAATCTAGATTCAATAGCATAAATCAGAGATTTTTCACAGTCTGTCACAAAGACTTTTGGAAGTCTCTGAGGATCATAAGCCAACTCCTTCAATGCATTTACAGACCAACTGTAGAACTCAAATGTTTTTTTTTTATAAAAACAAGATATTTTGTGAAAGTTTTCCAATTAGCTGTCATTCCTACAACATGCAAAAGCAGGGTTTTGTACTTATTTGTCTTATAAGTACAATCCAACATGGCAATATGATGGAAATTTTTTGAAAGCTTTACTGCCTCAGGATGTGCTAAGTACAGGGCCTCCAAGTGACCCTCTCCACTGATTTTTGGCCGGTGAATCCAACTTTTTTCTTCAAGCTGTTCATAGAGTACCTCCATAACACTTTTCCCCTTTAGTTCTGCAAGTGTTACCTTCTGCTTAGTGTTATAGATTTTTTGGTCATCAACATAATCCCGTCCATCAATCTTTCTCAATTTTCTCTTAATTTGTAACATATTGAAACCATCTTTCATGCCTTCCTTAAGTAGATCAAAGGCTTTCCCAGAGATTCTCCTCCGTTGAGGTTTCACAGAGGGATTTTCAGGTGGGTGATGGTTATGTTGCGTTTCTTTATAGGAGATTCTCCACAAGGGGTCTGCCTTTGTGCAACTTGCATAGATTAAAAACTTGCACCCAACCTTCCTTGTGTGATTTAGTCTAGAATTTTTGGTAAGAAGCTTTCCTGAATAGGAGCCATGTCTATCACAGGCTGAATCCACATATTGATCAAGATTTGAGTTGAAAACCGTTGAAGCGTAACCATGCTTCATTGCCCATATTTGAAAATAGTTTTTTGCCTCTTCCCTAGTAGGAAAAGCTCTCACAGGAGGTGGTTCAAGTGGATCTGGCACCAATTCAACGGTTAGGTTTTGTAGTTTCATAGCTAAATGCACCCATTAGTTTCAATCAAATTAAATCCAGCAAAGGCCTCAGTAACATAGAATGTTACTCACAAACAGAGGTCAAATCCCACTGTGAATTTTTTTTTCCTCAATTGTCACCCTTGATGATAATGCAATTGGGGCATCCAATGTTTCAGTACCCAAATCCTTTTTTATTTCTTCACAGCTTTGTTGATGGCACTATCAATTTAGACCTTCCACGCATCCATTTCAGAAGAAGGAGGGCTTGCCACTGTTCCCATGCAAAAAAAATGCAATGGTATACTTCATTATTCAATCCAACTTTCAATTGAAGAAACAAAGTTTGCCCACTTTTGAGTTGAGAAAGAATTGTTTGCAGACTTTTATATGATTTCAATTTTCACTTTACTTTCATTTTTTTTCAGTTTAAATTCACTTTGGTTTCACTTTAAATTCACTTTGGTTTTACTTTAAAGTCACTTTGGAATTGCTAGGTGTGTAACAACAGTCCCAAAAAGTATGCCTCGATTCCAAATTTGGGTTGATGGAACCCAATTGTGGTCCAGGGGGTGCCCCAAATTCTGGCATGACTTCTGGGGGGCTGTGCACCCCCAAACATGGTGGGTTTGAGCCCTGTACGGGGGTACACGGCTCAAATTTGCTGTGTTTGGGGGGGTAAACGGCTCCTAAACAACCCCCCGGGGGTTGCGCATGTTTGAAACAGCCCTTTATAGTTGTCTATGGGCCCTCACGGCTCATTTGAGTCATATAGGGCCCTACATGACTACCACACAGCTGGAGCTGTGAGTTTAGCATCACCCAAAAAAAGTACATCAAAACCATGTATTGAAGTCAAATGATTCTACAAGTGTATTTGAGGGGATTTTTGCTGTTTATGATCAATATTTGAAAGAAAACTGAGAAAAAATTCATGGTGCATAAATTCAACAAAAAAGATACCAAACATTGCCCATTCCACTACCATAATAAACCCTGTAAGTGAAACACAACAAGAAAACATCAGCAATGTGAGTGAAAATCTTCTTCGAATGTATACTTCTTGATTGGTGCTTGAATTGAGGTGCATTTTCTTATTTTTCCTCTCTTTTATCACATTCAAGCCAAGAATGGAATATTGCAATGCACCAAAAAACCCTGAAAGGGTTCCTTTCTATAGTGAAATACAACAGCCCTCACCAGAAAACATGGAAATTTATGATACATCTGGGATGATAAAGCTTCAATTTCTCTATCAAAATCCAAGTGCCCTTATATCATCAATTCAAATCCTTCACCAAAGTATTGATAAAAATGTTGGTTACAATGATTTTCAGCAATACATAGAGGTAGAAAATGAAAAAATCTGCATTGATTCAATGTTAACTGGCCAGCCCTACTATTCAGCAGAAATCCCTAAAATTCTTGCAACATTGTAAAAAAATTAAATTACAAATGATCAAGTTGAAAATTTCTGTTCTCAAATTTGTTACAAACTGTCAGCTTGCTACTATATACAGAGCAAAACTGTCAAATAGTAATACAAACTATGAAAAATAAGAATACCTCAATTAACAAAGTAAGGAGTGCAAAATCCAAAAATATTATTACAGGAATGGATCCCTCACCCAAAATTGGGTAGGGTCACTCACTGACCCCACCCTTGAATTCCAAGTCCTTATATTTTGAAAATAATTAAAAAGAAAAGTACTAAAAATCACAACACCTTTATGGCACTTTTTGGCCATTCTAACATTTCACACGTATTGTCACGTATAGGGCTTACACCTAAAATTCACTCAGAATTGAGGTGTTGTGTATATTTTAGGAGTTACACGCGGAAATGTGTTATGTCACAATTCCCACGCGCAGACCCACATCATAACATAACCCTACGTACTAGTAGCAGCAGGATCCTGCGTACTAGAGACCCACGCGCAGCTGATTCTGCCACGCACCCAGCGGATCCTACCCCGGGCGCATCTGTACTGACTGATCCCCGCTGCTGGATCAGTCGTGACTAATCTGACAACCAGGTACCGCTCAGAAGAGCTACAACCCAGTTAGGGTTGCCTAGTATATGTAACAAACGGACATATGCATTACTAATGATCTGAAAAGATCAAAACTTAAATAAAATTAATGAAAATTAAGTTTCAAACATTTTTTAATAATAAATCAAAGATCAAGGACTACCACATAAATGACTGATCTTGATCTTTGAAGACCACAAAACACTACAAGAAGTGTTCATAAAAATTATTAAAAATTATCTGCATGATCAGCAGATGATGAAAAATCAGTAGATATCCACATCTGCACGCTTTAAAACAATATCAATAGTACAAATGAAGGATGAGTACAGAATGGTCAAATTTACGCCATAACAGATTAACAGATCCTGTGGCTAAAATAGTACAGGAATCCAGCAGATCTATGGACAGCTGATTGAAAGAACCAAGTGGACGTGCTAATCTTGCCCTGACTGGCTTGCCAGCCTCAGCCCATGAGCAGAACCCTCTCTACGTGCCCTGAGAAGACCAAAATCATCCCAAAAAGTTATTTATACAGACCTCTTTGGATCCATTATTCAAAAGTTAATCAGTTTACCAGGAATTATTTATTATCAATCAGACACCATGTCATTGTTAATCAAGTGCTTATATGAAGATAAGCAAGTGATTTATGACTTAGTCTGTTGTAGTATTATTTACCTTTATTAACCAATCAACCATTGAAGTTTACTCAAACAATCTACCCCATCTGCTCTGAAACCCTTCCAATTATACCAGGATTTTTGTGGTAAAGTGCACAGAGTGAGTGTTACCCTTCCTGTCTAGGCCGGTTGTGCTGTTAAGCCTGGCCACTAGTGGAATAAGTCCTTTCTAAGGCACCCATATTTATTCCAAGGTTCTTAAACTGCCCAAGGAGGCCCCTTGAAGAGAGGTTGCTAGTCTGTAAAGATCCCCAGTAGTATAATACTGTGGCCCCTCTTTTATATTATATTGAAAACAATTTACTACCAAACCAATTAAACCTTGCAACTGCTCTTATTAAATCATTTATTTAAGCTTCTAAGCGTTTATTATTGGAATAATAATTATCATTATCATTCCAGCATTTTTATCACTCTCTGTAGCTAAAGCACTGCAAGGTTCCTGGTATCAGAGAGCTGACAACTGGGGGTCTGGCCGGGACATATCCTTAAATAATTAATTCTTAATTATTTATTCCTTGGACCAGTCTATTTATTTTTAAAATAAGTTAACATACTTATAACATATATTTTTGATCATTTGTTTCTCTAGTGGATCTTAAGACCAACGGAGAATTGATCAATTATTATTTGGACCTTCTTAAAAAGCAAAGAGAAGAAAACTTCTGTAACTTTGTCCCTGTTATTATAACTCCTGAGCAGCAACAGGAGAAATTGCTTTATTATAAACAGCAGGCTATAAAAGACAAAGAACTTGTTCTTGAAAGAATTATCAATTTCAATTCTTTATTAAGGCAACATAAGGAGTGGAAGATTTATCAAAGGAAGCTTTATATTTAGAAACTAAATAACCCTGAAGATAAAGAAAAATCCAAAAATAATAAAAGTGATTATTTTTTTAAAAAAAATCATTTTAACCCCTTAAAATACAAAAAAAATATTAAACTTATATTTTTTGCTTTTATCCATCTCAGTGGATTTTGTTTTTGGTGATCTCATTGACCAGGACCTCCTAGAGGACGTCCCAGACAGTGTACCATTGGACCACCCCTTGGATTTATCCCAGGGTCTGATTGGAACTCACTCAGACCCTGTTGGAATACCCTCCAAGGATAGTTGTGACCCCAATCAAGTGTTGGTACATTTGAATTTAACTCTAAGTAAGTTAAAATATTTAAAAAATTTATTAAAAATATAAAACACACAAAAAATATTATTTTTATAATTTTAAAGTCTTTTTTCAAAAGTTTTGACGAAATACTTACACATTTTTTTTGGTGCTATGAATCAAAATAGGTGCAACACCCGTGCGACCGGTGGGGCCCCGTCATATAGATCTCTGCCTGGAGGAACCCGTGCGCGCAAGGACTCCAGTTGCAAGCGTGATGAGGGGACTCAAACCCCTGACCATAGCATCACGCGGGACAACAATGGCAACTCTGCGGCCGCCAACTTGACCAACAAACCATTGGAGAGCCATCCTTCACCCACCATGTTATCCCAGGAGGGTACAGGTCCTCCTACGCCACCCCAGCTGGACTCAACCAAGGAGGAAAGAGTCAAAGTATTAGTGAAAGAGCATGTGAGCTATTGGGAACAATTCAGGTTGGCTCAGACCCAGGAGGATCAACCAGGTATGAGAAAAGCCATTTCTCAGGCAAAGAAATCTCAGATTTCTCTGCAAAGGTTGATCCCAAAGAAAGAAGTAGAAGGCTACATGCAGAACTGGAATCCTTGGGATCAGTTAGCTTCCTTAAAGGGAAAGGACCCCAAAAAGAAGAGGTCCTCAGCCCATCAGAAGTTAAGGAACCCAAAGGATTGGCACAACATAATATCCTTAGCCCAGAAGTGGAAAAAGGTGTACCACAATTAGATGTACAAGCTCTTAATAGCTTTTCCGTAAATGTGTCTCACAATTTTACTATTATCAGCCAATGCTTTGACAAAGTTTATCACCAATTGGACAAATTAAGTTCAAGTATTTTTAGAGTGATTGACACTCAATCTCAGATTATGAGAATTAATGAGTTGGAAATACAACAAATCAAGGATAGTATAAGAGCTAGTAAGTTTGACCTGATGAAACATATTGATGACAACCAATCAATCCTTTGGGAAGATATTCTTGCAAACATGGACCAGCTTAAGGAAGAAATTAAGAAAACTAGTCCTACTCCTTCAGCTCATCTGACTAACAAAATTGACTTATTAAGCAACAAACTTGATTTAGAGTTAGGTATGATTAAGAATGATCTCAGAGATCTTAAGATCAGCTCTACTAACTCTCCCGTCATTGACTTAGAAGAAATTAGACCCGCCAGGTTCACCAGTACTCCCAGTGCTCCTCCCAGAGCCAGGATAACTAGGAATGAGTCTTTCAGACCCAGTCCTACTCCGGAAATGGAGCAGGCTTTGAAGCTACTTCCTCCCATCACTGAATGGCCTAAATTCTCTGGAGAAGGAGAATACAACCATGTCAGTTTCATTAAGTTTATTGACTATACTCTTTCTTCCTATGAGCTCCCTGATGCAATAGCTGTGGCAAGATTGCCCAGATTATTTGAAGGAGTAGCTCTTGATTTGTTTATCAATAAAAGAGAAGAAGTTGGATATTTATCTTGGAATTCTTGGAAAGAATTGATCAAAGTGCAGTTTGGTACCAGGATTTGGAAAAGAAAGATGATGAAAACTTTCAAAACTTCCCATTTTGATCCATACAAGGACAAACCTCATAAGTGGTGTTTAGACCAGAAAAAGAGGTTGGACTGTTTTTACCCTGATGCTGATAAAGAAGAAGTCAATGAAAGACTCCTCAACTTATGTCCCAGACAAATCAACCACAGTGTAAGGTGTAGAATGCCTATGGATTCAGATCTTTCAACCTTAATAGGTGTATTGGTAGAAACTATTGATATGAATGGTCTTGATAAAAGGGTCAATAGACCTCCAAGGGAAAAAAATACTAGGAACAGGGAAGAATATACCGCCAAAACTAAAGAATCCCCTGCTACTAATCCATCTACCTTGGAAGTCAAGAAGACTCCAGAATCAAAAGAAAAAGTATGTTGGAACTGTAACCAAACAGGACACGTAAAACCTGATTGTCCTCTACCTAGGAAAAGGATTAATCTTATTGAAGGAGAAGAGTGTGACAATCCTGACCCTCACCTTGATGATACTGACGCATCACTCTCTGATTGTGATCTAATAATCACTAACCCTATTAATGTTATTGAAGGTAGTATTGAGTCTTCTCTGGACATAAATTCCGTCAATGAGGATTCTAACTTACCTCAAAAATGGAATCCCAACATGAAGATTCACCACATCTGTGAGGCTAAGGCTTTGACTCTAAAACCTTCTGCCAGTAAAAGTTACACTTCAGGCAAAACATGCTATGCTACTGGTTTAATCCAAGGTTCCCTGGTTAAGTTACTTCTAGAAAGTGGAGCCTTTTGCTCTTGTGTTGGTTCAACTTATCTGGAAAAACAAGACCCAAATTGTAAACTGAACTTACTACCAGTACCTCAGGCTAAGTTCAGCAGTTGTAATGCTGCTCTCAATGCTGTTGGAGTATGGTCTTCTGATATCATACTCCCTCACTCTAAAGGATCACTCAAACTGAACATTGAATTTGTAGTGCTCCAAAATGGAGTATGTGATTATTTTATCCTTGGGAATGATTCTCTTTGCCTTTATGGTATAGATGTATTCCAAAGCAAAGGTAGATACTTCACTGTAGGAGGAGACTGGAATAAGAAGTTCCAAATATGTCATGTCAATGCTGAAACTTCTGATTCAACTTATGAAAAACACTTAGAGAAGTTCAATCAGGAATACTTCTCTCAAGCTTTTGTAAATTCCCTTCTCAATGAAGAACAGAAACGGGATATCCTACAAGTATGCTTTGAAAATCAGAATGCTTTCTGTACCAAAGATCACCCCATTGGTAACATCAAAGGACATGATATGATCCTAACTCTAACTATTAAGCCTCCTTACCCACCTAACCTCAGGAGACCTGCTTACCCTTCTAGTCCAAAATCCAGAGCTGCTCTGGAAACCCATATTCAAGAGTTGGTTGACTTACAAGTCTTAAGGAAAGTAGGCCACAATGAACAAGTGGATATTACTACCCCAGTAATTATAGCTTGGAACAATTATAAGTCAAGAATGGTTGGAGATTTTAGAGTGCTTAAAAACTACACCCAAGCTGATTATTATCCAATTCCAAGAATTGACCACGCTCTACATAACCTGTCCAAGGCTAAGTACATAACCACCATGGATATGCTGAAAGGTTTTCACCAAATACCTATCAGCCCTGATAGCTGGAAATTGATGAGAATTATCTGTCATTTGGGAATTTACAAGTATCTTAGGATGCCTTTTGGTATTAAAAATGCTCCTTCTCATTTTCAAAGGATGATGGACATTCCTAGGATTATTTATCAGACAGGGATGGATGATGGTATACATTGATGATGTTATCATTTACTCTGATCATTGGGATACTCACATGGAGAAATTAAGGCTAGTCCTCAAAACCATCTCTGCCGTAGGATTGAAAGTATCAATGAAAAAGTGTAACTTTGGCTATGGGGAACTCAAAGCCTTAGGACACATTGTCTCTAGACTGACCTTAGCTGCTGACCAAAACAAGATAGCAGCAGTAATGAATAGGCCTATGCCTCAGAATAAAACTGAGCTCCTATCCTTCATCAGCTTCTGCAGCTACTATAGGAAGTATTTACCAAAGTTTGCTCTTCTAACTAAATGTTTGTATGAGATCTGCAACAACACCACCGTGTTTGAAATGACTCATGATAGAGTCAAAAATTATGAGGAAATCAAAATGGCAATGACTTCAGCTCCAGTACTGATCCGGCCAGATTACTCTAAACCTTTCAAGCTCTACATAGATGCCAGCATGGAAGGTCTAGGAGCTGCTTTACACCAGGAAGTCATTGAAGATGATAAACCAGTGGAAAAACCTATACTCTTCATATCTAGACAAATTAAAGATGCTGAGAAAAGGTAGTGTGCAAGCCAAATGGAATGCCTGGCCTTAGTATGGGCCCTAGAGAAACTCCATTATTACTTAGAAGGCACCAACTTCACTGTTATTACTGACTGCAACGCTGTCAGAATCTTGATGAACATGAAGACCCCTAGCAGGCATATGTTGAGATGGCAGATAGCTATACAACAATACAGAGGACAGATGACCATAGTTCATCAAGGTGGAACTAAACATCAGAATGCTGATAGGTTAAGCAGGAATGCATTACCCAATGACCCAAGTAACCCTGCCTATGATCCGGAGGATAATGACATCTTCCCTATCCTTAATATTAACAGGTTAAACATTGAGGCTCCTATAATGGGTATCCACATTTGTGAACTAAATGAATCATTGTTCAACTCTATCAAAGAAGCTTACAGCTCTGGCATAAAGACTCTGATCACTATCATGGAAAGTACCTATCCACCTCCTGAATTGATCAATAGCCTACCTGAACCTATCTTGAAACCATACAAAGCCGGAAGGTTCACCATATGGGATGGTCTAGTATGCTATAGGCATCAACATTCAAGTGTCATAGTCTTAACTAAAGATGACCATATCAAACATTTTCTGGCTGAGTGCCATGATAACTGCTCCTCTGGTCATTTGTCTACTGATAGAACCTTGGATAGGGTTAAACAAACTGCTTGGTGGGTTAATTGGAGAGACTCCACTATACAGTACGTTACCAGTTGTGAAACTTGTCAGAAGTCCAACAGGACTACTGGGAAACGGTTTGGACTACTGCAAAGGATTGCTGAACCCAAGAAAAGATGGGAAATCATCAATATGGAATTTGTGACTGGACTACCAACAGGAGGAGCCTATTCCTACAACTCAGTCTTAGTCATTGTGGATAGGTTCTCCAAGAAAGCAAAGTTCCTACCTAATCATAAGGAAGACACTGCTATGGAAGTTGCCTTCTTATTTTGGAACAGACTCATTGCTGATGTTGGAGTTCCCAAGATTATTATCAGTGACAGAGATCCTAAATTCACCTCTGAGTTCTGGAGGAATCTACATGATATGCTTGGAACCACCTTGGCTTTCTCTACCGCTTATCACCCTCAGACGGATGGATTAGCTGAGAGGATGATTCAGACCCCCAAAGACATGCTCAGGAGATTCTGTGGCTTTGTACTAGAGTACAAGAATTCTGACGGTTATTGCCACAATTGGTTTAGCCTTTTACCTGCACTGGAGATGGCCTACAACAGTAGCAAACACTCTACCACTAAGGAAGCACCTTACATACTGGAAAGAGGATGGATTCCTAGATTACCCAAGGATAACCTTAACCACCAGCTGACCAACATTCACGCTACATCACTTGATTTCAAGAAGATGATAGATGAAACCAACAAACATGCTGTGAAATGTGTCCAGGATGCTGTGGAGTATAACCAGCAAAGATGGGACAAAACCCATAAGGAACCTGATTTCAAGATTGGTGATCAAGTCTTGATCTCTACCACTAACTTTACCAACTTGGGTGGAAATAGGAAGCTTAGACCATCTTTTGTTGGACCTTTCACCATCAACAAACTTCATGGTAAAAATGCTGTGGAAGTAATCCTCAGTGATGAGCTTTCTAGGAAACATCCAGTCTTCCCAGTAAGCCTCATCAAACACTACCACCCAAGGAATGGAGCACATACTCCTTCACCTACAATACCTGTTACAGAAGAACCTGAAAAGGAAAAAGGTAAAATTAGCAAGATCCTTAAGGATAAGAAAGATAGGATTAATGGAAAAGACGTCAGACTCTACCTGGTTGGATACAAGGGAGAATCAGCTGATAAAGATGAATGGTTTCCTGAACATAATATCCCTGACAGACTTATACACCTGAGGAACTACAGAGCCAACAGGAGGCATTAGCCCATTAGCCCAAATTTGTTTTTAGATATAGACATATCTTGGAGCGGGGCTTGCTACTATATAGAGCAAAACTGTCAAATAGTAACACAAAATATGAAAAATAAGATAAACTCAATTAAAAAAGCAAGGAGTGAGAAATCCATAAATATTATTACTGGAATTGATTCCTCACCCAAAATTAGGTAGGGTCACTCACTGACCCCACCCTTGAATTCCAAGTCCTTATACTTTTAAAATAATTAACAGAAAAAGTACTAAATATTATGACACCTGTATGGCACCTTTTAGCCATTCTAACATTTCACACGTATTTTCACGTATAGGGCTTACACCTAAAATTCACTCAGAATTGAGGTGTTGTGTATATTTTAGGAGTTACACGTGGAAATGTGTTATGTCACAATTCCCGTGTGCAGCCCCGCATCATTACATAATCCTACGTACCAGCAGCAGCAAGATCCCGCGTACTAGAGACCTGCGCGCAGCTGATTCTGCCATGCACGCAGAGGATCCTACCCTGCGCGCATCTGTACTACTGATCCCCGTGCCTGGATCCGTTGTGACTAATCTGACAACCAGGTACTGCTCAGAAGAGCTACAACCTAGTTAGGGTTGCCTAGTATATGTAACAAATGCACATATGCATTACCAATGATCTAAAAAGATGAAAACTTAAAATAAAATTAATGAAAATTAAGTTTCAAACATTTTTTAATAATAAATCAAAGATCAAGGACTACCACATAAACCATAGATCTTGATCTATGAAGACCACAAAACACTACAAGAAGTGTTCATAAAAATTATTAAAAATTATCTAACTGATCAGCAGATGACGGACAATTGGTAAACATCCACATCTGCACGCTTTTAAGCAATATCAATAGTACAAATAAAGGATGAGTACAGAATGATCAAATTTACGCCATAACTAATTAACAGATCCTGTGGCTAAAATAGTACAGAAATCCAGCAGATCTAAGGACAGCTGATTGACAGCACCAAGTAGACGTGCTAATCTTGCCCTGACTAGCTTGCCAGCCTCAGCCCACAAGCAGAACCCTCTCTACGTGCCCTGAGAAGACCAAACTCACACCAAAAAGGTATTTATACAGACCTCTTTGGATCCATTATTAAATCAGTTTACCAGGAATTATTTATTATCAATCAGACACCGTGTCATTGTTAATCAAGTGCTTATATGAAGATAAGCAAGTGATTTATGACTTGGTCTGCAGTTTTATTATTTTACCTTTATAACCAATCAACCATTGAAGTTTAGTCAAGCAATCTACCCCATTTGCTCTGAAACCCTTCCAATTATTCCAGGATTTTTGTGGTAAAGTGCTCAGAGTGAGTGTTACCCCTCCTGTCTAGGCCGCTTGTGCTGTTAAGCCCGGCCACCAGTGGAATAAGTCCTTTCTGAGAAACCCATCTTTATTCCAAGGTTCTTAAAAACTGCTTAAGGAGGCCCCTTGAAGAGAGGTTGCTAGTCTGTAAAGATCCCCAGTAGTATAATACTGTGGCCCCTCTTTTATATTATATTGAAAACCATTTACCACCAAACCAATTAAACCTTGCAACTGCTCTTATTAAATCATTTAATTGAGCTTCTAAGCGTTTATTATTGGAATAATAATTATTATTATCATTCCAGAATTTTTATCAATCTCTGTAGCTAAAGGACTGCAAGGTTCCTGGTATCAGAGAGCTGACACTTCACTTCCACCTACCTCCAAGTTATGTTCACCTGGCCAGTCATCCTCATCCTTATTATTCTTTTCTCAGCACCCCAGTTAATCCACCCTCCTCCTCCTTGATTCATTAGAGCTGACATCCCCCCCTCCTCCTCCTCCTTTTATATATCATCCTCTGTACCTCTGGTAAGCACCACCCCCCCTCCTCCTCCCCTCCATGCCCTCCTCCTGCACCCATCACCCCCTCCTCCTCCTCTTTGGTCCATTGGCAAGAAAACAACCTTTGCTTGCTGCTTTGTCAATTTATTGACCTCCAAGAAATTGATTGTTTGATAGCTTGTCAATCAATTGGTCTTCTGGCAAGCAATTGATTTTTTGCTTGCCAATCAATCAATTGGTTGGCTGGC